>JASAOG010000174.1:0-1200000 GCA_030265305.1 Biomphalaria pfeifferi | reverse complement strand
ACCTATAGCAGTGACCAGCAGTGTAGACCTATGTCTGTAATGTGTCAAAGTGTAGGCCAATGTGTGTAATGTGTCAGCAATGTACGCTTTTATGTGCAATGGCTGAGCAATGTAGATCTATTGTGTGCCATGTAAGAGCAGTGTAAGCTTATGTGCGCAATGTGTGATTACAAGTTAATCACAGGAGTTGCCTTGTCCATTGCAATCTACATTGTTTTTCCCCTCAACTTTTTCATAATTGAAATATATTATATATATTATTTTGCTGTTTTAAAAGAGATAAGCTCATCCAATTCTCCATTTGTGTAAGCAATTACGCTATTTGCACCATGTTAAACGTATATTATTAATTATTATATCTTGCTCGATGCAACTGTAAACTAGTAACCCATGCTCTAGGTTACTTTTTTGTCTTCTTCCAGGCAATTTTACAAAGTCTATCTGTCTGGTAAAAATTAGTGCACGGTATTTCTCCGACACCCCAATCTAAGATAAAGTTGAAATTTTGCACAATTATTTCTTGTACCTGACAAAGAAAGAATCAATACAAAAATTAACAAATCAGTTAATGAATTATTGATAATTAATTATTTTGTTTGGTATTGAACAAGGGAAAGATATTGTACTTGACAGATGTTGGGATATAAGTTGAATTAGTCCCATTTTATTCTTAAAGTGGAGTTAAAAGTTTGAAACTAACAATCAATAACCCTAAAACCTTTTTTAATGGACCTCATTCACCATTTGTAGACAAACGACATTTAGCCACGTGATTCTTTATCTCTTCTATAAAAATTACGATCTAATTTTAAAACAGAGATGTTATCACGTGACAGTTTTTTTCCGTTGTTTTATCAATAATCACGTGACTAAATGTTGTTTGTTTACGATTGATGAATGAGGTCCATTCATTATCACTTCCCTTGCACAGTCTTCAGTATCTTGGCTGGTGCCACGAGTTCTAATTCAAGTCATACAACTTTTTTCTTTCATAAAAGCATTTAAAACGCCATCTCGGTAACAATCACTCAAATACCCCCTTCTTCGCCTCACCCCCCTTTTTTTCCCAACTGGTGCAGACAGGTGATTTAAATCATAGCGCCAAGCTAAAAACATGAAATCGTGTTGAACACAAACAATTGGTAAACATATTTCTAATTGGACATATTATTAGTCTAGATCTATTCCATTCCAAGTATAATAACATTTAATTACATGATAGATCTAAAGTAATCAATACAATTACACTTCATATCCAAAATTAAATTACTTGACTGAGCCAAAGTAATTAATTCAATTTTACATAATATAAGCTTTGTTTATCAAAACGTATTTTAAATATTTTTCTTGTCTGTCAACTGCGCATCAATGGAGCGTGAGAAATACGTGTAACAACATGAAACTGTAGAACAAACAAAATATTTAAAATACTTTAAAGAAAAAACAACAAAACTTAAATTGAGTGATTGCAATATTTCTCAGTAATGCAAGTTTTATCCTCCCTTTTTCTAAAGAAAGTTAATTAATTACCACTAGTTGATTAATTAAATGGATATTTCTTTTTCTTTTTATTGATTCATGTGTTGTCATCGACAATGAACCGATTTACAAAATTTCCACTTGATTCCTTGATCCTAGAATGAGAAGTTAAAGAAACGAAAGTGTAATAGAATCCACCCAGACAGACAGACAGACAGAGTGAGTTCATATAGTTTTTGTAAAAAACAAAAACAAAAAAATGTTGACATAAATTCAATTTAAAAACTATGGCTTTTATATCAGTTCTAACATTTTTTAAAATTCTCTTACAAAACAGAAAGATCGATCACTTTAAGACAAACACACATTCGTGCTCAATTCACTGACAGTTTAATCTTCAGCTGATATTAAAATATCCTCCTAGGTGTGCTTGTGTAAATAAAATAACATTAGTTTATAGTTTTAGTTAAAACAAAGGGAAATAACAAGAGCATTTTAAATTATTAGTTTTTCCATATTCTGTCACTTAATATATAGGCTAGTCTTTCCTCCGCCCTCACTCCCCTGTTTATGTAATCTATTTTTAGGTAAAATAATTTGCAAGTGAAACTTATCATAAAGTATTTGCCGTTTATTTTATTATTTAGATAAATGTTTCTCCATTCTCTCACTATCTATCTATCTCTCTCTCTCCTTAAACACAAACTCTTCTAACTAGAAAGTACAGTTTAAATAAATGGTAGGTGTATATCATTGTCTTGGGGATCTTTAGCGTTTTCAACCTGCAATAATACGTGTATTTTTCTCTATAAATTCATTGTTGTTTCAACCTAGCAATGATGCATTTATTTTTCACTATAAATTCATTGTTGTGTCAACCTAGCAATGATACGTGCATTTTTCTCTATAAACTCATTGTTGTTTCAACCTAGCAATGATACATGTATTTTTCTCTATAAATTCATTGTTGTTTCAACCTAGCAATGATACATGTACTTTTCTCTATAAATTCATTGTTGTTTCAACCTAGCAATGATACGTGTATTTTTCTCTATAAATTCATTGTTGTTTCAACCCAGCAATGATACATGTTTCTCTATATATTCATTGATGTTTCTCCGGATAAGTTTCTTCAGATCTAGAGGCATATCTCCCATCGATGCTCCCACCTCTCCAACTCGGTCAAGTGGTAGTTAGTGTCCTTCTTCACAAAATAGTTGTTTACAATAGTGACAGCATCATCATTAGACGACGATCTCTGAATGCGCAATGTATAGCTTAGGAAACACACTAAACCCATTCATTAAATTAAATGAAGCTAAATTTCCCTTTTTGTCAATACGATTTTTCAAATATTATGTCAAAGGCAGGCAAGAACGGCTTATTTTATATTTCATGGGATACCGTTTTTTTTTTTAGTGACCCCCGAAAGGGGAATAGATGCAATTAGTTTTGTGTGGTCTATATGTCCGTCCGTCCGTCCCGTTTAGATCTCTGAAACGAGAAGAGAAAATGAAAATCGGACATCATGATATTTTAGATCATTCAAAGTTCTGATGCAACGGCTACTTTTTTCTTTTCCGAAAGTGAACTATTTAATTTTTAAATTTACATATGCAAGCAGATTTTTAAAAAAAATACTCCACTTTTAAATGAAAAACTTCAGGGGAGGTAAGTTTTCTAAAAAGGTCACAGACTTCTTCATTAATAACTCAAGCTTCATTCATAGATTTGCGCATTGGTACACAAAAAAAATATATTAAAGTATGAACCGATCATTATAAAATATATTTTCCATTTATTAACTAACTCATTGAATTACTGATTAAAATGTTGTTTTAAAAAAGAATTTTGATATGAACTTCATTTCAATTATAATTTTAAAAAAATGGACTATTTTTAAAGAGCACAGTTGTGACATACCCTCATTATGCACCCGTCAGTCTTCACGAGCATATAGCAAATCTATCCAAAAAAAAAATGTAGAATATTCATGAACAATTATAAAAATCTACAATTCAAACAATATTAAAAACAAAAACGGCAAAGCAGGATTTGTTTTAGTGGTCTCTTAGAATAATGCCTAGTTTTTTCTTTAAGTCCTACCTATGATATTCTTTGAAAATTGATTAAAACTGAAATTAATTTTTTTTCAAAACATATCTGTGACACACAAAGACTTTTTTTTTTTGTTACTGATGAAATATTATTTCAAAATTGTGTAGTTATGTAGTTTATCACGACATATAAGGAATGATCAGTGGTTGGACGCTAAAATGGCTTCATAAGTAATATAACATAAAGAACAGATCTATGCACTATTCACTTTGTGAGTTATGATACACAGGCAACATATTAATAAAGATTTAGCCCGCAATTTCATTTCTATTTGAATCTAATTATAAAAATTGTAAATAGAATACAAACCCATGCCAAAAATAAGCGCATCTTTCAACAGTTTTGTGAAACAAATGATGAGCAACTCTTCTTTATAGGTGTTTTTCATAGAGGGGGGCGCTAGCGGATTTTTTAAAAAAATACGAAAAGGGTGCGGTAGGCTAAAAAAAATTGAAGACCACTGCTCTATTGCCTTGACCTGAGAAAGAAAACAGGATGGGATCCCGATCTTTTTTTTTTCCTTGGATAAGTAGGTAGGTGAGGAGCGGGGAAACTCTGCAAGATGGTCTTTTAAGCAAAGGGAAGTAATAATGAATAGTTAATAAACGAAATCTTTCTTATCAGTTATCTAGCCTTCCTAGGATATCAAACAAAGCCTATTTATGACAATTCATTCACGCCAAACAACAAATTGAACAAATGCAGTACAATATTTTAATCGGAATAGAAAAGTGTTCGATTGATAAGGTCAGTGTTTCTAGATGTAACGAAATACTTCGCACATTAGGAGAATTCAGTGGAACAGTGACTATAAGGTTGATTATCTTCTATTATTTAAATTTTAAAAAAATATATAAATAAATCCATATTCTAAATTAAGCATTCTTTTCTAGTATATATATATAAGATTAATGAGAAATGCAGTATTTCCCATGGCTACGCAGCCCCAGCTGTGACCTACATATTTTCATACTTTGCCACATTCAGTGCAGGCATAATCATTGTCCCCTGGTGGTCGATTTAGATTTTCTTTTCGCCGCCTACGCCTGTCCATGGCAGCGGATTTTCTTTTGGTCTCAAATGCATATCCCGCGGCCTTTGTAAGTGACCACCAGCTGTCTCTTTCTGAAGCCGCCTGCAACCAGTTGCTCTCTTCTATGTCAGTTAAAGCAAGTTGACGCCTAAGCTGGTCTTTACAGTGTTTCTGTGGGGCACCTCTGTTACGTTGACGACCTTTCAGCTCTACACACAAAAAAAAAGGTAATATTAAGTGTAATTGTATCAATTAGTTTGGATGAGTCATGTCATTATTGTGTAATAGATGTAGACCAACAACAATACATTCATCAATATCCTCATTGATCATTTGTTATTACAGCTGAAAATCTCGTGTTCATGGTCAGTGGTGAGCATAGTCAAATAGATATTGTTAGCAAGACGAGTTTTGCAAGGAGCTGACTATTGTAAATGAGATAAGGCTATTTCGAATGCAAGAAATAGACTCAATTAAAATAGGCTTAGGAGTTCAATAACAGAACCAAATAGAAATGGAATTATCTTGAGTACAAGAAGAAAAACCTAATATCCTTGCACTTCTAAAGAGATTAGTTACAAATGAAACTCCGTACTAAGCTTTGTTTTACATGAGATTCTGAAAAAAAAAACTTTTGCTAGCTTGTGTAGTATTCTGTAGCACGATTATTATACTATGTAGAAAACCAGCCAAAGTCATAAGGTCACTTAAATACTGATATGAATAAAGTATGAGAGTATTTCCACATCAAGACTGATGAAGTGATGCAGTAATTTCTATAAAAATGATTAAGCAATTTGTTTTGTTCAATGGTGTAGTGTAGTACGTGAACATTGAACGAGGTGACGTAACAAATAATGACGTCAGAGATGGCAAACAAAAGGAATACCGGTAGCCATCAATATTCGTATGTGTATTGGCATTTAGCGTTATCTAATCTAGTTTTTTCCCACTCACCACAAGTGTCATAAATGAAAGATACAGCATCAAAGTTGTCATACCTAATATTGGATCTTGCACTCAGAACGCGGGGAGTTGCATTGAGTTGCTCTGAGATGGACATCACGTGGTCAGAGAAAGTGAGGCTAACAGAAATAGGGAGAAAAACAATGTAAAGGGGGGAGGTCTGTATGACGTTCCAAGGACTACTAATGTTTAAGAGGGAAGGCATATTATGAACCCCATTTATTACGTAAACACAAGCGGTGTTGCACTGACGCGCTAGTATGCAAATGTACATATAATACCAATATATACATCTCTCTTCTTTAATTCTGAAAATCTATTTATCAGAATAACTAACAAATTATTCAAAGGTTAAAGTCAATTCAGTTAATCACAAATCAAGTCTCTTGGGTTTGTTAACTATTCTGCCTGAGCGTGTTACCTAAAATTCATGTGGTCTAGAGGTGTTAGAAGAAGCAGTGTTTAGTGGCGGCTCTACAGCTAGCGTATTTTGTAAATTGGACTCTCCAGATATTGTGGTTCTAGTTGTTGTGACATGTCATTTGGAAAATCATAATTATTGTAAAATCTATTTGCTTTCTCATAAGACTTTCTGATGTGTTTTCTGTTTCTTTTGTAGACCTGATTTCCACTTTTGACATTATATGATATAGGCTTAGAATGTTTCGAAACTACTGTTCCTGGTTTCCACTTAGAATTAAGCTGCATTCTGACTTTGTGTGGTCATAAGAGATTTACAAAAGCGGTATTTTAAAAGTCACTGCTAAAGCACATTTCATCGGCTGATTCACCCATTCCCTGAAGTCAATTGTGTAACCTTTTAGTTTTGTTAGACGTAGATGCTTAAACTTCTGTCTTGTAGTTGACAACAATTTTTCTTATAACGTACAACCCGACTTAATCATGGCTACAGCGTGTCCTGCTTTATTCACTTTACCGGTTCTAGTAAACAAGAAATCTTAACAATTCTTATTATGTATCAACATTGAGCCGTACAGGAAACCTGAGAGCTCACGTTGCTCGATCGATATGGCATCTTAAAAAGGCCTTATTGACCATAGCCTCTTTCTGTTCTCTCTCTCTCTCTCTATCTTGCTCCCTCTGTGCGAGTGTAACTCTCACACTTTTCTAATACCCCCCACACACACACACACACACACAGTGTCCTGTATTTACCAAATCAATAGTTCTTTTAGTTCACCTTTTTGCTTACGACCTTTTTTTAAACTGCTGTTTTCAATTTCATCTCTAGGGTTATTGGTTATTTTCTTTTTTCATCCTTTCAGTTGCTCTCTCTCTCTCTCTCTGTGTCTCTATATCTTTATCTCTCTCTAGTCTCTCTCTCTCTCTCTCTCTCTCTGTCTCCCTCTCTCTTGCCTATCAAATCGTTGGTCACATTTTTTAAAGTTTTTCTTACAAAGTGACACAAAACAGAAGTGTTTGGGGAGGCTTGAAGACTCTAAAGCAGACAGGGAAGATAGAAAGAATTATTTTGTTGAAACAGAGAGAGAAGATAGGGATAAATGTTAAAACACACAGGAGAAATAGAGATAAATAAATGTTAAAACAGACAGGGAAAAAAGAGATAAATAAATGTTAAAACAGACAGGGAAAATAGAGATAAATAAATGTCAAAACAGACAGGGAGTATTCGATTAACATTCATGACTAGACTGACACATGAAATGCATAGGGCGTAATTATCTTCATTTTTGAAGTAAAGTCTGTAATATATAAGATAAGATAAGATAGTGATAAATAAATTTTGATATTGAATTTATAAACTACTTCTGAATTTACATTTACGGCGTCTATAATGACAACCAAACCAAGTCTTCCATTCTTTGTCCAAAAGTGGATTAAGGATAAAATCAACCATTTATTGTCTTCATTTTGTTTTTCTGACATAGGCCTAGCTCTTCATTTTGTTTTCTGACATAGGCCTATCTCTTCATTTTGTTTTCTGACATAGGCCTAGCTCTTTATTTTGTTTTCTGACATAGGCCTAGCTCTTCATTTTGTTTTCTGACATAGGCCTAGCTCTTCATTTTGTTTTCTGACATAGGCCTAGCTCTTCATTTTGTTTTTCTTTTCCATCATTTGAAGACATGATAAAATAAAAAAAAACCAGTGCAGTTGGCAGCAACTTGCTAGAGTTCAAACCTTTTTTTTTTTCTCGTTCCCCATAATATTAGTTGAGGTCGAAGAGAGGCTGATGGTAACAAATGTACGCGAGGAGTGAGTCAAGGCTAGAAGAAGAGGGGCTAGAAAATGGGTTTCATCCGAACTGTTCGAAAATTGGGTCACTTGCCTATGATAAGGAGCAAAAAAAGAGAGGATAATTTAGCTCTATGAAGTGCTTCTGTCTGTGCATGGTGTGATTCTTTATGTTTAGTTGGCAGTATACCATGCTTCATATAGGTATATCTAAACATAGATACAGATCGGATGATTTCTGTGGATTCTCTGAGTGGATGTGAGACTATCGTGTTGTGTTTTTGTTTTTAGGGAGGAAAGACTAAGTACTAACTAGAAAATGTTTCTGACCAGATTGGGTTAGCTATAGTTGTGGCATTTGTTGTCACATTGTGTCTAATGGACGGAGGCTCGAGAGATAATTGAATTTTGTCTCCTCTTTTTAGACGTTAAATTAAATATTTTATCTTATCATTATCTGCTCATATAGTCTATGGGCTACTTAGAAATCAAAGACAAATGTTACAAATACAATGACAATGAATTGTTCCTATTTCTATTGAGTCTAGATGGTAAGATCTATATATCTTATTGTCACGCGTGTTCTTTGTTGTTTCTTTATAATCCATTCGTCTCACTTCTAACGGACAAAAATTGTTAGCGAAAAAAATATTTTATTTTTCATAGTATTTGCATTATTTCATGGGAGATGTCGTGAATGAGTTTTCTGCACCATCTATATAAAAAAAGGAAATTAACTAATTAATAATATATAATTAATTTAATCTATCTAATAGACTTGATCAATTGGGGAAAGTAGAATAAAAAGTGAAAAACAAATCTTTGCTTTTACCGTGTTTTAGCGTGTCTAGTGAGTTTAGCGTGTCTAGTGAGTTTAGCATGTCTCTGAAACATTTTGGAAAGAAAATCTCTCACACACAACCATGCTGACGGGTTAGTCAGATGGTTAAGCACTTAGCTGACAAGCTGAATGTCGCTGGTCGAATCTTCTTACAATTTTTTTCTTAATTTACTGATAGTGACGTAACTGATAAATAATTGAATATGATAACAAAAAAGGGGGGGGGTGCGGGCTATTTCTATAGACTTGATCTAAATGTATTTAGTTAGGAATCTATTTACTTGCATTTTCTTTCTCCTACAACTCTAATATCCCCAACCATGTTTTACACCAATAGTATTGTTACAAGCTTTTTCTTTGTTTACACGCAGTAAACGAACATTCTATATTTGGTTTCGTATTTACAAATCGACAAACAAGCATTGGGTTATATTGCTAGGCAATAGCCTAGACAAAGTTAGATAATCGAAGAAAATGTATAAGCATTCGTAATTCAACCTTCGAAGAGTTATTTTCATATTACTCTTAAATCAACTTAAATGTATGTATTATTGATGTGTATGTGTGTGTGTTTAAAGGGTGTTGTGTGACAGTGTGAGTGTGGGTTGGAATGTTATCTTTGTACGACTGAGTCTAACAATCAAACTCTGAGGGAATACAATCTGTCAGTCTGTTTGGTATTCCTCTAGTAAGAGTCATTTCATTTGTTCTTCACATCTAGCTCCACATGCATCCCTTAATAGAGTTGTGTTAATATTTGTAAACACTAGGGACTATAGACTCTGTAATCTATAATGAGTAGGGTTTTAAGCTAGCGTAGTAATCAGTTCAAGTAAAACTATACTCCCCCCTCTCGTTATCTCTATCTCTTTCTCTCTCTCTATCTATCTCTCACTGTCATTGTTGTGTGTGTCTCTCTCACACACACACATAAACACAAATACACACGGCCTACTTTAGGACAGCCCCATGTGGTAGCTGTGGTTTTGACTAAGACCTATGGATGACACTCAGCCATACATGACATACCCAGAGATGACACTCAGCCACACACGACAGACCTAAGGATGACACTCAGCCACACACTACAGACAAAAGCATGAAAACGAACATTCCCTTGGCATTAATCAGCAGACATTAGTTAACATCATAGATTTTGGAGTGCATTTTTCGAGGTTAATGACTGTCTTAATAATTAAAAAGATGCTATTTCGTGCAAAGTCATCTGACCTCTGACCCTTGGATGACTAGACAGGAAGTGGCTTGTTTGGCAAGGAGTAGAGCATGTCAACACTATTATCTCAGATTTATGAGCTCTTTGATGTAGGTCTAGACGTTTTGTTTTAGTTGTACATAACTCAGTAACCAACAGTATAACTTTTTAAACGTTTTTATCAAATCTAATACCATATAGAGTTTACGCTTCAGCTATTTCCCCTGTGGCATATGAAATTAATATTATTATTTTGACTGTAGAATCTAGGTTGTTTTTTTTTGTTGTTGTTGTTTTTTGTTGTTTTTTAGGGGGGGGGGGAGGGGAGTTAAATAACACTGACTCCTCCTATATAAAACGACTCATGTCAGCACTCATAAAGCTCAACAACATCAGCAAAAAACTGTTATTCAATGGATACCAGCACATATAGAACAAGAAGGGAATAAGAAGGCTAACACACCCACCAAGAGTGGGAGAACAAACACACGATTAACAAGGTTACAAAAGACAGTTTGTGTGGAAACACAAACTCAAAATCGGCCCCCGAAGTGGTCCACCCAGGCAGGCTTCAATATTTTCAGAAAGAACATCCGAATAAAATTATATCAAAGACAAATGAGAGATAAGAATTGAGAAAGAAGGTTAACAGATCTTGTGTAGTGCCCCAACGGTCCCACAGATCAAAGGATAGGTGAAAGTGAATGTAAAGTTAGATGTGAACCTGGCCTAACTAGTTCCCCTTTCAGACCTTGTGGTCTATAGGGCAGATGATGTAAAGTTCATCTGTTTTTATGGCTTACAGCTAACGAGGGTGTCATGTAGCCAGCACAACGACCAACCGCCTTTACTTTTCCCCAACTAATGTCAGGTACCCATTAGAGCTGAGTGGACTCAGAGGCGCCCAAAGATTCCAAAGCCTTGTCTTCACCAGGATTCGAACCCGGGATCCCCGGTTCGGAGGCCAAGCGCTTTACCGCTCAGCCACCGCGCCTCCCCTGGACTAACTGATGTCTTATAACTGATGTAATTGTTTTGAAAAGGATCAATCTCTTATTCGAATCCTCGAAAAAAAAAAAAAAAAAAAAAAAAAAAAAAAATAATGCCGTCCTTGCTATTAAATACAGTTCAGAAAAATGAAGTTTACAAGATTACTATTCGTTCTAAATTAGGTTTAACTTATAATGCATACTAATTAGCTTTTTCTCTTTAAAAAACTGCTTGCATAACTTATTTTAAAAATTAGATTTTTCTCTTTCAGAAAAAAAAAGTAGCCGTTGCATCAGAACTTTGAATGGTCTAAAATATTGTGATGCCGGATTTTCAATATCTTTTCTAGTTTACGATATCTAAACGGGACAGACGGCAGACATTTCGCACAAAACTAATAGCGTCTTTTCCCCTTTCGGGGGCCGCTAAAAATTGCTCTCTATCCAGAAGAAATGAAGAAACTAAAAGTGAATAAAATAAATGAGAAATGGACAAGCTCTTATCCGAATCACAAGAAAGATGATGCCTATTTTAAGATATCCCGACAAGATGAACGTCTAATCTTTCGATTCAGGTCCGGACACATCAGAATGAGACAACATATGTACCTGAAGCTCAAAATTGAAACCAGTGAGATCTGCCCATGTAGAGTGTCACCAGAGAATGCTGTCCATGTCCTTCAAAACTGTTCTCATTACCATGAGACCCGTACAAGACACTGGCCCCAAAATACCCCATTAGAAAGAAAACTATATGGAGAGCTCCCTGATTTAGAAACCACTGCACAGTTCAACTCGTATATCGGATCTAGTCATCTGAACACTCCAACATAAAAATGAGAACGAGGAATAAGAAGAAAAAATAACATTGGCATCTTAGATTGTCTAATGGTATGCATATTATGTGCAATTAATGAATGAGCAAGCAATATAAACAAATTTTGTTGCAAAGGTCTTTCAGAGAGCACAATTTCCATAATATCATATCAAGGCTTTGATTATCTAAAAATTATTTAACTGGACTTATCGTCAATAGAGCCTCTACACCTAACTGGACTTATTGTCAATAGAGCCCCTATAGAGCAAGTGAATCACTGACACTGATTTCTTCCTTTAAAAGGTTCATGGTTTTTGTTTGAATTGCACAGCTGTATACGAGTTTCTATTTTCTGCCTGGCATGTCACGTCTCTAAAATACTGACTTTCTCTTTTTCTGTTCCCTGAACACATTTTGTCACCTAACCAACTAATAGGGCTAATACATGATTTTTCTAGATAGTAGACTAAGACTAAGACTGCTTTATTGATCCTTATGGAAATTTGTTTACAAGGACTCTTTTCTCATATAAAGACAACACAACAGAAACATACACAGAATTACAACAGACACAACATAAAGAGTTAACAAATATATGCTATCTTATTAGATTTTCCAAGATTTTTCCAAGTTCGCCACCATAGTTTGTTTAAAAAAGCAAAAATATTTTGGCATTGATCGTTTGTCACTGATTGCATCAGTGGATAAAAGAAATTCTGATAGAGAGAGAACAAACTGTAATAATAAATGGCTCTAAAGTCTAAATCAACACCGATAACAGTCAACTCAGGAGTACCTGTAAGGACAGTCTTAGGTCCACTACTATTTTTAATGATT
Organism: Biomphalaria pfeifferi; assembly: GCA_030265305.1. Taxonomy (NCBI): domain Eukaryota; kingdom Metazoa; phylum Mollusca; class Gastropoda; family Planorbidae; genus Biomphalaria; species Biomphalaria pfeifferi. The sequence continues at coordinate 1,187,490 of JASAOG010000174.1, read as the reverse complement.
TACCAAATTGCATTAGTTCGGGAACAAAAGTCAGATTATTTGCAGACGATTGCATAATATATTGAACAATAAAAATAACACAAGATACATACATTTTACAAATATAATTAGATGAATTACAGAAATGGGAATCAAATTACAACATGTCTTTCCACCCAGAAAAATGTCAGTTGTTAAAATTAATTTTAAAAAAACTAAAACAAATAAATTCCACTTATCTTATTCATGGTAAACCAGTAACACAGACTAAAAACGCATAATACCTAGGTGTTATAATAAGTGAAAAACTGTCATGAAATCAACAAAAAACAAAAAGATAAAGGCACATTCCTCGTTTCATATACTAGGACAAATTTGTACAAAAGCTCTTTCTTCCCTAGTGCTATTAGAGCATGGAATGTGTGAAGCGTGGTCGAGAGGTTAAGTACGCTTAAACTTGGCTTGTCTTGGTTACCTATGAAGGGGGGCTCGAGATTCGACACCCAACTCGAGCAGAGTTGTGTTTACTGAGCGCCTACAGCCTACAGGCAGCACGGCAAACCTTCTCCCAGATACCCCCTCCCACTAGTCCACAAATGCGCTCTGAGCATACTATAAGCATAAAAGTAGAGCTATATAAACGCTATAATTATTATTATTATTATTATTATAGAATGGTTTGCCTGAGCCAGCCAGGAAAACCAGTAACTTGGCTGAATTTAAGTCATTGGTTAACATGCATGACTAGAAGCATAGCGCGTAGGACGTAATCATCTTCTTTTTTTAAGTAACGTCTGTATTATATAAGATAAGATAACCACTCATCGTACTTCATCCTATTTTCTTCCCTAATCGTATGTTATGGCGTGTGTGTGTTTCTGTGGTGACGTGGGAAGAAGTTAGTGATTGGCTCTAAATGATGCAAGACAGGTGGCATTGTCGTCATCGGTCTTAGTTAGGACAGACGACTCTAAAACGTAAGACTGAATAGACCTGTAATTGTAGTGAGATTTTTTTTTAATTATTGCTAGAGTTACATACATTTATGTCAACTCATATCAACTTGATTTTGTCAATATTATAATAAAATTTATATTTAGCTTTGTTGACAACAAAAGTTATTCAGGTTATTTCACGTTAAAATATAATACACCTACAGTGGTGTAGTTATCAAACAACAGTTTGGTGGTATGCGTCAACGACCGTCAATAACATATTAGTGTCAGAAGCTGGACCCTATCCTACTTAATCAGTTAACCACCAAAGTCATTTTTTCCACACAAAAAAACAACTTAAACTCATTTGCCTCCCCTGATCACTTCATCTGATTTATGTCCCCTAACCACTTATCCTACTGTGACCGTCTAGCCTATTTTATTTTTGTATTTACACCTTAACTGTCCACGCACTAGTAGACTTGATCCCATTGACATTTACATTTCTAAATATACATTTTAAATTGATTTATAGGCCCCTATATAATTTAACACAATAGGTTATTTATTGATTAATCAGATACACTGCGTGTGTTGAATTTGGTCTTTTGTCTGCCTTGACACATAAACATACACAATTTGAATACAAATCAATCGGGCAAAGTGAGACGAATCGATTTCAGTATTTAACCCTAAACAACTGATCGACTTATAAAGTTAAATTAAGGCTTAACACAGATTAATTTAACTCATTTTTACTTTTTTTTTTTTAAATGTAAGCCTCTATGCATTGTTTTTAAAGTTAAAAAAAAAAAGGTTCTAAGAAAGACAATACAATAATTGTCTGAAGCTAAAACAAATAATAATAATAATAATCTTTTTTTGTCCGTACGGAAATTTGTCTTACAATTTGTGCATTATACCAAACAAAAAACATTATAACTATTAGAAACCAAAGTGTACATTCACACGAGACTCACTCATAATTTACATGTGACAAAGTTTATATCAGATTGTTCTTATTTTATGATTTGATTGCCAGGGGAACAAAAGAGTGTTTGTGTCTGTTTGTCTTTGCTATCGGTGTCTTGTATCTCTTTTGTGATGGTAAATAAAACGAAATGAAGTTGAAATGAGAATTAAATGTAATGCTATAAATATTTTTATTCAAGTGTATTAATCTTATTTTAATCGCCGAAGAGTGTGGTATTTTTACAAAGCTTATATCAACTCACACTGTCTGTCTGCCTGATAAAAATTTTGGAACACGATATTTCTCCCACACCCGTTCACTGGTCAAGTTGAAACTTTAAACTTTACACTTTCATTGTCCCTAATAAAATATGAATCAATTTAAAAAAAACTAGCCCATTGGACAATTTATTACTTATACCGTAATTAATTATTTTGTTTGATACTAACAAGGGTAAATAATCATTCAGTATTCAAAGGTATGGCTTAATGTGTATGGTTTTGTCCCCTTAGATAATTGTACACTTTATTTTTACCACACCCATTCTCGGATCAAGTTGAAACTTTCAGCAATTATTTATTGTACGTAGCAAAATATGAATCTGTACAAAAAACTAACCAATCAATCAATTAATTATTGATGATCAATTATTTTGTTAGATATCTTTACAAAAGGGAAATAACTTCCATATTACTGAGAGATATATTTGTAAATTTGGAGTTCTTCCCTTAAATAAGCTTCTTATTAAAAATATTTGTTTATATTGCTTGTTTTGTTTCGGGAAGTGATTATTATTACTCAACATATCTCAAGTAACACTCATCAATCTCACAAGGTCATGGGCAAGCTTTGTAATTGTCATTGTACGTCCAATAGTAAGCTACTTGAAATCAGCCTGTCAGCATAAAGGCAGTCCTTTACCCCCATTCATAGCGAATCTTCACACTCTGAGTAGCATGTGCTGCATGTAATCCTAACAATAGAGCGAGCGTGACACATCGTGCTGGCTAAATCATAGGCATGTTAAAAGTGTGCGTTTTAATATTTCTCTGTTTCCGTTTAGCCTAAAAAGCAACACAGTGTGTCCGGGTTCAACGAATAGTGCATTTATTAAAGGAGTCTTGAATATCAACACTAGAATCTGAAGAACACGTGGAATGTACTAGCCAGAATTTGTAATACACACTCAAGGGTTTAGCCTATCAATCTATAAAATGATCTTTGATCGTTTAAAAAGTTATTGGTTCATCGTATGTGCTTAAAAAAGAGCAGGCCATGTGTTGTCTTACTCGTTACAAAAGCCACACATAGTAACCAGCTAATCAATGTGTAACCGGCGAATGGATGTTTTTCGATGTGAACTATAGTACTGTTGTTAAGCTCTTAATGTGAATTCACCCTCAAATGAACTTTGAAAGTATATTCAAGCATTTGTTATCCTTAAATCGACCTCTGGTGAACTAACTGGACTTTAATTAAAGGAAAATTAACAATTGTTCCTAGAGGGAAGGGAGCACACTCCACGACTTGAACACAGAGAGAACATCAACATGGGTGAGTTATGGTACTTTCATTTCAAGCTAAAAATCAGTTAAGAATAAGATTACACGCACGTATAAAGACGGGGAAATCTATTTGACCAGGGCTACAAATGATAAAAAGCATTCGAACCCAGTTAAATGCATCAATACTTTCAACTATATGTAATGTGTGTTTGTAGTTGTAAAATAATGTCACAATTATGTAGTCTTTTTAATTCAATCACAATGCTCAAGATTTGGTCAATAAACATGTGGAGTGTTTTATCTCAAATTGGGATGGGTGGCATGAACCGAGTTCCAAACCCGACCCTAGCAGAATTGTGTTCCCTTAGCGCCCACACAAGAGATTGGACTAGAGCACACTGAGTATGCTATAACATGAAAGATGTACTATGAAAAAAAAAACAAGCAATAGAAAGAAAAAAAACACTTTTTTAAAAACAAAGCTTAAATGAGAGAAAGAACCTCTAACTACTGCCATCTATCTGAAAATTACAATGTTAGCTCCCTTTCTGCTATCTAAAAGAAAATTAATTAATTAGCACTAAATGATTGACTAATTGGTAAATTTTGTTGATTGATTCGTGTATTGTCACTCACTATGAGTAATTATGCAAAAATTCAACTTGATTCGAAAATAGTAAGTAGGAGAAAAAACGTGTCGAAACGTATTAAGGGGATTAAATCCATACATACATTTACATCTCTCATTAAGTAGCATTTACTCCCCTTATTTCCATATCAAACAAAATAATTAATCCCCTATAATTAATTGACTAATTGGTTAAATTTTTGATTGATTCATGTTTTGTCAGGTTCAATAACTGTGCAAAGTTTTTACTTAATCCAAGAATGGGAAATGGGAGAAAAAAACATGTTCAGCCAAAAGCGCCAATGAGCTTTGTAAAAAAAAAAAAAAAAAAAAAAGTACCCATCTTTATATTTAAATTTTTTTTTTAATTACCTTTTAGTTGCATTAAAAAAATACATTCATGAAAGAACATTAGTGATTATAATTTCCTGCATCAGAGAGTTACAACAACTACGTCATTCCTTATATCTTTGGGTAAATCGGTATTTCTTGACGTCACAGATTGGCAATCAGATTAAACAAAAACACTGACCATCCTACTTATGCTAATGTCCAACGCGTACTGTTAAACAACAGAGAACGTCAAATCTGACGGCAATGTTTCCTTTTAAAAGGGGTACAATCTACATTGAAAAATGTACCATGGCCTGGGTGCCCTATCTACATCAAAAGATGCTGTACCATGCCCTGTCGGTCCCGTCTACTTTGAAAGACGCTGTACCATGGCCTGTGGACTCTATCTACAATGAAAGAGGATGTACCATGGCCTGTGAGTCTTTTGTTTTTTGGTATAGACATGGCAATGTCTTCGCAACTTAACTGCGGGATATTTGGTATATTGAAGTACAGTGTTTCTGAAATTGTGGGGAGCGCCCTCCGGGATGAGTGGAGAAACCGTCCATACCATCCATGGTGGTCTTTCTTTTTTTGTTTTGTTTGTTTTTCTTGATCCAAAAAATGTGTTTGCTTTTTGCTTCATCGTCGTCGTCTTCTTCGTTCTCATCTTTATGTTGGAGGGTTTAAACAAGTAGTCCTTTCTATATCTGAGATGAACGCTCCACAAAGCAAGTTTCACTAGCCCCAACTTTCCTCATCTAGAATATCTGTTGTCTCTGTTGTCAGGTTCTATGACAAAATATTATATGTTGATGGTGTCGGGACAACTTGCAATTGGCATTGTTTGTTTTTTTTTATTTGGGTGAGAGGTTGTCCATGTCTTGTTTATTATCAATTATTTTCTTTATTTTATCCTGATAGAGAGGAATTGGCTTTGTCATTCTCACATCTTTGGCCAGTCTGTCTGCTTTTTCGATGATTTCCATTTCAATGTGTGCTGGAATCCACGGAAGAAGAGTTTCCTTGTTGTTTCAAGTTGACTAGAGCTGTCCTGGTTTTTTTTTTTATTTCGGAAGAGAGTTTTTTTCAAGCTTTGTAGGACTCTTTTTTAGCGCCAGGAAGATGTGCTTGGGAGGTTTATTAGTGTGGTAGCTGCTGGGCTCGCCTTTCTGCTCTGTGGCTGTCCGAGAGATTGCCAGTTGCAAGGAACTTGTGTAATCTTTCTCTATTGGGCCATTCAATTAGTATGCCAGCTACTCCATTTGTGTTGGATTTTTGAGAGGATCCATCTGTGTAGACTCTGACCCATTGGTTGTTGGGATAATGGGTTTTTAGATAGGAGCTCATTAGTTCCTTGAGCTCTTTTTGGTAGTGGTCGGATATTTATTGTTACGTTTTGGATACTGTCTCTTGTAGAAGGAAGAGTTACTTCTTTATGTGGCGTCTTTTTGCTGCTTACTTGATTAAATTGTTATATTTTCTAATTGTTATTTCTTTTTGAGGTTCAGAGATTCCTGAATAAAATGCTGTAATGGGTGCTGTTTTTATTGCTCCTGTCATTATCCTTTTGTACCTTGATTATTTTCCATTAAATGTTTTGGACTTCTGAGCCCCATGTTTCACAGCGCTTTTACGAGCGGCGTCTGCAGCAAAAAACGTACTTTTCAAGAAGGCACAAGAAGAAAGAATTTCCGGAGCTCAGAATGCATGAAAATTCTCGACTTTCAGCTCCCAGACCTGGCTAAGGGAAGGCATTTTTGTCGAAATTTATACATTATGCATTGTATTCTATAGGACTAAATCTGTATTCCCTAGGATTAAGTGGTTTAACTTAGTGAGGTAACATTTGCGAAGATTGCGTGCTCAAAACATTATCTCTCTGTTTTGATTTAAGTACGTTCTATTACCTCCCTTTCTACTCGTACTCAACCTATTCAAGTAACTCTCTTAAAATAGTTTTAATGCTTTAGCCATTTGTGTATTCTCAATAAGACACCAGACATGAAGAAATAGAGAAACATTCCGGTAATAATAAGATAAGGGAGATTATAAAATGTAGTGTTAAACTTTTTAAAAAAAATAGAAATCATATTTTTTTTTTTTAGTTTTGTTGTGTTTTTAGCGGCCCCCGTAAGGGGAAAAAGCCGCTATTAGGTTTGTGCAAAATGTCCGTCTGTCACACTCAGATCTCGAAAACTAGAAGAGATATGAAAAATATTAATTCATCATTAAATGCGGCTTGAAAAGTTTAGGTGCAACGGCTACTTTTGGTTTTCTAAAAGCAAACCGTTTAATTAATTTAATTAATTAATTAATTATGCAAGCGATTTTTTCATAAAAATACACCAATTCTAAAACAATTAGGTAAATGTAAGGGAGGCAATGTTACAATATGCCAACAAAGATTGACTATTTTTGTGTATTTCCAGTTTCACTATGTCAAATATATTTATAAAATGTACAGGAAATATTTACAACAAATATAAAGAATAGTTAAATGTTTTTTCTGGTCAACTAGCTGCTAAAATTAAAAGAAAACATTTCTGTTTGTTTATAAAGGCTAATAATGCACTTTGTATGTGAATATCACGCACATTTTTAAAAATGGACTTTTTATGCAGCGACTTTCGTGCAGTAGCGTAACGTCGCAACATGAGCAGGTGCTAAACCAATTCCTTAAACTTAAAAAAAAAAATCAGATTTTATTTATTTTTTGTTTAGTGCCCCCATCCGAATAAAAGAAGATTATTTTTGTGTGTTTTGTCTGTGTATCGGTCTGTCCGTCACGATTAAATTAACAAATAACACTAGAGGCTTTTGTAAATCTAATTTAAGCTTTAATGTTTCATTCAGAAATATTGCAATAGTTTTAAGTATCTATAATAGATTGTTCCGGATGTTTTGTGAAAAACAAATCAATGCCAAAAAATATTTGTTTGCTCTTCTAACTTATATTAGATTTTATTTCCATGCTTAAAAGTTGCAAGAAATACATGATCTTTAATATATTGTTCCGGTTTTTTAATGTAAATAGCATATAAATGCTAAATAAAAATATCTATACTGATTTATACTTCATTAACTATAAAGTTGTTTCGGATATTGTTTTATAAAAAATAAATTATGTCAAATGATTGTTTGAAATCGCATAATTGACTAATATTACACTTATATTCTTTGATACTACGTCACTATAGTTTATTTATCAATATCAATTGTTCCGAATTTTTAATTTAAAACAAATTTATGTCAAATAATTTTATTTTTTTGAAAAATATCGACAATAGGTTATTCAGGATTTTAAAATAAAAAAGTAATTTACTAGAAACGATTATTGAAAATCAATTTTTAGACTTATTTTACAGTTAATTTTCTTGCCGAAACATAATAAAAGTTGTTAAATCGGTAAATAATGTTCCGGATTTTGTTTCGAAAAAGAAATTGACCTACATTACCTTTATTTTCTTACAAATCGTCGTCAAAAATGATCCGAATTTTATATGAAAAATCTAATAACGCTAATAAATGTTTGATATCCCTCTTCTAATAAATAAAACAAATAATTTTCTCATTTACGAAAATTGGTTGTTCCGGATTTTTTATGAAAAATAGTTTAACTCTATTTATGTAAAATCGTACTTCTCTCTTACACTACATTTAACTTTCTAGCTAAAACGTTAGGAAATTTAATTATCGTTAATATTATGCTCCGATTTTTAAGGAAAACAACTTCCTAACACCAAAGTATGGTTTGAAAAAATCTCCATAAGGCTATGGTACATCTAATTTTCATAACAGACCATCCCACAAATTTAATTAACGGCATTTGATTAATCTGGATTTTTTTTTCTCTCACTATAAATATATAAACATCCGGAACAATCTATTATAGAAACTTAAAACTAATGTGATGTTTCGGAAGGGAAATTAAATTTCAATCAGATTTTCAATAGCTTTTAGTCTTTTTTTTCTCGCAATTAACATAACGGACAGACAGACTGACAGACAAAACAAAAAAAAAGCGTCTTTAATCCTTATATATATATATATATATTAAGTCTAACTAGCCCATTAAATGAAATGCTAAAAGAACAAACTCGGTCTATGTCTATGATCCCTCGAGAAACTGCTCGTAAAGATGACATTTTGTAGTCTAACTAAAACGTGTGACGTAATGGAATTTTTTTATGGAGTTATTCTTTAAATGAAATGCTAAAAGAAATTACTCGGTGCACCAATGTCTATGAACCCTCAACAAACTGCTCGTATTGATGATATTATAGTCTAACTAGGCCGTGTGACGTAGTGGATTTTTTTTTCCTTTGACGTCATATGGCATAAATTCTTTAAATGAAATGCTAAAACAACTCGGTATAGTAATGTTTATTAAACCTCGTAATGTTACTCGCATTTTTAAATGACATAATAGCTAGATTTAGATCTAATCTAGTTTTTTACACTAGATCTAGATTTTTTTTACACTAGAGCTAGATTTTTTACACTAGAGCTAGATAAAGATTTAAGTTCTAATTAAAATCATTATAGAATCTAGATTTAGAATTTCTTGGTCTAGTTTAGAATGTTTGTTGTTTTACATGTTTCGGATGTTCCTTCAGAGTTGTAGTCCTAACCTCCCGTAGAACGACGGGGGATCGGAGCGGCCAGGGTTCGAACCTGGGACCATCGATGAATCCAAACGACAGTCCAGCGCGCAAACCGCCCTACCAGACAGCCATGATTTAGACTAGATCAAGATCTATAATTTTAATTTTTAGGCTTAAAGTGTAGATTTTTATTTCTAAAGTCTAGATTGTCAATATGTCAATATTGCAATGTTATAAAATACTAAAACTAATCTACTATTTAAATATTTCATATTGCAATTAGTCTATTAATTGATTATCTAGTGTTTTTTTTTATATACATCTTTTCTAAATTACATCTACATTATCCCAAATATATATTTTAGATCTAGATCTAGTACATATACATATTGAGATTGCTAAATTAGTAGTTTAATTTAGGTAGATTTACATCCTCATTCTAGTTCCATTTAGGCCTAAATGAAAATGCTCAATACCAAAAGATTATCTAAAATCGCTCTTCTGACATATTGTACATATCCGGTAGTTGTCATTCCGTAATGTGTAGGTATATTATCAATAGTAGGCTATTAGTTTGTAACCAGTTTGTCATTAGATTAAGAGCAATGCCTGGTCGTGCGGTTAGCGCGCAGGACTGATTATCTCTACGGACTTGGTTTCATACCCTGCTCGATGCCATCCTCAGTCGACCAGCGAATATGCGGATCCGACAGGGAACCGTCTCCCACGGGGGCCGCCTCTGAGTTTGTGTGGCAACACAAACTCTCTTTGTAATCTTGTTTTGTTTTTTTTTTATTTTCCTATTAATAACATAGTATTTTCTTTAAGTATCTGCATTTTTTATAAAAGTTTTGCACTTGAGAAAAGAGAAGTTTGAGTTTAGAAGAATACAATTTTTTTTATCTTATAGCAGGCACTGTCACACCTAGTTATACCCCGACCACATCTTTACTCCATCATTCAGACTAGATCCTAATAATCGGTTTGTCCGACAACACTAACATACCTACGGAACGTGCGACAATTTATGTAACAAATTAAATGTTTATTAAATTTTATTGTGCGATATACACGTATAGCGTACACAATGAACTACTGTCCTGTTCATGAAAAAATAAACTTGCAAACAAGCTTTTGGAACTGATTTACAACCTAATGTATAGGTGCTCAGGATCAGAAGCAGGATTTGTTTTCAAAGCTCTCATTAATACCTGTCAACGTTTGAAGAACTTACCAGTATGTGATCTAAAGTATTCTCTTGACGGGACTGCACTTGAACCAATCACAGCTGGAGATGGGAAACGATCCGAACTCGAACCGAACTCGAACCGAACTCGAACCTCACTTACGACCGAACCGAACCCGAACTTTAAAACTGGTCTGTACGAACCGAACGAACTGTCCTTTCCTAAACCGAACTGATTCAAGATGTTCCAATATTCTTGTAAGAAAAAAAATTAGTTTTTAACGAGATGATTTGATCTAGATTTGATTCGATCTATTTAATTCTTGAAAACTTTAAAACTGGTCTGTACGAACCGAACGAACTGTCCTTTCCTAAACCGAACTGATTCAAGATGTTCCAATATTCTTGTAAGAAAAAAAATTAGTTTTTAACGAGATGATTTGATCTAGATTTGATTCGATCTATTTAATTCTTGAAAAATTATCCTGCTGTCTTGAGCTGACCGTATCTTTTACATCTTGCGTGTGCATCTTTCTTGCAATCATTTTGAGTTGTCTTCTTTTGGTATCAACACGAAGTGTGCGTACCATTTAATATTTGTGGGTTAATGAAATGGGAGATCCGAAGAAACAAAAAGTAATCTCTGAATGTAGAAACCAGGTAGAAACTATCAAGAAAATTGGACAGATTTTTACGTTTTTGTGGTGCATGAAAATAAGCCAAAATTCTTGATTTGTTTAGAGCTGTTTGTGGCTGTTTCAGTAGAACAAACAACATTATGAAATCAAAAACATAAACAAATATGTCGGCATTCTTAGTGTGAGCCGAGAAGAAAAGATTTCTAAGTAACGTCTAGACTAGAGATTAGAGGATTGACGAGAATATTTACAATGACGGGACAAAAATATGAGTCTGCGCTAAGAACCTTATACAAAATTGCTCACATTTTAAGCAGTAAAATGAAGCTCTTTTTCGAAGGCCAAAGTGTAAAAAGGGGTTATTATCAGTGATAGAAGAAATGTGTCATAAAAATAGGAATGCAGTTGAAGCCTATAACCTTTTTCTTATGACATTCATTAGAAATCTCAATTTAAAACTAAACGATACAGCGACAGAGCTTTAAATCTTTTCTGTTCCCGCCGACATATCTGATACCGCTCAAGTCCTGGTACTTATTCAAGGTACGAAAAGCAATTTTAAAATCACAGTGAAAGCTGCTATGAGGCGTGTGCCCCACTGGAAATAGCCTACCTATTCAAAGAAATTTCTTTGGGAGAAATTAGTGGGAGAGACTACTGATACCGCCAGAAGTATGGCTGAATGTCATAGCGAGCTGGCAGCAAGAGTTATAAGAAAAATTGTCAAGTCAAACGGAACTGTGTCACAGGTGCCAAATCAGAAACATGTGATGATGTTTTTAGCACTGTAAATTGTTTAAAATATCAAGCATTGTTTTGTGATTCGGTCCGAATACGCGGCGGCCCCATTAACCGGAGGTATAATTTACACAGTATTTTGTCGATAACGTATCATTACTTCTAAACTATACGCAACACTCTGTTAGCGGGGATCTTTAAAGTATTGGTTTTCAACATGTTTATTTGAATGTTTTGTATTTAGTGGCCCTTGTAAAGAAAAGCAATGGGATAGTACGTTTGTATGGGTTCTTAGGTTTTGAAGAAAGCTCTGATGTTACAATTATCCTCACTTCACGTGCCTCCTAAACCTGAAATCAATTTGTTGGCTTTAGTGAACGTTTACATGATCAACATTTATAGAACAAACATGTTTTTTTTAAGTAGAATACACAAATCACACTAAATAGTAAGTGAATTGAAGTACAAAGCAGCCCGTTAGTGCCTATACAGGTCCTTAGGGATTTGAGATGCTCCTTTCAAAACATCAGGCCCTTGCTATTTAGGTAAACGAGATTTTATGGACAGATGAGCTTAGTCTAACAGAATCTGGATGGAATTCTTTTCTAAAACAAGATTCTCCTTTGAACTAGACCTGTCTTGTCAGGTTTCAAGTAAGCGACAATTCACTCTATGTGTGTGTATACTTTGTACGCTCGTCTCTTTCTGACTAGCGAATGATTTCAAATAGTTTTTTAAAATTCTAAAAAACTTTTCACACTTTAATTATCCAGCGTTCTTTTTTTTTTTTTTTTTTTTTGCGGAGAAGATTGGTACAAGTCAAGCAAAGTTGCAAACTGTTGAGCATTTTGCAGTACTGAATACATAACTTAGCAATACTTCAGTACTATATAGTACATATGTAGGCCTACACCGGATAATCTATGTATACAAGTTCCCCCATGCGAAAAATTGTTAAAACTTTAGTATTTAAGTGTAACCAAAAAAAAAAAGAAGGCAAAATGGACGAATGCCCAAATACTGATATTAGATCCTCGCGACTGAACAAGGAAAAGATTTATTAGTCTATTATTTATATATAAAAAAGGAAATACTAGCAAGTTACGTCAGTAGTTCAGTTGATATATCAGAGTAGTTTAGTGGCAAGAACGAAATCATGTCATCAAAGTGGCGCTTACTGCTTGCCATTCGCCAATCATCAAATATGTACTTAAATAAAATGACAGGAAGTCAGGACGAAATTGTCACTTCCTGCACGGATCTAAGCATTTATATATAGTCGAACTCCCCGCGCCCCTTTCCTTTTTTTTTAAATTAATATGTTTGTTTCCAACATTTTTTTTTACTAATTTTTCTTAATAAAATGTATCGTTCTAGTCATATCTGTAGATTTTCACTATAGAATAAAATGTCAAGGACGCTAAATGGAACTTCTCTGTTGCCAACTAAAGAAAAAAAAGAATTGAGCTAAATTTTAGCAGTATCTCAATGCATAGCAAATTTCCTTTATTACCGCTAGCTAGTTGCCCATTTATTTTTTTAAAGTTTAAAGTCATAAAGTGAACATGCAATGTTACTACCCTATTGAAATTATTTTGTGGTACAAACGGAAGAAATTGAATGCTGCAGTACACACAAAATTAAACATTATCATCTACCTTTAAAAAAAAATCAGAGCTTTTAACACTTGTTGCCCTGTTACGCTGGACAGGGCATGTACCCCGTATGGGGGACGAACATATTTATTTTTTTTTTGGTGAGCTAAATGGTGGTCGACGTAACAGAAGTGCCCCACGGAAACGCTTTTAAGACCAGCTTGGTCGCCAATTTGCCTTAGCTGAAATAGAAGAGAGCACCTGGTTGCATGCGACTTCAGAAAAGACAGCTGGAGGTCACTCACAAAGGCCGCAGGATACACATTTGAGACCAAAAGAAAATCCGCTTCCAAGGACAGATGCAGACGGCGAAACGAAAATCTTAATCGACCACGACGGACAATGGTTATGCTTGCCTTGTAGGTCACAGCTGGGAAATACTGCATTCCTCATTAATCTTCGGATTCGAAGACAAGCCTTATTATTATTATGTACACCGGATATACAAAAAACAACTCTAGTTGTTTTTTTTTATAATATAGTTTTTTCCGCTATAAATAGAACTCTCGAAATATATTTAGCAATCGTCTGTCTTATTTTTGTCACAGACTGCCTATACATATTTTTTTTATAAACCATTATCCGAGTCATTAATTATTTTTCTTTTGAAATAGCGAGTTAAATTGCTGCTTTAAGGCTTCGGTCAACGAGTTCCACTAAGTAACAATAGTAATAAACTTTTTTAGGAATTGTTTTCACATTATAGTAAATACTAATTACGAGCGCTAGGTCCCCAGGCAGTTAACAGTGACATTGATTCCACATAGCTCAACTACATTTTATCATCCAAATCTAATTGATTAAAACGAATATTAGCTTTCAAAAAGGGTCAAGTATTATTGGGAACATGTAAAATTCATGGTTGTACTATTTGATGTACTTAGCTATTTAAAACAACAACTAGAAATAATTGTAGATCTATTTCAGTTATTATTATACAATGTGCCATCCACTAGCGGATCCAGAATTTTGGAGTGGGGGGGGCGATTTTTTGTTTCAAACCCTAACCCTAACGCCCAGTAAACCCTAACCCTATGTATAAACGTGAGTACAGCATAAATAAATAAATATATAGATAGATATATATATATACATAGATCATGGGCGCAGCCAGGATTTTTTTCTCCCCTTCCCGCGATAAAAAATTTATTGTATGTGTGTGCTTACATGATCTTTATTAGATTCTGAACCTTCATTCGTTCGGAAGACGATTATTATGCCCTAGAATGTTTCTTCCTGGAGTTAGTGGAAAAACTGTAGATTACTCGCCATTGCCAGCAATGGGGTCTGGGAGAGCGCTTGCAGCTCCCCCAGCGCGGGGCGAAGCCCCGCCGCCAAGCACTATTTCTGGTATTGAAAGCCAACAAAATGAATATTCTGAGGTATCTACAGTGCATTTTCCAGCTATTAAAAAGTTTTATTTCAAAAACCTAAAATGCTATTCTTACTGCCTTACTGGCGCCAAGTTGTACTAGGATATCGCAACTCTTAGTATGCGTAATTCATTTTGTCGGAAAACATGTCCCGCAAACCTCATGCGACGCTCTGTCACAACCTTACTAAGGGGTCGACTCCCAATTCGGGATAGGATTTCCTTGACTTAGACCCGATCTCTATAACTAACTCCTAAAATCTGTCTTAGCCATCTTTGTTGAGCCACATTTAGTGTTTTTCAATTTCGGCAGATGACTATTCAATGTACTTTATTTATGGAGCCCCGCCACTGGTAGAAATGTATAACATCTCTTGAATACGCTCTTAGATTTAGGTGACTGTAGTTTGCTTTAGATTTTATATCGAAAAGGGAAATTTTATCGTCAAAATCATCTGTTGTGGATTTTAAACTAAAAAATCTCTGGAGTTTTTTTTCTTAATTCAAAACCCCATTTAGCTATGGTCTTAGAATTTGGTAACTGAAGTTTGCCTTACAATAATGTTGAAGATAGAGGTTTTCCACCTCAAAACTCTCTGTAGTGGGATTTTAAACTCAAAAACCATCTGGAGGGGTTTTAAACTTTTAAGAAAAGCCATCTGTAGGAGAGGAGTTTAAACTCAAAACCCCCAATTGGCTTGGCTACGCTCAAATAATTTTAGTGTGTAATTTGCTTTTTATATTAAAGAGGTATTTTTTATCATCAAACCCCACTGAAAGGGGGTTTAAACTCAAAACCCTTTGACTACACTCATAGATTTTTTATTTGTTTTTAATATTAAAGAGGTATTATTTACCTTCAAACCCCGCTGAAAGGGGTTTAAACGCTCATAACATTTTAAGTGCTTAATTTACTTTTTTTTCACATTGAAGAAGCATTTTTAGCTTCAAACCCCGCTGAATGGGGATTTAAACTCAAAACTGAGACGAAACCCATTAACCTACGCTCATTACATTTTGAGTGCGTAATTTTCTTTTTTTTTTTATATTGAAGAGGTATTTTTTAGCTTCAAACCCTACTGAAGAGAGGGGGTTAAACTCAAAACCCTCATAGAATTTTGTGTGTGTAATTTGCTTTTTTTATACTTAGGGGGGTATAAAATCAAAATCTTCTAACTGCAAAAAACCCTGGTAGGGGGTTTTAAACTCAAACCCCCCTGGAAGGGGGTTTTAAACTCAAAACCCCCTGTTAGGGGTTTTAAACTCAAAACCCCTTAGCTGCGCTGGGGCGAGTGATGGTATAGTATTAAAATGTCACCCAAAATAAACAAAATCAAAGCAAAAAATCAATTACTGAATTCCGATTCCCCCTGCGGGGGGGATTTCATTTGGGGGGGGGGGGGGTTGAACCCCCAAGCAAAAGGATCTGGTGGAGCGCTGAAGGCTCCTTGGTGGGGTTCGGGGCGAAGCCCCGAAGCCCAAATTGTTTTTTTGCATTCGTCACTGTAGAAACGCATTCTCCTGAAATTTACAGCTCTTTATTTATCAGTGGGGTTCGGAGCAAGGCCCCGACGCCAAAAGCGGTTTCTTGCATTTTTTCACTGCTGAAACGCTCTACTGACATTTACAGCTAATTATTCATCAGTGGGGCTCGGGGCAAGGCCCCTGCGCCAAAAGCGTTTTCTTGCATTTTTCACTGTTGAAACGCATTCTCCTGTCATCTACAGTTTATCACTTATCAGTGAAGATCGGGGCGAAGCCCCGACGCCAAAAGCGTTTTTTAGCATTCTTCACTGCAGAAACGCGTTCTCCTGACATTTACAGCTCATTATTTATCAGAGGGGGACCCCGACGCCAAAAGCGTTTTTTAGCATTCTTCACTGCTGAAACGCATTCTCTTGACATCTACAGTTCATTGTTATCCTATTAAAAAATGACCTTTTCAATAATGTTTTAGTTGAAAAAATATTCTAATATAAATTAGAAAGGCCCTTACTACATTGCAAATAAAACAATTTCAAGATACCACACATATTTAGATTTAGGCTTTGAAGATCGCCGACGAAAAAAAAAAATTAGAATAATAATTTTTTTTTTAAAGTTCATGTGTAAGTGAGACATTTTGTTCAATAAGCATGTTTGTAACTTTGTTTTGTTACAGAACTATAATTCAAAGCTCTAACGAAAAGTTTCGGAAGTGGGTGGAGAAATTAATTGAACCAATTAGACTGTACTCTAAATTTGTTTGCATTTTTAGGATTGAAGCATAAATTGTGAGCTATAGTCCCAAATTTATTTAACTAGAAAAATGGAATGAGTAAGGTTGGAAAAAGGAGACTAGGAAAAGAATATTTGGGTTCAGAACTCATCTCAATTGTTACTCTTATTCTGAAAAATTTCGTATGAATTCTAAATTTTCCGAAGCAAAGTCTTTCTTTAAAAAATTATGATAAATTTATGTGAAATTACATAAACTCTGTCGCCATATTTGACTATTTTGTTTTAAAACATCATGTTTTTCATCTGGAAAGGGGAGGGGCGGTACAATGAAAACGATTAATCCTCGCTCCTTTTTATAATTTCTGTTAATGATTGCATTTGGCATTAAAGAATAGGGGTTGTGCGACTCGATATAAGAATTTATTTTATAGCACATATAAAGTATATTAGTGACATATTTTTCTAATAATTTTGTAATTTCTTAACTAAAATTCAGAAAGAAAAAGCATTGGTTTGTCCGATGGGCGGAAGGCGATTGCATGTATCTCCCCTTCCACCTAGTACAACCCTTTTTCATTTTATATTTACTAATGATAAAATCTGAGATTAGAGTGTGTGTGCGACATAATATATAAATGGGTTCACATATCAATACGTAGCTTCTATTATATAGATATTCAACTAATTTTGTTCACTAACTATGACTTTCCCATAAAAGTAGGACCGCCCCCCACACTCAAAGGGTTTAGGTGGGGATGCCAGTAGATGTTTTCGCCCCCCACCCCCTCCACCCAATAGGAAAACAGGGGAACGACATAATATAAAGATTCAAGATTGGTTAAAACAACAATAACACGTTTTAATCATATAGATATTTGATTCTGTTCTGTTCTGTTCAATTTCTACAAATTTATTGGACGCCCACCCCCTACTCGAAAGTTTATGGGGTGAGGGGCGGTATTGATGCCATCGCCCCCTCCCGACCCACCAAATCGGCAAAATGCCTGAGGGCGAAATAATCTAAAAATAGGTTGAAATATAAATAATTAGCATATACTATCAACATAAGTAATAAATTCGTATACAAATTGTGTGAATTCTATACTAAAATTCGTCGCCCCCCCCCCCTTCGGGGGGAGGTGCGGCCGAGTGGGGGGGGGGGCGATCGCCCCTACCGCCCCCCCTGGATCCGCCAGTGGTGCCATCTTCATCTTTACTGTAGTATGTTGGACGTTGGGCACCACATGTTGACCGTCTTTCTCCTTTAGGCCTACTGTGTCTTTTGCCTCTTCTGCACAGATGTATGGTTGCTGTTCTAGATCTGATACAAATGTAATTGTAGGACTGATCCAAACTCACGGAGACAATAACATTTTGTACGCATTTTTTAAAAAGTATTTGTATTGTTTTTCTTGTTTAACCCAATAAACAGAGATGCATGACAATATACAATGAAATCACAAGATGTCGAACGATTTAAAATTATATTTCGACTCGCTTCCGAATTACTGTTTCTCCAACTTCAACCGACTTTCATGATTCGTTCTTCCCCTAAACCAGAATCTATTCAGCCAATATAAACGCATACAACTTCATGACACATGTGACAAACAGTCAACAGATTTCTGTGCGGTGCTCCATCTTGTGTATGTTGCATTCCAAAAAATAAAAGTGCTAGATTTTGCAAAGTTTTATATTTTTCTAGTAATCACTTTAATGTAAAAACACATAGTAAACAGCCTCAACTAATGCTTGTTTTTAAAAAAATAAAATATGTGTAGGTTTCAGTATTAAACAGACAAAATGTAGATTCAAGATACAGATATGAAGCAACTCCACACTCTGAGTTGTGGTTCACTAAAATAAACATATGCTAAACCCAAAAGTTAAGAGGGTTCACTCAACACAGACGCAACTTCTTTGTTATTGCAAGGAAAAAAATATTATCAATAAAACTAGGTTAATCTTCTTAAAAGTAAGTCGGTTAGGGAATCTAAAAGGGAATTTTCTTCCATCGTCCCTCTGAAACTTGTAACAGAATAAAAAGAATAATAACAAATCCGATAACAAGTAATATATGTTCACAGTTCTCTGGAACTCATAGAGAGAAAGGTGGTTGAGTTATTCAGATGCTTGAGTTGTGCCACCTTATATTTCGAAATCTAAAATGAAAAAAAAAGCTAAGTTCTAGATGAGTTCTATGTGAGGCCTAGGAAGATGTTAACTGGTGAACATTAAATAAAAGTATTACCATAATGTTTTTTTACAAAGACTTTATCAACTCATTTTGTCTGGGTAGATTCTTGTACACATTAGGTCTCCAACTTCTCATTCTCGTATCAAGTTGAAACTTTGCTCAATTATTCATTGTTAATGACAACACATGAATCAATAAATAAAATAACCAATTATTTAATCAGTCAGTCGCAATAATTAGTTTTGTTAAAATAGATCTAAGGGAAGATAAGTTTCGTTTAGTGAAGTAGATCGTTCGCTAAAATGTTTCAACTAACAATAGACTATAAAACTTTTTATTTTTAAAGTACTTGGATAGCTCAGTTTGCATTCTATCATGGAGATGATTTGTTTCTGAAAAGGCAGCACAGAAACCTTCTCCCAGATACCCCACACCCCACTGGTCCACCAAAGTCATTAGACCATAACGTACTGAGCATGCTACAAGCTTGAAATACATTAAACAAAAACAATTGATATTTTTTTTGTAATCGCACAAATATATTCGTGTGGCTGTTGAGACCTATGTGCGCCCGAAATGTCGCTCTGAGTAGCTGGAACTAGTGTCATTGGCCTTGCTTTTTGTGTGTGTCTCGGACGCTGTTCTTCAACCAGCGCTGTTCTCTTATCCTTAAGGATAATCAAGATTATTTTTATTTTAGCCCAGACTGTGTTCGGAGAAGATGAAAATATTTTGATAATTATAAAAAGGAAATGGAATGCAGAATTCATGCAGTGACATTTTTTGTATGTTCATAACTTCAGTACTATAGGAAAATCAGGGGGAAAAGATGAGCAGAGGCAAACAGTCAAATGGAAGCACTGCTCTATCTTGACTTACAACTACTATCTCTCTGTCTCTCTCTCTTTTCCTCTTTCTCTCTCTCTCTCTCTATATATATATATATATATATTCCCCTCTTTTTTTCTCTTTCGTCCACTATTTATCTCTCTCTTTATCGCCCTCTCTTCCTATCTCACACATTCTTTCATTCTCTCTTTTTCTCTCTGTACATCTTTCTCTTTTTTTCTTACTCGTTCTTTCTTTCTCTCTTTCTTCTCTTTTTCGCTCCCTATTTCTCTCACTTTTTTATTTCAATTTCTAAATCTCTTTCTTTCTTTTCTCTTTGTCTCTTCATTCACACATAAATACATTTATTATCAATTTTTAAATAAAGGGGTTGGAGTCGGCCCTTCCCCCTCAATGACATTCTTGCAGTTAAAATGTTTTGGGGGAAAAAAGTGTAGATCTGAGGCAGAAGAGAAAGTGACAGATGTATCAAGTTTGTCTTAACACATTTGCATTGCCCTGCTAAAAAAAGATAATCTCATTGATGTAAAATTCAGATTCAAGGATGAATAAATCATTTCGAACTTCTTTTCCTTTGACCTTTACCTGTAGCATTGACGTTAGTTTAAAATGTTGACAGTACCCCCCCCCCCCTTTTTTTTTCCTGTTAAAAAAAGTAATAAAAAGCTTCCTCGGCTATTAAGACCACTACACTATAGCCTACCATGTTCAATAACAAATGTAATGTCCATAAAACGATATTTAATCAACTTTAACTAAATATGGGAATAATATTTGTGGTTGGACAGATGTTTTTTTTTCTTTAATCACTTCTTGTAACATCGGACGGGTCAAATAAGCAGTCCATACAAAGTGTAATATGAGAAGTTGATAGAAGCTTGGTCGTGTGGTATGCGCTCTGGACTGTCGTCCCGATTGTGCCAGATTCTAACCCCTCCCCGCTGCGACCCGCCGCCGTCTTGCGAGATGTTTGGACTAGGGTGTAGCCATCTTCAATGTGGAAGGCACATCTGAAACACGTAAACAAATGACAAGGATCTAAAGGGAAAGGGGGGGGGGGGGGAAATTGTTCTCTAAATGTTTTAAAATTAATGCAGGACGAAATGCACAGCTAGATCGACAGCTTTTCTTAGGTTCAGCACTAAACATGTTTAAAAAAAAATTAAACTTAATTTTTTAAAGAAACACCAACTTTTTTTAGTTAAAAAATGGGGGGGGGGGGGCATTTAAAAAAAATGTGCATCACAATTTATTTAGATAAATCTAAGTTGTTTAATCAATGATAATTGATGAAATGTAAAGTAATTTGTTTAGTTTAAATATACACCACAAGTAGTAAGAATTACATCGAGAATTATGTTTTCTTGGTCTCCTTGCCACGTGAATATTACAAATGTGGAGGTTGCCTAAACACTGATGGGTCTAGATATGGCATGGATAATTTGTTCTAAATTTTAACCGAAGTAGGCTACCTCCCTTTCCTGCTTCCGATAGCTTTCAGCTTAGATTGACATCGTTCTAGATCCAACTAAACATTTGAATCATGTTTATTTGATTTTTTGTTTCTTTCAATAGGTAAACTGCAGTTTGAAAATGGTGAGACAAACCTTGCGCTCCTATCTGGCAAGGGAGAGTTATCTCCCAGCACCGACACCAACTCCGTTCTCAAAGTTTATAGGCGTCGGTACTTGATGCTGGGACTCTTTGGCTTCTTCTCTTTTAGCAACGCCTACCAGTGGATCCACCTAAACATCATCAGTAACGTGCTGAGCAGCTACTACAATGAGAGTCTGCCTACCGATACATACCAGGTAAGGCAGCGGTTCTCAAACGTTTGATAGCGACAACCACTCAAAAAAAATGGATGTTTGCACTCTTCATCATGGTCCCAGGAAAAGCCTGATCTTTAGACACACAAACCAATATTTCTCCTTTTACTCTTTTTAAGTTCGTCTATTGTGATTCGGTTATGACCACTTTTGTCTTCCAGGGGGATGAGGGCTTTGCACTGGGGTTATATGCCTCCTCATGTGGCTGGTGAGACCTATGTGAGCTCGAAATGTTCGGCTGCACACTGAGCAGGTTATTCCAGCTGGAGCTAGTGTCATTGGGCTCGTTGTTTGTTTGTCTTTTTCTGACGCTTTTCTTCTGCCAGCGCTGTTCTCGTATCCTCTGCAATTTGTGCGACAGTTTTCACAGCGTAACGCCATGATACTCTATCCTGTGCTTCCATTTCCCAGGTAGCATTATTAATGCTGAAGGCTTTCAAAGAAACTTTGAGGGTGTCCCTGAAGCGTTTTCTTTGTCCACATGTCAAATAAAGTTTAAATTGAGAAGGAAGTTTGAGAGACGTTCGAGGTAGTGGAATTTGTACTTTGTAATGAGTTTGATTGTCTTGAAAAATAAATCCTCCCCGTGATTAGCAAGACGTCTTGTAGCCGCCTGTTTTCGTCTTGCAAAAGAAAAAAAACCGATAGTACGTTACTAGGAGAAATTTGACCGTTCTACGAAAGAAAGACTATGGAATCACTGTCAATAATCTTCTTGCAAAAACTGTAAAAAAAAAAAAAAAAAAAATTAAACTATGTCACGCCCCACTCCCAGAATGCTGAGCTCCACAGATTGAGAAACACCGAGGGAAAGTCATCCTATCTGAACAGCAAATTTGATTTGTATTTACCAGTAAGAAGAGTGGAAGTTTTGATCCTTAATCTCAAAATCAGAATTAGCTACGCCAAGAATATTGAAATAAATTGACGGGTGTATCCAACAAAATTGTAAACGATCGCATGTGTCTGTTGCTTTATTTATCTGTTTTGCCATTTAAATTTTAATAAATAATAGTTTCAACACTTCGTCATAATCGAAGGCAATATCCAACGAATAACACCAGTCTAGTGTCGTATCCCACAAGTTAATCTCCGCTCACATTCCTATCCCACGAATTCTTTCATTCGAAGTCATGCCCTACGAAATATCCTCCTTCTTCTGCTGCTAATTTATTATGTGCCCAATAGCACATTGGTTTTCTACTTCCTCTTTACTGCCACTGGAGTTGGGGCTGAAGCACCCCCATCAATCCTAATAGAAACTAAAGCTGCATGTTTCTGTCCTCTGTTGCCCTCGTCATGAGTGGGAGATAATTGGCTCCAAACTTTATTGTCTCCACAAACTGCTTGGCTCTCTTGTTATCTTGCTTTCTTCTCTCCGCTGCTGACCTGACAGGGACCCCTCTTTTGATAGTTTAAGATCCTTTTGATATCTTGACTGCTCTAAACCATCTTCCCTTTTTTTTTTTTTTGCCATATCGTTGCCTAAATTGTCTAATTTGCCAAGACATTTTCACAAACCAAGATAAATAGTTCAACCTTTTAGATGTTAAATTGAAATATGCATACATTTTTACCAGAGAAACACGGCCATCGATTGGCTATCTATGATCTACATGTTGGTCTACATACCGCTCATCATTCCTGCCACGTGGTTTCTCGACAAAAAAGGACTCAGAAAGTGTTGTATTGTTGGATCTCTCTTAAACCTGATTGGCGCTGCTCTGAAATGCGCCAGTGTCGCTCCTGAAAGGTAAGTTTACAAGAACTTTATTTCGAGTTCTAGATGTATTTTAGAGATGTATCCACATAGGTCTAATTTTCAGTAGGCTAAATGGGAAGTGGGAGATATGACTGTGTTGGATGGGGGTATCATGAGGGAACACGAAACAAGATAAATATGTACCATGGATATAAATCTAGATCTAGAGCCTATACTATTTGGAACAAGAAATAATTTGGCCTAGTAATACAAAAAAATGTGACCTTTCTCTCCTCTCTCTTTCACGTGCTCTTTCTTCTTTGTCCCACTATAGCCTACTGTATAGAGGATTTCTTTGGGAAAGAGGCTTTAAGATATTAGAGATTTTAATTGTCAATAAAACGATAAACATATCCGTTCACAAAGAGACACATAACTACACATTTATCTTTCTTTTAGTTTCTCTCTAAATGTGAATTAATTGCATGTTCTTCGTTATTTCAACATTTCTTAGGTTTCCATTGTTAATGGCTGCACAGACTATCTGTGCCATATCTCAACTCTTTATTCTGGGAATACCTGCAAGACTTGCAGCTGTTTGGTTTGGGCCAAATGAAGTCTCGACAGCAACATCGCTGGGAGTTTTTGGCAATCAGGTATTCCAGTTTTTTTTTTAGTAAAGCTATATCTAAGTCTACCTCTTGTGTAGGTATGTAAATTACCTAGTGCATGGGTCGGTAACCATTTTGACTTTGTGGGGCATAAAGAAAATAAAATTGAAAAAAAAAATTCATTATGGTTACTATTTTAGCAGTCAGTCACATTGTGAAAGTCATACTTTTATTGTGGTTACTCTTAATATTATTATTTTTTTGATAACATTTTGACAAAAGTAGTGAATATATTCATTTGTGTCTAGGCTCATTCTGACACATGTAGACATTGGCAGGCCACATGTGGTTTTAGATTGCCAACCTCTGACCTAGAGAAAATGGGGACACACTTTATAGGCTTATATCCCTAAGAGCTTATTAATCCATTCCTACTGCTAGGATGGCATATTAATTAAATACCAGCTAATGAGTCAATACATTACGATGCCCTATAAATATTTTCAAAAGAAAACCATTCAGATCATGCCCTATAAATATTTTCAAAAGAAAACCATTCAGATCATGCCCTATAAATATTTTCAAAAGAAAACCATTCAGATCATGCCCTATAAATATTTTCAAAAGAAAACCATTCAGATCATGCCCTATAAATATTTTCAAAAGAAAACCATTCAGATCATGCCCTATAAATATTTTCAAAAGAAAACCATTCAGATCATGCCCTATAAATATTTTCAAAAGAAAACCATTCAGATCATGCCCTATAAATATTTTCAAAAGAAAACCATTCAGATCATGCCCTATAAATATTTTCAAAAGAAAACCATTCAGATCATGCCCTATAAATATTTTCAAAAGAAAACCATTCAGATCATGCCCTATAAATATTTTCAAAAGAAAACCATTCAGATCATGCCCTATAAATATTTTCAAAAGAAAACCATTCAGATCATGCCCTATAAATATTTTCAAAAGAAAACCATTCAGATCATGCCCTATAAATATTTTCAAAAGAAAACCATTCAGATCATGCCCTATAAATATTTTCAAAAGAAAACCATTCAGATCATGTTGAAAATAAAATTGGCATTTCATTACCCTTTAACTATTGACTTGCTTGTTTTTATCCAACAGATTGGCATTGCATTAGGATTTTTATTGCCTCCTATTCTTGTACCATATTCAGAATATACAGAAGATATGACTCTGGGTTTCTACATAATGTTTGGGTCAGGAGCTTTTGTTATTGCTGTCATATTTATACTTATTTGCATTTGTAAGTACCAATGAATGGAATCTAATGTTCATAATATATTAGTGTGCTTTAAGTTTAACTCTCTGTGTGGTAGGAAATTATGTACATTGGAATGCTTTTAGAACTTGATTAACTGTCTGAGCTGATGATCATTCATTTCCTGGTATTAGCTAGTCCAGTTTGACAAGTTGACAATCAACAACCTTGACATTTCTTTATTATAGTTGAGTATATTAAGGAATTTATCAAAAACTTCTTGAACCCTAATAAAAGTCCTGACTTTTTAAGAATTTGAATTTTAGATTTTAGTTTCCTTTATGAAAATAGGTCTGTGGTATACAGAAATAGATATACTCAGGGCTTTTTTTGTGACGTAGGTACAGCATACCGACACCTTTTTGAAAAAAATACTTTTCTTGTATTTTAACATATATTATTAATTTATAGTAGTTAAAAGTTAGGCAATCAACTACTGAGTACTGGCACCTAATCACTGAGTACAGGCACCTATTTTTTTTTACAAAAAAAAGCACTGAATATACTTACAAATTTTTTTTTTACTAAGTAAATTGCTTGAATTATTATATATTATTTTTTGTTTGTTTTTTCCATAAGTTTTTCAAGATAAACCACCCCAACCCCCAAGCAGAGCCCAGCAACTGTCTGTTGAAGCTGCCATCAATGAAAATTATTTGGGATCCCTTCTGAGACTTTTAAAAAATCCTGGCTTTCTCATTCTTACAGTAGCTTATGGTGAGTTCATTTTTTTGTTTTGCGTTTATAATATTTTCACTGATAATTTAATATCCTGAGGATCTGATCTTTAATGTCAAATCAAGTTTGTAAATCATTAAAATGAGCTAAAAATTCATTTCTGAGATCAACACATGTAAACATTCTTTGTGCATGAAACAATCTGGTGCACTAGTTTTGATCATGTGATCTCCTACTGATACCATGTACTTCTTCATCCATTTAATTTACATGCAATTAAGTTACTTCGTAATACATGCAAAAAATTATTATTTTTTTTTTAAATGCCAGCATTCAGCTCATTCTGTTGACATTACTTTTTTTTTTTCAGGCTGTAACACAGGCTCTTTCTATGCAATATCAACACTTTTAAACACAATTGTTTTAAATTATTTTCCGGTAAGAAATGTTAAGACTTCTCTGAGGGATGGGGCATAAAAACACAGATATGTCATAAAAATTATCAGAAAATCCTTATCTAATTTATTTAAATAAAAGAATACTTCTGACAGTATTCCTGTGTAATATTAACCTAATAGTTTTAACATTGTACTAAATGGTGACATAAAAAAACAAACAAATATTTTTTATATTACTTAATACATGTTTGTTTTTTAAACCCATTTAGACTTATTACTAAAAATATCAAATAGCATATTTGCTTATTTAAATTACAATTTTTATTTAAAAAAAATATTTTTTGTTAAGAAATATTTTATTGTAATTATTCAACAGGGTGAAGAAGAAAATGCTGGAAGAATAGGTCTGACAATAATTGTTTTAGGAATCATTGGCTCTGTGATGGCTGGTATCTTACTTGATAAAACAAAAGCATTTAAGTAAATATACACATTTTGTACTATTTTTGCCTTAAGTTCTTTTTTTAAGGGATTTATTTTGTTTTTCATACTTTTGGGTTAGCATTTTAGTTAGTATATTTAGTACTTGGACTGCACTTAAAAGCTGAAAAATGATTGGGATAATGCTTAAATAGCCATTGTATCATTTAGTCTGTCTTATTCTACAATCTAGATATAGGCTACTAGCTAATTTGTAATTTACTGAAATTAATTTAGCTAAAATATAAATTTGTATTTAAATGACCTTGAATTAATCATTTGTAAATTCCTTAAACAAAGATTGTATGAAAAAAAATTGTATGCATATATTTCCTACATTTTCTGAATAGACAATATTATAGGCTACAAATGTGTAATTGTCATATAAGAGTTGAGTCTAAGACCCTTGAAACACTAAACTAATGGAATCTTCCCACTGTGGATATGTTTGAACAATTGTAATATGTTACATCCATATTATTGTGGTTAGTATCCCAAGACTCTTTAGACTAGATGCAATAGGCCAAGCACATCACAGAAACTCCTCATTTTTCTTCTATCTATTGTATGTAAGAACTCTTTGAGGAATGCTGTGTGGATCATGACAAGACTGTTTGGGTTCTCTTAATCCTCACCAGTACAATAAACAAAGTTCAAAGGTTTTACTTTGCTTCCCTAATCATCTCCTTGAATGACCTTTTCCATCTAGGCGCTACATGGAGGCTGAGATGCCTTACCCAAATATAGGCTACAATATCATCTCTATAGTGACATTGCCATTGTATCGTTTACATCCAAAAACAATCTGCTTTTTGTTGGATTAGAGTGTGCCTTTTTCATTAAATGCAATCTGACTTTAATATATGCTATAGTAGGATCATTCTGTGAGTGAGAGTGAATAAGAAATATCATATTATACATTAAATACAATAATATATATATAGATTTATCAAATTCATTGTTTAATGTTTGCATTCTATTTCAGAGCAACCACTGTTGGTATTTATGTGTTATCACTGGCTAGCACTATTGCTTTTACATTCACCCTAGGCTTTAAAGAAATTGCTATTGTATTTGTAACAGCTGGTGCATTAGGGTAAATTATTTTAAAAATCATATTTTTATGCCCTATATTTTTTAATATAATCTAAATCTTTCACACTCATGATTAAATTGGTTATAAATATTTTCCCTCTCATATTAAGTAACCTTTAGTTTATAAACATAGTCTATAAAAATGTTAAAACATATTTAAAAATATTTTTGTAGATGTTTTATGACTGGATATCTACCTGTAGGATTTGAATTTGCTGCAGAACTAACATTTCCAGAATCTGAAGCAACATCTTCTGGTTTGATAAATGCATCAGCCCAGGTAATTAGTACAATTTGGATTCATCTTCATTGTAAATAAATATTCTCCTTTTATTTTTAAGCTATGTTTTACTTAATTGACATGGTGCTATTTAATGGTTGGCAGGTTTTTGGTATCATTCTGACATTGGGTATGCGAGCCATGATGGACAGTATTAGTGTACTGAGTGCTAACATAACCATGTGTTCTATATTGCTGTTTGGAACTATAATAACATGTAAGAACCTAGCATTTTTTTTTCTTGCTTTGAATTTTCATTCAGCTAAATTTATTGCATTTTTTTCAATTTATGAATTGTTGGTAGTAGCTCTAAAATTTGATTTGTTGTTTACACTTTTAGGTATAATAAAAGCTGATTACAAAAGACAAGCAGCAGGAAAAACATGTACTGATATTTCTCAGGAGATAACTGTAATATCGGACAGTAATAAAATTATCTGAACCCTGATCTAAGTAATTATGAAACTTGGATGTTGTTTTGATCCTTTTTTAAAACCAGTCTTTCTTGTACAGGTGTGGTCTAATATCAGTATAAATAATTAAAGAATTGTGTGTATAGCCTATATGTATCAAACTAAAATGGGCAAGAAAAGAAAAATATTTAACAGTTATCTAAGAATAGTATGACAAAGTAGAAAACACCAAACTCCAAACTGTGGGAGAAGAGTGGACAGAAAAATATAGAAGTACAGATCTTAGAGAGGAAGTGGAGAGGGATGGGTCACACCCATCGAAAAGATACCAGCAACAGAGCTAGGCAGGCCTTAGAGTGGAACCCCCAGGGAACAAGATGCAGAGGAAGACCAAAAAGAACATGGTGACGCAGTGTACTTGAAGAAGCTGAGAGAACCGGGAAGAGCTGGGAAACCATAAAAAAACTAGCAAGAGACCATGAAGAGTGACGTGTTTTTGTCAAGGCCCTATGTTCCATGAGGAACCCAAAGGAGTGATGATGATGAAGAATAGAACTTATTTTTATCACACATAATTTTTTTAAAATCAAAAACTGACAAATAAATGTTGTGAACAGTTTTTTAATGTTTATTTTTTGTAATGAGATTATTTGTTTACTCAACATTGTTCCTTTATTGTTATCCAATTTATTTGTCCAGTCAGCAGATCACTCAAACATTCTTATATTTCATTCTATTAGATGTCTTATATTTATGTTGACTATTAATAGGATTTCATGTATACTTAAATGTTAATATGCTGTGTTTGTTTAATATGAGACCCATAGAAAGCCAAAATAAGCAATAATTGTTATATCAAAACTGATATCCATAGGTTTATTTTTTTACACTGGGCTACTTACAGGGGTGGACTGGTGTCAAAATTGGTCTTGATAGTTCCATTTAATCTGGCTCCCATGGTGCCATGTAAGTTCTCACAATATGTTAAGTTGCTTAGTGAATCAACCATCAAAACCAACAACTTAGCAGATTTTAAGTCACTGACTAACATGCATGACTAGATTGACACAGGGTTATGTGTAGGACAGTGGTTATCAAACTTTTTTGACCCACAGGGATCCCTTCATATGGTCAGAACTTGCCCACACACCCCTAAGTGAAAAAGCTACATAAATCCATTGTATATTTTAAAACACATTTTATTGAACGAATGATTATTAGGATTATAACTTTTGTTTATAAAAAAAAATGAGTATTTGAATAGGGTTGTTAAGATTTTATGGGTGTTTTTATGTCCGCTTAATGTTTGCAAGTTGCAAAAACTGCAAATCTCAATGAACACAAATTTCTAGTTGGTTTCTTTTATTTGTGATGAGGTTCATGAAGGCAATGAATCCATGTTGTACCAAATAAGAAGATGGGAACACAATCAACAACTTCTGTACAATGACCCATGATATAAAATTGGAATTTGTTTTTGTAACCAGAAGTTTGTGGTATCATTGTTAAAAAAATTGGTTAAATTTTGTGGATATTTCAAAAGGCTGCTCCTATATTAGTAAGGATTCATTTGTGATTGGGATCTGAGTTTATCCACTAGCATAAGGGTAATATCCAAATGAAGGATGTCTTCAAATCTTTAGGTTAGGTCTTCATAGAATAGTACATAATAAACATTTGTGAGGGGCCAGTTGATTATTATCAAAATTATCTGATGAGATAAACTGGCTTTAAGTTAAGAAGTTATGTTAAGATATAATTTTCATCTTTCTGCGGACCCCCTTCAATCGTCTTAAATATCCCTGGGGCTTTAGACCACAGTTTGAGAACCACTGGTGTAGACATAATTATCTTCTCTTTTGAAATAGCATCTGTAATATATAAGATAATGCATTGAAAACTAAAGCTAACCTAAAAGGCCATTTATAATTGCAGGCTAGTCTATTAGAAGAAATAGTATTTTCAGAAATATTTCTACCTTTTATAAGCATTTGTAAATTTAATCAGTGTGCGACAAATTTTATACCTCTATTCTTGCAAAGTCGTTTGTAAAACTTGAATCTCAATCACTTCAAATTAAATGTTGAACATGTTGATCATTATTATTATATTCTTCATAACTCTGGTGGTGAACGTTTAGCCACTACAACTTTTAACTTGTCTGAACTAGCTTGCCACCAGGGAATAGATGAAGAAAAAGCAAGTCCAATCTAAGTATTATTATCCTTACATCTTCTTAAACACCTTCCATGTGACTTATGCTCTAATTACTTTAATTGATCAAAGGACTAATGTGTCTTGCAAATAACTTTAACCAAATGGACAATTTTAGTTCTTACAATACACTTCTTCATTTATCATATTGTCTAAATGAATATAATTTATAAATTGTATATACTTTTGTGGTTGATATCTATTTACTATTATTTTTGTTAAATATTATTGTATTTCGATCAGGTAGGCCTGTGTTTTGTCTATATATTTCTATATAGGTCTACATATATATTGATACCAACTCACAATCTTCTCATAACTATTTCATATATCTGATATTTGAAGTTTGTTTTTATTATAGTTGCTAGCAAGTTTTTAATATAGTTGCTGAAAGAAGTTTTATTATGATTAGATTTTTTGTTTATTTTTGACTCTTTATACACTTTCCTGAAAGTAATAAGAAATAAAACAAAAATTCTGAAGTTGAAATTTCTAATTAAAAAAGATTGAATAATTATAAGATCGAAAATGAGCTATCCACTGTAGGAGTAATACTTGTTCAAATACCTTTGATGTTGATGAAATTCTGTTCCATTCAAAGGGTTATAAGAAAAATTTAAATTTAAGAAAATTCTTACTTAAAAATTTACAAATCACGAAAGCATTTGAATTTAGCCATATCATCATTCAGACAGAGTGAGTTGATATTAGCTTTGTAAAAAGAGCTTTTTTTTCTTTTAGATTCAAATGTTTTGTACCTGATCAATTTGAGGAATAAAAACGGATGCTTTAGTACTTTATTTCTCTGAAAATCTGTTGTATTTTTTTTTTCTCACTCGTCTCCCAACATTTGTCACAGTCATCCTTCAGAAGGTTGGGCTAGAATGAAATACTGATATCTTCATTTCTGAAGCTTAGACTTTAATCACTTATTTATGTTATTGCTATGACTGCTTTTTTTTTTTACTGCTATTCCAGTGGAACTACAGGGTTATAACTAAAAAAATAAATTTAAGTGAATGATTAGGATAATTTATTCAATATTTTAAAATATATCTGAGAACAAAACAATGTCATTATGTATTACATATTTAAAACAATAGTTTAAATAGACTTAGAAACTTTTTAATGTACAATACATTGTTTAAAATTTACATGGCTCTTCAACAGTGAGGCATTTAACTGTAATTATGTATACATATTTGTGTCTTTGTAAGGTAATTGAAAAGTTTATATGCGGACCATCTAATGGTGAGACAACAGTGGTAATTTCTGGTCTGATACTTTTGTACAGTGTTAATGTGACTGCTTTTGTTGCATTTTTTATGATATGGTGGAACTGGTAGAGCATTTGTTCTGTCTATATGCATCTTCTGTCATCTGTAATATACTCCTTGCCAGAAAAATGCCCTACTATGTGCAAAGATTATCATTTTGTCAAAATAAATACAAAAAAATAATAACTTTTTTTTGCAAATCAGCTGTTGTCTTTGTATTGTCTGTCTAATAAACCAAAAGAACTTTTCAGAAACCGAATTTCACCACTACCTTGATCTAAATTGGTGCTATTGCTAATTTTGATCTCCTGAAAGTGAAAGTAAAATGAAAACTCTTTTATTCCTACACATGCATCATTTATAAAACAAGATTTAATATTTTATACTACCAGTACTGTATAATGATCTTGACACTGTTACAGTATTGAGAAAAATATGTTTCATCTTTTGTAACATATGCTTCAAGTTTTGATACTTGTCAAATGAATGTAATTTTTTTTATGTTAACTAGATGTTTTAGGTAGAATGATAAATTGTCTTTCACTTTAACAACTAAGTTTGCATATTATAGGCACGTAGATATAAACTTTAAAACTTTATTATTAGACAGTTTCTGTTGATCCACAACCTTCATACAATTTTGTGTTTGTTTGCAATAAAGTGCAAAGTAACTTAAACCCAGGGGAGCTGCCTTAACACAAATTCTCTTTATTTTCTTGTACTAATGTAAATTTCGTGTATTTTTTTTTTCATGCCAAACAAAATCATATTATGAAATATAGAGCCTATATAATTCTGGTTACAAATAAGGTTCTTCCACAAATAAGACACACTGCTTTTAAAAGTATAGCATTGCTAGCACTATAACTAATCCCAAACCAACAAAAGAGGTTAACTAACATGCACATCCTTAAACTCTTGAATACAGAATTCTAACTAGAAAGACTGGAATTAAAACCCAGCTCATTCATCTCCTAAGAGTTTGCCTTACCATAAGGTTGCTATATCCAATATGATTTTCATTTGTATGTGAAAACCTAGAGTCTTCCAAACACTAGTTCTTACCCTATAGAAAAAAGCTGAAATTTAGTCAAAGACATAGATTAGTCCATATTTTTTTCTTTTTTTAGCTGTTGAACTATCTGATTGTTGACAATGTTATTTCTGAAAAATTTGATAATATTGTATTGGAAACTTACAGAATGTGTTCAACAGGTTGTGGTGATGTTATAAACAACGAGTATTTTTATTAAATTTATAAGCTTTTATATGAATCTTGACATTGTCAGTTGTTTTATATTATTATTGGTATTTGTCATAAAATCACTTTGGTTGAGACTTGAACTGCTAAAAATGTTTTATTGAGTTTTTTTTAGTTTAGCTGCTAATAATGTTGTTTCTTGTTGAATTAAACAGTGATAAATTTTGTTTCTAGCATTAAACTGTAAGCAATGTAAATACTGTTAATAAAACAAACATTGAACTGTTCGTCTTCCGCTTCAAAGTTTGATAATTAGATTTTTTGAGGATTGATACATTCATTTGAAATATGATCATCTTCTTACCTTATCCCCCCCCCCCCCCCCCAAAAAAAAAGATTATGATTGCATACCAAGACCTAAAAACAACCCCAAAATGACATCCAATAATTTCCTTTAAGATCAAAAGGCATAGCATTTTTCTTCTATCCAGCTTTTTTATGCTGAGCTATAAGCTTTTGGCAGACTTTCGCTCTTGTTTGGATACTAAATTTTTATGATTGCATACCTAAAAACACCAACTCCAAAATGAAAAGTACTTAAAAATTACATTGTAAGAGTTTAAAAAAGGTCAAATTAATGACAATAATCATAATCACTTGGACATGTTCGCCGGATGGAGGACAATCGCATTCCGAAAGTCATCCTCTACGGACAACTCGCGACTGGCTCAAGAAAAACTGGTAACCCCCACCTCCGCTACATAGATGTAATAAAACGGGACTTCAAATCAGTGAACATCAATACTGACCATTGGGAAGACATAGCTCTAGACCGCACCATATGGAGAGAGACAGTGACCAAGAAAGCTATGGACAGTGAAAGTACATGGGTCTCAGCTCAGGAAGAAAAAGGTACAATGCGAAACATGGCCAGCTCCTCTACCACCGAAGCAAAAGCCACCTTAACCTGCGATATTTGTGGACGGGAGTGTCTCTCCAAAATAGGGCTCCACAGCCACATGAGGAAGTGTGTGAGATGAACCAGAGTCGTTCTAGGACTGAAAGAGGCCAACAACAAATTGCTACACTGACATCAATAATAGTCTGTATAGTGCTTTGGTGTATTATGTACAGGGTAGACCTACTTACAATACTAACATTAAACAATGTTTTAGGTACATTTACAGGTTGGTCCAAAAGTTAGTGAGCAGTATATGGAATAGGGAACAAATATGTTCATTTCAACTAAGTTAAAAGGATAAAGTTTATAGTCAGAAACAAAAATGTTGACTTTTAACTTTATAATTTACATAAGACAAATTAATACCTTCAGAGATGATTGTAGCATTCAGAATTGTAAGAGGCACGCTTTGTAAATTTTAATGAGAAAACAGGTTTAGCACTTGCTTTGACTTAATTACCACGTGGCCGACCCTCGCTCAGACGAATAATTTGTTAAGGAAAGATATTTACCCGAACTAATTTTTAAAAGTTTTTAGTAATGGCGAAACTGAGCGATCGGGTAAAGACTGCCAATCCGAAGTGTTGCTTTTAGTTTTAAAGGACAAGTCCCCCACTAGTCTAGAAAAATCACGCATCTTTTCCGTAAAACTACTGGCTTGGAATAAAGTCTTTGCAGATCTATATGATGTGGCAACGAGCTATTGGTCTCCACTGCCCACAGGTTGCGACGTAGCAAGTTAGTGTTCAGGCCTTCTTTGACGATTGGTCTCGCTTGGAGGCGTCCAAAAGCACTACTGGCCATGACCAGACGGTTATCAACCTCCCTTAAAAGCGATGCGTCATTTAATACTATGCTTCCCAGATCAGTCAAGTTGTCTAACACGTTAGGGGTGTCCAATCACGGTGATATTTGGGGATGAGTTGATTTTATTGGGTGATTTCTGTAACATAACGTTTTTCCGAGGTTTATAGTAAAACCAAACGAGGCGGCAGCGTACGCACATTCGTTGACCGTGAGCTGGATATCATTGGCGTAGAGAAGCTGTGTTGTGGCCATTTCCTTTATTTTGGTATGGGACGGTAGACTTCGAATATGAAATGCATTGTAATAATTCACCAGCAAAATTAATATTACCCTTCATAATAAGACTATGTCAATTATTCTAAGCTATCAAAACTGAATACTTGACATATCAGATGTTTAAATAGCATCTATTTGTTTGTTTACAAGGAGTCCAACTTAATACTTAACTGAAACTTTTATCGGCTGCATTGGAGGCTCGTATATAAAGGTGAATGGATTCGAGTCACCAATCAGCGCATTGTTAAACCACCAAACATAAGAATAGTCTCATAACTTCTAACTAAACCGTTTTTGTTTTTCCTTGTAATGTTTCATTTTGCAATATTAAGCAGCTTGAAAGAAAATACTTCTATGTAATATTTTATTTATCATTCTTAACATAATGTATGCGGTGTGTGATGTGTGGCTGAGCTTGGCTACTTATCAAATAGGCTCGAGTTTTAATACCGACTCGAGCAGTTATGTTTGCTGAGCACCTAAATGCAGGACGGAAACCTGCTTATATGTACTCTCTACAAAACCGTTCCACAAAAAGTACATTTTCTAGACAATATTTTATATAAAAGCAAAATAAATTAAGACTAATTTTTCAATTAACTGGTAAACTTTTTGATTGATTTGTGTGTTGTCATTGATCATTAGCATGTATGTGACATTTGATGACTATTAGACGAGTAGAACTGGTCTTTGCAAAAATGTAAACATTCAAGATACAAAGTAAATATTGTAAAGTATTGTATATGCATTGTAAAATAAATAGCATTTAAGCCTGTAAGCCTATATGGATTGATCTCTTTTCTTTACTCAAAGATGTGAAAGAACAATAGGTTGAAAGGTAGATCTATAAGACCTTAGCATATAGTAGAAAGTACTTTACCATGTCTTGTCATGGTTATAAGTCATGCCAATATGTAACATCAGTAAAGGATCATTCAATTAGGATTTTATATTTTTGTTTTAATATTGTATTCATGCAATTAAAATAATGATGTGTTAATATTTCATAAAATCAATACTATTGATATTCATATAAATTAAAAGTTCACTTTAAGCTATTTAACATTTTATATAAATGTGAACGCTTAAATAAATTTTAAAAAATTAATACACTAGAGTAAAATGTCTTAATACTTTTAATATATTTGTACATTTGGACAACTACACAGGATTACAGAGACAGAAAAGTACAGAGACAATTTACATTACAATTCACAAAAACAGAACACAACATTCAACCTTAAAATTAAAAAACAAAATTTTGCATGTTTTAAGCTTAACTACTCCTTAAAATAAAAACAAAATCTTACATGGTACAAAAATATTTCTCTGGGAATGTTGGGTCATAATAATAGGAAACAAGTTAAGGGTTAATAAATTAAATAGTTCCTTTAACGAATACAATTTCTCCAATTGGTACAATATCAAGTACTATTTGTGTTGATCTATGGATGTCATGGAATGAGAGAAATAAAGCTTGAATCACATCACTTTTTCTTGAATTAATAGTTACAAAACAGTAGTGTTATAATAGAAATAGTCACTTTTGAACATGTTACTTCTGCATAGTATGAAAGTGTGTATAATATTCATGCTATTGGATAAATTGGTTAATTATTCAAAGGTTATATACAGGACTGAATGCAAATATACAAAATAAAAATGCTTAAATTTACTAAAATGGATAGTTATCCAAGGTTATGCAGATGACACAAAAGTTGTGTTAATCTATACAGTCTGATACATATATTCCACATGCAGGACTCTTTTAATTATTCAAACTGTAACTATATTTAATGTCCACTAAGAGAATGGTAAACCGTACAACCTACACAATTAAGTGATTCCTAAGAGAATGGTAAACCTTGCAACATACACAATTAAGTTCCTGACAGAGATGTAAACCATAAAAAAGAAAATTGCTCAATCCAAACCCATATATCATTAGGTCTAGCCCCAGTAGTAATAAATGTTGGTCCACTAGTTACTGAACCAGAAAAAAAAAAAAAGCCCAGTCAGGAGCTATCAAGATGAATAGTTACACAAACAAACAAACAATGTATATTATCAACAAGTTGGTCAATCAGATGTAAAATCAAGAACATCTTTTCTAAAAGTATTCTGAGAGGAAAAAAAAGGGCATTACACATTTTATATTTGCACCAAGTAAAGGAGAAACAAGTAGACATTATTTAATTTCTATTATCATAAAGCTTAATTTTGAAAAAAATGTATAACTCAAAGAGATGATGACTTCAGAGACAAATTAAGATACCATAGATAATATTTGGGAGTAGTTTGAAGCATTTTTTAATGAGAGAAAAAATATTTATATATATATATATATAGAGAGAGAGAGAGAGAGATATATATATATATATGACCACAATATAAAAAATGTCAATAACCAATATTCTCAAAATTTTTCAATTTTAAAAATTCATTTAACAAGATTGCTAAAATATTAAAGTACCGGAATGTCTGTTCATTGCATGAACAATTATGAGTCTTCCAAAAAATTCAATGAACTTATGATTTTTATTTTAAATTGTAAATAATTCAAGGACCTCCAAGAATGATAAGAAAGCAGCTGAAAGCTTTCAAATGATCTAAAAATGTAAAAAAGGGTTACTTAAAAAAACAGTCACTACACAAGGTGAGGATACACAAGGCAATGTCAAGGATGAGTGTGGACAGAGCAATTCTATCAATGTACACAGCACAGAATAATGGGTAAAATCAAAAAGAGATTGGAAATCAAGTGGGAGCCCAACAGTAGCTTGACATGTAACTCTTTGGTCATTTCTTTTCTACCTTTATTGCACAGAGTAGAAGCTAGCTAATATGTGAACAACACACCAATATATCTAAGCTAAACATTGATTGAAAAACAAACTCAAAAAGCAAATGTAGAGCATAGCAAGGCAGACAAAATCACAATGTAATTCTATATAGAGTCCAAAAAAAAATTAACACACTACTTGCTCTACTTAAATGTGCTAAAAAAAAAGTCATGAGCATGCTTGCAAAAATCAGTAAAAATCTTAGCAGAAATTAATAATCATGATTGTCCAACATAAACTTAAAAGACTCAGTCCAAATTATTACAAGCATAAATTGAAACTGTATTTTAATATTCGTTTAGAAAAAATAAATTCTATTTTAAATTTAAAAAAAGTTTTTGTTTCCAAATTTATTTTTTATTGGGAAAAAAAAGGGAAGGGGGTAGTGATTACATATGAATAAGACATACATCTAAAGGCAGTATTTGATTTTAACAATCTTTGCTAAATGCTGTTACAAAATTAAAGTCATGTAGTACTGTAGTATACAAGTCTGTTTACTTCAGAAATCAAAGGAGTTCCTTACCACTCCAAATGTATAAATATTGAAAAGAAATATCTATTTAGAATATTTAAGCCTAACACCAGCCATTGCACTAACCTTAATTATAAAGCACAATTTTTATCTATCAATACCTCAAAAACAATTTATAACTAACTAAAAAATAAAATGCTACCAACTCCTACAATGAAATACCCCAATTTACAAAATAATTAAACACTTGAGTAAAATTTGATTTTGACAACAGTGGAAGCAGTAAAAAATGTGTTTGATCCATTTCTAGGACAGTGACAAGATAAACAATATTTCAAGCACTGGTTTTTTGGGGCTGTTGAGTTAAATAAAGCCACAGATCACCCAGTCTTTCAAGCAGATAAAAAGTACTGTCATAGAGGCTTTGAAAACCATCTGTCAGCCTAGTTTTTAAAGTCTCCATATTTGGAAAAGCCTGTGACTTGAAATCTTTGAGGCTGTAAAAACAAATGTAAAATATAAGTAGCTTTTAATTTATATTTTAAGTAACCTGTTTTGGTTTCTTTTTTGTTGATATCTTCTAATTTTATATTTCATAACATTAAGATTCAATAAACAACCATTAGGCAGGGTTTAGGCCGTGTTATTTATTATAATTCAAATAATTAACTTCATTTGTCAAAATATGCCCATGCTTGATTAACTTCTTTGGTTTGAAAAGGAAACTAATTAGAATAAATTAACATGAACAATAACTTACTCAACAATTTTCTCAAGGAATAAAAAAAGTGCAGCAATAAAGGATAAAATAAAGAGGACTATCACTGCATAATCAGCCACTCGCCAAACAAGGCTTCGAGATTTTTTATCGTCATCACGAACAAGGCAACGTTCATTGTGAACA
This sequence comes from Biomphalaria pfeifferi, assembly GCA_030265305.1. NCBI lineage: Eukaryota > Metazoa > Mollusca > Gastropoda > Planorbidae > Biomphalaria > Biomphalaria pfeifferi. Next base: position 1,147,937 of record JASAOG010000174.1, on the reverse strand, counting down.
CGTTGTACTTCTAACTCTTTTGTGAATGTAGATGCTGCTGCTGCCATATTATTGGAGTCTGTGTTACTCTAAAGAATATGAAAAGAATAAATTACGAATTTATTTTACACACAATGGAGTATTATTCATTGCCTTAGTTTGTAAACATCTACATTAGAAATGTATACAGTTGCCAGGATTGTATGGCAATTATGCAGCAGATGAGTTTCATTGAAAAAAGAAGGAGAGAAATAAGTCCTAATTTCACAACACAGAAAATAAAAACAAGACTCTACGAATAAGTTTCAAAAAGAAAGAAACAACAAAATTCTACTTAAAAAATTTATTACCTTAGACTCAGTACTAATGCTTTCTACAGTGTTTACTACAATTGCTGATTCCTTAAAATTTCCGTCAGATATGGCAATACTCTTTCTGCTGCGTGTGTTTTTACTTGGAGTGGTCGATATAACTATTCCGTCTACTTCTGTTGTCTCCTCTTTATTTTGTACAGACTCAGTCTTTCTTGGACGACCTCGTGACCGTGAACGTGATTTTGACTTCTCTGCAGAGGAAGACTTTCTATTTCTTGATGACGACCTAGATCTTGAACGAGAAACTTTTCCTGACCTTGAGGTAGATCGCTTTTTTTCACTCTAAAAAAAATTATAATAGAATTGTGAATGACGTAGTAGTTCATTTAAATATACTGCTATAATTGCAACTAATCATTCAATAAGTATATATGTAAATTGATTGGAAAATTCTATAACAAATTGCCTAGCTATCAAACAAAATGATCACATTGAAAAAATAATGACATCTGCTAGTTAAGTAAAGGGTCCACTTGTTGGACTGTGCCATCACCAACCTTTAGTGAAAGAACATAGCAAAATCTATTTCAAATATATTATAGACCATCAAAGAAACTTCTTATAATTTAATAAAACATTTAAAATATAAACATTCTTAAAACATTTCTAACTAATATTGTTAATTGTTACAATTATGTGCTAATTTCAGTTTCTTACCTTTTTACTTTCTATAAAATTCTGGATCACTTTTGCATAATCTGAACCTATAGATAAAGCAGATTCCCAGCTTTCTACGTTGTCTCCATCACCTCTCCATCGTACAAGATATTCAAGAGCACCTTTCCTCTTTCTCTGACCTAATATTGCATCAACCTTTTAATTTAAAAAAAAAAGTATTTCTATTACAATATTTATTTTCAATTGATAAAAAAAAAACGCTTAAAAAAAATCAAAGAAACGCTAAAGTTGAAACTAAACAGATTTAGGGGTATGTCTATAACATAGACCAATGTTTCCCAAATTGGGTTCCACAAGGACCTCCCAGAATGATAAGAAAGCAGCTGAAAGCTTTCAAATGATCTAAAAATGTAAAAAAGGGTTACTTAAAAAAAAAAAAAACAGGCACTACGCAAGGTGAGGATAGGAATAGGTGTTCCACGAACTATAGGAGTTATTAACTAGTAGGCCTAATAGAAGTTATATTTTTAAGTAAATGAAAAAAAAAATGTATTACTTGTCCACAGTAAGGAAAAAAAAACAACAAAAAAAACATAGAGACTCTAATTTGAAACAAAGATACTAAAATAAATCATTAAATGATTGTCTAAAGCTTGTCTAAAGAGTATCAAAACATTTCAAAACAAATTCCATTTAACTTAAGTTTCCTACATCACAATTATTTATGTGAAGCAAGTTACGTATGTTGCAACAAACAAACAAGTAAAACCTAATTTCACATCACATCAGATATATATATATATATATTAAAACAGCTATATATGTATTGTTATTTTAATTTAGTTTCATACAGCCTATTTGTGCGAAGCAGGATTTTCTTATGTTGCAACAAAGTTTAAGTCTAGAAACTGGCTTGATGCCACACTAGATTTTAGAATTCAGCTTTAGAAGCAACATGGTGCATGATAACAAGAAGTTATGCTCTTCAAGTATACCATCAAAGCTATTAAATCTTTTTATAATTATATATTATATTATATATCATGATATATCTATATTTTTTTTAAAGTTGTATACTTGAAAAGAAAGCTTAATTTAGAATATGGTTTAATTATTTTTTTGTAATTTAAATAGAAAAAAAAATGCACCTAAAAAATAAAGTGTTCCGCTAAATTCTCTGAATGTTCTCAGTGTTCCGCTAAAGAAAAGTTTAGGAAACACTGTTGTAGACTATCACTATCGACTAAAGATAGAGTATAGATCTAGACTCTAGTCTAGTGACAATAATATTATATACTTATTGCTTATATTAAACGTTATATAGTCTACTAGATATATTATTATTATATTATTTTATATGATTGAAAAATCTATAGATTCTGTATAATCTATACTTCTATAGATCTAGAATCTATATACTATAAGTCTATGTCTATATAGACTTTTAGATAGTATTATAGATCTATAATATAGATCTAATTATAACAACTTAGTAAGATTTATATAATTAAGATTATTTATTAATAATATTTTTATTACATTATACAGTACAGATCTAGATTAATACTAGATCTCTCTAGATGATTATATTACATTTTAGAATCTAGATCATAGTAGATCTAGAGAATCTAGACTTGAGACTTACTACTATTAGACTAGATATTAACTATATAAAGTGTATAGATCTATATAGATCTTATATAAGACAAGAAGATATCTAGACTTGAGACTATATAAGTATATTAAAATAACTATATAAATCTAGATGTACTATTAGATACTAGTTACTAGATCTATTTTTCTCTATATATATATAAATATAGTCTATTACTATTAGATTAGATATTACATTATATATAGTACCAGGTATATATATATATATAAATATTGATCCTATAACTTAGTAATACTTAGGACAGTATAACATAACTAGATCTATGCATAGATATTATAATATAATAATATAAAAAATGTATATATATAATATTAACTAGATCTTTATTATTATTATTATAATTATAAGTATTAAAGTATATATAATTTATAGATTATAATTAGATTCTAGAAATCACCTGAGAGCCATAACTTGCATTTTTTATTTATAAGCCTAACAACTTACCTATACTCTATAATCAATAGAATAATAAATCAGTAGATCTAGATTTACCATGAATACGTATACAAATAAGGGTCAAAGGGTATGGCCTGTCAAGTGTGGTTAGATATTTTAAAATATTTATATCTAGATTAGTCTTAGATGTCATGTGGGTATGCAGTTTTACAGCGGAAAGACCTCTGGCCTAGATCTATTAATCTATATATATATAGAGAGAGACAGAGGTCTAATAGATCTAGAAGTATCGACTCTCGTAGACTCTGGTGACGGTAGTCATGCCGAAAAAAAAAAGAGTAAAGAGAGGCAAAACAATGAATTACAATTTGAATCAATGAATGCTTACTCATTACTGAAGACAAGGGATTGCATTTAAATATAGACATTAATGTAGATCTACTATCAATATTGTTCTACTTTGAATGCAAAGGAAATACAAAAAAAATCTAGAAATATCTATATCTCTAGAATAGATCTAGATATAGATCTTGATAACTTACTTGGGAATCATCGTCGCTGAAATTCGCCATTTTTTTAAATACTCAAAATTCAATCCCATAAAGCAGTTTGGGACGCTCTGTAACTATCCAACTCCCAGCAAATATTCAAAAATAATTGTTGCTATATAATATAGACTATTTGTTACCGGCAAAATGTGAAATCAGAATGAAGATTTCAGGCAAAGTAGGAAATGATTTAACCATGATTTAACATTGTTATTATTAAGTGTGTATGCTGTGTACGACTTTATTCTGCTAGTAGGTTGTGGGTATAAAAAGTGAAAATAAAGAATATGTGATCAAGACAGGCCTGTAACCTATTTGGCCTATATGACTACTACGCACGTAATTGGAAACAAGATTTGCTTATAATATTAAATTAGTAATAAGCCATCATTTTATAGTCCTTGCTAGAAAATGGTATGAACAACCGTGAAAATAAACGCTAAGAGAAGACAATATAATGGGATGAATAGCTTTTTTTTTTTTACGATATGGTTTCACTTCAATAGTTAAAGCAGGAATTGAGTAACCACAGTGCGTCATTTATAACAAAGATTTATTATCACAATCAATCCGAACAATCTGAAACGTCATTTTGATATCAAACATCCGAGCTTTGTCGACAGCGACATTCAGTGGGCTATGTGAACTGACTGAGTCAAGAACGCAAGACTTTACAGCTGGCAAATACAATAAACAAAACATAGATGTCATTAAAGTTTCTTATTTGATAGCCCTCAGAATTGCTAGAGCTATGAAACATCACATCAATGCTGATGACTTACTGTTGCCAGCTGCCAAATTCTAGTAATGATTGGAAACGACTTTTAAAAATCTATCTGTAGTCTACTATTTCAATCTCCGTATCTAATGAAACTGTTCACAGAATAGTTGACATGTCTGGTGATTTATTGATCAGATATTTCTATGCCTGTGGTCCAGTCTGGGGCATTGGCCACATCCAGCTTCCTCCGGGATTTTGGTTCTGGACAATCTCCCCGATTGTCTCAATGCCTTGCCCAGGGCGGCACCTTCGCCCAGGGCCGCCGCTACCTATTGTGCAATGTGTGCATTGCACACAGGCGGCCGAAATTAAGGGGCGGCCAAATCATTATTCCAAGGTTAATTTTTTTATATATTTTTAGTTTGATTTTAAAAAATCTTATATTAATAGGCCTATTTAAATATTTTATATAAGTTCTAATTATTCCATTGTCCGTTAAAAACTTTAAAAACCAAACATAAAAAACTTATTTTGGAAATGTATTAAAGAAAACAATGATAGGGCGGCGCGGTTCAAATTCACCCGAAATTTTCCATAGGCACCTACAGAAGCAGATCAGTCAACAATTGTTTTTCCTTCATAGTATCTACTTGATACATATAACTATTTCTGTTTAGTCGAATAGCCCGCCCTGTAAGTAGATTTAGTAATTAAAAAGTCAATGTTTAAAACATTTTCACTTTTATTTTAAATAGCTGTTAGACCTACTTAAGTTAAATCTCAGCATATTGTAATACTAGTTTTATTGAGTTTTTGTTCACAAGAGAAGTTTGTTCAAGTTATTTAAATGTTTATTTATTTAAAAATATAATAGGACTACATCGGTTCAGCTGTATAAGCTGTTTCGAGCTACAGGCCAACGACCGACCAACAACAAGGTGGGGGGGGGGGGGGGGCTGCAAAAACAAAGTCTACTTTCATTGTACTTATTAATCGATGTCTAAATATTATTAAAATTTTATAATTACCAATGTTTAAAAAATTAGAAAATCTTAAATAAGAGACGTCGTTTCGTCTTCTACTAAGACCTTGTCAAATGTAGAACATTTTTGCGAGAGGTGTTTGCAACGATATGGGTCAAAACTTTTTGAAGAAAACATTGCAAAACGTCTCCGCTATTGCGATTCTTCTGGATTTTCTTGCCTCAGAATGGTCGAATCTCTTCCGACCATAGCACTTCATTATAGTGACGACTTTTGTGTGGAAAAAAATGGTCCGAGACAGATATGTACTTAACACTAAGATGGCCTTAAACCAGGTCAGACGTCCATGCGCTATACGTACCTAAAATGTCCCTCGCATAACGCTATTGGCTTGGGATACCTCTTTATTATTATTAGACTTAGGATGAATAGTAGGCCTACGTTTTCGATATTCTCTCTTCTTACTACAAGACAAAATGCGTTGTAGACGCCACGAGAAAGAATTTCTGAAGATAAAAACGCGTAATGCGTCCCGACATCAGATACTAAACCATGGGCGGATCCAGAACTTTGGAGTGGGGGGCGATTTTTTTCCAAACCCTAACCCTATGGCCCAGTAAACCCTATTCATAAACGTGAGTACAGCATATATATGTATATATGGGGATTTTTTAAAAAGCAGTATTTCTCAACCTTCGACAAAAAAACAAACAAAAAAAACAGGCATGTTGAGGCCTTTCTCTTGCAAGCTTGGGGCTCTAGGGGAGCGCTGTAAACCTTCCGAGAGGGGTTCGGGTCAAGGCCCCGACGCCAAAAGCGTTTTCTTGCATTCTTCACTGCAGAAACGCATTCTCCTGACATATACATCTTATTATTCACCAGTAGAGTTCGGGGCAAAGCCCCGACGCCAAAAGCATTTTGTTGCATTCTTCACTGCAGAAACACATTCTCTTGACATCTACAGCTCATTATCAATCAGTGGGGTTCGGGGCGAAGCTCCGCGTCCAAAACCGTTTTTTTTTTAAATTCTTCACTGCAGGTTTCGTTTTTGTATCTTTTCGATTATGTGGCCCGCGACACGAGTGTCGGAAATTAAAATGGCCCACAGGTCGAATTAGGTTGGCATCACTGCTTTAGTCTATCAGGCTTAAAGAAAAAAATGCATCTTATAAAGGCCTCATTGAATTCCCCCTTCCCGTTCCCCACACTACATTTATTTTGGCATTGTCCTCTAAAAAAAAAAGGAAGTATCAATTTGGTTTCATCAATTGTGATTGTTTATTTGTTTAAGTGCTATCGAGTATAGATGAGTCTTATCTACACACGTGTAAAATCATTATCATTCCTCCCTCTCTCTTTCGAGAAAAAAAAACAACTCTAGAATAACTCTAGATCTTTTTTACAATTCATCTATTCAGCTTGCAAATTCAACGACTCAAAAACCTGGTTACGGATCTCATTTAGTGGAGTTGTTTTTATGCAGTGGACGCCCTCACATTGCGGCGTGAGGAGTGATGAGGCAGCAGATGTCCTCGCAAGAGAGAGCGCGTTGGAAGCTACGAATCTCAAAGCACCAAACACTTTTCTTCAGGCTAAGGCAGAAGTCGGAGCACTCATTTATGTGAAGTGGTTAAAATCTTGGGAAGAATCCATAAGGGCCCGTAGTGTCTGTCAGCATATGCGTCACCCATTGTGGTAAGTGAGGTCAGACCAGTCAATCATTGCGCACTTTAGGACGAAACACTGTCCTGTTGGCCGAGATTGCCTGAGATTGGGCATATTTTGCCGGGTTCCATACAAACTCTGTCTCTCTCTCTTTGGAGAGAGCGTGGAAACAGTGACGCATATTTTGTACAATTATTATATATAAGTTTGGCTTAAGGACTAGACAATCATTATCTTAAACTGACTACGTCTTCGGATATTTCCGCATGAAGTCTCTATTTACTATTAATAAATTAATAGCCGTTCAGGAACATTTGTCGCAACGTCTTCAAAGTCTGCATCATTCATCACAATTTTATAAACTTTACTAGATTTACAGGGTACATTCGCTTAATCAGGATTTTTTTCGGGTGGGGAGGGGTAAAAAAATATTTATTTTTTTAAAATATATAACATTCATTAGTTATCAAGAGCAAAATACCAGTTGGCAGCTCACTAGCGGAACCAGAACTTTGGAGGGGGGGGGGGGGTCTTTTTTCCAAACCCTAACCCTAATGCCCAGTAAAGCCCCGACGCCAAAAGCATTTTCTTGCATTGTTCACTGCAGAAACGCATTCAATACAGCTCATTAATCATCCTATTAAAAAAGGACTTTTTGATTAATGTTTTACTTGAAAAATATTCTAATATGAATTAACAGGCCCTTACTACATTGCAAATTTAACCAATTTGTTCCTTGAAAAGATAAGATACCCACATACTTAGATTAAGGCTTATATATCTAAACAGATAATAAAAAGTGGTCATATTACAACTAGACAGTGTTTCTCAAACTTCGGCAAAATCAAAAAAGTCATATTGGTGGCCTTTCCCTTGTCAGCTAGGGGGTCTGGGGGAGCGCTGTAAGCTCCCCCCAGCGGCGTTCGGGGCGAGGCCCCTACTCCAAGCGTCTTCTGGCATTCTCACTTCGGGGGAGAGAGTCGGCCGAGTGGGGGGGGGGGGGACGATCTCTCTCTCTCTCTCTGTGTGAGTGTATGTGTTTGTGTGTGCGCGCGAGCGTTTGTATGTCAAAAAACATTATAGTTATAGGAGGAAATTGGGAAACATGGTAGATCATCGATTTGTATTCTATCAAAGAACGCGAACATTTTTCAAACATTCCTTCCAAGTTTATTACACCATCGTCCAAACTGCTGGCAGCAGTGTATTGTAACGGGCAAACTTGGGACCATCGAGACGACTATATGAAGCGCATTCCGCACGACACGGCTGTCAGGCTTCAACAACGTGACTTTCTTTCAACGACTAACAACGACTGTGTCGTATAACCTCAAACAAACGACTTTAAAAGACTGTATAGATTTACGCGCAAGAAATAATGATTTAATAATCTAAAACGAATGACATTGCTTATATTATAGTGATGCTGATAGAATTGTGCCAAATGACCGGAAGTCCAATGCGAGGAAATATTTTGTTGAATGCTAAATTAATATTTTTATCACTTCACCTGCCACGCTTAGAAAAAAATATATTTTAAAAATTACTTTTTTTTTTCCTGAGACAGACTTGCAAATTGTTTACTGCAGAGAAAAAAAATGTGAAAACAATAAGCTTTACATTTGCGCCTTCGCGGGCCGCATTTAACACGAATACCACCAGCGACTGCACTTCGCCGACCTTTAGTATATAGACTATAGTGCCTAGGATCTGCTGTGTCAAAAGCCACCGCCTAATGAGTGTGTTGATTCACGTAGGCACACAGTCATTGGAAGACCCCCGTCACCGAAGCGACGCCTCCGAATCTATATTTAGTCCCTCCATCCGGGCCCTAGATATATTAACACCTTTTTATTGGTCGAACCAGAGTTCAGGTCAGGGAAAAAAATCGCTGTAGCGCTATCTTTCAAAAATTTTGATTGGCTACTTATTCCACTGGACTTATGTGTGCAATAAATTACACAAACAACAATTTATATCACGTTTCAAAGCGTAGTGAGTTAGAAAATTAAATATAATGTATTCATATACAATTTAAACATTGAATCATTATTATTTTTTCATGTATTAGCCATTTAAAATAATTTAAAGAAATTAAAATAATCCGTTACTATATTTAGACTACCCAATCATAGATAAGTTTACTTTGAATCGCGTAGGATTCATAAATGTAAGGTTTGAGAGGCCCTAGACGTCAAAATCATCAAATCACAATTTTCGTATTACTCGGAACATTTGTAAGGTAAATTTACATATTTTATGAAAATATTATTGTTTAATTTACATTTTAATTCGTACTTTTGTCCTATCAGGATTGTGTACTTTCTGACCGTACTGAATCAAATTTCACTCCTGATTGGTTTTCACATCTAGTAAGGCTAAAGGGAAAAAAATCTTCGAAAGTTGAATAGAAATGGCGTTCAAACGCAACATTGCCTTTGTTTGGTAAGGGTAATAGAAAACAAAGGTTTTAATATTATGTAGATGTGTGCATGTGCAAATCGATTTTCAGTCATTAGTCGTAAGCAATGAGAATAAAAAGCTACCAATGTCAAAGGCTTGTTATTTCTGCACGTGTTTATTACATGACTTTTAGCGGTTGGCATGTAAACATTTAAAACATGCCTTTGGCATTTACTCTGGAGAATGATTCGTATGTCACTGACTGTGTATTAGACTAATCTAGTATAGTAGATCTAGTTATTTCTAGTAGTATCGTCGATTTGAAAGAAAAAAAAACAGAGACTGTATTCAACTGTATTGTAATGTTTGAAATTATAACATTATAACGTATTAGATCTAGACCTAAGTCCTAATCTAGATCTAGTAATCTAGTAGAGACAGTAGTAGAGATATAAGTATTATAAGATGTCTAATAATACTAATAATAGTAAAATAGTAATAATAGACATGTGTATTCACTGTATTGATCATAATTGATGTATCTACTAATCATTGTATGTATAATAATGTACAGTACTACAGTGACAGTCTGTAGGCTGTAGCTAGATTTAGTTTTAGATTATAGTATATATTGATTAGATCTATATAGACTCCAGATCTAATCAATCTAATCTAGACTATAATGTCTATAGTGACATAGATCAACTAGTGACATGAAATTCATGTCTAATGTAAGACTAGATTATTTTATTATTATATATATAATTAAATATAATATTTTAAATAGTAAGAATCTAGATCTAAGTTGTCACTGATGTAGATCTATAATGATTAATCTATAAATATAGAATAGATTTTAATGTACATCTAGGTTAATACCTTATTTATAAATCAATTATTTTTGCCCAGAACATCACATCTAAACATCTATTTCTGCTAGTAACTAAATAGAATAGCTTTTAGCTGTTTGTTCTTTGGAATGAATGGTAGAAAAAACTTAGGGGATCATTATTTAAAATGAAACTCTGATGGTTGGACAATGTTTGATATGTGTTTCATTTACCGATAAGGAATATATTATTCTTTTCATTTTATTTTTAATAATAATTTTAGACTTAGATCTAGATCTAGTAATTTTTTTTTTTTTTTAATTTTGTTTTGCATCCAAAACTATCAGATTTTTACCTAAAGTTCTACGTATATCTGACCAGGTTGTTAACACCAGTTGGACTTAAGGCCTATTTACTTTTTGGGCAGAGAGGGATGTGAATGAAATTGCTAGTTTTTTTCCCCTTGAGTTGGTTATCTTAATCGTATGCTCTGAGTACATCTATGTGATTGTACATCTAGACCTAGATCTCAGTACTACAGACGTGTCTAGTATGTAGTATCTATTACATGCTTTGGCACCATATATCTATGTGTCTTATAAATGTTGTTGCACACAATAATATAGCATGTATAGTGTATATATATATATATATTGTCACATCCAGCGCAGACTTAACCATTGTCCAGTGATGGTCAATTTTGATTCTCATTTCGTCATTTATGTCTGTCCTTGGCAGTGGATTTTCTTTGGTCTCAAATAACGGAAAAGTTGAAAATGTTGAAAATTAAATAGTTCTAGGTCAGTGCAGATATAGATCTAGTAAGTAAAGAAAAAATGTTAAGAAAAATTTGATCTGTGTAACTAGGGTAGATCTACATGCTTGACTACCCATGTCAGTGTGTTATTTTCTCGGGTACCACTCATCTCTTGCATCTCATCTCATGGGCAAGGAAAAATATATTACCATTATGACATGATCAAATACATGTTCAGAATTAGGCTAGGTCTAAACTGTCGAGTTTGTTAGAATCAGTTGGAAAGTCAATCTTTTTTTACTTTTTTGGGCAAAAAGGGGTGTAGATGAAAATGTTACATATGTTTTTTTTTCTTGAGTTAGTTATCCTAATACTTTTAGATCTGAATCAGTGACTATTAGGCCTTTGGACTGAACCAATACTAGGCCTAACAGCTACTGTAAGAATGAAGCATTGCATTTGGTTAGATCTAGATCCTCTTTCGGTATTGTTGAGGGGAGTGACATAGACAATCCCTAAAAACAAAATCTCATATTATCCCATTTTTATGAGATGTCTACAATTTTACTGCCTAATTTTTGAAATATTTATATACATTGTTCTAAACATGTAACTAAAAAATGGTATCATGTTTACTATTACAAATTTTTTACACAGAATTTAAGTATGACACTCAAATTAAAAAACCCATTAAAGTTTCCCTTTAATAATGTCAATGCCTTATTGGATTTTATCATATCAATGTCTATGAATATGACTAGCTCTAGACTTTAGAATCCAGATCTATATATCTTGATATTTACATTAGTGTTAGTTAATATAAACAAAAATGTGCACCTAGTAAGCAATGAATGTTCATTTTACTTAGCTTTTCAGAGAAGTCAAACTAGGACAAAATATTTACTGCCTATTAAAGCGAGATCTATTTTCTCCTTGTTAACCTTTGTATAAGGTTATTATTATTACTGTAAAAAAAAAAAATCAATTCTCTACAATTTTTTAATGCCCATCTCTGTGCTAAATTTTTTTATATGTCACAATTTTACCTTCCCCTTTATTGGCTGTTTTCATGCTCAAAATAGGTTCAATCCAGTAGTTACTTTTAATTTTTTGCTTTTTAAATGAATCATGCAAGCACATATATGCTTTTTGAGCTTTTTTTTTTATAAAAAAAAAAAAAGATAAAATTTTACTATTGTCTTCATTGTGATATTAATTTGGTGCAACTTATAATTTCGATTTACAGAATGTTTAATTTTGTTTATAAAAGTAAGTCAACAGTTGAAGCACTCCTTCCTGACCTAGTTCTGTGTAAGGCAGATGATGTAAATAATTTAATTTTTTTTCCAAACTAAGCTCCAGATACCTATTAGTTTGGTAGTTTGGGGAAATTAAAAAAATCACCAAGATTTGAACCTGGGCCCTTTACTGCTAAGCTAAGTAAAAAAAAAGTTTACCATTTTTTTCTTTACAAAGTCGGTTAGTGATAATAATGGTCTCTTATTGGTCAATTTATGATAGTTGTTGAGAATGTGATTTAAATGCGTATTTGTATATAATATAAAATGTGAGATTTTTAAGCCTTAGGGAAACGTTTGAAAAAATATTGTGTATAGTATAACTTCTTATTATTTATTATCTGTAGGTACAAAGTACCTTATTTTGGTAGTATCTTCTGATGATGCACCGGTAGTATATTGAGGCCTACTGTTTTTTGGTAAGTAACCTTATGTTTTTATATCTTTACCATTAAGTTATTTTGAAACTTTCTTTAATTATTTCATAATAATTTCTTTTTTTTTTTTTTTGTTTTGACTTAAATTTGCCTCCTTACAAATATATTTAAAAAAATCACAGTTTATCTTTTCCAATGTTATATGTGTATATATATATATATATGTATGCATCTATTTAAAAAAAAATATATGTGCCTGTACCTATTAATACTTTGATAAAGTTTTTAAAACACAATGCTACAAGGACTGACATTTGTGTACTAAATTGTGGATTAAGAGGGATCTATTAAAATTTATTAATAAAATAAAGCTCATAACCTGAGAATCTAGAGATATAATATGAAAACAAAATAATTCTAAATGTAGTTGCTAAAAAATACCAAAAAACTTACATTTTGACTTAGTGTCTAGTTTTTTAGGATTGATATCTGCTAGAAAGTAAAAAAAAAATTAAAAAATTTCTTTTTTTTTTATTCTTTCTAAAATATTTTACTTAAGCAAAATGCTTTTTATTATGGTATGCTTTTTGCTTTATAATCTAGGTAAACACCAGGCCTAATAATGGCTGATGAGCCAATCCTTGGGCTCTTCGATGGAGAGACTAATTTTCTAGATGAGTTAGCTGCTACAGGCTCCAATGACCTTTGTCCAACCACTGGTATGGGAGGTGGCAGTTTGATGGGAAGTTCTAATTCTGGGATGCCTGGGACACAACACCTGCAGCAAAGTGGACAGTCACAAGGTAGGAAACTCGATTAGTAATTAGATATATATAGCTTCCTCTTTCTTGAGACAAATCAAGTGCACCAAACTCAAGAACTTATTTCTTTGCTTCAGGTAATGGGACCCTAGGCTGCCCATGCATTGTGATCCCTCTCTTAACTTAATTTGCAGATGTGATCCAAAGAAATGCTATGCACAAATTTGGCATCAATTCAGTTATAGGAGCTGTCTCAGTGGATACCTTAGTTGATGGTTCTAAAGAGTTCATTCTTTGAGGTTCACTATTGAAGCCTTAGCACTGGACAGCAGTGGAGGTTTGAAATTAGAAGACCCTCTCCTAAATTTATAGCATCATCTGCTCATGGTTTTAGAGGGGCCAGGTATCCATCTGCCCTTTCACCTGTCTGTAGAAGCAGTTTCACCTGGCTTAATATCTCAGCCACACTATAGAAAGCCTGGTGCTGCATTTGGTTGTGTCAGATTATTAAAAATATTTTTAACAATTTTTAGTAATTATCACCAGTTACGAAATCAATTATTGTTTTTTTGTTATGCAAAAAGTACCCCTAATTATAAAATTTAGATGGCTGAGTTATGCTAAATAAATTAAATTAGCTATTCAAATTTAATAATTTGACAATCATATAGTATGTTTGTTTTAGAAATGTTTTATGTTTCGGATGTTCATTAAAAGTTGAAGATAATTTACTTCTTAGGAAAATGGGGGAAAGCAGTAGGCAGAGTATGAACGTAGGACCATCGACAAGTCCGAAATAATTTCAAAACACAAAAGACGCAAAGTTGTCAACATTTACAAAATATACGAACTTAACTCTTACAATATGTACTAAGTAGACTCATAATGCTTTAGGACACTAGTAGCAGTTTCTTTCATATAAGAAAAGCTCACAGAAAAGAGATATTTTTTTATGATAGTAAAAACCAGATATGTGTTAAGCTTTTTCAGAAATTTTTTTTCTGAGAATTTTTTAAAAGAAAGTGTTATACCATAGTGTATACGGCCTACTTGGAAATTGAGTATTTTTGGAGCTTCTTTATATTCTAAAAGTATTAAAAGTATATTTTAATTTGTCTATTTTTATTAAACTTGTTTGTTTATTTTTTAGCATTATTCTTTATTTGTATTATTTTTATTCAGAGCTACCTTTCTTTGCTTAGGATGATGAGGGTACTTTTTCAGGCCGAAGCTATTGAGTTAAACATATTTTTTATTTAATTGCTAGATTTTGTTGTCTGGCTTTTAAAAACATATATAGCTTTGAGAGTTATGATCATTAAAACTTATTTTTTTTTTTTTTAATTTTTTTAAGGTATGATGATTGGTAGCCAAGGTCTAGCTTCTAACATGTCCGGCAATTATGCTTCTAATATCGGCCAAGATGTTTCTGGGTATAACTTGCAATGCTCACAGCCTAACTTGATGACACATCAGCAGTATGGGGGAGATCAGTATGTCCAGTTCTCAAACCCTATGCCCAAGATTGGTCACAGTCAAGGTATCATGATGGGAAGTCAGCAGCAGCAAGGCCCCTTCAGCCCAAACTTGCCTGGTGGAATGATACAACAGCAAGCTGGATACACTGGATATAATATTGGTCCACATAGTCATGCTCAGCAACAACCCATTCCACAAATGACCCCAATGATGTCTCCTAATTCAGGTTGGAACCAGTCTCAACCCAGCCCCAATCAGCAAACACAGTCGCATCCCCTCTCCCAGTTTATGGCTCCCAATGCCCCACAAACTCAGATGTCCCCCTATATAAATCAAGGCTTCCATTCTCAGCAAATGTCTCAAATAAATCAGTACAACCCCAATAATAAAATGGCAGCTTCAAATTCCTCGTATATCATCCAGCCAAACCCTATGCAGGGAGGAATGGCTAGTTCCCAAGGCAACATGAATATGATGGGATCTATATCAGTAAGAGCTTCTCACCCAAATTACCCTTCACACCAAGTATCTCCAGCATCTCAGCATAGCACCATGATGCAAGGAAATTACAACTCTCCAATGAATCAAGTCATATCTGGCCCTGTTACATCACAGTACTCTGGAGACATAATGCCAACCCATGTGCCTAACCAAATGAACTCTAGCAATATGGGCCAGCATTATCCTCAGTATACTAGCAATCAACAATTAAGGCCAGAAGGAGGAGGTGCCTTGTCTCATTACACCAATCAGAATGCAGCACCTGGTTATGGCCCACCTTATCAGACAATACCCCAGCCCCGCCCAAACAGTTCAACACCTTCTCCTAGACCAACCCCCCCTCCTCAGTCAATGACACCCAACCACAACAGCAGCACTCAGGGAAACTATGGGCAGACAAGTCTGCAACAGCTGGAGCAGCTTGTTTCTCCCAACCTAGCAGGAACCAACCCTTATCAACAACTGATGCAGCCTAATTCCTCCTCTCCAACTGGCAATTCCAACATGCAATGTGCAAGCCAACAAGGGCCCATTTACAGCTCTACCAATTTCCCTACCACAACAGTGTGCTCAACAGTCACAATGCCTCAAGGAGGAAATGTACAGTCTGTTGCTGGCCCACAAATTCAAATGAATATTCAAGGACAAATTCCTATGCAGAATTCAAACAACTTAGGGAACTACCAAGGCCAGAATCCCATGATGCAAAATGCTGCTGGGCCATTGAGCCCCAATCAATCCATGCTACCCCAAAATCAAATGGCTTTGGAAATTCAGAGACTTGAACAGCAGCTGCAGCAACTGGTGTCAATGCCTCATACTCAGCAACAGATGCTGGAGGTTCAGGAACGGCTAAGATCGTGTCGCTCTCAATACCAGATGCATATGCAGCCCCAACAGCATCACCAGCCATCCTGCATGCCAGGTGGAAAGATAATCCAACAGCACATAACACAAATAATTCCCCAACCTCAGCAACAAATAGGACAGGTGCCACAAATGCAAATCAGACCTATTAGAGGAGCTACATCAAACATACAGCCATCAAACATGAATTCTCAGCCAATTCTCCAGCAGAAAGTTCCTAGTCAGTTAACTGGACCAGTCAGCAATAGATCTGTTCCTTCTCCTCAGAAAGTTCAACCATTTCAAGTAAGCCTTTGATTCTATTTTGCATTTTATGTTAATATAGTGTAAATTCAATTTTCTTTCACCTCTAAAAACCAAACTTACATAGAACTTAAGTCATGGAATGCATGTAACTGAAATAATTTATTAATAGTTCCTGCCAATATTTAAAAATAAACAATGTTAAGTAACAAGCTACATTACTCTGTTCATTACACATATTATATTACTAAGTAGTGAATAGTGAAAAATAATTAACAACAAAAAATAGTCAAACAAAAGATTGTTTAAAAAAAACAACTATAATTTTGTAGTAAAGGAGAAAAGATAATCCATAATTTTATCTAGCTTGTTTAAATATATGCACATCTTAGGTCAAAACAATTATTTTGAGAATACCATTTTATCTAGCTTGTTTAAATATATGCACATCTTAGGTCAAAACAATTATTTTGAGAATACCATTTTATCTAGCTTGTTTAAAAATATATGCACATCTTAGGTCAATACAATTATTTTGAGAATACCATTTTATCTAGCTTGTTTAAATATATGCACATCTTAGGTCAAAACAATTATTTTGAGAATACCATTTTATCTAGCTTGTTTAAATATATGCACATCTTAGGTCAAAACAATTATTTTGAGAATATCACTACAGCAGACTTTATTCTTTAGATCTTTAATTATATTTTGTATATAATGTCAGAAAAAAAGTATGTCTGTGTTTGGGGAAGTCATCTATATAGAGATGTTAAAGAAAACTCAAACAGTATCTAATGGAGATATGCTACACAATCATACAAATACATAAATGTAACAGACAAGATTAATTGTTATATTGCATGTAAAATTAACAATCAAAGTTGCTTTAGACATCAGATTTTTCAAAGTAAATGAGATTTGATACAGTAAACAAAATTTGGAGATAATTGTTCTGCACTTTATATGATTCAGAAATGAAATTGTGTGTGTGTGTGTGAAATTAAAAGATATCTCACTACACAAAGTCTTGTATATGTTTAGAAATGTTATATAAATAATGTCAGACTAGTTCTTACAAGCTTCCATTTATTTGTTTTATTTCCATTATCAATATTAGCTTTTTAGGCTTTTAGAAACAACCTTTTCAAAATATTTCAAGCTTGTTAAAATTTCAGCATTTATCAATTGTGTTACTTTTGTCTTTTTACAGTGCTGATCTTTTTAATAGTCAAATAATTATTGATAACTATTGATTCTATCTACGCTCATTAAATGTAGCAGATTTATCTATTTACTCATCAACTTTGGTTTAAAATTTGAATGAAAATTATTCCTTGCACCATTTTTTTCCCAAAAATATTAGTACTAATCATTTACACATTGCACCATGTTATTATTATTATTTTATCTTTGTTCTGTTACAAATGTCTAAATGTAGTGTTATATTTTAATATGCTTTATGCCTGTTTTCAAAGTTCTTGAGTGCATTATTGCTCCTTACAGTTAACACATGCTTGGTTCTACATGTATACGTACAAAAAGGTCTTAACTTATTTACATTTCATCTGAGCAAGAGTTACTAATCATAACTAGAACATTATCTGCATAAATTGTGAATTATGTCCCTTGCAATTGAGTATCCAAACGCTGTCAAGAAGTATGAATGAAGCAATATCATGGTAGCTATTTTGAAGTGTCAGTAATGACGAGCTTAAGTCTAACAAAAAAAAGAATAAGCACATGTAATTAACCCTCCCCCACCCCATTTTTTACAATTGACTTGTCAGTTGTAGAAGAAACACATTTCTTAATGAGGAAGATGGGATCATGCATCGTAATGTAATATACAGCTAGTTTACCGATGTGACTTGAATATGTGTGTGTGTGTAAGGGTCAAATCTATGTCAATTCTGACCCAACGGTCTGGCCATCAAAAGGTGTGCCATCTACCGAGCTTCTCTTACGTCCCCTGAGTGGCATGGAGGCGCACTTGTCTCACTGCTTGACCTCTTGGTAAGGATCTCCATGCAACGTTCATTTCAATTGTCTTTCCCCTCGCCTCTGTTGTTTGACTCAATTCATTGATGTCGGGTCTCTAGGTGTCCCCGGCAGTGCCACAGTTAATGCATAGAAACGTTGTGTGGAAATGAATCACTGGAAATAATGCGCTGGATTTATTTGTGATGCTATATTGCAGAGTGCGCTCCTTTCTCTTCAAACCAGCCACCTACCCCTCTAGCAGAAATATTTATGTATGTGTGTTTGAAGGTACAACTATAGCAGACAGAGCTCGTGGAGATATTATGACCTTAGCCAAATTAAAAAAAAAAGTAAAATAAAAAAAATAGTAGAAGGTCTGGGGCGCGGTGGTGGGGAAGTGTGACGTCGTGAGCTGGTGAGCACTTCAGTGCGCGCGCGCTCTCAGCACGCGTTGCTTCATGTTTTAACCCAATGTCACTCTTTGTTCATTGAGTCGGGAGCGGGTAAGGTCTTTTGGTATAAACAAAATATAAAAAAAAAGGACAGGTGCGCTGAAGATATTCCTTAATACCCACCCCTCATTCGCCCCCATATCGTAACATTGAAGCCTCGACCCTCCCCACCAGCCTACCACCGGTCTAAGACACAGTTGGTAGTTACACACTTTACAGTGTAAAATTAAAACTTTTTTTTTTATTGAAGTACAATCTGACAAGGCGAACTATCCAACAAGAGTGTTGTGTTGTTGAGTGCTGCTGTTGGACTGTGTGATTGAACTGAGCGAGGAATGTGTTGTGCAAGTGATTGTGTTAGCTACAGTTTGTGTTCTTGTAGTTAATAGTCGTACACATTTCCACGTGAATAGCTTTTTTTTTAAATATTTTTTTTTTTTTGCACAAACGTGCTATTTTGGTAATCTTGAAATGTCGGATATGGTCTATGTAAAATAAATCATTTCATCTGCTGGTCAAACAGGACACCACACTACAGTGTTCTTTGCTTGATTGTGATTTTCTAAGGCAATGTCGGGTACCTTGTGCTTCGTTTTAACGTCTAGCATTCTGAAGTCTACCCTATGAAGTCATCGTGGAGTGATATTTTCGTATGCACTGATCAGGTGTGTGGTCTCGTTACAACGTACATCACAATGTCCTGTCTCCGTTAGTGTCATGTTTCAGATGTTTTATTTGCCCCTCCCCCGGTACACTAACGTTGTTGATTTCCGCACTCTCCCACGTCTGGTGATAAGTCTGTCAAATTGTGTCACCATTGAGTTCAAAGTTTAATCATTTTTAGTGCAGAAAACGTTTTTCCATTTATTCAAAAGTTTTTGGTAAGCAAACAAAAAAAAAACAACAACGTACGAATGAATGCAAAGATTTGAACTTCTATCATTACATTTTTCTTTTCAAATTTCGTCTTAATAAAATGGGGCGAGGTTAAGCATTGTGTTTGCCTATATCATTGCCTTTGTGAGTCACCACGATGTAAGAAGTTGGAAAGGGGGGTGGGGGTGTAAATGGCTTACCTTGAATGGAGGAGAGAGGGAAGAGAACAATACAATTATTATGAGAAATAAAAACACAACAACGAAGAATTGACAAGGTCTGACCCACGCCTGGTTTCGAGATGTATGCCCTATATTGAAGCGTGTGTATTGAAAGAGCACATTTCTCCCACCTTTCTGCCTGGCCCACTACCATTTTACTTTTGTATATTAATATGTAGCGGGGGAGTGGTAGTGGTGGCCTCGTGCCGGCCTGGGCTGAATTCTTTGTCTGACGAGCTATGTATTTATTCCCCGCTCCCCTCCCCTTCTTCGCTTTATTTTTTAAATGTGCTCTACATATTCTTCTAGCAACAAGCACCCTAATACTTCTAGCTATACACCCCCCTCTCTTACACACAGACACACCTGAATTAGTTTTAACTAATACCTGATCACCCACCCGACTTTTTTTTTTTCCCTTAAGCCACTTTTTGTGAATGCGCCATGTTCTAACATGTTATGTATCCTAATACTCGCGTTTCAAAACGTTAAATTGGCGCGCAACAAAACCTACATTCACCTTGGAGGAAATATTTGGAGGAGGATCTATCTCCAAAACCTCGCATTGTAGCCTGTTAATGCACTGTTTCTTTGTTCGTCTGATTTCCATGTCAAACATCCATAATGAATAATACTAGTCTGTCGCCTGACCACATCAAGTTTCTTAACACTGTGTTCAATCATGTCCTTGTCATTTGTTTCCCTCAGATATAAGTGACACACGTCCAACTCCTCGTCCAACTTGCTGTTTTGGTAGATTCGACATTTTTGTTGTTGTTTTGTGAACGCCGTGGAGACAATATTTATTTCTATTTGTACCGTGGTATCCTCGAGGAAACATGTTACAGCAACATCGTTTGCGTGAGTGTTGATCCGACTTACTCCTCTGTGGGAGCTGTAGGTTCGTCTCATTAGAGAATGATCGGTCACCGTTACAGAACTGGGAACACTTAGTCACTTTACAAACATCTCTTCAACTCAATAATTCAACAGTAATATGGATCAGGGTCGACATTTGGGTTTGACATTTCAAAATGTCTACAGAAAACAAATAAACTCCTCACTAGTTCGGAATAAACTCCCAGTCTTACATCATTTTATTTCCCCCCCCCCCCCCCCCCCCCCCAAAAAAAAATCTTCTGCGGGTTCCACGCAGTTCCATAAAAAAGAAAAGGCTTCAGTATATCATTGGTAGATCATATATTTTGAAAGTGTACCATCATTTACCGGATATTCAATTTTGTGTTCATAAATGTGTTGCGGAGGGTGTACATCTGTGTTTATGTTATTGTTATGTATTAAGGTATGATGGTACACGAGAAAGATCTTCGAGTTGAAGAATACTGATGCTAGAATGTTGTAGTATTGATTTATCCCCTCTTAGTCCAAGCTCGACACGGCTACATATTAGTTCTATCCTCGTGCCTGGCATCCTATTCTTCGTGTTGACACCTCTGCAGATACAGTCACGGACATTAGCTTTTCTTAGAGGTTTCAGTGAACTGATGCTCGTTAAGTCTGATGTACTGTTTTCTTCCTTCTTTTCTACTTGTTTTAGTGCTTGAAAGAAGTAGAGAGATGCTAACGGGAACAAGTTTGTAAGCGTGACATTAGCCAATGAATCATTTATCGTTTGTTCAAATGGCCCTAGGCTATACACATGTTTTGTGTTTTGATAAAGCTCTGAAATCACTGCAGCATATTGATCCATGTATAGCGTGCATCTTAGTCTCGATAATAATAGTATTCCTAACGTTTATTTACCCAGACGTATGGCAGTCATAAATGTAAGTATTGTAGTAGAGGTACTTGCACTGTAACCCCCCTCCCACACACACGCACACTTTGACTTAGTTCCTTGACAGTAGACTATAGATAAAAAAAATGTTTAATCTCCTCACCAGCTCCAGATCGTCATCATCGATTTATTCCCGGCAGCCATTGTAAACATCATATTGGCTTTGAGTTAACCCAAGCACTTGCTCTTGATATGTCCATGTCTATAACAAGATGGCCAAGTTCAGTTCAGCATACAATTTACTGAGTAGCCGAATAAAATGCCATAAAAAAAATTAAAACATAAGTTTCCACGTCTTATTTTGGGGACCCTAGTAAAAAATTGTTTAACGACTGTACTGTGAATAGCTTCAGACAGATGGCATTGAAAGACATACCTCTACTGGTTGTCTAGATGTATGACAGACAGATGGCATAGAAAGACATACCTCTACTGGTAGTCTAGATGTATGACAGACAGATGGCATAGAAAGACATACCTCTACTGGTAGTCTAGATGTATGACAGACAGATGGCATAGAGAGACATACCTCTACTGGTACGCCAACTGTAAGACCACAAACTGTTTTTGTTGAAGGATGTCTTCACCTTTTAGTTCTTCATAGTTCTTTGAGCTGTTTAAACATCTTATCAGGAGTTTGTGAGCTTTGAAGCATCAGAACCTATTCTCTGATTACTAGTTGCTTTTTTAAGTCGTGTAGATCTATGTAGGAAGAAACTGATCTGCTTTACTCTTGCTTAGACTTCCACAAATAACCAAATCTAAATAGGTAGTTGTTGAATAGGGTTGCTCTGGACTCCCTTTCGCCGGACCCTTTTATTTTCCCGTTTCATTCCATATCTACTTGTAATCTCACAAAACTGCAGTACAGTATTAGTGGACATCAGATAACTTTTTGTCAAATGATGCTCTCAGTTGCCTTCTCTCTCTTCCGTCGTCTTTCTATAAACTGAACCACACATCAGTAGCAATTAAAACAGAAGGAAAATGGGGGAAATGACAAACTCATGGCAGAATTCAAAGAGTGTCGTGTCCGCGTGTGTGTGAGTGTGTGTTAGTACTGGTGATGGGAAAAACTATCTAGGCCGCGGCATCCACATACATGAGGACAAATAATCGATAAAGAAACTAATGAGTTTAGATTTGATTCCAAAGCCCCCATCCCTGCTTGAGCACGTTTCCAGAGATGGGTATTTTAGTTTGAATATACAACTCTCTCCCAGCATCTAATTGGATGCAGAAACTCTTCACAACCCGCCGCTTACTTTTGTCTTCTCTCTTCTTTGAGAAATAAAGTGTTTCAATAACCTTTGGCATATCAATTTTTGTGTCTTGATTTTTTTTGGTTCCTGCTAGAACTTAAAGAGTGGATCGAGCTGGAAACAAGCGCGCGTGTATTTTCTCCTGTGTGTAGGTGCGTGTTCCAGTCAGTAGTGCTATGTTCTACACCTGCATTGGAAACTGGTAGCAGTCACAATGATGTCATTCATACATTTACATAGGACAGCTCGCATCTATCAAATGGTAGTAACACAATCTTTTCGATTCAACTCTTGCACTTTTGGAGTTAATTAAACAACACAATAGTAAGCAACTGTCTGGCTAAGTGATATTCTCACTTTGATGGTACCGGTGAGATTAATCTTGGTTAACCGAATATAAAAACAAATCTGTTTGGTTAACTATTTCTTATTAATAATTATTAGTAGTATTGAAGGAATGGGAGCGGAACAGGAAAGTCTATCAATTTTCTTCTTGAGATATTTTCGAAAACTACTTAGTGTTAAGTCGACATAGTAGCTCACTAAAGATTATAGTTGATAGAGTTATTTCATTGTTCCATCCGCATGTGCAAGCGTATACCATTTAATGTTGAACCTGCTATTCATTGCATTGTATAATGGACTCAACTCCACTTTGGAAAACCTGCCCTCTGTGTTGCATTGTACCATTCCTGTTTGACTCGGTTTCCATTGAGTTCGTCTGCGTGTTTCCAACAGTAGGAGCAGTTTTATATTCACAAAGGATCGATCCACTTATTAATATAACTGTTCTTGTTCTTGTGACTCGGCTTGTATCGATTTTTGTTTCTACACAAAGTTGTTTTGTTTAAATTATTTCTGCATAAATGTTCAGCTTGGTCACTCGATAGTAGTCGCGCATGCGCTTGGGTATGTGGATCTCTTTTTTTTTATTCGAATGTAAAGTTTTAATTGGAACAAATTGAAAACATTTCACAGACTGTCCGTCTACTTGGGAGTCCACTTTTGAACATATTTTATTTCTATCGGTCATTCTATAGAACATGTCCCACACACCGTCATCACTGTCTTGGTTACCATTTTTTTTTTTATGAAGATGAACTCGTCAATGTACTGAACTATGTTGGTGAACATTGGAGGCCAGCTTTTTCTTGCCCACCAGAAATAAAATGAATAGAGACTACAAACAATCAATATTCTGGTGCGCTGCCTTCCTCGCCTGCTATCTTCATGCTTATTGTTCCTATTTGTACATAAAGTATGCCATCTCTCTCTCTCACACACATACATGCGCATCATTTTTACATGACTTTTTATCATCACATTTGAACATCAAACTGTAAGTCAAGTAAATTTGAAACGCGAAAAAGTATGTGAACTTCTTATTCTGCCTCCTTGCACTGTGTTATGGTACTTCTTTCTTTCTTTGTAATACTATGTTAAAGATTTTGAATAACCTTTTTTTTTTCTTTCTCTACAACGCCTGCGAAGTTGCTCTCAAATGTAAGGCTGGACATTGAGAACAACCAAGACATTGCTGCTCTGATCGTTTCCATCCATGTTCAAGATGAAATGATCTTTCGGTAAAGTTCTAAGCACTGCAGCTCTGTTCTCATTCTTAGGCCGAATTAATCACTTTCTTTACTAAAGCGTCTACTGTTACAACATGCCTTGATGTTTTTATCAGTGCATTTTTGACTGGAGCACTGCACATGTAGTATAAGAAAACTTAGGGATCTACCTTCTAATAATTGGGAGGGGGTGGTGGCTGGGCTTGTTAAATACGGTAGGTAAATTGTGACGTTTTGAAACATGTTTGTTTGTTCTCTCTCTACGTTTGTGTGGACACGTGACACGTTTGATCGTTCAGCTGGTACACAAATAAATCCTAACACATTTCCTATCTACTGCAGGCTGTACAAAAGCTGCTGTGAAGGTATTATTCGCTAAAACACCACCTCAAAATTAGCTCTTGGCAGTCTCGTCCCAGCACTGTAATTATACCGAGTGTACATCTGATCGCAGCGTCAATAATAAAGAGTTGATTTGTCATTGTTGGTAAAGTGTAGGTCTACGTGTGTACTGCCACTACACGACATGTGTGTGTACTGACATGCTGGTTGGATCTTAGTGTGTCATTAACTCTTTGTCTAGGCAGAATTCACTCTCGGGTCTATCTGGACATGTTCAAATCTAAACCTGGACAAATAGTTGAGGTCTATGGAGTTGAGTGATTTTCACTGTCTACTTGAGAAAGAGCAAACACATTTTGGAGATTATAACGGAGTACTGTACATTATTGATTCACTGGCCAAGACTAGTGCTAAGAAAAGAACTTAATAAACTAACACTGGAGTTTACTTTGTTGAATTACCAAACGTCGAGCCGACTTAGTATGGTGATATTTCAGGTAAGTCTTTCCTTAATACTCTAGACAATTTTTTATTTGAGCATTAGATAACTGGCTGTATACAGAAACATTTATTACAACTTTTTATCTTTGAATTCACGTCTACCTGGACATCAGATCTATAAGAGAAATATTTCTCTTCAAAAGAAGTCCTTTAGCTTTTTATTTCCCACTGACACACTCGTCAACTCAATTTTAGTTTGTTTTTTCACCTCTATGCATCAGTGATCTGACCTCATTGTCTGGTGTTGTTGATGAGACATATATGTAATTAAGTACCACCATAAATCTCATATTTAGATGGCTAAGAAGTGAGACAACTTGAGTAATGCCATTGTTCCGTACAACCTACTTGACGTGTTGTACTGTTGCAGGTTTGTTATGGTGGTAATATGTTCATAGCCTAATCGGTTTAGTTCTGTGCATTCACTACATCTAGCCATAAGTCTACATTAGGTTGTTTTATGACTCTGTTTACAAATGAACTGGTTACAAATCGTGCAATGGTGAGTTCGCGCACTCAACAGATGGCCTGGGCCTCAGCAGACGTTGTCACAAACACGTTAAAGGTTGTGACATGTAATATTGCAAAGTCACTATTTGCATCGACTTCACAGCGTGTGGTCCAACTGTGTAACTAGGACTGACATGACACGGGAGTCTACTCAGTCTGTGTTGTGTTTATGTGTTAGTTATGTTTATCTTTGCCGTTGTGCCCCCTTCCCATTCTACTCTCTAGCAGTGTCTCTGAAGTAACATTTTTTTCTTGCATAACTTTTTAATCTTAGTCAATCTTTGAGTGATTTTTTTTTTCACTTTCTCATCAGCATCAATTATCCCTTTCCCTCTTGAGCAATGGTTCAAATGTTCTGGTGCATAATCAGTATATAGATACATGTTGGTGTATAGGTTTAGTGGTGAGCTCAGATAGTGGGCGTCATTTCTCACATAAGCCAATCTTGATGGCACCAAGTTACCGTGGTCTCCTGTCTTTGTTGCTGGAATCTCAGCAGGCTGTAAACAGTTGAAGTGTTGATAATCCATCAGGGCTGCTGTGGGACTTAGTTTCGTCATTTTTAACGGCCTGAATGATAGAGAGGAATAGTCTTAAGTAAAAAATATTGTATTGGCTATATTTTTATCGGCACTGCCAATCCCCCCTCCCCTTTTGTGTCTTAGTCTCCTTGCTGTTAAAATGATTCGAGTCTTGCTAGGTAGATGTTTCGTCACAGCTGTACACTTAAAGTCAAACAGTATGTATACTTGTAGAAAGTTTTCCAATTAACCTTTTTTAAGTATGTTAGCAGCTATTGTGGTATGTACTTACTTGAGAAGGAAAAAAGTGTGTATAATTAATGTTGACCTAGTTATTAGTTTGAGCTCTTCAGCTCCTGAAGTTAATGCTAGTAGGTTATGTGATGCTAACACTATCGATCCATAGTAACTATCTATAGAGTTATTGTATACAACTTTAGCGTAGAAACCAAGTCGAAACAAGTTAAGCACAAATGCGCGCAATGCAAGATGTTCCTGAACTAATTTGCTATTCGCTTTATTTTGCTTCAGATGTTTTTGTTTTGAGCCGAGAGGGTGGAACGCCGATATATATGGCCCTCTCCTTTACATTAATGTAAATGTTCGTGTTTGCGCTTTTAACTGCCCAAATAATGATCCTGAAGTTTGATCCCAGTCCGTGTGTATGTGCACGGAAGGAGGGGATCACTTTTGTCAGTGGTATGCTGTGACGAAGTGCAGTCATAGGATACACTGAACTATTTTGGTTCAGATCTTCTATTCATAGCAGTGGTGCCCAACCTATATTGGCCTGAAGACTATTTGTTTCCGACACGTCAAACAAACAAACAAAAATAAAAAAAAATCGAGTCACGTAGAGCCGATCTTTGGCCGCCGTGGGTAAAACTTCTTGTGGGGCCAAATCTGGCCCTCTAACCGTAGTTTGGGCATCTTGTACAATCCTGGAAACCCATCTAAGGTCTACCTGTCAAAAGACAATCAGTACAAACTCATCAGTGTTAGATATAGTTATATAGATTTATTTCTCTGATGCTACTTCAGTTAATATACTATTTGTGAAGGGGAAAGTTAGGCTTGCAGCTGAAGTAGACTTCAATGGCATCAGTTCGGAACACCCGTATCTGAAAATTTCATTGCCTACCTTGTTAAAAAAAAAAGGTATTTCCCTTTTTTGTAGTGTAAGGATGTCAAGGTCACAAGGAAACAACCACCGGTAGGTGGCCCTGAGCAAGCGTGCTTGTATGTGTGTGTGTGCATAAGGAGGGCGCTGGTCTCTGTGGTAGTCTCCTCTAAGTCAGTTCATTCATTGCGCTCCCTTCGCCCCACTCATCGCCGTACTTTCCTTGTCTACTCTAGTACAGGCTCTCTGCCTTCTTGGCTCTGTTGCTTGAGTTCCTTTTTTTTTTTCTGTCATTAGTTTGTAGGGAAAAACTGAAGTCGTGGTCTTTCTTCTCTCTCATATTTTAGACTAGCTAGGTTTGGGACTAGGTCCACATGGGAACACATTTCATCACTGAACAATAGATCTATATAGACCTAGTTTACATATAAAACAAGTAGCAATTAGATAACTTTGATCTGGTTAAAGCTTTGATTGTGTGTAATACTGTAATAGCATGTACATTTCTGGTTCATATTTAAACTGGCGGGGAAACTTGAGGGTGTACAGTAATTCTCACCTAACACACAACGTCTACTCATTCATTGTTACAATATAGCAGTTTCTGAAAAGCACACACACACACACACACTAGCGTTTTGTTTTACAAAGCCTCCCAGATGTTTTGTGTAACAAACTTTGTAGACATATAACGTATCTGTTTTTAAAGGTAATGGTTTAAGTTCCCTTCTCAACTCAAAACTCAGTGCTCGCTATTACGTAGGCCTATGACCTAAAATAAGACCGATTTTTAGCATTATGGAATTATTAGTCTAAAAATAGTTCAACTGACGGGACACACTCGCTTAACAGTTCTAATTGCACCATTTAGACACTAAAATGAATAATGAACACTAAAAATGGGAGCTTATATTGAGTTTGAGACTGAGCACCAAATTATATCTGTCGGTTGGGTAAAGGGTTATTTATCCCACCCTTCATCTCGGATCAAGCTGAAACTTTGCACAATTATATCATATACATGACAAAACACGAATCAATGACAAAAATGAACCAATTTGTTCACTTTTGGTAATTATTTTGTTTTGTTATCAAACAAGGTAAAGGAATTGTATTTTATAGATGTGGTGGTTTGTTATTAAATAAAGTCCCATTTATATTTCGAGTTTCATAAGCACTTGGCTGGTATAGTAGTTAGTGTGTGGCTTGAGGAGGTTTGAGCCCTCCAGTTCGAATTCAAGGTGTATACAATGCATTCAAAAAGAGAGGACGGTAACATTGACCCAGATATGTCCCCCCCCCCCCCCCCCCCCCACCAACTGTTCAGACAAAAATGATAGGATCATAGCGCATTGAGAAAGATAAAGCATGAAATTGCGCTAATGGAAAAACCATTGGTAAAAATAGTTCTAATGGCACACGTTTATTATTGGTAGATCTATTACAAATTTAATTACATGACTGATCCAAACGAATTGATACAGTTATAGTTTGTTTTTTATTTGATACATTTTTCTTGTTAAATGTTCATCTTCAGACATCTGATGTATAGTGTGTGCATCTGGTCTTAACGTCATCCTTATCAGTAACTGGCTAAGTCAGTGTAATAGATCTTGACCACAATGGGGAGAAAGTTATTGAAAGGACTCATTAAATTATAGCAGCCGTATTGCGTATTGCATGCGTATGCTTAGTAACTAGCATCTGCATCATTGTTTATAATAGCAGTATCCATGGCTACACATCAAGGTATTGAGCAAACCCCGCCCCCCCCCCCCAACCTTTTTTTTTTAAAATTGTATATCTACCTGCATGCAGAGGTTTACAAGCCTGTAATTACTTCGTTTGTGGGAGAATTAAGTTTTTTTGGGATGGGAGAGGGGAAAAAAGGTGGGAGATGAGGGTTAAAAACTAGAGGGAGTACAAGATTTAGGTCATCACTGGATTGTATTAACTCTTGCCATTTTGGCTATTTGAAAGAAAAATGTCTTTGTCTGCAATGTCTAGTGTCGTGCGTTAGAACTTGCTGGTCTAGGTGTGTAGTGGTTAGATCTTGATAATCTCTTCTGATACAGGCTCAAGTGTGTGTACCTACCTACACCAAGATACTTAGGTGTATAAACTGTATTCGCGCGCTGAAGAGAAAAAAAAAGTGGTGGGATGAGGGGTTCTGTTAACCGTATGACTATTTTGTTTTTAATGCCAGGCAAGACGTGCTTACTACAAAATAGTTTCTGGGATGGTAGTAACTCCGGAAGTAGGACAGTACGAGGACTAGTCAAAACGTCGCAATAATTTGTCTACATTTTATAGTGCCAGACTTTGTAGAGTAAATCTTTGTACTCAATGGGGTTTTTTTTTTGGGCTTATTGGGGGAGGAAAGGGTGGTATTTAATGAAATTCATAAGGGGCTGCTTGGAGAGATGGTGTCGTTATTACGCCATCTGTGTGTTGTGTACTAGTCAATACAATCAACTCAAGAGAATACATATAGTCTGCTGTTAGAGCCAGTTGATCGATCACATCTCTCGTCCTTCTTTTTTTCTTCTCTTCCTAGGCGTGCGTGTATTATGTTACGAATATACAGACTAGTCAATTAGATCCGGACCAAGCCCTGTACCCCGCGTCCCCCCACGGTTTTGTTTTGGTGTGCATTAATACAAGGTGGTCCAGATACAAAGACGTTTCTTTGTTGTTTCTAGTTTATGTAGCGAGGGGCTCTGTGTACATCTGTTTAAATGAGCTGGACTGGATTAACAAACAAAATGGATTAACTCGTGTCTGTTTAGTCATTCTTGGATGATTGTTGAGGTTATTTTCAAAAGTACTAGATCTAGTTTGCGGACAAAATGATTGAAGCCATTTATTTCTACAAGGTAAGTAAACTATCGCCTCGTACTTCTTTCTAAATACCTCGCAGATGTTCCATTAGAATTTAGAAAAGATTATCGGGTGTAGTTCTTAGCCCAAACCTCCTGCTGGACTTGAAAGAAAGGAAGGGATAAGTTAATAATAGAATCTTCAAAACATTGCAATACCAAGTGATAGCGTAATAGCTAATAAACTCTTCACTTTTGATGTAGCTCCAGTCTTAACTTATAAAAGTGTGCGTTTGTGTCAGTGTCAGAACAAAGTAAAGCTTCTACTCTGTTTCGAGGCTCTTTCTAATTTGACTTCTTATGATACGGTGTTGTAGTTGTTGTCTTTCCCCGTTATTAAACGTCAATTTAGGGTTGCTGTGTTTTAAAGGATCTGACTACCATCGTTTGCTCAGTGCATTTAGACTTTGATCGGTTGCACATCTAAAATGAAACGCGATCAAGTTGTGTAAAAAAGGATTTAAAAGTCGCCGAGCCATTCCATTCTAGACCCGTACCCCTCTCTGTTTCCGTCCGTCCCATTGAAGAGTTAGTAGATCTATGTCATAGTGACTGGATGGTTGTCAGCTATTGGAAACTCCTGTCCACTAGGTCGATGGGCCCCGCGCACTGAGCTTGCCTTGTGTCTCAAATCCGACTGGTCAAGCTTGTGTTCCTGTGCTCTAATAGTACTGTGCTGTGCCCGGGAATGTCGCACTCCATTTTTTTTTTTTAAATCCTGTGTTGGAATAGAACGGGGGAGCGAGATAAACCAATGAAATTGAAAAACTATAGAGAATGTAGCTTTGTTTGTAGGACTAAATATCTGATGAAAAACTATATGGAAGGTGGCTTTGTTTTCCAACGGGTACACATGACCTGGGTAGGCCACACACATCAGTATTGTAAGCACACAGTGTTACAGCTACTTGTAATGTGTATCATGGGGGTGTAGGTACTTGAGAAGGTCTTTGACTATAGTTGCACACACACACACGTTCATCCATGCAGTAAGTGTCAGTTAAGGGCACACACTAACACACAACCAACATTACTGATCCCACCTGCCATGTGACCTGCCCAGTCCCCAGACAAATAGATGTATTATTCCTTCAAATCAGTTGTAGATTTCTTTCTCTCCAAATGTCAATGCATGCAGTAGTTGGAAACTCAATAGTTTCACATGTTCTATTTTACTGCTTGTCTCAAATACACTTACTGGAGTTATTGAAGATGTTGGAGAGGGGCAGCTGAGTCTGGATAACTTGTTTAAAAAATGTTTGGAAGATGGTTTTTTGTTCATACAGTGGGCTGTGTTTGCATGTCTTTTTAACAACTTTTAGGTTAGTTCTATACAATTCCTCCAAGAAAACTTCACTAGAACAGTTTAGTGGCTAACAATGTAGAGCCTTATTCTCAATTTAGTGACATCTTGACAGACAAAAGTGGTGGGTTTTTTTAACACTCTTTTTAAATAAATGGTCTAATGAAAAACATTTTCCTGTATACTTAGTAATTGATGCACCTCTTCTACTTCTACAACTCTATTGACTTGTGTCTAAAAGTTGTGCTTTGTAAATCTTTTAACTCAAAACAAAAATCTGTCACACAACCCATCAGTAACAAAACATTTTAAAGGCTGCTAATTTGTATTTATCAGTTGTTTTTTGTTTATTTTATATAAAACCTATAGATATCTAAGCCCAGCATATTTATTGTGCACAAAATCATTATATCACTGAAGTCTTATTGTACAAGATCCAATTGCTGCTAAAAGAAAGAAAATCCTTCAATGCCATTTTATAGGAGGAAAGACCAAATCATTAGTTTTTCTGGCCATACACCCTCTTCCTTAGCCATCTTTTAACTGATAACTGAGCTAGCATCTCAATGCTAACTTGACTTCATTAATTTACATTATCACATTATCAAATGAACTAAAAAAAAGTGCTATATTTATATTAAATGCACACACTGAATTGTCTTCCCTAAAGTACAGGAATGCACTTGATAGTAGTGTGTCACTTATTGTTACATGTCCCTCCATTATCTGCAATTTGTTTAGTTTGAAAATTGAGACATATCTAAATTACATTGTTGTTATCTGGGACAAAAGGTGACACATAGCTGCTCTTTTGCAGAGCATGTTTATGTCTAAAGTACTTAGATAAGTTTAGTTCAAGCTTAGTTTTTACTTGATACTATTTCAATTTTTTTTTTAAACACACACTCCCTACGCATTCAGCTAATTTACATACAGCATATTTTGTCTGCATATTCAAAGTTAACGTGCAATAACAATGACACTTGGTAAAAATTAATTAAAATACTTGTAATACAGGCTTTTTTTTTTAAGCTATTGTCAAAATTAAGAAACAAATTAAGCCATGCAATAGTTCTAATGTTTGTTTATATTTTGAACAGAGCCCGAGTTCAACGAGCCAGATGGACTCAAGCCAGCAAAAGCCCATCTCCAAGGCTTCGTTGGTGAGCATCCAGCCTGCTGACTCCTTGACTGTGGACTCTGGACCCTCCTTCCCAGATAGCCTTCAGATGAGTCCGGAAGAGTTTCATATTCCTTTACTGGATCAGCTGACAGACCAGGAGTTATCATCCACACAAGACCAGGACAATGGGAACAAAATTATCATGGACATTGCAAGATCACAAATGTCAGGAGGACATGTAATAGTTTCCTCAGACTCCATGCCCACCACTATCACAGAGATAGCTGAGGCACAGGAGGGTCAGGGCGAAAAGCCAAAGCGTAAAAGAATCCGGAAACCAAAGCCAGAGAAGCCTTCTGAGCCAGGCATAGAAGGAGAAACAGAGACACTCTCAAAAACGAAAAAAGAACGCAAACCCAGGGAGCCTAAGGAACCTAAACCTCCCAAAGAGCCCAAACCACCTAAAGAGCCTAAGCCCCCAAGAGAGCCAAGACCTAAAAAACCCAGGGTTCCCAAAGAGCCCAAACCACCTAAAGAGCCAAAGCCAAGGACGCCTCGTGTCCGAAAGAAGAAAGCAAAAGAAGATATTATTACTGATGTGTCTGTAACAGAGGGTGATTCAACAATTGTAACCAGTGACACCTCCTCCATTGCAGGCCCTGATACTTCCATAGATGTCACCAATGTGTCTGCTGTGTCTGTCACTGATCAGGCCTGCATGACTGTCCTTGATGAACCTCCTGATGGTTTGATAGAAAAGCCAAAAACTGTTAAAACCAAGAAGCCCAGAGCTCCCAAAACATTAAAACTGAAAACACCAAAGAAGAAAAAACCCCCAGCAACACTTCTTCTGCGGAGCAAGAAAAGAAAAAGGAATAATTCAGGCTCAGATGTTGAATTGAACTTGGGTGAAGGGGAGACAACTTTAGATGTGGATTCTAACACAGAGAAAAGGCGTTCTTCCAGGAACACAAAACGCACTAAATATATTGATGATATAGACTTGAACTTATCAGATGATGATAAGAATGATGATGATGCACTTGGTGATGCACCAGTTACAATGAAAAAGAATACAGAAGAGGATACTTTGATAGTAGACAAAGTGCTTGGTGAGCGCATAAGAAGGGCAGACAGTGATGCAGAAAAATCTGCTAGTGAAGAGCCAAAGAAAGAAGGTGAAGAGAACAAAGAGAGTGAGAATTCTGTGAAGAAACAAGAGACTGGTGTGGAAGAGTTTTATGTCAAGTATAAAAATTATTCTTACCTGCACTGTGAATGGAGGACCCTTGAAGAGTTAGAGCGTGGTGATAAACGAGTATTGTCCAAAATTAAGAGGTACAGAATGAAGAAAGCTCAAAGCTACTTTGAGGAGGATGATGAAGAGCTGTTCAACCCTGACTATGTTGAGGTGGACAGAGTGCTGGACATGATGGTCTCTAAAGATCCAGAAACTAATGAGGAAATCAAACACTACCTGGTGAAATGGAGGGCGCTTGCATATGAGGAGGCCACTTGGGAGCTCGCTCAGGATGTTGATCCAACCAAGGTTGACATGTTCTTGAAATTCAGAGAGCCACCTCCTGAGGACCAGCGAAAAGTTTTTGCGAGGCCGAGACCTGGTCAGTGGCGCAAGTTGGAAACGACACCAGAGTACAAAAATGAAAACACTCTTAGAGAGTACCAGCTTGAAGGAGTCAACTGGTTGACCTTTTGCTACTACAATGGTCAGAACTGTATTCTCGCTGATGAGATGGGGCTAGGAAAGACTATTCAGAGTATTACATTCCTTAATGAGATATATAAGTATGGCATCAAAGGCCCATTTCTGGTCATTGTTCCCTTGTCTACCGTGGGTAATTGGCAGCGTGAGTTTGAGACTTGGACAGATATGAATGTTGTGGTATTCCATGGCACCTCCATTAGCAGAAACATGATTAAGGAATATGAACTGTTTTACAAAGATGAGAATGGCCAGCGAATACCAGACATTTACAAGTTTGAAGCCTTGATCACAACATTTGAGATTATACTGACAGACTTTGACCTATTGGCTGACATTGAGTGGCGGTGTGCTGTCATTGATGAGGCTCACAGGCTCAAAAACAAGAACTGTAGACTTCTAGAAGGCCTGAGACTGTTTGACCTGGTAAGTTTTTATAAATCATTAATTTGACTAAGACGTGGCTTATTATATTTTCTTTCTGTGTTATTATGTCTGAATATTAAATATTTTATTAAAAATACAACTAATTTTATAAATTTACTCACCATTGGTGAACAGTTTTGCAGGTTGGAACTTTTAGTTTTTTTATTTGGGTGATTTTCATTAATTTGACCTCTAAATACTCATTCACCTTTTAAAAATATTGGTTAACAAATATACCTAATTTATTGAATCTATTAATATTTCAGTTCACATTGACATTTGAGATTTAAGTAAACTATTTCTTTGACTGCTAATTTATTGACAGCTTGGACAGAAACTTCCTAACACTTGAGCAATCACAAAGCTATACTATATCTTGCATTTAATCTTTTTACATTGTAGAATCATTTGTATTTTTTTTATATTGTAGAATCATTTGTATTTTAAAAAAAAATGTTTTCAGGAGCACAGAGTATTATTAACTGGAACACCACTTCAGAATAACACAGAGGAGTTGTACAGTCTTCTGAATTTCTTAAGTCCAAATAAATTTAACAGTTCTGAGAGTTTTGTGAAAGAGTTTGGAGATCTAAAGACAGAGGAACAAGTTGACTCTCTTAAAGAGGTGAATTGTTTTTTGTTTTTTTTAAGATTCATCCTTGTCTTAATTATATTTGTATCCATCTATAATTCAACAACTTTTGTTTTGCTGTACTGTAGATCTTGAAACCTATGATGTTGAGACGTCTGAAAGAGGATGTGGAGAAGAACTTGGCACCCAAAGAAGAGACTATCATTGAAGTGGAGCTAACAAATATCCAGAAGAAATATTACCGTGCAATTTTGGAACGTAATTTTCAGTTCTTAGCCAAGGGCGCCTCCAGTGTTCCTAGCTTGATGAATACAATGATGGAGCTGAGGAAATGTTGCAATCATCCATATTTAATTAATGGTAGGAATGATTACATTGAATTTACTTTGTGTATTAATCTATAAATTGTGTACAATCAGTATTTAAATTGTTTGTCCATACCATGTTTTAATAAATATTTTACTTTAAAATGTACCATCAATTGTTAGTTAATTGTTCATAAATAATATGGTCATCTTTTATTTTAAATTGTCTTGGACCATGTGATGAAAGTGTCTCAACATATCTACCAAAAATTCCTATCCAGTCTATATTTAACTTTAAAAAAAAATCTTCATTAATTAGTTACTTAAAATTCTATAAGTTTTTTTTTTTGTTTTTTTTTGTTGAGACTTTGCAACATACTTTGCTTATTTTTTGTAAAAGAGCCTTTATATTTGCATTTATGTAGGTGCTGAAGATAAGATTCTGGATGAAGCCAGGGAAAAAAAGTCTGATGACCCAGACCTGATGTTAAATGCTATGATCCAGTCCAGTGGTAAAATGGTGCTAATGGACAAGTTGCTACCCAGGCTGAAGAGTTCTGGCCACAAAGTGTTGATTTTCTCACAGATGATAAGAGTGCTAGACATTATTGAAGACTATTTAATGCAGAAAAAGTAAGTAGGGAGAAGTTTCACCATGAGAAATGTGCTGGTTGATCTTTAGATGGGATGCTGAATCATGAGTGATGTGCTGGTTGATCTTTAGATAAGATGCTGAATCATGAGTGATATGTTGGTTGATCTTTAGATGGGATGCTGAATCATGAGTGATGTGCTGGTAGATCTTTAGATGGGATGCTGAATCATGAGTGATGTGCTGGTTGATCTTTAGATGGGGTGCTGAATCATAAGTGATGTGCTATTTATTTTATGGACTTGTAATTATTGTTTCTATTCACTTAGATATTTATATGAACGTCTGGATGGAAGAATTCGTGGTACAGTCCGGCAGGAAGCCATTGATCGTTTCTCAAAGCCAGACTCTGATCGTTTTGCTTTCTTGCTGTGTACTCGAGCTGGTGGTCTTGGAATAAATCTGACTGCGGCTGACACAGTTGTTATTTATGATTCTGACTGGAACCCTCAGAATGATTTGCAGGTAAGTGTCAAGTAACATGAGATACCTGAGTTTTACTTGAAGCATTTGTTTCACTTTAGCCTCACTTCTATTTGTTGTTGTCTCCTTAAGGCCCAAGCACGCTGTCACAGAATAGGTCAGAGTAAAGCAGTCAAAGTGTATCGCTTGATTACTAGGAATTCCTATGAGAGAGAAATGTTTGACAAGGCATCTCTCAAGCTAGGACTTGATAAGGCTGTGTTGCAGTCTATGGGAGGAGAGAAGAATGTCAATACTGTAAGTTTCATTATTAGCATATGTGAGTGTTTGTCAAATAAAAAGGCAATTATGAAATTAATTTTTTTACATTAATAAAACATTATTTTCAAACAAATTATGCATGACTGGGCTTTGTGAATAGTAGTATTGTTACACCTCTAGATACTTGAGCTAATTGTTTTCCCCCTGTTCTATTTAGTCAACTCAGCTAACAAAGAAAGAAATAGAAGACCTTTTGAAGAAAGGAGCATATGGAGCATTGATGGAAGATGACAACACTGGGGATACTTTCTGTGAAGAGGACATTGATCAAATATTACAGAGGAGAACAAAAGTTATTCAGATTGAATCTGAGGGCAAGGGATCTACTTTTGCTAAGGTTTGAAAATGCCTTTTTTTAAAGGTTTGAAAAAAAAATTTTTTTTTCCCCACAGTAGCTTAGGGGAATCTATGTTCTTGCCATTGAGGCTTGTTATCTTTTAGGGTATTATTATGATTTAAGATTTACTATTTTTTGTCTTGGTTTTCAGGCCAGCTTTACAATGTCAGAAAATAGAACAGACATTGATATCAATGATCCAAACTTTTGGCAGAAGTGGGCCAAGAAAGCAGACATAGACACAGAGTTGCATAATAAAAAGGTCAGTATAATTTTCCTGATATATATTCAAGCCCAAGACTTTCAGAAATACAAATACCAAATGAACTTGGTCAGTAAGAGGGGCAGTCCTGTTATGTTTTAACAAAAATAAAAGGAATTTTTTTTTGCTAGAGAATAGATACTGTTTAACAGTTAATCTCTTTTAATTTTTATGTTTACACAATTAATAAGTACACTATCTAAAAACAATGTATGCATTTTTTTAAAAGAGTGAATTAATTATTGCGGAACCACGCCAACGTAGACAGACCAATCGTTATGGAAATGATGAAGGAGCCCTTGAAATCAGTGACTTAGACTCTTCTTCTGGCAGTGAAGATGATAAAGGAAACAGATCTTTCAAAAAGATGCGTAAAACACGCAGTCAAAGGAGAAACCAGGATGAGGATTTAGATTATGCCAATGAGACAGCTGGAGAAAAATATGACAGATCTGAGTGCTTCAAAGTGGAGAAATTATTGTTGGTTTATGGGTGAGTTGATTTATGCAGTTTTATTCCTAATTTTTGCATCTTTTTTTTTTTCTACAAATATTTTTGAAAGATTTGCCCGACATATAGAAATTGCTATATAGAAAATAAATATTTTTAAAATATTAAGCAAGCATAATTATGATAAAATTAGCTTAATTTATTTGTCTCATTTTTTTTGTTTTCTCTGAGTAGATGGGGCAGATGGTCAGACCTAATCAAACATGCTCACTTCAAGAGAAAGTTAACAGAAGATGATGTGATTATGATTGCTAGAGCAATAGTAAGATTTTTTTTTATACCTTATCATTGTGTTTTACAATATTTATCTTGAATTGGAGATGATTGGAGTGTTTTTATGTTAATTGTTGTTTGATTGAAGTGTACAATTCATCCTTTTTCAGCTGGCCCATTCCCTCAAATTTTACAAAGGAGATGAAAAAATCAAAAACTTTATTTGGGACTTGATCTCCAAAGAGAAAGAAGGGGAGCTAAAAAACCATTCAGGTACAGATTTATTTCTTTTGTTGTATTTGGTACAGGCATCTTAGTCAAAGTTGTATTTTACTTTTTAGAATAGTTTTGTCTGACTAAATGTGTATAAACAATTCCAAGAGATGTCATTTTGAATGTTAAATTATCCCGTGATGATTTGCCATGCTAATACCAAGGGAGTCTCATTATAGATGAGATGTGCTTGTCTTGGAGACATTCCTATGAGTTGAAAGTAAGCTTTACTGAGGATATTAATAAATGACATACATATTTCTGCTGGAAAATTTTTTTTCTTCAATGATTTGTTTAATGTCAGGTCTGTCTGCGCCAGTTCCCCGTGGACGTAAAGGAAAGAAGCGAAAGGATAATATAAGTTTTATAGAGGATCAAGAAAGACCATTGGATTTTGATCCTGAGATGGTTTTAGACAATGGCTACAAAAGACATTTGCATAGGCATTCCAACAAGTAAGAAGTTATATAATAATATAAATAAATTTAGTGCTACATATTCATTTTTTAAAGTCTATAGCCTGACATTTTTGTAAATGTATATGACATTATCCCATGATTATTCTCCATTTTAATCCTTAAAGAGAACTCCATTTTATCAGCTTTTAAAAATCTGTCAAAGAAGTTCATAATTTTTCAATGGGAAAGTTAAGCATCATATTTATTTCCATATTTCTGCAGGGTATTATTGAGGGTGAGACTTCTGTATTACATAAAGCAAGAATTAATCGGTGAAGAAGCTGAAAAAGTTTTTCAGAATGTTCTGCACACGTAAGTAATTTCTGAACAATTTTTCTTTTTGAAGATGTATATTTTAAGGTAAGTGTTGCCCTTATTTTCAGATTAAGGTCAGTTGTGCATGTGTAAATCATATCTAAGTTAATAAGTTTAAGAATTAGTCTTGCTTGTTACATTGAATTTGGTTAGTCAACTAATACATTTATTTATGCAGTATGAGCAGGAATACCTTCCCTATCCCATTTTCTTCTTTAAAATGAGAAATATGCTCATTAACATTCGGGGGATTTTACATTGTCTTGTGTTTTATTTAACCGATGTAGGGAGATCAACATTCCACAGCCCATCCTTGAAGGAGAGGTGCCAGTTCCTTGGTGGGATGAAGAAGCTGATAAGTCTTTGATTATTGGAGTCTTCAAGTATGGCTATGAAAAGTATAACTGTATACGCTCTGATGGTGCTTTATGTTTCCTGTCCAAATGT
Source organism: Biomphalaria pfeifferi (assembly GCA_030265305.1). NCBI lineage: Eukaryota > Metazoa > Mollusca > Gastropoda > Planorbidae > Biomphalaria > Biomphalaria pfeifferi. The sequence continues at coordinate 1,107,743 of JASAOG010000174.1, read as the reverse complement.
GGGCCTCCTGATGGTGCAGCATTGTTGGCTGAGCAAGAAGATAAGTTAGTTTCTTTCCCTGGATTCTAAATATGTTTAAAAAAGATTTGTCCTAGACCATGTTACTTCATCAAGTTTGTTCTAGTTGATCTTGATTTTGTTTGTAAATCCAATATTAGTGGAGACTAGCTAAGACTTGTGTACTTTTTATGCTTATAATGTATCGCCAATAGAAATAGGTGAACACTTTGATCTGCTCTATGTAGACTGTTGTAAAAGGGAAAGTAATGTTCATTAGAAATCTAATCTTTTTTTTTTTATGTAAATAATACAGAACCTCTTAATTCACTACTTAATATAGTATACAAATGTTTCTTTAGAGATGATGATGAGAAGGAAGATGAAATGGCAAAAGATGAACTAGATGATGAGGAAAATTCTCAAAGCTCAGCCAATGACAACAAAGCTACCTGTGATAACAAATCCCCTGACAAAGACAAGAACTCACCTGAGAATAAACCTGAAAAAGTTCTTGAAGCTTCTACAGAAACTCCAAGTACCCAGCCTGGCTCTAACACAGTAGAAGGTAGGAAATAGGGTCAGTTTATATATATAAGGGTTACACATTACAAAGACAACTGTTTTCAAAGTCTTGAGTTTATTTAGAAGAATTATGACAGTTTATTTATCTTACTTATTATTCCAGAAGGGGATAAGCTTTTGTTCCCAGATGCTTCCAGTCTAAATGTGCGTTTAAGAAAATGTATCACAAATTACCAAAGGCACCACAAGAAGCGGATGCTGAAACATGAACAATTACAAAGGGTTAGTACTTGGAAGAAACTAGCTTTAGAAACTAGCAATATTTTAAAATGTAATTTTAATAAAAAAAATTTTTTTTTACTTTCTCAGAGAATGGAAAGAAGAGAAAGAACAGATTTTAATTTGAAGGAGCGAGAGTTTAAAAGAAAAGAATTACAACATAAGTAAGTCTCACTGGTAGCATCAATACTTCTTTTTCCTCTTAAATGTTAGGTGATTTTTACATTTTCAAAAACAAATAATTTCGACGTCTTTAAGTTGCATTGTAATTAATAATGATCCTTACAATGTTTAATATGCTAAGCAAAAAAGTGAACAAATTATTTAAAATCTTCTATCAATAAACACCACTAATGTATGATAGAGATAGGTCTGGAAAAAATCATTAAACAGCACCTCCACTATAATGTTCCATAGACATGTTTTGTAAATATTTATAGTTTACTTAAACTTAGCTGCTCCTGTGTGTTTCTAGTGGCAAGTTGTCTCCATTGAACTTTATCAATGCACCCCACCACAAGTGTCCAAGAGACAAATGTGAATCATTGATCATCACAATGCATCAACAATATTCCAGACACAAATCTTGTTATTCCTTAATTAGTTTATCTCATCAGAAATTTTATAATGAGGAATCTTTTAAAATTATTGATCAATGCACATCACCCAAAATATTCCATAGATATATCTTGTAAATCATTGATAAAATGCAACTTCACTTTACTGTTAAGAGGCAGGTCTTACTCTACCAAAATGTTAGCGCTTGGGCTCATTTCAGCCGATGGACTAGAAGGGAAGAAGCAGATTTTTACAGGACTGTTTCAACATTTGGTGTTGAGTTCAGCAGAGCTGCTGGCAGGTTTCGTTGGGACAGATTCCGTGAACAAGCCAGATTAGACAGAAAGCCAGATGAGTCTCTGACAGAGTACTTCCATGCTTTTTACTTCATGTGTCAGAGGGTCTGTGGGAAATTGAAACCAGGTGATAGTAAGTATTAGAACTTTTATTTAAAATTAAAATGTATGTAGTTCAGTTTGACCATTTGTTCAACAGATCTTCTAAAATGTTGTAAAGAAGCACTTTGAATGAACTGCATGTTGATGAGGATTTATGCTACCTTTATTGACTAAATGTGCCAAACATGTGATCTTGAATAGTCTTGTAATCTAAAATATTTGGTGTGAAAAGTAGCTTTTTTTTTTATTTATATAGCTGTACTTTAGCAATTGTATTTTGTATTTATTTTTTTTTTGTCTGATTTACAACAAATTAAAAAATTGTTTCTAGTTCCTCCAAATATGATATTTGTGGAGCCCATCACTGAAGAGAGGGCTAGTCGGTGTTTAGCCAGAATCGACCTTCTTAACAAGATTCGACAGGATATATTAATGCATCCACATTTAGAGGAGAGGATTAAACTCTGTCAGCATTCCTATGACATGCCTAGTTGGTGGATTTGTGGACAGCATGATAAGGAGTTGCTGATTGGCGCTGCTAGGTAGTGACTTTTTATCTCCACATTCTGTGTAATTTCTTTTAAAATGTACTGAATTGTATTTTAAAATAATTCTTCTCAACCTCTCCCTAATGCAGGCATGGTGTTGCTAAAACTGACTTCAATATACTTAGGGATAAAACACTCTCATTTCATTTGGTCTTGGAAAATTCTCTAAGAACATTGAGAGGTCATCCTTCACCCATGGCTCCAATGCCTGGTCATAATCGACCAGATGCTCCAGGTAACTTGTTAGCTAAATTAATTTGTAATCAGATTTTTGTTAACTTTATTTTTTTGAGTTCTTTTTTCACCTTTGGTTCTTACTATATTTTTCCTTTAATTTGTGACATAGGTAACAGTCCTAAACTTGAACAACTAGTCAAGTCTCCAACCCTGGACCAGCAGGAGGTCAGGAAAGACTTGATTAAGTTTGAAGAAAATTGCCAGGCTTTAGTCAAGTCAGAAATAGATAGCAAAACAATTAAACAGGAGTCTCTCAAAGAGGAAGCAGATGAACAAGTTGATGACAAAGATACTTCAGATCATAGTGAAAAGAAAAAAGATTTGTACAAGGATAAAACCCCTTCAGAAAAAGATTTTGATAGTGATAAAACTGAGGATGAAAGCTGTGTGGAAAAGGAAAGGACTCCAGTTGTAGTTAAAGTGGATAAGGGCAATGAAAAAAAGGTAGATGACTTGGAAGTGAAAAGGAATGATGTTAAAGAAAATGAGAAAGAAATGAATGCTGCTTCTGCTGAAACAGAAGCTCTTGTAGAAGACAAAGAGAAAGTGAAAACAGACAAAAATGCAGCCCTCTCCTGTGAGGCTAAAGAATCTTCTGATGAAGACACTCTGGATGAATCTGAAAAGGCAGATGAGGTGGAGAAGCCTGTGAAAATAAAAGCAGCTATGGCACTAATCAAGCCTAAAGAGGAGAGCATAGTTGATGGGGAGAAAATAATGAAAGAGGAAAAGAAAGATGTTGCTGTTAAGATGGAGGAGGGCAGAAGTGAGGCCTCAGATGAGGATGAAGAGAAACCTGATTATGTCAAGTTAAAAGAAAAAATAATTAAAACAGAAATAGAGAGAATCAATGAGGAGAGATTAAAAAGGGAGAGAGAAATAAAAGGTTCTGATAAAGAATCTTTGGTAAGTCTTTTTTTATTTTGTTAATATAATTTACCCCCCCCCCCCCTTTTTTTTTTCCATTATATCTTTAGACTGCTGGAGAGCACAAATATTAAAAATAAATATAAATTTTAAATAAAAGTATATTTTGTGTAAGTCTTAAATTGGGTTGTATACAATATTAACACATAGATGTTTTGCAACTAAGCATCTTTTGAGTCATTTTCAGCAGTTAGTCTATTTTTAGAATGTTAGCAACATTTTCTATTAATACTATTGGTCTCTATTCCCTTAGCTACAATTGTTTAGTTTCATTGTAATACCAAAGATTGTATGCTTGTTTCCAATGTCAAACCTTGTCTTTATCATGCAGTCTTTAACTGGTGGACCAACCAGTATGTTTGCTGAAGACCTCATGGAAGTAGAAGGTTTGGAACCAGGAGAAATAGCACCAACTAGATATTTTGGACCAGCCGTAGAGTGGCCAAAGGTGAGTACAAAGTTAGATATAATTGAACATGATTTTTTTTTTTACATTGTGCCTTGAATGTGCTTAGGTTTTGGTTGATAGTTTTAATTTTTACAATTTAATTTTCTTTATTGTGATAGGATCGTGTGATATTTCATCGCTTGGAGCACATCTGCTACACCATTGAACACGGAGAGTGGCCATTCGCACGCAGGCCACCAGCAAGCTTTTTCCCTCCTGGCACTCCCACACATGCAACAGACTCTCGTAGTGAAACTCCAGTTAGCTCTGCCCTGAAATCTGACAGTGCCACAGGAGCTGACTCTGATCAAAGCGAGGGCCTGCCCACCTCTGAGCTAACCAATCAGGTGAACTTGGGTACTGGGTCAGAGGTGACCCCGGATAGCGAGTTTCTTGTTAACCTGATACCTGAGGTAAGGCAGACTTGGCATTCATCACCTACACTTCATCTGAATGGATTGGACTCATCCCTTCTTCCCACAAATATTTTTTTTAAACATGGCTTGATAAGTTGCTTTGTGTACGCCACAAAATATCCATTATTACTTCGCTTACATTTTGTCTTTCCCTGGCTTTTTGTTTCATTTTATTGAGTTTATTTAATGGATTTTTTATTTAAATCATTTTTAAGAAAAAATGCTTTGATAACATGGTGCCTTGATTGAGCAGCCTATTCTTTCAATTTAATTGCTTCTATTTATTTATTTTTGCTTGGTGATGATTCTTTATGGTCAGTCTGCCCACCTCAGTTTGGACATGGTTTATAACTTGGATAATGCATGAATATTTTTTAGTTTTTATTTTATGCTTATTATAAAGTTTTTGTTTTTCCTAAAAAAAAAAAACAAAAAAAAACTTATTGGCTTTATTTATTTTATGTTCATCTTTAAATCTGTGTTTGAGTGAGTCATCCTTATTTTGTTTTGATGTGTTGAAAAGACTCATTTATATATATGTTTTAGGGATTCATATTTGTTTAGGTATTTGATGAAGAGATTTTTCTTTCTTTAAATGTTATTTGGACATTTTTTTAAATTTATGTTTTAGATATTAGTTGGAAATATTTATGATTTATGTTTGTTTACATGTTGGAGGGATTTATTTTAGATTTGTTTTGGAATGATTCAAGGTAGAAATGTGTTGAAGGGATTTATGTTTGTGTACATATGTGTTGAAGGAATTTGTTTTGATTGTTTTTTTAGCATTATTTAAAACTTTTCTAGTTATCTCACCTTTTGATCACATTGTCAACAAAACTCTTTATTTTTTTTTTAACTTTACATGAAATGAATATTGTTTCAATTAAATTTCAGAGAAGTGAAAGTTTAAAAATGACATTCCATAAGCGAGGACGTGGAAGGGGAAGAAAATATGAAATTGACCCAGACAAAGGTAAAAATACAACATAAAAAACTCCTATAGTTTTTATTTAATGTTGATATGACATCTATTGTGCCCTAGCACTTTGACTAGAAATTGTTTACTTTCTGAACCTTTTTTTTTTTCTTCTGGAAATGTTTGTTTAAACCAGGGGTGGGCAACCTATGGCACATTGCACACTGAGAAAAACAAGATAAAGCTAAAAAGATAACCAATTTTTAGAGAAAAAAAATTTTTCACAGGAATTTAATTTACTGGCTATTATGAGACCTGTATTGACCAAAATGTTTATAAAACTAATCAGACCAAACAAAAAACGTTGGTTAAATGTAGTTGTTTGCATGGAACATCTTTCAGTGATTATTATGTTCTTTCTTTTTGTTATACTTGGACATTTTTTATGTCACAAATTTAAGCTTTTCATTATTAGAAAAAAATGATGACATTCAACTTTTTTTGAAGATTTTATTAGCATTAAGTCACTCTTAAGAAAAAACTAGATGGTTAGACATATTTAAGGAAGCAAATTCATGTCTAGGAATTCCTCAATTAAATAAAGTCAACTAAAGTAAACTTAGCTGTCAATGACTAGTAGAGTTACTTATTCATGAAAATGATCAAATCAAACTGTGGTCACGAAATTAACTCTTAATATTATAGATTTGGTGAAAGCAAATTATAAAAACTTGCTAAAGATAAACCAATTTTAAATTGCTAACTGTGTTTATAAATTATCAGTCTATAGATAAAAAAGAAATGATAAATTTAAAATATAAAGGCAAACTAAAAATGTTAACAAAGACTTAGACTTACTTAGATTTAGGTCCTCCCGCGCCGCTGTCTCCACAAAGATCTGTCACTGGCAATGTCTGAAGCTCCTCCCACCTGGTGTCCACTGTTCTGAGGTCCTCCATGAAAGTGTGGATCCGAGGATGTCCCTGTTTGCGCTTTCCTCATATTGGTCTCCATGTCATCGCAACTCTTGGTATGCGTAGTTCATTTTGTTGGAGAACTTGTCTCACAATCTCACTAAATGTTTGTCTCCCAGTTCAGCCTAGGATTTCCTTGTTTGAGACCCTGGTTAACACAGACAGACATAATATAGTTTGGTTTGATTTTTTTTTTCTGTTAAATCCCTTCTTCTACTATACACAAATGTGCATGACAAACTAAATGTACAAATTACTGTACTTTAAAGGACTGAATCTTGTAAAATTTAAAGTGGTGCATCTGCCTCAAATGAAGAAAATATGGTGAATGTAACCAAAAAGTTGTCCACCCCTGGTTTAAATTTATTATTTGTTTTCTTTTTCACTTTAACGTTATTTTAAGAACAAGGCATGACTAAAGCTGAATTTGTAGGGTGATTTCAAATAATGCATTTTTTAAAATTTTTTTTTGGTGTTTCAGCTAATCGCATTCAACAGTTACTTAACCAGAGTGCAGCTGGTGTATTGTCCAGTGATGAGAGCCAATCTGATTCCTTGAACACTTTGGGTGTTCATAGCTCTTCAGCCTCATCCACACCATCTGTTCACACCCCACAGAGGCATTTGCCTACATCTCCACTTGTAAAATCTCCTCTGGTGAAAACGTCTACACCATCCCATTTACCTCCTGTGAGTAGCACCTTGATTAACAAATTTGTAAGAAATTATTATTGTTACTTGTTAGAAAAGTTTGTTATCATGATCATGTGTCTGTTTTTATATAGTGTTTTAATTCTATTTTTTCATCAGTCAATTGTAAAATACATTAAAAAAAATATTTTAATAATTATTTCACTTGAGAAAGTTTTTTAGTTTAGTCTGAATACTACTAGTTTTTAAATGTTTCTGTCACTTTCCACTTCTAACTATAGCATCTACCAAGTCTACCTAGTCCTTTGATTAATGGCTCATTAGCTGCAGATCTTGAACACTCACAGCTGCAAAGGCATATGGTAACACTAATTTAAATTGATTACTAATAAAGTGTTTTTGCATTTGGAAAGAAATTAGAAAAAAAATGTTGAAACATTTGTTTTTGTCTTCTTTAGCTAGAGCAAGGCCTGTTCATCCCAGAACGGAAGAGAAGAGGGCGGAGAAGACGTTCAGAAAAAATTGCTGAATTAGCCATGGCAGAAGCCTTAGCCAAAAAAGAACAGTCTAGGATTTTATCTCAACTAGATTCTGGTAATCTTTGATAAACTATCTCGTATACCCTAATTTTATAAGCATGTTTCTTACATTACTACTGTTGATCCCATGTTTTAATCAATCATGAAATCCTAAACTTTTCACTCTTAAGAAATATTATTTTGTGTTGGTAGAAACAAGAATTCCAATGATCAATTTGGAAGATGGCAGTGTTCTGGCAGATGAGGAATGCCCCAGGAAGAAAGATCTAGATGATTGGATGCAGCAGCACCCTGGTTACATGATTGACAACAGTATCAATCTCTTGGACCCTTTCCTTGCCCAGATGCAAGCTTCACTCAGCACCAGCAACTTTGGGGCTGCTATGCGCAGCAGTGGTGGTGGTGGAAGTAGCAGTTCACCGCGAGTACCTAGTGCTCCACCCACTTCCGCAACTCCTGGAAAAGTTGTGGAGGATGATGATGGAAATCATGTAGTCCTGAACACACCTGAGATAGGACCGGTATGTGTTTGTGTTGTTCATTCACTCTGTTTGGTCTAATGTATGTTATTTCATTTGGTCACATCCAAATGAAGAATGTTTCAGAAGAAAAAATTGGCTTCAAAACATTTTTTTTTTAGTTTGACTTTGAAAAAAGTGCATGTTAATTAAGTATTCCCTTACATTAGTATTTATTTTTTTTTTAACACTTTTTGTTATTGTTATTTAATATTGTACTACAAGTCTTGCCTTGATTCTTTTTTTATCATTCATCTAAAATGTATGACTATTTTATATTAGAAGTCTAATTTTGTTAAAAAAAGAAGTTAAAGCTTTGCTTATTTGTATTTAAATAATGTATAGTAGAGTTAAAGCTTTGCAGGTATGGAATGCCTTAATTATAACTATTTTTGTTCTATAAATTGCATTTATAATTTAACATGAGATGAATAAATACTTGCTATAGATGCAAATGTATGGTTGCAAAAAGAAAAAAATGGTTATCTATACATTTTTAGCGAAGGTAGCTCATGGAATGGTATTAAAATTTAGAAGAAATAAAATGCAATTGGTAACACAATGGCTTATGTTGCTCAGAAAAACTGATGTGAACACACATAAAATGCTAGATTTTTTTCCCCTTTATTTACTTAGAAATATTAGTCATTTTAAGAGGCCAACCTCCCTCTACTGCTGGTATAGATATAAAACTTTCCACATTTTAAATTGATTTTTAAAAAAAAATTAAGGTACTTTTTTGTATGGCCTTGTTGCTGTCTAAAAATTGTACTTTAGTTTATCATGAGCTATCTTACATTTAGAGTTCTGTAAAAAAAAAAAAATTAAATATAACCATATATTTTTTTATTTATTTTTGCAATCTATGCTTAATTTTGAAAGGAATGCCTTACTCTTTGCTTTAAGTACATTGCATCCAATTTTATCTTTATTTTTTTTATGAACAATAATGACACATTTACAAATACCCTGCTTGCTAAATTTGAAAATAAATAAAGCATTTGGAAGTTAGGAATGAGAGGAAATAAGTCACACGCGGATGTTAAGTTTCGTTGTAATTGTAAATGTGTCTGGTTAAAACCTATTGCTTATGGTGGATTATGGTCTGCGCTGTGCTGCAACTTATGTTGTCTTGTACACCCCTACTGTTGGCCTTACACCACCACCATTTACATCATATGGCCCTTACCCCATCTCCACCTTGGCAAAGTGCCGACATCATGCATCACACACTACACCCCACAGGAGACCTTTGCTCGACGTAGGGGCCGCAAGCCTCAGCTGGACCCACGTACCCTAAATCTGGACCGCTTGACCGGGGAGGAGAACGTGACAGTTGTAGAGAGGGGATCTGGAAAGAAGGTGAGAGGTCCATCCTGCTCTGTATTATATGATAGTCATGCCCATAGTGACTTCATCTTAAGTTCTATCATTATCACTTTAGTTGTTTTCTATAGTATGTATACTATATTAGCCTTATTATACATCTTGAAAACAAGGTCAGTATAGGTCAGTCTACAACCTATAGCAACCTTGCACTTGGTTGCAGTAGCCCAAGTGAGACTATCATAAATACTAAAGCTAAATGGATAAATATACAGAGTAGATAATTATAATTTGTAGATAAATAAAAGATACTAGATAAATATATTTTGTGCACAACTGGTCAGTTTCTTTGGGGAAAAATGAATGGGAACTTAGTCACAACTGTATGCTGTAGAAATGTAATCACGCATCAAGTAAGTTTTTTAAAAAATGTGTTCATTCTTCCTACCAATGTGATGAATGTGCTTGTTGAATCTTAGTGTTCAGGTAAGTTCAAGTTACCAGTTAGGACTTGATAATCCAGATGGTAAGGTAAGCGTTCAAAACCACACAGTTGTGTATCCATCATTGCATGATTGATGGGTTATCTTCTCAAACCAAGTTCTGCATGTTTTGTTTTCAACATCAAAACATTTTTGTTTCATTATCTTTACTCCTTATTGTATGTTTATTTCATTATGTCTTTTTTTTTCTTTCCATTTATATTTTGTTGAAAAAAATAAAACGCATAAAACAATAGTATTTTTATTTTTAAATAACTGACCAAAGCCTGACATTCTAGAGCTGAATACACTAAACTGAATGCTTGAATTTTTGTTATCTGCTGGGCCAAATTGGCATCATAGTTGAAGTATAGCTTGACTTCAACTATGTGCTCATCTTCTACTAATATTAACTATATGGCTTAGCTTTAGTGTTTAACCAAAAAAATTGTTCCTTGTAAAAAAAAAAAAAAAACTTTTTTTTTCTATTATTGATAATGTAATAAGAAAAGTATAACTTTCCTTTTGAACTGCAATAAGAACTGATTGTCCTGGTTATCACAAGACAACTAAACATCTTTCTTTTAGTACTCTTTGCTGTACTTCTATTGTCTTCGTTTTACCCCCTTAGTGTTTTTTTAATATGTAACTTTTTGTTATATTTTAACGTAATACTTTTTAAATTTTTTTTTTTTTTTTAAATTTAAGAATAAAAGATGGAATGGGTTGTGACTTTGTCTGTGAATATTTTTCTTTAAATGATTTTTTTTTCTTTGTTGTCTCATTTGAAAGGAGGGTTTTGTTTTTCACGGCTACATCTAGACTTCAATTTGATATTAGGCAATGTTTCATTTGTTACAAGCAACTACAAAAAAAAGTGTTACATCAAATCTAAGCTCCCAAGGTTTTACTTAGATACATTGTATATTTAATGTAAGGATGAATACTTACCTAAACTTTCCTGCTATCAGATTACTGGATCCAAGGCTCCACCTTTGAAACACCTAAAAGAATGGTTGGATCAGAATTCTTCTTTCGATGTGGATCCAAAATGGGGAGATCTTGTAAGGACAAAGGTATGCTATAATGTTTTTTAGTTTAATATCTTTCAAATAAAAATTATTAGTTGTTTTTTTTTACATCATGATGTTATACTATAATTTAATTTACTCAGATAATACTATTTATAAATCTCTTATAGGGTATCTTGCCAAAGACTATGGATAGTCGTATTTTGAAACCTTCAGGACGAGGTCGTAAACCCCGTGACTCAATGCTGCACTCTCAGATGTTGACAGGTGAGATGCCTTTCCCACCTGTGTCACTAACAGCTCTTCAAGCCTATCAGGGCGCTGCTGCAGCTGCTGGCCTTGTTGGGGGATTCCCAAAATTGCCTTTGGGACTTCCATTTGGAGCTATGGCTGGTCTTCCAGGTCTGCCTAATCCTCTATTAGGGCTGCAAGGTATTGGCTTGCCTGGTATGGGTTTCCCACCTCATCTTGTAAAAGCCATGGAAGAAGAGCTGAAGGAAAGGGAGAAGGAACTCAAGGAGCATCGGGAAAAGGAGGACAGAGCTGGAAACAGTAAAGATGGAGAAAAGAGCAGCCGTGGCAGGGATGAAGAGGGTAGGTCTAAAAAGGGTGATAGCAAATCAGAACAGTCATTATCTACCTCAAGTACTTCCGCTGAGACAGCCCATCCATCATTCCCACCATTTCTCTTTAACCCGCTGCTGTGCAGTCCTCTATTTGCAAACTTCCCTCTTCTCCCACCTGGACTAGTGTTACCACCACACACTGCTCCATCACCGGTCAATGGTCAGCCAGAGCCAAGCAACAAAACTGAGTCTTCAGGCAGTGGCAAACTACATCATTTCTCACAGCATTCTCATCAGAATCATCAAGATAAGAAACGCAAACAGGCTCACACAGACAGTAAAGGACCTTCACCTTCTGCCCCCACTGCTCACAATGCTGAGGATCTTTCTGTCAAAAGGCGTCAGTCCTCCTCCTCTACATCTCCCACTTCTCCAACATTACAAGCTCAGGATTTGAGTGTGCGAAGAGGGACTGATAGTAAGCAATCATCTTCTTCACAGCCTGCCCAAGAAGAGGCCACAGATCTATCAATGAAGGCCAAGTCTGGTGCCGGTGACAAAGCATCTCTGCCATCTTTACTATCATCTCCCTCCTCAAACACGTCCAAGGCTATCAACTCACCTAACACATTGTCAACCTCATCATCATCATCCAGTCTTAAAGTTCCATGTAAAAATAAAATTCAAGGTTCCCTCAAGCTGAACAAAATTTTAGACTCTCTGAAAGACAGAGTGTTCCGAAATGACCCCAACAAAGACAAATCACAAAATGTGACCGCTGAGGCCAATGGCAAAGAAACAGAAAAAAACTCTACTAATAGCTTAGAGAATCTCTCCCAGGATGTGGCAGCTGACAATAAATAAAGTAATATTGCTATGTTGACAGTGTACAGGATAGACTATTTGTTTGACTGTAACTAATTGAAAGATAAACTACAAACCTAATCAATTTTGAGTTTGCATCACAATTGTGTGTGTGTATGATACCAAGAAGCAATGAAATTTTTAACAATGTTTTAAATTATAGATGATGACCTCTTTGTAGTTGACTGTTGTTTTGTAAATATTAGAATCCAGTTGTTTAGACATACACTCCAATAGGCCTTTATGTTACTGCAAGTTACACCCCCCCCCCCCCCCCCTTCCCCTTTCCCAACCTCGCTGTATTTCCAAACCACAAGATGTCCATATAAATTGCCTAGTCAGAATCATGTTTCATACTATCACCACATATCTTCATCTTTTTGTTTTATTCTCTGTTAGATGTCAACTCATCGCTGCTATTGGGTCTATGACTAAATGTCATGTCACTGTACAAAGATAGTCTTATTTTATTTTTATATACTTAATAGATGAATTTTTAAAAATGTTTGTATAAGGATCAGATCTAGATCAAATTGTGGTTCTTGGAAAAAAATGAATTTTAAGAAATATTACCACAACCACTGGGGAGACTTAATAGGCCTCTTTTTATCCTAATCCCCTTTCTTTATAACTTTGCAGCATGGCAATCAATTGAAACATTATGAACTTTTATATTCATGTTTGTGTTAGTTCTTTGGGGTGACCAATTTGTAAATATGCTTGAAGTAAGGCCACTTCATTAGTGGTATTGCTAAGAACACAATACAAAGTGTTTCTGTGCTCCAGCTGACTGCTGATGTAGATAGTTGTAGAGTATGCTACAGCTTTTCATGCTCTTCCATTTCATGACTGCATTGTTCATTGGATCATTTTTTGTTCTATCTCTGGAAAAGCAATGAAAGTGTCTCACAACTTTTCTCTATATTTACTTGTACATTTTTTTTTATAGCTTATATTTAGTTGATTTTTAATTCATTGTATTTTACTTTTTAAATTGTAGGTGATTCTTGAGTTTTCCTTTTTAAACATGGTGTCTGTTTATTGGAGGTTCCTATTGATGGAACTGAACTATTGTAGGGATAACATATTTGTATAACGTATTGCCTACTTGTTAGATTTAGTTGGTCACCAGCTCACACTTCTCTTTGTTCATCCCTATGCTTCCTCACTGCTGAATCGGGACTATCAACCTGAAAAATAATTTTACCAAATGCTAATTGTTAAAAAAACAGAGGTCTGTTTGTCTTATGTTGGTTTAGTGTTTCTGACCTCAGTTTATCTTATTTGTAGAGAGACTCATTATTATTTATTTTACAAAAAAAATAAATTCCTTTTCTATTCATATCATATTATCTAAGCAAGGCTTACCAACAATGACATGCTACTGATCAGCAGGAGTTTTATGAAAGTGTTAGTTACATCATTGAAGTGGCCAACATTCCAGAGGAAGAATAAGCTTTCCTAAGCTTATAGATAATATTGTGACAATGTTGTGTACAATGCTGTGCTTCATATTCTCTTATCATTCACTCTTACACATACATATTTATGCCATCAACAACACAATCATTGTGTTAATAAGTAATAAGAACAAAATAAAATAGTTCAGGTCACTCTGGCGTTTCACCCCATCCCAACTCCCTGTTCATTTAGCAATGATGTGTGTATATAGTTTGGTTTGTGATGTTACTTGAGCTCCTGTATGAGCACTCTTCAGGGAAACAATGTACCACTCAGTGGCATTTAGTATTGTAGCAGCTATTGTAGCCATGTTTCTACACATAAATAATTGACACTGGTCTTGTTAAATGGTTGTCTTAATAGTCATATTGATTTGTGCTACACTTGAAATCTCTTTAGTCACTATAAATAAAAATCATGTCCACTAAAAACAAAACAGAAGTGTGAGCAACCAAAATTTAAATTTTGGCTATTCTTATTCATTGGGGTATAAAGGCCACCTTTTATCGTAATCCCTTCTGACAAACTTTTTTTTAGGGCCTCAAAACTGTATAGCATGGCAATCATTAGAAGTCTTTATTTTGGTAGCATCTTTTCACACGTACAGAGGATCATACTACATTGCTAGATTCACTAACATGTTTACAAAGTTTTGCCAGATAATAAATCAGACTTATGTTTTGAATCAATAGCTTAACAAGGAAAGTAAATGAATGTACTTGCATTTGTTTGAAAGAATACAGGTTAGATTCAAAATTAAAAATCCATTATTAGCATTTCTGCCCTACCACACCATTCCTTTACATTGCTCATATTTTACAGTTATATTTATTAAGTGGTGTGAGGCTTTTCTCCTTTAAAAAGTTTTATAAGCAACTTGATTGTATTCTGTAGTGTCCTTTTATTATTGTTCATCTTTGCTTTCCTGGTGTTAAGGATTTTACTGCATGTTCATCACTGGTTTCTAACTTGTCATGACCCCATTGTTCATATTGAAAGTGACCCACAGCTTCAGAGAGGCTAGAAGGGTATCAGAAGACTTAGTGATTTAAAACCACTGATTTAGAAGTTGAGCAGATACATAATTTTCATGTGTATATATGTAAAGATAACCATGTCATCTATTCAAATGAGATTAAGACAACTTCCTTTCCCATGCCCAGTAAAACTTTATATTTTTATACATCTCTTTACAGTTTACTTTCAGATTCTAATGAGCTTTTTATGTTCCTAATACTGTTTGTGAACCAAAATGTGTCAAGTGCTTTTGGTGTAAAGATGTTATGTCATGTTAGAACTCACCATTGTTTGGTCAATCAGGGGACATCACTGTTGATGAGTTTCACAAGTCCAGCAATTTATAATTCACCTCTTTTTTTTTTCTTCAATCTTTTGAATCTAGTATAGTCTTGTTTTTGTTTTTCTCTTGAAAGGTTTTGCCGCTTTATTGTGAAAAATCTAAGCAAATAACTTTGAAGCAGCTATTATGAAAATGTAGGCATGCAATTTCTTTTTGGTGCAGTTCCCCTGCTCTGTGATGTGTCACAACTCCAGTTGGAAAGATTCTTTACATTGGCTTTTAAGTGTAATTACATCTCACTCCATTGTCTCCCATAGTATCTCTCAAAATGTTGGTGGCTACACCATTTGCTCTTAATCACCTCAAGTTAAGCCATGCTTTTTTTTGTTTTTCTGAAATCACTTGACTTTTTATGACAAATTATTGTTAATGTTATTTTTAAAAAATATGCTATTTATTGTTCTAGGTTCATGTTGATTTCTGTTTTGTGTAGATCATTGTGCAGCAGTGCAACACGTTAATCCTCAAGGTTTTTTTTTAATAAAGATATCTCAGGGCTGAACTAATGATAGCAATGTTTTGTTTCATGTACCTGGTTTTTCATTATTCCTTTTTGTTCATTTCATGGACCTATTTTTGTCATTGTCAAGGAATTGATGTAAATACTTCTATTTTTTCATGTGATTGTATCTGTTTCAAATGATCAAGTACTTAGTTATTTATAAAATGAAAAAATAATGTCCATTTAGTTCAAATGGTCAGTTCATATCAAACTGTGTGGTGAGGTCACCATTAACTTATTGCCAGGCCTCTGTATGACTTACTTTATTTGTGCAGATCATGAAATTAGTGTAATAAATGTTTCAACAAGTCATGATTTTGGTTTTGATGTTTTATTAAATGCATAGTATAGAAGTTTGTATGTCATTAAGTGTAGGGATCTCTCTATGTGTGTCCATAAAATTAAACAAAAAACTGCAACAAATCAAACAGATTGAAAAGAATTATTCCAGAACAAAGCTTTGGACAGATTTATTTAAGGGCACATGAAATAATTGAGAAGCATTTTTTTAGTGTTTGATGTACAAATGAAATATAACAGCAGTAAGATTGATATGAAGACAGAACATTGAAATTGATTGAGTCTTTGAGAGGTAAGATGCCAAATGTAGACAATACCAGAAAAATGCAACACATGAAGGAGCCTATAGTAGGGAAGCAGATCTGAAAGTAAAGAGAAGTTGTCAAGATAAGCTGGACTGGATTGAACAGGAGGGTCAAGAGGCACAAGCAGCAGCATGCAATAATGACACAAAGACTCTCCATCGTATTGCGCAAGATCTCACAGGAGCAAAGAGTGGACATGGAACACCGATAAAAGACCAGCAAGGCAAAACTTTGCTAACGAAAGAACAGAATGCAAGATGGGTAGAGCACTTGAGACCCTTAACCAACCGTCTCCAGGCCTGACTTACATATTCAAGGACCCCTCTCTGGACAATGATCCCAAGGTCAAAACAGTTTAAATACAGTAACAACAAAGGTTATCATGGCCATTGCAGTCCTAAAGAACAAAGCACCGGGCTAAACATGGTGTCAGCAGTAATACTAAAACCAGAGGGACAGTGCATTGTTAACAGAATGACTGATCTCTTCAATCTCTGTTGGCTAACTTCTTACGTCCTTGAGGACTGGCGAAAAAGAGTGATTGTAAAGCTTCCTAAAAAGGGCAACTTGGCAGATTGCAACAACTGGAGGAGCATTACCCTCCTCTCTGTCCAAGGTCTTCAGCATTGTTATGTTGAGATGGCTTCAACAGTCTATAGATGAGAGCCTCAGAGAAAAACAAGCTGACTTCTGAAGATCATGTGCAGAGCAGATCTTTGTTATACAAAATATAGAACAAAGTCTCGAGTACCAACAATGGTTAACCATCAGTTTTGTAGGAAAGCATTTGATATGAGTCCACAGAGAATCTTTATGGAAAATAGAGAATATGGCATCCCAGTAAAATTCATCCAGATTCTACGACACCTATACAATCTAGTTGCATTAAAACAGAAGGAACAACCGAGTTCTTAAGACAAGTGTGAGACATGGGTGCATATTATCTCTCTTCCTCTTAGCCATCGACTACATAATGAGAAGAGCAATGAATCAGACTGCCTTCAGTATTTCATGTCAGGAACAAAACCGAATGACGGACATAGACTTTTACGACGACATTGCACTACTCAGGTCTACAAGTAAATGTTTACAAGAAATGACGAAGAGCCTAGAGAGAGGCACCCAAAATTGGCCTCCGCATTAACTTGGATAAGACTAAAATTGTGTGAGTGGGATATGAAGCAAAAGTTGCCCTGTCAGACTTGGCGAGTGAGATCCTCCATCCCAACAGCAACATTTGCATGTGAAACATGGAAGTCTTCTTCCAAATTTGAGAAGACTAAATGTGGCTCAACAAAAATGATAAGATGGATTTTAGGAGTGAGTTACAGAGATTGGGTCTCAAAGATATCCTATGCCAAACTGGGAGTCGACCAGTTAATGAGGTTGTAACCGAGCATTGCATGACATTTGCGGGATATTTCTCTAACAAAATGAATATAACGCATACCAAGAGTTGCGATGGCATGGTGGTCAATAAGTGGAAAGCACAAACAGGGACGTCCTCATACAACTTGGTGCCACACTTTCATAGAGGACCTTAGAGCAGTGGACACCAGATGGGAAGAGGCTTCAGACATTGCCAGTTACAGATCTTTGTGAAGAAAGCTTGCTGCCCAGTGTGCCAAAATGCACGGGAGGATCTAAGTCTAAGTAAGTCTAAGTAAAGATTGATATGAACAGGTGTGTCATGTGATTGTCAAAAATAAGAATAAAAAGTCATACAATAAACTCTAAAATATGAGGAGTATATATATGAGTTTAAAAACAATTCAATAATAATTACATCAATAAAAAAAATTTGTTAACAGGTAAGACTTTGGCCCTAGTTTAGCAAACATTTTCAAAGACTGACTTCCACAAAGATATTTGTTTGATTCAGCTCACTTATCCTACAAATAAAAGAAATATGATGAACCTTTTTAGCCTTAGATTTGTTTGTTGCTGTAGTGAAAAGTAGTTGAAATAATTTGTTTGATTTCATCCTGTACACCTGCAAGAAACAAAAATCTAATACAACTGTATAAACATTTTAAATAAAAGAAAAATACATTTAGAAAAACATAAGAAAATAGGTGAAAAAAAAAAGTTATACCTGTACAACAAATGAAGTCATTGGGCATCTAATGTCAGAAGTAGAATAAAAAAAAGAACATTGTGTATTAACTAGAAACAATATACATGCATGTGTATACAGATTCACATTGTCTCTCTCTCTATATATATATTGTTATAACCCTATTCGCGACCCAAAAGGGTTAACATAGCGTGCTATATTGAAAGGCAAGGGACAGTACTGGCATGAACTTTGCACGTGAATAGCGCCCGTGTTATGGTCATCTGATCATAAGCCTGCACAGACCAGAGACACAGTGTGTAAGAAAGCGGCAGTTCAAGACCTGAGAGCGTTGAGACCGGGACTGTTAATCAGCCATGAAGTCGGTCCTGGTGCAGTCCTCCAGTGAAACGTACGAGTCCAGGAAGAGATAGAGACAGTAGAGTTTTGTACGGTGATGTACAATGTAACATTTTAGTTGTTGATGTGTTTGTTGCCAATTGTCTAGTATTGGCTGTTATCTACTTGACCATTATTAAAGTACCAGATTATTTGGAGCCTTGTTGTCAAGTTCTTGATGTGTTGATGTGTTGTGTTGTGTTTAGCAGTGTTTACAGAAGGCCTGATTTGGAGAGAGAACGTAACAATATATACATACAATTACAAATTTATTTAAAAGAGCTACAATTAAACACTTTTATAAAATTAATTGGTGGCTGAGCCAATGCACTTGGCTTCTGAAGTTTGAACAATGAAGACTTGGGTTTTAACTTGAGGATTTCTAGAATGCCCTGGAATGCAGCCAACTCTAATGGGTCCTTGACATATGTTGGGGAAGTGGCTGGTCCTTGTCATTGTGTTGATCCTCTTTAACAGTCAGCCATTAAAACAGATGCCCTTTAGGTCAGAAACAGTAACCTTTACCTTATATCAAGTTTCTTTGTGGTGATATATATATTTACATGAAATGAGTACGTTCAAATCCTCTGTTATAAAGCTTGCTGAAATTTGTCCATGAAGTAGCTGATAAAAGTAAACATTGATTCTTGAGTTTTGGGTGACTCACCAAACTTAATCTGCGACAAAAAAAAAGAAAATGTTGTACTTCAGTAGCAGCCAAAGTGTGTACATGCCAAAATTTACAAAGATTTAAGCTCACCAAAATCTGTTTATATTTCTCTGTGACTTTGTGGTATCTGGCCTCAAGGTGTTCCATATTTCTGTCATGCTCAGCTATGAATGTCTGAAACATACCACATATAGATCAAAAGATAATTCAAGTAATTTCTTTATGAACTACAATATGCTAGCTGATGGCTTAAGAAAGAATTCTGTAAAGTAACAGAGATTCACTTGTATGGCTAAGCTTGAGATGAAAGTCCTTGCTATAAACTTTTATATATTCTTCTTCCTGACATACAACGAACATTACAAATTTATTAACAAAGTTAGTAAAGCTTGTTTTGCAACCTTACAGTCCATGAGCAGGAGGTATACATTTAATATTTATGTGGTCATTGGTTAATGAGTATAACATTTGGTCTACTTAAAAACTTGTACCTTTTTTTTTTTTAACAATGCTCGAATCCTATTAAAAGTGCATGGATGTAAATAAGATGTGAATTTATTATGTTTAATTTTAATTTGTAATTTTATGCTTCTGTAAAAAAAAGAAAAAATTTTTTGTTACTACCGTGTTGGTGCTTTAAGTGTAAATGGAAAAAGAAAGACAACTTCAAACCTGAACATCAGCTATAAACTTCTTGTCATTTTTATTTTCAGAGTTGTTGTTCCTTAGTATTTTTAATGTTTTCTTGATTTTCTGAAGATCATTTTTCATCACTGAAAAAAAAAATTTTCTTCATGAAATGAAATACCAGAACAATTTCTATGATCTAGAATTCAACATCAGATATGGTTGTTGATTTGTTTCCAGGGTATAAAATAATTTATTTTGACCAGTAAACCCACATCCTCTTTCCTTCATATTGACTTAAAATGAAATGGTAGGAACAGGCCCTTTTGTTTTGAAATTGCATCCTTTGCAGCTTTCCTCTCCCCCTCAGTTTTCTGGTAGGAACCCCCTTCTTTTAAAAAAATTTCATATGAAACAGCACATATTTATTCACTTCCCAAATATTCTTTTGACCTATAAATTTAGAGGTATCTGTAATGTTTAGTTGGAACAGCCCACTTTATTTCACCCCATCCACACCTTCTTTTGTAGTAGTATCACATGAAAATAAATTGGGTTGAAACTGCAAATAAAAGATTTTTTTTGGTAATAAATTTAACCGTTGTGGTTTAAATCATGAAAATGGCTTAATTATTTTACATGCCTGGTAAGTAATAATAAGTTAAATTTGCATATATATCCCCCCCCCCCCCCCCAAAGTAGGAGAATTAGTGATAGGTGAGTCAGGGCTTTTGCACTTATAGATTTATAAAATTGCAATAATTTTTTTTAAAGCAGGACACTCCCCTTGATTTCTTTATAATAAATTTGTGTGGCTCACTTTATGTTTACGACATTGGTATGCAATATGCCATGACATTAATGTTGATTTATCCTTAATGTAGTTGTTGCCTATTTACCAGACAATTGTACATACCATCAATCTCAGCACCTACTGCTTTCATGGAGTATTCAGTACACTTAGGAACATGGGGTAAAAGTTTAGGCCAGTCAAGAACTTCTGGATCATTCACTTTCAGCTGCTTCACTAAGTAATTGCACAAGGTACTGTTGTTGTCCTGACTTTTCACACTGAGGATCTTATAACAAAAGTTTAGGTCCATTTTATTGAAACAAAACAAACAACCTTATAATTCCTAATATAAAACACAATGCCCAATATAAAACATATATCTAATATATAAAGTAGAAAGTAAGGAGTATGTATGTATGTATGTCCAGAATAGAAATCAAAACCATTTGGTCAATCTTTATAAAACTTGGCATAAATGTTCCTTAGATCATAGTATATGTTTAATGTCCTAGGAACAGCTGGAAGGCCCTAAAAATTAAACAAAATATCTAAATATATCTCTATTAAAGGACTAAACTTTTTAACAAATCAGGTAAACCCGTTTTCACAGTATTTTATATTTGATATCAATATGTTGGATCAACTGGTAAACCCATTTTCACACTCTACTTTCATTTTAGTGGCAAATAAAGGATAAGGGAAAATTTGCCATGTTTGACATGGATCTAAATCCAGTTCACTAGATCAGTAATACCCAAACTATGGCCCGCAGTCCGTTGTTCATATCTGGCTAGTATATATATATATATATATATATTTATATATATATATATATATATACATATATATTATGGAGACTTAGCTAATGCAAAGGACTTAAAAATAATAGGTAGCAATTAAAAAGATCTAACTACTAAATAAAATACAAAACATTTTGATTCATGTTCATGATTCTTTTTTTCTTTTTTACTTTGTACATAAAATATATTTTATATTGGCTTTTTATCTATAATGACATATTCTTTATCACTGGAGGAAGAGAAAGAAAGAAAACTGCTTTATTCATTCTCATCCATGGACTGTGTGGCAAAGTTTGTTTGTTTAGTCTCATCAGTCTGGCCCAAGTCAAGGAGAAGCAAGGAAAATGTATCTGCATTAGTAAACGCTGGCAATAAAAATATTAATTATAAAATGTAGCCTATGACTAGTCTCATGGGTTCAAACACTCCAATTATTTTTTCATTTTCTTCTTAATAACCAGTGTACTAGCCAGTTTTAACAAGCCATGATATTTAAAACTGAGTTTTACATTCAGTATATTGTATTATATGCCACAAGGGCATTGAGATTTGTTTTTCTGCCCATGATACCCAATAGCAAAGCACAGATAATTTGGTTCATTGTTTTGTGTACTTACTTTTTCTATTGATGACAATTGAAAGCCTTGAGCCAATTGCTTGGTGTTATACATGGAGTTCATATAGTTTCCAATGGCTAAGAGATATTCCAGTGCTGTGACTAATGATGAACAAGACAAAATTTCCTCACAAGACATTAATAAGTCATTCACCTCCTGTTCAGTCCAAAGAATAGATGAAATGTGAGGATAAATTATTTTATATAAAAAACAAATTACAATGAAAAATATTAAAAACTAAAAATACTTTCTGAATCATTCTAAGAAAGAAAACACTGTCATGGTAAACAAAATTTCTTTAAATAAAGATACATAGATGTCTTTGAATATGAATACTGTAAAATGTGTATAACAATCATTTAAATTACATTAAGTCAAAAGACTTTTGAATAATTTCAAAATAAAAAAAAGAGGCATGAAAGTCAATTCATTTTGTAATATTTTTGTTTAATTACCCTCTACCTCTTCCATTTCTTGGTGCATATTCAATACCAGGTATATTCTTTGGGCCCTAATATGTTTATTAAATATTTTATAAATGTTATTGGTCTTAAAATCATGAAAAATTAACAAATTTTGTTAAATGTTTTTGATGTCTAAACATTTTTCTCAATATTTGATTTTCTATTTATTTGTAATTTATTTTTCACTTCAGACAATACACTAGTTGTATATAACAATAATAATAATAAGGCTTGTCTTCGAGTCTGAAGATTAATGAGGAGTGCAGCTGTGACCTACATATTTTGCCCTATCCACAGGGCAAGCATAACCTTTTCTGCCGGTGGTCGATTAAGATTTTCTTTTTGCCGTCTGCATCTGTCCTTGGCAGCAGATTTTCTTTTGGTCTCAAATATGTATTCTGAAGCCACATGCAACCAGGTGCTCTCTTCTATGTCAGCTATGGCAAGTTGTATATACTAATTATGTTATATTTATATTATAAGACAGTTAAATTTTTATTATTTACTAAAATTCTTATGTAGTGAGGTAGATATTTCTTCAGCTCCCACCAGCTGCCAATATCCACTTGACCTTTCCCCAAAAATAGCTGCTGAATGTCCACACATAAAAAGGAAAAAAAACGGACACTGTTCATCTCTCTTGCTCCTTCACCACTGTTTGTTACTAAATCTACCTCTTTCTCAATGACACAATTAGGAAAAGTGATTTGTATTCCTTTTGAGCCTGTTTCAAACCAATGTGTCATTGTACAGCTGCTGGTCTTTAATCTACAATAAAAAAGATATAAATCCGCCTTCTAGTTGTCCTCATCATTTATTTTCTGTACCAAACCCATCACATTTATCATCCACCTTCTTAATAATATACAGTGCTTTTTTTGTACAAAAAAATAGGTGCGGTACTCAGTGATTAGGTGCCAGTACTCAGTAGTTGATTGCCTAACTTTTAACTACTAAAAATTAATAATATACGTTAAAATACAAGAAAACTATTAATTTTTTCAAAAAGGTTCTGGTACACCGTATCTGTACGTACCATCACAAAAAAAGCCATGATAATATATAATTTTTAAAAATTGTTCTTTAATAACCAAAGCATTGAAATACATAGTATAGACTCATTCATCCTTTACTAGCAACTCATGATTAAATGTATACCTCTTCTAGGCTCTTAAATTGATTTGGGAATTCCCACAATATAAGTAAGAGGTCAAGTCGAATACTGAGTTGCGGAATCTCACATAACTCCAACATGAATCTGTCAGCTGGGTGAAGGCTTTCACTTTTGTTGAGGTAAAGCTTGTACATTTCTTTATCTTCTGTATTTGGCTGATATCTGAATGGAAGATATCAGGAAGAGTATGACTTAGAGTATATTCAACATATTCCTTTCATCATATCACATTGCCTATAGAATTGGTTTTACTTTGTAGAAAAACTGAATAACATCAACAATATCAACTTTATACAATAGTAAGAAAAAGTTGTACAAGAAATAGCTAATGATAATTTCACACTGAAAACTGAGAACTGTAACTATGTAGAGATTCATCTGTCAACAACTAAGTGTTATATAAACTTGTGGTCTATAGGGCAGATAATGTAAATGTCATCTGATTCTGTGGCCTATGGTTTACAAGGGTGTCATGTGGCCATCACAATGATCAACCGCCTTTACTTTTCCCCAACTAATGTCAGGTACCCATTAGAGCTGGGTGGACTCAGAGGTGCCCAAAAATCCCAAAATTAAAAATCCCAGTCTTCACCAGGATTTGAACCTGGGACCTCCAGTTCAGAAGCCAAGCACTTTACTGCTTAGCCACACATCTCCAAGTGTTATATGGAATCATATATTTTGTTAAATTATTTGTTGGAGCTTGGGGATGAAACAATACCTTGAACTGAAAATAGTTGAAACACTATAGACAAATTGAACAGACATGGTAGTTTCTCGTATAATAAAATTATATTTTGAAATAAAAAATCAATGGACTGATTCTTCATATCTACCCTTTTTGTAATAAATATCTAATAATATATATACATCTTTCTGATGGGGGACTGTTATCTCCCAATCGCCTAACTAATTGAGACAGCTTCCTTCCTGGAATAGTCTTCCAGACTTTTCAGACCACACCAAAGTTATCCACTGGAGGCCAATTTAGCCCTTAGTTATTAGTCTACCTACTTCCAGTAATGAACCTTTCCAAAGGGGTCCCTGAAGAAGGCCTCAAGAGCTGAAAAACAGTTAAAATCAGAGAATTTGCTACAATTTACTAGCCCTAAGCAAAATGAGCTATAACAATTTTAAAATAGTCCATAGGTTGACCTTTTTAATGTTGCAATCTTGTCTGATGAGAAAGTGTCCACTTCAGTGATAGAATGAAGAGCCTCAGTAAGCTTAGTCAAGTTGTCCAGTTTTAGACCACAGAACAATATGCCAAGATTCTGAGCTCGTTTGGCATCTACAAGCATAACTTTTTCTTTTTTAGGCTCTGGGAATATTTAAAACATTTGCAATTGTGGATGGTGACTCATATAATGGTAAAGAAACTTCAAACTTAATATAAGCCTAGAAGGAAATTAAATTGTAAAGAGGTCTCAATAATGTAGATCTTACAAATAAATAGTTTTGCCTATTTAATTTCTAAAGAGAATGTATTCTAACTTGTTTTAACAGTAACTGGCTTTTTCTCTTGTATAGCAAATTGTTCTTCCAACAGAGAAAGGTCAAGTTTCTGTGTCAAGTCATGAGCTTCCTTCCATATTGAATCAGATATCTGAGAGAGAAAAATAATGATACAATATTCATTATGTGATAACCAGTGCTGTTTCTGTGACAGTACGCACTGGATCAGCATACAGGCACCTTTTTCAATGTGGAAAAAAATTATTACTTTTTTTTGTGTATTTTAACGTTATTATTAATTTATTAGTATTAGTAATTAAAAGTTAAGCAATCCATCTGGCACCTATTTATTTTTTACAAAAAAAGCATTGGTGATAACAGGTAGGTAGTTAACTAGATGTCAACATTTTTCCTATGAATAAGGTACCGGGTATTAAGATTTTATTGCAATTTCAATAAAAAATAAATATTTACTTTATGATTGATCCAAAATGGAAAAATGGTTTGATTACATTGGTTTATAACATCAATTTTTAAAAAAATGTTACAACACAATAAGCACAACAACCACCAGTACAACTTTAAAAAAACAGCAACACTCCCCCATCAAGTCATCTACAAAACATGCATCTTAATTTGTTAATACTTTTTCCAATCTCAAGATGACTTTTTTTTATTTTGTAGTATTCTTGCAAGTATTTCTTTTCAATCAATCTATTATTTTGATCTTATCATAGCAAAAAAAAAATTAACTTATATTTCAATTCAAAGAAACAAAATGGTGTTTTACACAATAAATGTGTACCTGATTACTGTTGACTTTGACCCAATGAACTTGTTTCAACTTTACATGTTGACTGTGGAGTTGTTTCATGGACATTCTATCTTTCATTAATGGTGGAGGGGGTGGTGGCCCTCCCAGTGGAGGAAGAGGAATAGTTCCACCCTGATGTAATGGAGGAGGTGGTGGAGGTGGCAGATTTGGGATTCTAGTTTTACTGCTGCTAGGCGTGGATAAGTTATCACAGGAAACACTGAGAGGACTGGGCCCAACATGTTGCCTCATCACATCATTTTCATTGGAACTAATATGAAAGGCTTTCAGCTTGGTTGAGCTCAGAGTATTTTCCTCAAGCTGTAATCTGTGAAAGTCTTGTTGTGCTCTGTATGCTTTTAAAGAGGATGACTTTCCCCCTTTCCTTGCCAGTTTGGCTCTAAGTTCTGCTGCTGAGCCTGGGAAGAGCTTGTCCGCCTCAATGTGATCTTCGGAGGAAGACGACTGAGTTGAAATGTCAGAGTGAACAGATGAAGGTGAGTTGTGGTGGCTGGAAGAGCCTTTGTTATCTTTATGTTGGAACAAAAGGTTGTCCAAACTTTGGTGCAAACTTCTTTTAGGAGGTAATGGAAGTGCTTTGTCAGCATAGATCTTTTCATCAAGAACCTCATTGGTTGGGTGTCTGAAAATAATGTTTTACATTACAGAATCAATACCTTAGCACATTCTTTCATAATGCAACAATATTGAAATACATATTTTATGTTGAATTATTAAGAATATAAGTTAAAAGTTAAAATTATTTACCTGCTTGATGCTATAAGATGAGGCTGAAAAAAACAACATATGCATTAAATATAATCTTAGTACACAGAGGATATTTTTAAGCTGCTCACCCAGAATGAAAAAATGAAAAACATGCATATATGTAACCCTGTCGGACCAAGTAAAACAAAGGATGTTTGGGCCACAAGGCCTTCATCAGCTACAAAACAAACAAAAAATAACAAACAATTAACACAAAATAGTCTTAACTTAACTTATCTGTCCGATGTTGTTCTCTATTGAGGCAGAAAAGAAATGAGCTACGCTGGTGTAAAAGCACGGGAAAACAGAAGGGGGTGGAGATGTCAGGCAAAGATGAATGGGAAAAGGGGTTACTGTAGTGTTAGTGCCCATCGCATATTAAATAAAAGTGTGCTGGTTGTTGATCCCGTTAGGTTGGAGAGTGCCTGACATGTAAATAAGTTTGTTTTTGATCAGCAGACAGGCGTTTTTTGTCATTGCATTGTTGTATAGCAGTGACGAGGAGGTCGGCGGTACCCCTATGATGTGTGTTATAAAAATGGATAGAGACGGGCTTAGTTGCAAAGTTACGAATGTCTCTAAGGTGTTCTTGGAGTCGTGTTTTTAAGGTCAGATAAGTTAACTTAAGACTATTTTGTGTTAATTGTTTGTTATTTTTTGTTTGTTTTGTAGCTGATGAAGGCCTTGTGGCCCAAACATCCTTTGTTTTACTTGTTCCTGCAGGGTTACATATATGCATGTTTTTTTGTATTATCTATACAGCCATTTACCCCTGCCGCAGTAAATCTTTGATTTTTACCCAGAATGACTAGCAGTTGTCTTGAAAGAGTGATCTGATGCTAAGAGTTCAGTTACATAAACAAAACAAAAATACAAACATTTTCTATCAAGTTAACTTTATTTATATACCATTAACTTTGCTGGCTAACTATTAAATTTTACCTAAAAATGTCTTTAATTAACAATATAGATATAAAAAAAGGTGGTCAAAACAATGAAGTGCATAGAGAAGATTATAGAGGTTTTCTTCCAAGGTGAGACACTAAAGAGAGTAGATCATATGCAGGGCTGGTCAAAGCACAGACTTTAATAAATTAATATTTTTCACAGCAAATTAGTAAGCCCTCATATGAATAAAATCTTTATAATTTCATTTAATTTAATGGTAAAATAAATCACTGCATGTAGCAGCTTTGTTTCTCTAATTTTCATGAAAACTCAAGTGTTTTTAAGCATTTCCAGAAAATAATTTTGAGTTGTTCCATGTGTCCCAAAAAAAAAGCAACCTGTCTGTAGTGCTTTAAATATTATGATGATGAATGTTATATACTTTAGTGAATGTAGACAGTGACTCATGGTGGAACAACTCACTGATATGTCAGGTGTCACATCATAGATATGTTCATCACTGTCCTCAACTTGTTCATTCAATGTGACATTGTGCTGTATGTCAAACAATTTGGATGAAGCAGGAATGTGATTAAGTGCCTTTTCAAAGGCCTGAAACAAAGAGAGCAAGCAGGAATGTGATTAAGTCCCTTTTCAAAGGTCTGAAACAAAGAGAGCAAACATTTTGAGCCTAATGATTGAAGTTTTAAGAAAGTTAATTATTCAAATATTTATAAAACATTCATTTCAGTAGATGCTGATATAAATGAATGTTTTACCACTTACCGGTAATCAAAAATAAATATATTTCAAGACGCATTTAAATATATTGATAGTGCTATATTGAAGATTTTTAAAAATAACAATGGGCTAAAACATAGGTGTATGAATTTATATAAGCAAAATACACAAAATTATTTACAAGTACAAAAATAACTCACTACAAACCACTCATTCCTGACAATCTCTGTCATATGCAAAACTTTGTATTCACTCAACACCCTAAAGCTGTCAGTTTTGAAAGAAAACAGTTGTATATCATTGTGATTGTGATTTTAAAAAATAGTGTAGCTTTTTTTTGTAAATAGAGCTATACACATTTTTGGAAGAAAAAAAAAAGAATGTTAATGAATTTTACACTAAAAGTTTTAGTATTTAACTTACTGGTAAACTCTGTCCCTCACAGTCACACTGAATCCATTTTGTCCATGTTTCTTTAATTTGGTGTGGTCCTGCCACAATTGGACAATGTTTAATGCTAGCTGAAAAAGTGTTTTGAAACAAGAGAATTAACAAAAATTGAGATTAGTTTATGAGTTTTGTAATCACTAGATTTACCAGCGGCTCCTAGCTTTTTCTATATTGCTGCACCAAAATTTTAATTAAAAAAAAACATTTCCTGCACTCATCTCCTTCCTAGTTCCACATTTTCATGCAACACAATAGTTTATAAACTAAAACTCAATGTGTTATTGAGGCCCTAGATCTAGTTATTTTTTTCTTTTCTACTCTGTTTTGTTTCTGGCATTCATAGTTTTTTTTTTACCTCTTCTCCAGGTTTGTAGTAGGAAAATTCTCCTGGTGTAAGTTTTACCCGGCGCCTTCAAAAAATTAAAACAGAAATGAAAAAATTATTTTCTAAAAAGTAGTTTTAATTAAATAATATATAAAGGCAACAGATGAATTTTTTTAAAAGAGTAATAAACTTCAGTTAAAGTGGGAAATATGTTGTTTTTTCTGGTTACACAATGTCTTTGTTCATAAATGGTTTCGTAACAAGACCCATGTTTACATTTTGACAAAAAATAAAAACAAGCAAAATAAAAAAATATAAAAACAACAACAACAAAGATTATATTTATTGTAAGTGTATCAATTAGTTTGGATCAGACACTTAATTAAATTTGTGATAGATCTAGACTAACAATAAAAATTCTGTGCGATTAGATATTATTATGAAACTTAATTATTAATAGCAGCATCAAGATATCAAATAAATATATTACTATTACTGATGGTTCAACCCATGTATGTTTTACGTTTTTCAATAAAAATTCCAATCTCTTAAACATTTTGAAACTTAAATCCCACAGTTTGACAGTTAAATACTTTTATCACTCCATCACTTCTAGTACACTTTTAGTAAGCACAGACTTGACATTTTGATTTAAGAGAAACAACTAGGTGTAGAAAAATACTTGACTTGTTCCATAATGTGATGGCAGTGTTTCCTTTTTTCTCCAGCAACCCTTCTTTGATGACTTCTGCCCCTTCTATTGGCTGGTCAATGATGGAGGACAAACCTTGGCCAGAATCAATACCTAAGTTCATTGTTTAAATTTAGACAATCTTGGATCTAAATAAATTATCTTTTCAAGATATAATTAAAATAATAATAAAAATAGTTTTTCTCTAACTTAAACATTAACATTTGTCAATAATGAATTATTTGTAAATCTATGTTTGTTAACAAAAGTAGTATGTTGGTTATAAGCAGCATCTAGGGTTACATGCTCAGCCATAAAAAAAAATCTAATATGATTCAGTGATTGGAAACTTTTTAGTTAGCCATGTCAGTTATAGATGTGTCAAAATATGTAGGTCACAGGTGGGGCACCACAGCAATGGGAAATACAGCATTCCTCATTAATCTTCTGACTCAGACTAGAAGAAAAGCATTATTATTTAAATAATTCTTTTAATAATCAATTTAAATAGCATGTTCTTTAACAGGGAGAAAATAACTTTATAAGTGTTATCACATTGAATGTTTTCAAAATCATTTTTTCACTAGTACTACAAATGACCTATATAGTCAGTCACATATTATACCTCAAAAATTTGTAAACTATTTAAGCTTTTAGTTTAATTTCTATTCATAATTTTTCTATTAAAAGAGGACATACTTTCATCATCCTCTCCATGTCCCAGTTGTAAGACATAACCCAAAAGTCGGCAGATAGTATATTTTTCCTCACTGTTATCTGTTTCAAATTCAAACTCTGAATCTTTGAACTTTAAGGAGACATGTAAACCTTCCTGGAGATTTGGTCAAAAATATAGTGAAATAAAGATACTTTTATTGACCCAATAAATTCATTTAAGTACAAAACATTCATATCCAATATTATTTAAATATCATACACTTTGACTTGTCAAGATTACAAATATTAGGCTACTATTTCCAACACAAAAGCACTTACTTCAGAATCATAATGTTCCAATGTGTTAAAGTTGTGACTTTTCTTTATATGTCCTTTCTGGATGACGAGCAGTATACGACCGGGAAAATCAAGCTAGAGATATAATTTAATAATGTCAAATCTAAATATAAAACTATACGTTTTTTAAATTATTGTTTAACATATGTGTTATCTTTTTATATTCATTAAAAACCAACAAACAATTGCATAGATCTAGATCTATGTAAAAAAAAAACATATTTAATTATTCAAACTAGAATTAATACTAGATCTATGAAAAACTAGATCAGACTCTAGCATTGGGAATGATTATTATTATGTACCTGTAAAATACACCGTTTACCTCCCTTGCGATAGATGCCAAAATTATGAACCTTGCCACAGATTTGGTGACTCATTGTTTTTTTGTTTGTTATTCTTTGATTTTGTTCCTGTTTTTAAAAAAAAATTGAATTAAGTTCCACTAAAAAATGCTGTGTATCAGACAACAGGAAAAGAAGACAAATGAGTTTGTACTTTTACAAGTCAACAGTCTTTGGATACTTGGAAGAGTCGAAAGTTTAGCTGGTTTGGTCATATTGGGTAAGACATTACTCACTATTAAACATCATTCTCCAACGTAGAGTGAAGGAAGCACGAAGAAAGGGTCGTTCAAATGGAAACCTGGCTGGATAACATAAAAGAATGGGCGAGCCTTTCTCCTGCTAAGAACCGCTGCTGACCGGGAAAAGTAGAGGGATTTTGTTAGGCCTACGCGGTACGACGAAAGTCAAGGGACAGATGATGATGAATTACCAAGTTCAAAATCCGGCATTCTATAGAGTGCCTTAAAAAGTCAGGCAAAGTACGAAATGAATATAACATATAGGGTTGCCAGACGTCCCTGCCGGCCGGCATCAGCCTAAAGTGTAAGAATGTCCAGCTTTTATACTATTGTTTACTGCAATGGCATATAATCTTTTAATCGAACTGTGTTTTTTTTTTATTTGTACGTGTCGGTAGAAAACAAGGGCAGCACTGATTTAGAACGTCATGTAGCCAGCAAACAAGGGCAGCACTGATTTAGAACGTCATGTAGCCAGCAAACAAGGACAGCACTGATTTAGAACGTCATGTAGCCAGCAAACAAGGGCAGCACTGATTTAGAACGTCATGTAGCCAGCAAACAAGGACAGCACTGATTTAGAACGTCATGTAGCCAGCAAACAAGGGCAGCACTGATTTAGAACGTCATGTAGCCAGCAAACAAGGACAGCACTGATTTAGAACGCCATGTAGCCAGCAAACAAGGACAGCACTGATTTAGAACGTCATGTAGCCAGCAAACAAGGGCAGCACTGATTTAGAACGTCATGTAACCAGCAAACAAGGACAGAACTGATTTAGAACTTCATGTAGCCAGCGGCGCCAGCCTCAAAACACCGTAATATGATAATTGTATATAAGAACATGTGTTTAGAAAGTAAAAGAAAACCGCAAAGAAAGCTACGAAGACGAATTCAAGGCACGCTATCTACATAGCTTACCAAAGATGAATTGAATATTTCGAAAAATGGATGGCGCCTTTCGAGGAATCACAGTGCTTTCGTTTAATGTTTCTAAATACATTAAAAGATACTACATTTGCAAATGTATTGTGTTGCATACAAGTACCTAACGGAAAGACTCATGGATGTCAACGATGTTTTCAATTGTGTGACTATTTGAAATCAGGACAGAAAGATACGTTTTTTGGCAAGCTTCTTTATGAACTGTGCTATGCGAGTACTGGTATACACATGAAGCTGTTTTAATGAAACATCTTAAAAATTTGTCAATTTTTCTTGTGTACATAATATCAACCTTATTAAGAGCTTCGCTGATGTTACTGCGAATGACACAGTGATGCGTCCTGCCTTCTCAGAAATACTATATGTCATAAAGTTGCATTACTGCCTATACCGTTTGATCGTCTTAGAGCTGAGCCGAAGACTATTCGAGCTCTAAGTTTGAAAAAAAAAACCTGTTTGAGCGTCAAACAGTAAAAAAAAAACAACCTGTGTGAACACACAGTTCTGTCTGGAAGAGACCCAAATCAATGCCTGTGTAAAGCATTGCTATTTCCTATGCATCTGGTCCCCGAGCGCATGGGCTAGACATGGCCAAAGGCTAAGTGCACCGGGAACCTCCGCCATTTTCCTATGTTGTACCAAACTAACCGTGGAGGACTCGCCATTAGTGTAAACGGTCCCTTGAGGAACGGCGCATGGATTATCGACAGGGTCGTGAGGGCTCTCTTTCAACTCCGCTCCGTGCAATGGGTAAGCTCTCGCCTACCCGAGGACACCCCCACGGGAGTTTGTCATTCATTTAGCCTAGTTACCTTCTCAAGTACCCGTTTCCACACGGGCGCCACTTTGAGGCAGAAAGCATGCCCGTGCATTACTGCCTAAATTAGGCCTACTGTCTTTCAGACCTTGTGATCTTTGGAGCCTAAAGGTCATCTGTTTCTGTGGCCCACGGTTAATAAGGGTGTCATCTGGCCAGTAAGACCAGTACTTTTCCCCAACTAATGTCAGGTACCCATTAGAGCTGGGTGGACTCGGAGGCGCCAGTGGCGTCAGTAGGGGGTGCGGGGAGGGCAGTCAGCACTGGATGACACCCATTAGGGGGGTTACACCCGACAGACAAAAAAAATTTAGCAAAAACTAGAAAATAAAAACCCGAATGGAAAAATTTAATATTGGCAAAAACTAGCAAATCAAAAAAAATAAAAATAAAATAAATCTCAAGATGTATACCCAAAAATGCATATCTACAGTACTTATCTAAATCTATATTTTCTATATAATCTATTTTAGGCCCTATTGTACATATATAATTTTTTTCGGTACAAATGTCCAAAAATGTGCGTAATAACAAGGGGTCTGTTGTGTAGAACGAAAATTGGTTGCATTTGCATAGTTACTTTATATTTTAGTATTAATTAGGCGAAAGCGAGTTTATTACAAGAGTTTAAAAAATTTAAATTATTAATTATTTCATAGAACTTTTCTACGTTAGCAGCAAGATCGATTCAAAAGGCTCTTTTAAAGAAAACATTTTAATGCCTCTTCATCATGGTTCTAGAGTCTACCCCGTTTTTACGTCAGTACGAACCAATTTCTCCCGACCAACGTACCATCATACTATTGAACAGAACAGACCAGCTACAAGACGCCTTCAAAAGATGAGGATGATCTTAGGACAACAAGCCTATTAGAAACTCACATGAACTACTGCGGCTTTCCTCAAGCTGTGGTAGGGGCACCCATATGTTCTAACGACGCGACGTCCTAACCGATGGGGATGGGGTGAAGCAATTCAAAATATTTAACACGGGTAAAATTAAAAAGTTATCTGTTCATTGTAGTTATCAATCAAATTTTGAATATTAACCTAGTGAAATGACATTATCATTGTTTAAAAAGTTATAATAATGTAAAATAAAGACTTTGTATCTTCTACTACTAAGGATACTTTTAAATGTATACCGTTTTTGTGTGAGGCTTCTGCCAAAATATTGATTTAAAACTTTTTGAAGAAGACATTTCAAAACTGCTGACGTGATTCTTTTTAAATGGTCAGAAAAGTCCATATTCTCTCAAGTGCTTAACATCATTATGTTGACGTCTTTTTGCGACAAAAACGACAATTTCGCGGCAAGGATTCTTACTGAACACGAAGATGATCTTAAGACGTACGGGCGCTCTATGTACCTCGAACATCTCTCGTATAATAGTATTGGCCACGATGTTGTCTCCTTCTTTATTAGACTTAATTAGTGCAGCTTTTTTTTTAACTAGTATAATATTGCTCTCATTATTGGAACGTCCTACTCCGTTATGATTTAACTCTGACGTGGGCTCTTCTTACTACGGGAAGAAAAATACGTTGTAGACACGACACAAGCTGAGAACGAAGGAAAACGCTTGAAGGAACTAACAGCACTTCAACAGAGACACACCTTGCTGAAGGGATATGGAACCTGACAGTGCTGATGCCTCTCTTTCGGTTACTGGTATACAAAACAGTTTAAAATTATATATATATATAACTTTATTTTTTAAAAAAGGCTTAATGTTTAACGGTAAAAGTTTGAGAAACACTGCTCATTTGCCTCGAATGTCCGTCATGCTTCAAATACGGCCCACTTCTTAATTTAATTTTATTTGACCTGCAATCTTCTTACTGGTAGAAATTGTACAAGATAGACTTAAGAAGAATGAGTTTCTGAAGCTCAGAGATGATTAAAATACTTGGCGCCCGGGGCTTCGCCCCACACATCGCTGGAGGTTCCTTGAGCGCTCCTAGAGACAAATAAATGACTAAGGTAGCGGCAAACGTACATTTTCTCCTTTAGGTCAAAGTTAGATTAACACAGCGTTATGTAATACTGTTTCCCGTCTGTAAGTCTAACAAAGGAAACATATTTTTGGTGATGTTAATAGGTATACATTGTAAAATATGGAAAACTATTTTTTTAACAATTGGATTTAAAAATAGAATTGCTAATCATTTTACATTTGTGCAAAAAAAAATTGGTAATCAGCTTACTGTATTGGTTAAATAGAAAGAATTAACAATAGTTTCTATTGTAAAATTGTGGATAAAGTTGATGGCAAGGGGAAGGGGTGACACCCCGAGCTAATCGAACCGGGTGACACCGACTCTAGTGACGCCACTGAGAGGCGCCCTAAGGATCAAAAACGTAGAAATCCCAGACTTCACCAGGATTCGAACCCGGGACCCCGGTTCGGAAGCGAAGGGCTAAAACAACTCAGCCACCGCGAATCCACTGTCTGTTTAATCAAATAAATTTAAGTTCAGTGTTTAAAGTTTGCATTGTTATTTGTTTATCCTTCTTTGTAAGGCTTTGTCCTCCCTTTTGTCCTCCTTGTGTTTGGTAACCCTTGCAAAATAGAATATAATTTAGTCCATGCATAATGTTGAGAACCTTTTGTATAGAGCTGACATCTAGAAATCTATGGATTTTTTTTACTTAATGGTTCCGCAAGATGTTAAGAGTGAGTCACATGACTCATCACTGTTAAAATACAGTACAGGCTGCTGCTGATTTCCATTTGATTTATTCATTTAGTATTTCCTCCTATAAAAATAAATAACTAAGTTCTGCTCTCTACATTGTGTCTACTCGAAAATGGAATTTAAATATTTAAGAGTTAAACATTTTAGACTGTAGGCCTACATCTATAGCCTTTATTTCATATGTAAAGATTTAATGTGCCTAGATCTACACCTTGAGTTAATGAACTAGACTAGATCTACCTTGTCATATTTTAAAAATAGTTTTCTAGCTGCTTCTTAAATTCATCTCTCTCTCTCTCTCTCTCTTTCGCTCTCTCTGTCTCTCTCTCTCTCTCTCGTGCGAGCACTTCGCTCTATCTAAAATAGATCAAACCTAGTCGAAAATCTAGTTGAGTATAGGCCCTACTAAACGATTATGGATGTTATTAGTACATCCATATTTACTCCAAAGAGTTACGGTACAAATAGTTCTCGCTAACACACAAATAGCTCCAGAAGCTAGAGGCCTACACACACCGATTCGTAGCTTAATGTATTAGCGCTGAAGGCAATAATTATTCATCAATCATCAATGTCAACGTCATTCCGATGAAAGATTTTTAGAAATTTCTAAATGGTTGAAACGTTCCGAAGTATAGTAATTGACCTACATACTATACATTTTAAGTAACATAAAATTAAGTAACATTAATGATAGCCCACGTATGGGGGGGGGGGGGATGCCGTATAAATGGGCCAATAATTATGGGCATTTGTTTGCCCCACAACTATTGAGGAATGGATCATTTGAATATAAGCCTGCTTATTGATCTATTTGAAGTAACGAAGCCTACAGTAAACTATAGTGGGCGACAATCATTTGACTAAATTTATTTTGCATATAAGCCAATATAAGCTTTAAAAAGTTACGGTCACCGAAATGCAGAGCGATTTTTCCCTAAGTGCAACCATCCCCAATTTAATTAGTGTGATAAGGATAAAGGGAAATAAACACCATTAGCAGCTATGCTATTATCTCCCCTTACGATTTCCAGACGATAAGAAGTGGATCATTGCGTCTAGCCAACATCCTAGTCTAGCGCTTTTCAAATTTTTAAACCAATATCACTCGGTGAGGACCATCTAACTGAAGTATCTCTGTCAATAAATCATTAATTTTTCCACGTGTACTATTGAAAAAAAAAGTCATTAAACTAATTAATTGTTTAAACATGACAGGTGTATAAATGTCAAAGACTGAAAAGTCATCTGTGCGATTTTACGTCAGATTTTCGCTCACGAGAAGAAGTTTAACAGGCTAACCTTGTTCATATGCAAGTTATAGACTATATCTCATTTGTATAGTGCAAATTAGGACCTATACTCTCACTCGTTTAAGTTTACTCACTCTTACTGCTGAGTGTTAGTGCGAAGAAGACGACTTCTGAACTGGAGATTTATTACAAAGGCTGCGGGATACATATTGAGACCAAAAGGAAATATATTGCCGAGGACAGATGCAGACGGCGGAAAGAGAACTTAAACCGACCACCGGCAGACAATTGTCATCTCTGCGTTGGATGTGACACATTATACAGATCACAACCATGGCGTCGTAGCCACATGCCACTGCATTTCTCCTTCATCTTTGGATTTGAAGAAAAGCTTTTTTATTATTATGTTCTGAATCTAACTTACCTACCTGTCATTAGAGACACCAGATCGTGTTTTAAATGTAAAAAGTTTTTGTTTCTTTTTTGCTTTCGTCTTTATGCTTGTCATAGTCTTTTTGTATAGAAACTTCAAGTCGAAAGATGGCAGAGCCGTAATCGCTGTAGCGCCGGTTTCATTATGCTCTTTCCTCACTTGATTCTGTACCTGATATTTGTCTGAAAATTTCCTGGAAATGATTATCTGTCATCTCTATCATTAGCCCTTGCTGCTGGATGTAAATATCGGCACTATACTAAATGGCGATGTAATCAAGCGCTTATTGGAATCAACAACATCTTTGTGATTCTTCTATAAATGTTGTCACTTTCCTGAATTGTTCACTTTGAAGTCACAATGAAATGATAAAAGCTGCACACGGATAGAAAACATACCACTTTCCATGAGAATCGGACTGAAGAAACAACTGCTTAGAAGCCAAATGTGACACGCCAAACTGAAAGCACTGGTATAACATTTTTTTTACAAAGCTTATATTAATTATGACTGTCTAATAAAAGTTTGATATGTTATTTCTCCCATAGCCATTCTTGATTAATTTGAAACTTTGCAACCTTTTTTTTAACCTGATAAAACAATAATCAATTTTTTTTTTAATTTTTCAGAATAATTGTCAGAAGAATTAGGACTAGAAGACTAGAGACGCTAGAAATGAACAGAGCCAGCAGGCAAATTAGAAGGATTTGATATTATACTATTGTATTTACGTAAAAAAATAGAATCATGTTTCATGGTGTCAAATAGAAAAAGTCAGTTTCTTGTAACGTTCATGTAAAGAAAAACGTACGAAGAGCACAGAATCTATTAGCTTACATCTTATTATAGACTCTATCATCTTACACCTTGCTATAGAATCTATCATCTTACACCTTGCTATAGAATCTATCATCTTACACCTTGCTATAGAATCTATCAATATACCGCTTGTTATAGAATCATCAACTTACTGCTTGTTTTATAGGCTGTCAACTTACTGCTTGTTATAAATTCTATCCACTTGTAGCTTAGGAGAACTGAAGAGGTGTCGGACGTAAAGTAACTGTGAAATAACTTCATGTTAATAATCGAAATTGTTTTATTAGCCGAGATAATACCATCAAAAACAATTTTGTGCTTACAAACAGTCACATAAAAAGAAAACTTTTGAAGAGCGTAAGGAAGTTAGAAGGTAAGCTTCGTGTTTTATACAGTCGTAAAATAGTGAGGAAGTGATATGTTTTGTCTGTCTTGATGGTAAAACTTGTTGGGAGTCGAGTAGTCGAGATCCACACATTCTTTCTTTTTTTTTTTTCAACATGATACTCCCATGATCAATCAATTATTTTTACGTTGTCTGTTGACATTCATGTAGTTTTGTATGTTAACTCATGGCTACCAGTTCATAGTGTCAATATCAGTAGGTCTAAACAGTTTAAAAGTCTCTATAATTTTTGACTGAAGGACTCAACGTTTGGTTATTATAAAGCATATATCAACTTACTCTGTCTGTTTGTCTAGTAAAAAATGTGTACACATTATTTCTCCCACACCCAAATCTCGGATCAAGTTGAATTTTTGCTCAATTATTTCTCGTACCTGACAAATCAAGAAAATTATGTAAACAATTAGATAATTAACTATTGTAATAATTATTATGTTTTATATTGAACAAGGGAAAGAAATCGTTCTTGATAAATGTGGTGGTATAAGTTGAACTAATCCCCCTGAAGAGGCTTGAACCCTGATTTCGAATTCAATTCGTAAAACTTTTCTAAAAGGCATTTAAAAAGCGATCACTGGGATAACAAACTGGTACAGACAAGAGATGGGATCATAGCTGATTGAGAACGCAAAAAGCATGACATTGCGCAAAACAAAAAAAATTGGTACAAATATTTCTAATTTTACATATTTTATGTTGTTAGTCTATATCTATTACAAATGTAATTACATGACTGATCCAAACTAATCTTATACTCTTAAGGGAGCAATTCTAGTATATATATATATATATATATATATATATATATATATATATATATATATATATATATATATATATATATATATATAGTATATATATATTTATATATATATATAATTTCGAAAACGGCTCTAACGATTTTCTTTAAAATTTCACGGAATGTGCATAATAGTGAGAAAAAAATTCTTAACTCATTAGCCACATCAGGAAAACTCGAAGTCGACCGTTATATCGGTTTGAAATAGGCTCATTATCGAAAAATTCAATTTGGCTAGAATGTTTTATGAATGAAATTTTCTATATGACGTCAACGGGAAAAAAGCTTAAGTCACTAGGCTCACAGCAGTACACTAAGACATTTCTTCGCAAACAAGAAAAAGTTTTAATGATTCAATTGGCGTAATTAAACATTTGCGCACCATCTTATTGTACATAGATCCATTTTGAAACTATGGAAGAAAAATAATGTAATTAAATATCTTTATGTATGATTAGTTAATTTGTTTTAAAGGCTTTATAATTTGTTTACACTTTTATTGTGTACACCCGTAGGTAGCTTTTACTTTGTTTTTATTTTGCTGGTGAATTATTGCAATGTGTTTAAGCTTCGAAATCTACTGTCCCATACCAAAACATAGGAAATGGTCATAACACAGCTTATCTATGCCTTACTTGCACAACCAGGCCCGGCCCTAACATTTGCGGGGCCCTATGTCAAATGGATTGCGCGCGGACCAGTAAGGGTAGGGACAAGGATAATAAGTGAAAACAAAGATTTTGTATTAGAAAAAAAAATTCGTATTTTGCATTACATTTTTATTTAATGAAAGCTGACGATGCCGTTTTTTAAAATATCACGCGTAGGACTGGCGATTACCATATTGATTGACACCCCAAAGTAACAATTTGTCTTTTTAAGGACATTTTTATGAGTTTCATGAGATTTCCAGGAGCTCCTTGAAAACAAGAAGACCACGGGAACCCTATTATAAATTATAATGGTTCAATTTTATAATTTACACCTAGAATTAGCGCGGGGCTTTTGAACCTTCGGGGTCCACTGCGGCAGCATAGGCCTAAGGCTGGCCCTGATGATATCCAGCTCGCGGTCACGCTGCTGCTTCTTTTTTTGGTTAACCTATAAACCTCGGTAAAACAGAAGTCATGTTCCAGAAGTCACCCAGTAAAACCTACACAGCCCAAAGATCACCGCGCATAGACATCCCTAAAGTAGTAGATAACTTTAAATTATCTGGGAAGCATAGTATGACGCATTGCTTTAAAGAGAGGTTGATATGCGATCAGGGACGCCTGTCTACAAAAATCTGTGTCAACCAGTGATTCTCTCAACCCCTCTATGTGGATCTGAGACATGAGTACTTTATAGAAAGCAACTATGACTTCTTAAACGACTTCTCCAAAGACTGCAATACAAACATTGATATTATTTCAAAATGGTATTAACTTCTAATAATACGACAGTCACGCTTTGCAGGGCACTTATTCCGTATGGGGGACGAACATATTTTTGGCAATCTTTTTTTTTAGTAAGCTGCAAGGTTGTCGGAGTAACAGAGATGTCTCACAATAACGCTTCTTTAGAATACTAACGCGATGTTTTTAAGTCTCTTAGGGAAAAATGCGCGATTTTTCTTTGTTAATAGGTGCTCGTTTTACACTATAACGTCGATTTTGCATCACTTGATGATTCTTACTAAAGCCATAATAATAAGGCTTGTCTTCGAGTCCGAAGATTAGAGTGGAATGCAGTATTTCCTGTGGCTGCGCAGCCCCAGCTGTGACCTACATATTTTGCCACTTCCAGGGCAAGCATAACCATTGTTCGCAGGTGGTCGATTTAGATTTGCTTTTCGCCGTCTGCGTTTGTCCTAGCAGCAGATTTTCTTTTGGTCTCAATTTTTTTCCCCGGCCTTCGAGGGTGACCTCCAACTGTCTCGTTTGGAGGCCGCATACAACCAGGTGCTCTCTTCTATGTCAGCCAAGGAAAGTTGACGCCTAAGCTGGTCTTTGAAGCGTTTCCGTGGGGCGCCTTTGTTACGTCGACCACCTTTTAGCTCACGAAAAAAAGACTGCCTTTGGCTTAAGTTTGTCTCCCATACGGGAGTGCAACTGTTGGACCATACGAAGTCCCTCTATACTGTCCATACCGGCGTTGGCAAGGACATCGCTTTTTGTAGTGCGGTCTTGCCACCGTATGTCCATGTTGGAGCGCAAGCATCTTTGGTGAAAGCACTCAAGAAGTCTTAGTTGTTTTCTGTACAGTGTCCATATCTCGGAGCCATAATGAATATATTAATTGCAATATTAAATGTCAGAAAGTAACCATTTTAGAAGTTACACTGCAAAGACTTTCTTCCAAGCTTATAATAGTCCAATAGTTTTACGCGAAAGAAGCAATGTAAAACGTTAAGACGTGAGCTGTGGTTTTCTATAGGCCTACTGTTGGGGGGACTTTCTATTCTAATCGCCATGTACAATTACATTGAGAACTGACAGAACGAAAAAGCAACTCTTCGGATTGATAGTCTTTACCCGATCCTTCATTTTCGTAATTACAACAATATTCCCAAAATGACTTCGGGTATATATCCTTCCTTAACAAATTAATTATCCGAGCGAGGCTCGGTCACCTGATATTTGATACAATTGCATTTAATATAACCTTTTTTTAAAAAAGTATTTTCAATGTTTTTCTTTTTTTCTTATTTGTTAATGTCGGCCCATTCTGTACTCTTGATCTAAGGTTAATATCATTCTTTGTTTTGTTTTCTTTATCATTAGTTTAGCAAAAACCTGATGGAATATTTTTAAATTAATATTTTCCTGAAATGTTTCGAATGTTATTGTATTTTTTCCATTCAGTCTATAGAGATACATTGTTCCTCTGTGTGTGTGGCCATAGAACTATTGCTGCTAGTTCTGGGTGTGGCCATAGAACTATTGCTACTAGTTCTGTGTGTGGCCATAGAAC
Source organism: Biomphalaria pfeifferi (assembly GCA_030265305.1). NCBI lineage: Eukaryota > Metazoa > Mollusca > Gastropoda > Planorbidae > Biomphalaria > Biomphalaria pfeifferi. Next base: position 1,065,152 of record JASAOG010000174.1, on the reverse strand, counting down.
TATTGCTACTAGTTCTGTGTGTGGCCATAGAACTATTGCTACTAGTTCTGTGTGTGGCCATAGAACTATTGCTACTAGTTCTGGGTGTGGCCATAGAACTATTGCTACTAGTTCTGGGTGTGGCCATAGAACTATTGCTACTAGCTCTAGGTGTGGCCATAGAACTATTGCTACTAGTTCTGGGTGTGTGGCCATAGAACTATTGCTACTAGTTCTGGGTGTGGCCATAGAACTATTGCTGCTAGTTCTGGGTGTGGCCATAGAACTATTGCTACTAGTTCTGTGTGTGTGGCCATAGAACTATTGCTACTAGTTCTGGGTGTGTGGCCATAGAACTATTGCTACTAGTTCTGTGTGTGTGGCCATAGAACTATTGCTACTAGTTCTATGTGTGGCCATAGAACTATTGCTACTAGTTCTGTGTGTGTGGCCATAGAACTATTGCTACTAGTTCTGTGTGTGTGGCCATAGAACTATTGCTACTAGTTCTGTGTGTGTGGCCATAGATCTATTGCTACTAGTTCTGTGTGTGTGGCCATAGAACTATTGCTACTAGTTCTGGGTGTGGCCATAAAACTATTGCTACTAGTTCTGGGTGTGGCCATAGAACTATTGCTACTAGTTCTGTGTGTGTGGCCATAGAACTATTGCTACTAGTTCTGGGTGTGGCCATAGAACTATTGCTACTAGTTCTGTGTGTGTGGCCATAGAACTATTGCTACTAGTTCTGTGTGTGGCCATAGAACTATTGCTACTAGTTCTGTGTGTGTGGCCATAGAACTATTGCTACTAGTTCTGTGTGTGTGGCCATAGAACTATTGCTACTAGTTCTGTGTGTGTGGCCATAGAACTATTGCTACTAGTTCTGTGTGTGTGGCCATAGAACTATTGCTACTAGTTCTGTGTGTGGCCATAGAACTATTGCTACTAGTTCTGTGTGTGTGGCCATAGAACTATTGCTACTAGTTCTGTGTGTGTGGCCATAGAACTATTGCTACTAGTTCTGTGTGTGTGGCCATAGAACTATTGCTACTAGTTCTGTGTGTGTGGCCATAGAACTATTGCTACTAGTTCTGTGTGTGTGGCCATAGAACTATTGCTACTAGTTCTGGGTGTGGCCATAGAACTATTGCTACTAGTTCTGGGTGTGTGGCCATAGAACTATTGCTACTAGTTCTGGGTGTGTGGCCATAGAACTATTGCTACTAGTTCTGTGTGTGTGGCCATAGAACTATTGCTACTAGTTCTGTGTGTGTGGCCATAGAACTATTGCTACTAGTTCTGTGTGTGTGGCCATAGAACTATTGCTACTAGTTCTGTGTGTGTGGCCATAGAACTATTGCTACTAGTTCTGTGTGTGTGGCCATAGAACTATTGCTACTAGTTCTGGGTGTGTGGCCATAGAACTATTGCTACTAGTTCTGGGTGTGTGGCCATAGAACTATTGCTACTAGTTCTGTGTGTGTGGCCATAGAACTATTGCTACTAGTTCTGTGTGTGTGGCCATAGAACTATTGCTACTAGTTCTGTGTGTGTGGCCATAGAACTATTGCTACTAGTTCTGTGTGTGTGGCCATAGAACTATTGCTACTAGTTCTGTGTGTGTGGCCATAGAACTATTGCTACTAGTTCTGTGTGTGTGGCCATAGAACTATTGCTACTAGTTCTGTGTGTGTGGCCATAGAACTATTGCTACTAGTTCTGTGTGTGTGGCCATAGAACTATTGCTACTAGTTCTGTGTGTGTGGCCATAGAACTATTGCTACTAGTTCTGTGTGTGTGGCCATAGAACTATTGCTACTAGTTCTGTGTGTGTGGCCATAGAACTATTGCTACTAGTTCTGTGTGTGTGGCCATAGAACTATTGCTACTAGTTCTGTGTGTGTGGCCATAGAACTATTGCTACTAGTTCTGGGTGTGTGGCCATAGAACTATTGCTACTAGTTCTGTGTGTGTGGCCATAGAACTATTGCTACTAGTTCTGGGTGTGTGGCCATAGAACTATTGCTACTAGTTCTGTGTGTGTGGCCATAGAACTATTGCTACTAGTTCTGGGTGTGGCCATAGAACTATTGCTACTAGTTCTGTGTGTGTGGCCATAGAACTATTGCTACTAGTTCTGGGTGTGGCCATAGAACTATTGCTACTAGTTCTGTGTGTGTGGCCATAGAACTATTGCTACTAGTTCTGTGTGTGTGGCCATAGAACTATTGCTACTAGTTCTGTGTGTGTGGCCATAGAACTATTGCTACTAGTTCTGTGTGTGTGGCCATAGAACTATTGCTACTAGTTCTGTGTGTGTGGCCATAGAACTATTGCTACTAGTTCTGTGTGTGTGGCCATAGAACTATTGCTACTAGTTCTGTGTGTGTGGCCATAGAACTATTGCTACTAGTTCTGTGTGTGTGGCCATAGAACTATTGCTACTAGTTCTGTGTGTGTGGCCATAGAACTATTGCTACTAGTTCTGTGTGTGTGGCCATAGAACTATTGCTACTAGTTCTGTGTGTGTGGCCATAGAACTATTGCTACTAGTTCTGTGTGTGTGGCCATAGAACTATTGCTACTAGTTCTGTGTGTGTGGCCATAGAACTATTGCTACTAGTTCTGTGTGTGTGGCCATAGAACTATTGCTACTAGTTCTGTGTGTGTGGCCATAGAACTATTGCTACTAGTTCTGTGTGTGTGGCCATAGAACTATTGCTACTAGTTCTGTGTGTGTGGCCATAGAACTATTGCTACTAGTTCTGTGTGTGTGGCCATAGAACTATTGCTACTAGTTCTGTGTGTGTGGCCATAGAACTATTGCTACTAGTTCTGGGACTTGAGTTCGTCTTCTTGGTCCTGTTTTTGATCGCTCGTTGAAGTTTTCTCTCACAGCAATTGATGTTACTAAAATGCAGACATATAATTTGAAATCATATAGATATAACAATATAATTCATTAAGCTCAATATAGAACCTATCTTATCTAGTACAGACGTTACATCAAAAAAGAGGATAATTACGTCCTAAGCATTTCACGTATCAATAAAGTCATGCAGGTTAATCAATGACTTAAACTCTGCTAAGTCATTTCTTTTTCCTGGCTGATTCAAGCAGCCCATTCCATTCTCTAATGGCACTTGAGAAGAAGGAGCACTTCTTCGAATTTGTCTGTTCTAGCGTATAGAATAAGAAATGTGCTTCCATATTTGTTTCTTTCTGAGTATTTCATTAGGTTTTCTTTTTCAATTTGTAAACTATGGTTCAACGTTTTATGTATTATTGCTACTTTACTTTTTATTCTTCTGTCTCTAAGTTTAGTGATGATACTAAAGGTGTTACTCTAATCAAATTTCAATATTCGTTGTGTAATAACAGCTATGGTAGCATTCATACAAATATGTACACAGTTTGAATACATTTGATACGCCAACAGACGGTCAGACGCCTACTACTTATAAAAAGTTCTAAAATTATTCTAAAATAATTGCTACGGAATGTAGACCATCTCGTTTATCTAGTAGGCACCTGTAAACTAGAGCGTGACTTTAGAAAACTAACTCGTCTTGCTTGCCGGACTGTAAGCAAATAATCATTGAGCTAAATGCTCAGGGCCCATAACTCTTACACGTCCAACAAGGAAGAACAACTCGACGATAGAAGTAACAAAAATAGCTTCCCCGCGTTAAAAAAAAAACGTTTCTGAAGAACTGTCAGCAATAAAAGAAAGAGAAAAGATCAGTGGCATATATTTTTAGAAAGTAAACAATTGTTTGTTCAGCTATAATTCAAGTTGCATACTACAGTGGCTCCCAAACTGTGGTCAGCGGACCGAGACAGCTTGGCAAAACACAAATGGATTTACTTATTTTGCAAACCAATCAACGACGGTCATTTCATTTCTATGCTTTACCACGCCATTCAGAGAAGTAGGCCAATCTTCATTTTAAAGTTTTCAACCGACGACCCTGAAAATGGACCACACACAGAATGAATGAATGAATAATTATAAAGTTATACAGCGGTAATTAATGTTTAAATTTAATTTAATTTCTTTAATTATGGATAAATATAAAGCATAAGATCTAAAGAAAAGTGTAGTGGAAATAGTAACTATGAACTGAGACACGATGCCGTAAGAGAGGCCGCACCGCGTAGGCCTATGCCAAAATTACGTACAAATTACAGTATAAAGTTAACACTGATCAGACACACTGTGTCATTTCTTTGAGTGTGTTATCGAACAAAAGTTTGAAAACTGCTAAATGTAAACGTCATCTTGTAACAAATGAAATGAACTAATAAACAAACCGTTGATTTTTTAAAACTCAAATTGATAGTTTATGCTAATCAGCAGAAAATTATTATAAATGCGATAACAGTGTCTGAAAAAGCTCTTAAGACTTTGTATATTATTGCATTGTGTATACCTCAAAACAAAAAAAGTACACACGGTTGCGGAGAGTCTGATTATGGCAGCTTTAGAAATATGACATTTGGGCAGACAAATCAGGCTGCGTCTAGGGTCCTCTGATATCGCATGGCTTGTAAAGGAGTCCCTGAACTGAAAGTGTTTGAGAAACTCTGACATACTAGATCTATAGAATTTCAACTTTTACTAAGAAAACTTTGCTTTAAAAAACCCCCCCCTAACTAAATCACTTCACATAGACCTGCTTGTAGAGTGTAGACAAATAAAAAACAAAAAAAAAAACAATGCTCACTTAGTTTAGTCTTAGATATTTGCAAGTAAAAGTACCCTGTAAATTACTTTAACAGAGTCACGTCTTATGCATTTAGCCTATGTGACTATGTCTTAATCTAGTCGTTTACCTATAAGAAATAAAGATTACAGCGATATCGTTGGTTTTCCTGACTGATTTGGGCAATTCGTTTTAACCCTAACCCTAACCCTAACCTATGCTCGAAATGGTTTTTGAAAAGAATGAGTAGCCTACTTTAGTTTGTCCTGGCATATAGACAACGGACTGTTGCTGTTATGTCTTTTTTTTATACTAACGCATTAAAAGAAAAGGCTTAGGCCTATAACGTTATACGTCCATAATTTTGAAATGCCACACACACACACACATACGCCTAATTTGAACATGTACACATCTTCAAATGATAGGCATAGAACAGTATCAATGATGCCAGGTGTGCAGCTCTTCGTGATGCCAGGTGTGCAGCTCTTCGTGATGCCAGGTGCGCAGCTCTTCAAAGAAACGTTCACCAATAAACGTCCAACAAATAATTGTTATAGTATTGCTAATACGCAAAAATACCAATTATGCAAAATGATAATATTCGAATACAATTTGCCATTCAAGGATCTGAAACAGTCCAGCATATGGATGGTCTATTCAATGCAGAGAATCTTACATGCTTTCTTGCTAGCGAAACTATCAATAGTTTTATCGAGATATATTTTTCAGGGTCATAAATTTGTCATCGTTGATAGCAAGTAATTCTTGATCAACTTTAGGCTGGAAAATAATCGTTCACATTTAACTACACTTACCTCACTTGTCAGAAATATGCGAACGAATCAACGAATATGACAATATTTTTTATACGTAAAACACAAGAGCTCAACTGGTTTTGGTTTACAAAGTTCGGAGGCTTCTGAAGAAACTGACAAATCAGTTGAAAGCTCTTGACAAAGTTTTACTTTCGTTCATGTCGATTGGAACACAATCAAGATAGATTTTGATTCAGTAGTTGGCTAGGCGACGAAATTTCAGATTTATCTGCACCACATCACAAAGTTTTAAAATTCGGGTAATTATCTCTTAAACAATCCAGTCCAAGGAAAAATAAAACACTTTAAGTAGCTCGTGTGTGTGGCATACATAATTATATCTATTTTGTTTTTCTTGTGGTCACTGATGTTCTGCACTGATTCCCAGATCTGAACACAAACTTCCAACAAATTTATTATTAGATTCAACAGTGTCCTACCGACTAGTAGTTAAAAATATATTTAAATAAATATAAATGCTTTCAGTTTGAATAGTTTAATAGACAATCCTTGTTTGTATTTTTTTGAAAGTTAGGCTTGGTAGTCTTTTATTTTAGTTAATATAGGGGCCGAAAATCCAAGGTAGGTGAGAACATTAAAAGGAATAGGCCCACATAGCAACTAGCAATCTATATGCTTCGAAACTAGCAGAAGAATTTGTATACGTACTTATCAATGTCTTTTGAAAATGTTGATAGTAGGCCTGCTTAGATAGTAATCTCACTCCAAGAAATTGCCTGGTTTTTATCCTTCCAATTTTTCTTCGCTTCGTTTGCAATGTCCACGGAGTGTCAGATTTTTTTTTTTTTTATAGAAAATGAATGATGTCCATTCTTTTCATAAAGCTTCTCCCTTTTTTTCATTTTAATTAAATCTTGAGCGTTGCTGTCATAATAGGCCTGTTCCCTACTCGATGACTGAATATGAGCTCTGCTGGTCTTCGTTTTCAATTTTCAGCAATAATCTCCACCCCTTATTGAACCTATCTTCGGATTTAGATGTAGGTGTGGTACGTGTTTTTATTGAGAAGAGTAAGCAACGAAAGCAACATAAAGATTTATTTTTTTTGGCGAGAATACATCCACTTTCTCGGAACTTTCTCACCTTTCAGCATTCGCCGGAAGAGCCAAGTCTTTCAAATATTCATCTTCTTTACTTTGATTGATTCTTGATGTCCACAGACGTCTCTGAATGGACCATCCATATGCTTAACTGTTTCAGATCCCAGAATGGCAAATTGTAATCGAACATCATCTGTAATATCTTCAGGCCTTTCTCCAAAGTATTTCAGTCTAAAGTATATTATCCCCCTGAAAAGCTCAAGGAAATAGGAATTTAACACATACTGGGGGAAAGTTTGATGCCCCGTGCAGCACGCACCTACCATGTTACGCCTCTGGTATAGAGATTTTCAAAACAATAGTTAGCTTTCCAAACAAATATTAGTCTATAAATACAGATCTAGCCTCATATTTCAGTATTATAACGTGTTGTTTTTTAGGCCTACACATATTTTCCACTTTATAAAGATTTGAAGGTATGGATAGTCGAAACAATTAACATTTTAAATTACTTTTTTCTTTTTCGGAAGACCTGAATCATCTCAATGATGTGAGAAGAAAAAAAGTGTGTGTTAGGGGTGGGCTGACTGCAATACTAAAATGTATAATAACATGACCTTTCGATGACTTGAAGAAAAAATGCCATGACTAAATATATATGTATAAAAAGGAAATAACTTTAAGGCAAATCCTGCAACAAACATCTTTATACATTTATTTCTAAGCTAACTAGCATTTTAATGATTTATTTTTGTTTACCTATTTTTGATATCCGTGTAAAGCAGTGTCCAATCCAACATAAAATTTGAAAGACTTCATTATTATCACATGTTTTTCCCTATCTTTCATAACGTCACTAACTAGCTTTCTTTCTTTCCGATTTTACTTAGAATGGCACGCTCCTTATTTAGGCCTACGTCTCTACCATTGCATCTAGACTAAAACTGATTCATAAGCACAGATTGAATTTTGAATGTTCAACTTGTACCAACTAATTAACTTAATGATGCGCGCTGGATTCGTCCTCAAACTTTACTAGCCGATGCTTAGTGCAATCAGCGTGCCAAGGGGGATCAATCAAGGCGACAGGTAGAAATGTCACCTAAAGCAGAAATGAAACCATGCCTAGTCCTAGTCGAGGTTGGAGAAGGGGGGGGACGTACGAGTTTTGACTTGGTCCTGAACTATTTGTTTAATGACATTAGGAAAAGAAATCACTGTGTACCTATATAAAAAACCTATTTAGCTTCGTGTACTTTGCAATAATCTCGAACAGAAACTTGATCAAGATCTAGATTGTACAAAAATCAAAACATTTCTTGCGAGCCGAAGAATGACGAAATAGGCGAGTAATGTCTAGGCAGTAGCGGTAGAGTACAGAAACTGGGGGGTGTAATCCGTCATCTTGTCCGTTTCATCTGAGGCTAACATAAACACGTGCCTCTTAGTCTTAAAACATGTTAAGGTGAAGTAAGGAAAAAAAAAGTTTCTTAAAAAAATTAATGACCTTATTGAAAATAGCAATCTCTAGGAAATAGTGAAAAAAAAAGAGCAATAAAATGTTGAATCTACTTCATCAAAGAGCACAACTTTTGCAGTAGCTAACAGGTTAGGTTTGCATTGAACATATTTTAGATTAGCCTTTGTGTAAAGGTGACTAAAACGTTATTATCAAATACACCATCAGTAAAACACACACAAGAAATCATTTCTCTTTGACTAGAGTGCATAGACTAGGAAGAAATTGTGAGCTTATAGTAGGAACGGAACAAAACAAAATGAGCTCACTTTTCAATCATAGGACCATATTGCTGGTCGATGAGCACCATGGTGTGAATGCTTGTTGAAATAAAGAGAGTAGCAGTGGCGTAGCTAGGGATTTGAATCTTACAAATATCTGCTATGAACAATAACAAAGATATTCTACAAAAGCACAACGTTTTACAAAAAAAAAAAGGGAAACAAAAAGCAAACATTTAAATAATTTATTGCCATACAGAAGATACATAAATATTGAAGCAGGATAAAAGTCAGATAGGATCATGAAAAAAACCTGTACAACTTCTGTCCACCAGCATTGCCAATATCAGCCGATAGTTCCTGATGACAAATAAAAGGATTTAATGTTAAGTAGAAGGATTAAAATTGGGAATGTTAAAGATAATTGACAATTTTAAAAACACAAATTCTATATTTCGAATGATTGTTAAGGTGCACCAATGATAGTGTGTATCTATTCTATTCATTAATTGTTAACCTACCTGCTGAGATGCTTGACATAATGCTTCAAATACTATTTTAAAAAAGGAAAAAACAAACATTAAAGTTTGTTACTAAATACATTTCTTCTAGCATTTTCCCTAGACATGTTTCCAGCCTTAACCTGGTGTCCCTGGGTATAAACGTTTACAAGAATAAATGAATAGGCCAATAAGGAAGCAAAAAAAATTGATTCCTGGTGGAGTGCTGTATGGAACTTAGTGCATTGCACTTGACAAGGATGGATAAAAGTCTCATCAACCAGTCATGATCCATAACACTGTTCCTCATAGGGGGGATTTTTTTGAAGATTAGCAAACCCCTCCTGGAAGTGGTAGTATGGTGAAGGAAAATAAATAAAATGGTCTCCATGGGCTGCTCCTTCAGCCTCACTTTCTAGTCCAGCGTTTATAGAATTTGAGCCTTCAGAAAAAAATAAGTGTAATGACTTTGCATCTGCTTGAAACCAGCCTTATCATTAACCTAGGGTCATAGTGTACACAATCTATAATCTAACCCTGACATTATATTCTGTTTATTCAGAACAAGGCTAGAAGAAGAAGTGAGGATAGTGGATAGATAATAGAAAGATAATAAAACTCACTTGGGATTTGTAAAGAAAATGTGGCTGTTTTTAAAGAACATAACATTAAAAGGTATTATGAAGCAAAACACATAAACACATATGGTGACATTCTTGGTTTGAGCCGCGAAGACAAGATTGTCAAGTTACGACTAAAGATTGGGGGATTGACGAGAATATATATCAAAAAGAGACAAGAAAATGAGTTGCTCACATCTGAAATAGAGCATGAAGCCGATGGCGAATGTGTAAAAAAGTGCTTGTTAGCAAGGTTGGAAGAAATGTGTCCTGAAGAGAAGAATGCAGTAGAAGCTGTCAACATTTCTCACATGACGATTACAAGGCGAGTGGAGGATATGGGGGAAAATCTCCATTCACAGTTAAAAGACAAAGCAGCAGAATTCGAAATGTTTTCTATTACCGCTGACGAGTCCACTGACATAACTGATACCGCGCAACTCTTGGTATTTATTCGCGGTACAAACAGCCATTTTGATATAACAGAAGAGTTAGCAGCTATGAGGAGCATGCATTGAACTACAACTGGAGAAGACCTGTTCAAAGAAGTGTCAGCCATCATAGAGGACCTTGCTCTTCCTTGGAATAAATTAGTTGGAGTAACTACTGAGGCCGCTAGAAACATGGTTGGATGTCACAGCGACTGAGTTATTAAAAAAAGTTGTTGAGTCAAATGGAACTGAACCCCTGCGGCTTTGATGCATCATTCACCAACAAAATCTCTGTGGAAAGGTTTTGACCATGTGATCATGGTGCTCAACACTGTAAATTTCATCCAATCACTGAACGTTGAACCACGAACTTTTATGAAATTTTATGACAGAAATAGAGTCCGAATATGAAGACGATCTATTTCCCAGTGAAATTCGGGGGGGGGGGGGGGTGGTTAAGCAGAGTAAAGGTGTTCAAACGTTTTTTTTTTATTTGAAACACGAAATTGAAATATTTATGATGGAGAAATCAAAACAAGTGCCACAACTGAACGACCCCTCATGGTTGTGGGATTTGGCTATTTTATGCGACATCACATCACATCTATATTAACTACAAACCAAACTACAAGGGAAAAATAAATTGATTTCACATTTCCAAACAAAATTGCAACTCTTCATTCAACAGGAGGAAATGGTGCATCTTGTCCACTTTCCAACCTGTACCACTCTACGAAATAAGCAGCTAAATATGTCTTAACCAAAAGAAGGAATGATCCAACTTTTGAGGCTCTTGAAAGATATTTGCATTGAAAATTTGTGGATTTTCATAATTTAAAAAAATGAAAACCGTCTTTTTGAAAATCCGTTTGCTGCCGCTGTGTCAAGTACCCCGACAGATCTGCAACTGGAACTGTTGACTTACAAAGCCAGACATACCTGCTTGACAAATTTCAAGTGATGCAGACTATTGACTTCTACTCGAGTGTTAACTGCAGAAGCTTTTCCAAATCTTCAAAAACAAGCATTAACGATTATCACAATGTTTGCAAGCCACAGATTTGTGTGAACAAACTTTTCCAGTGATGAAATGGGCGATAACCATGTTAGGTAATCGCCTCACGGGTAAACATCTAGCTTCAGTGCTCCGACTTGGTGTTTCCTCTATGCCCTATGCAATATTCAGAAGATGGTTTTGGATAAACTTCATGCATCACATTAATTTTATGTAGGAACTTCCACAAATAAAACTATTAAATTAAACTATTATATTTATTTTTGTCTTTTTTGGTGATATGGCCCGCGACACGAATGCCGAAAACTAAAATGGCCCGCAGACCAAATAAGGTTGGGCATCACAGTTCTATTTGTTAACAGTAGAATTATAAACTACTGTATAATGTATACCATACTGCCTCATAGCATTGGGAAAGTTTTGTTGGTCCGTTAATAGGCTCATCCAAATATGTTCATACATAAGAAAAACAGTATACTGATATAGGCTGATACAGATTATTATAACTATTATTTCAGAAACTGTGAGGCTATTATTACATGTTTGAATTTCTTTTTTAAAATCTGTTAATAAAAAGCAAGGCTATACCAATCCCAATGCTCTGTGGGATCTTTTTAAAAAAAGACTATTTAAAAGATCTTTTACAATGTAATACAAGCCTCAACGCCTTTCATGCAACCTGTTTGGCAGTGGCTACATCAGTCCATGCCATAATGCATTTTCCCCAACGGCCATATGGTAAGTTCACCCAAATGTAATCAATATATAGTATCTAATAGATAATACCTAACTATCATACTCATTCAGCAGTCGATTCTATTTAGGTCTCAAATGTGTATTCTGCTGCCTTTGTTATAGATCACCAGATGTCTTGTTCCAGTTGTCTCCCCTGATGGCAGCGTTTTCTGCCAGTTTTAAATGTTGTCAGTCAATATCAATTTAAAAAAAAAAAGTTTAACATGATTTTCTTCATTCACTCATATTTGTGATCTTGTTATTGCTTTTAGATAAAAAAAATATCATTGGTAAAAAATGCAATAAAAAAAAACAATGAGAAGCCAGCCATAGAAACCTGCCTTCTCTTGCAAATGAAACTGATGGTAATCATGTTGATTGCAGATGTGAAAGAAGCAGTAACTAAGCAAGCTCACTCAATTTGCAACCATCACACAATGTACAAAAGATTCATTCAGAACAACTTGACCTGACTTTTGCTAGTTCTCTTGGATGATATCACAGGCCCAAACATTTCCTGGCCAATTCAGACAACCCATTTCATTCTCTAATGGCACTAAAAAAAAGCATATGGAATAAGAAGAAATGTGCCTCTAATACCTTTATCTATACAACACATGTGTCTGAATATTTTATTAGGTTTTGTTTTTTATTTGTAAATTATGGTTTATGTATTAAAGCTACCTACTTTACTTTTTTATTCTTCTGTCCTGAAGAGTCTCTAAATGTGGTGATTTTACTAAAGGCTAAAGGTGTTACTCTAATCAAATGCAAATAAAAATGAAGAATTTAAAAATATTATAATATATATATATATGTGTGTGTGTGTGTGTTTAATTCACATCATGAATAGTCATAGTAAATAAGTCATAATAGTCATATGAGATATATTATATAGATCTAATCTACTATCTAGTATTATAATAATACTATAGTGGTAAAAAGTATAGTTAATAGTAGTATAGTAACTAATAGACTGTCACTAATAATTAAAAGGAAACTCTGATAGTTTATTCAAATTTTAGTTATAGACATATGTCTAGACTCATTTCTACTCTTATATACGTATGTGTATTACTAAATGTACCCAAGTCCTGGGCAATACCACAACGACACATACAACGATAGAACAAATATTCAGAATGCCAACTCACAGACATATAACATGTTTATTACATTATCTGTACTATAATACAGAATCAGTTCAGACATTTGAAATATCCAGTATCAATTAAAAATATATCAGCTTAATATTCCATAGACTGAATAGTGACAACACAGAGAAATAATTAGAGTCTACACTTCGACTATATCTATATCCTAAAGTCCAACTGTCCTGGACTAGGAACAAAACCACACTCCCTTATTATGAGTTACATTATTTTCAACAAAAACATCTCACCAAGTAAAAACAACCCAAAATAAAAACAGTTTTGAAGCCAACAACCTGAATTGCCCCCCTTCTCCTCTACAGTAAACAGGAGACCCAGGCTGACCAGAACTCAGTCCTGACATTTCTCCCCCCTCTAATTTTTGTCTGTTTCTGGGTTCATTTAAAACAGACAAACTTCCAATAAAGAGATTTCTAAAACGTACATATATCAACATGCAAACAAAAGTAATTTTGGTACTAAAACATAGCCGACAGTTTGTAAACAAAAAAACCCACAAAAAAACACGATGTATCCCCATGAAATGTCACACACACAACCTGCTAGGCAATAATAAGTATATATATATATATCAGCATGTAAACAAAAAAAATAGTCAGCGAACAAGCATATTTTTCGAAATGTAAATGTTATATACAACATACTAAGCAATTATAATTATATTTATATATATATATATCAACATGTAAACAAAAATTAGTGTGCAAACATATATTCTACCTTTTCTAAAATGCGTTTAATTACATATCCCCAATCCTAGCAAACAAATAACTTTGAAATGAATAAATATTAAATTTCAGTTATCTGTAATCAATATCATGTTGGTCTATTCTGTTAGTCTAGATAGAAAGTCAGCAATTACATTTAGTTTGCCCTTTGGATGTTCTACATCAAAGCTAAATGATTGTAATAATAGAGCCCAACGACAAATTCTATTATTCCCATATGTTGCGCTCTTCAAAAAGGCCAGTGGTCTATGGCCACACTGAATTGTGAATTTAGCGCCATATAAATATCTGGACAAGCGTTGCACCCCCCCCCCCCCCCAAACAATGGCAAGGCATTCTCTCTCAATCACTGAATACCGTTGTTCTCTGGGCAACAGTTTTCTGCTTAAGAACTTTACAGGATGGAATATTCCTTCTACTTCCTGCAAAATACAACATGATATGGCTATGTCCGACGCGTCTGTTTGCACAATAAATGGTCTATTAACGTCTGGTAATTTCAGTATAGGATCCCGTGTCATGCACATTTGAATTTTTCTTAATGCCCGGTCACATTCTGGAGTCCAATTGACCCTCGTCGGTGTCCCTTTTTTTAACAATCCAGTAATTGGAAATACTATTTCTGCGAACGCTGGAATAAATCTGCTATAAAAATTAGCAATACCTAGCAAACATCGAACCTCTTTTTTCGTTTTTGGTGCTTTTATATTCAATACCTTGTCTCTGTTATTGGGTTCTGGGTATATGTTTCCTTCACCTACAATATTACCCAAGAAAGTTATTTTAGGATACGCGATTTCAAGTTTGCTTGGCTTGATAGTAAACCCATATTCTTTTAGCCTGGACAACACTTTCTTAAGTGTGATGACCAATCATGCCCGAATACACAAATGTCATCAAAATAAAACACAACATTTTCCAGTCCTTTAAGAATGGTCCTAACAGTGCGATTAAAAAAACTAGGAGAATTAAGCAGACCAAACGGTAGATATTTAAATTGAAAGTGACCACTTGGTACCCTGAATGCAGTGTACTTCCTACTATTCTCTTCTATTGGTATTTGCCAGAAGCCTTTTGTTAGATCTATCTTTGTAAAAAATTTGGCACTATTAAGTGGTAAGAAAAGATCTTCTTGGTCTGGAATAGCCTCCGCGTCAAATTTGGTAACCGCATTTAATTTCCGAAAATCTATGCAAGTACGTACTGTTGAATCTTTTTTCTTAACCAAAACAACAGGAAATGCATAGGGCGATTGAGACTCTTCAATAATGTCCATTTGAATCATGTTCTCTATCTCCTTGTCTAAGACATCTCTCATATGAATAGGAACTGCGTATGGCCTCAGTGTAATAGGTTTTTCTGTTGTGAGCTCAATGTTGAATGCTTTAACCTTCGCTTTACCCGGTATATCAGTAATTATATCTTTATACTTCTCAACTAGCGTCTGAATCTGTTCTCTTTGGGATTCGGTTAATTCAGAATTGATATTAATATGCTCCCTGGAATTAGTACTCTCAAGAGTAGGTAACTCAGTAACTTCATCCTCTTGGTTATCATCTTCCTGGTCGGTTACAAGGGACGCTATGCACGCATGTAATAATTCTTCCCCTTGACCCCATACAAGACATGTGACGCAGTTCCCGAGAGTTGTAGATCACTATTTTCCTTAACCGTACATTCCATGTTGTTTTTTCCATGATATTTTACAAGTCTGTTAACATGAAGAATTTTTACTCGATTGCCTTTCTTTATTTTTACATTAAACTTCTTAATTCTTTTTTCTACTTTATAGGGCCCCTCCCAATGCAAGGCTAACTTATTCTGTCTCTGTGGTTTCAGTAAAAGCACAGAATCACCTGTTTGAATATCTTTTTCTTTGCTATTTCTATCATAATACCTTTTATAACTTTCCTTACATTTTGAGCTATTTTTCTGAGCTATTTGACAAGCCACAGCCAGCCTACTTTTTAGGTCTAATAAATAGTCAAACACATTCTTTATTTCTGGTTCTACCTGTTGATTAGTAAAAAGATCTTTTAGAATTGACATAGGCCCCCTGACTTTCCTTCCATACAACATTTCATAAGGGGAAATGTTAGTAGACTCATTTGGTACCTCTCAGTACGCAAACAGAAGTGCATTTATAACTCTATCCCAATTCTTAGGTTCTGATCGGCCGTCTTTCTAGCATGCACTTCAAAGTCCCGTTAAAGCGTTCTACGCCCCCATTTGACATGGCGTGGAATGGTGTTGATTTAACAATCTTTATTTTAAAAAACTGACATATTTCTTTGTATAATTCGGATCTGAACTGAGATCCATTATCAGAGAGTATCTGTTCCGGGAATCCTATTCTAGTAAAAATAGCACTTAGAGCTTCTATTACTACTGGTGTTGTTGTATTAGGTAGTGGTACAGCTTCCGGCCATCTTGTTGCCAAATCAACCAACTTTAAAATGAATCTATTCTTCCGATCTGTCATTTGGAGTGGTCCTATGATATCAATAGCAACTTTAGCAAATGGAGTGGAAATAATATTCATGCGCCCTAGTTCTACCTTTCCAGCTTTTCCTGGGTGTCTACCTCTTTGACAAAGGTCACAACATTTAATGTATGTTTTTATATCTTTATCTACCCCAGGCCAAAAGAAATGCGAATATATCCTATACCTGGTTCTATTTATAGCCATATGTCCAGCTAAAGGTGTAGAAAGTGCTATTTCTAATATTAGTTAGTCTATTCGTAGGGATTACAAGTTGTCGTTCTATTACCCTAGGGCTATCTTTTCTCTCAAATTCTTTGTAAAGTAGACCTTCTTCCACAGTAAATGATATTGTTATGACCCTATTGGCGGCGCAAAAGGGTTAACTATAGGCTCAGTTGACACACACGAGAATCACTAAGGTCAGCGGGGGCCATGGACAAGGGACACTACTACGATTACATGATTACACGCAAATATGACCAATGTTATGGTCATGTGATCGAAAGCCTGCGTGTACGAATGACAGTGGATAGAAAAGCGGGAGTTCAAGACCGGAGAGCGTCGAGACCAGCACAGTTAGTCGCCATGAGATCGGTCCTGGTTGAGTCCTAATGTGTTGATGTACAAGTCCAGAAAGAGAGACAGTAGAGTTTAAGTTGTTGATGTACAGAGTGACATTTTAGTTGTTGATGTGTTTGACGCCAATTGTCTAGTATTGGCTGTTATCTACTTATTCACTCATTATTAAAGTACCAGATTATTTGGAGCCTTGTTGTCAAGTTCTTGATGTGTTGATGTATGGTGTTGTGTTTAGCAGTGTTTACCGAAGGTCAGAAAGGAGGGAGAATCGTAACAATATCAATCCATTTTTCTTATCTTCGACCATTCCTGCTTTCGCTTTTTCCCATAATCTAACTAACGAACTATCATTTCTTATCCATTTCATATTGTCTTGCTAGTTGTTTGTCCTCCATCTCTCTTATATGTCTTCCCTCCTCCACTTCCCCTGTCAGTCTATCTAAGTCAATTTTCTGTTGGGCATCTATAAATTTCTTTAACATTTTGCCCTTAAACCCCAACATTTGAGCCTGGGCTACTATCTCCTCAAATGGACGAGGTATAAACTCTGACATTTTCCTAGAGCAGTGTCCTTTATTACAATATTACCTCACAAAATGATATACATACAAAAACAATTAAAGCAAAATTAAAATAATACAAATACCTCTGCTCCTACTAAAGTTGTTCAACTGGTACTCCAACAGGTTAAAGACAATAGTCCAAGGTTATCCAATAAGGTGATTTCTCTTAGTCTATTTCTGGTAGATAATCCAACAGGTAATCCCAACATGGCTTTATACCTACGCGTGGTACCAGTGCTTGGAATGTACCACAAAAGTTAAATTCATATAAGTATTAGATCCAGCAGCAGCTTCTTCAGTATAATCCAAAAGGAATGTACCACAAAAGTTAAATTCATATAAGTATTAGATCCAGCAGCAGCTTCTTCAGTATAATCCAAAAGGAATGTACCACAAAAGTTAAATTCATATAAGTATTAGATCCAGGAGCAGCTTCTTCAGTATAATCCAAGGAATGAGCATATTGGTAATCCAATTATGAGGGACGAACTTGCCCTTGCATATACCTTTATGTTTAGACGTACTAAGAGGTGCTACTATTACTTGCTAATAGTGAACACAGTAGGCCTGTTAAATCATTATTATTAGATAGTAACAGCCTAAAATATAGACGACGACATTCCGCTCCTTATGGACTTGAACTCATTCATTAGTACACACTCGGAGATAAGCGCTGTCTGGGTGCAGCAGATACTTTAGGTAACAGTACTCAGAGATATGCGCTGTCTGGATGCAGCAGATACTTCAGGTTACAGTACTCAGAGATATATACTGTCTGGATGCAGTAGATACTTCAGGTTACAGTACTCAGAGATATATACTGTCTGGATGCAGTAGATACTTCAGGTTACAGTACTCAGAGATATATACTGTCTGGATACAGCAGATACTTCAGGTTACAGTACTCAGAGATATATACTGTCTGGATACAGCAGATACTTCAGGTTATAGTACTCAGAGATATATGCTATCTGGATGCAGCAGATGCTTCACTGGAGATTGATGCATCCATCGCATGTAGTTGTTTTGGACAGGCCCCCAAAATGTCAAGACTCATTTCTTCTCTAATATACGTATGTGTATTACTAAATGTACCCAAGTCCTGGGCAATACCACAACGACACATACAACGATAGAACAAATATTCAGAATGCCAACTCACAGACATATAACATGTTTATTACATTATCTGTACTATAATACAAAATCAGTTCAGACATTTGAAATATCCAGTATCAATTAAAAATATATCAGCTTAATATTCCATAGACTGAATAGTGACAACACAGAGAAATAATTAGAGTTTACACTTCGACTATATCTATATCCTAAAGTCCAACTGTCCTGGACTAGGAACAAAACCACACTCCCTTATTATGAGTTACATTATTTTCAACAAAAACATCTCACCAAGTAAAAACAACCCAAAACAAAAACAGTTTTGAAGTCAACAACCTGAATTGCCCCCCTTCTCCTCTACAGTAAACAGGAGACCCAGGCTGACCAGAACTCAGTCCTGACAACATATTTAAATTCTGCGTAAAAAGTTGTAATAGTAAACATTATATCATTTTTTATTTAAATGCTCAGAAAATTTTATATTTAATAAATTAGAAAATTCTTCACATCTAAAAAAAAAAACAGGATTCTGCGAGATGTTTATAGTTTTAAAAGACGTGATGTCACAAATGCGCTGGCTAAATTTAGATCTAGACCTATATAATGAATTAATATATAACCGATAAACTCTCTAGATCTAGATCTATCGGATCGCATTTATTGTTACGCTTCACAGCTAGATCTAGTCTCCACATTGATTTATAATCGGTCTTTGTTTAATAAATAACATTCTAGATCTAAGCCTCTATTTCTACTTGAAGAAAATGATATATATTGTTCTTCAGCTTGTTGCAGTAGTTCCAATCACAAAGATAAAATCAGCAAGTATGCTGACACAGAAATTAATGTCTCTTTTCATTTGTTTCCAAGAGATGGATGATGGATCTATTCTTATAATTCTATGACTATGAGTACACTATCTACTATGTCACTATGAGTATGACTAGATCTGGTTCATTCATAAAACAAATGCTTTAACGATTTTTTTTTTACTATTAAATATTTAGCCTTTAACGACTCGACTAGTTTAGTTTTTAGATAATCTATAGAATCTAGATGTAGTCCAGATTATTATTATACGGCTTCTAGATAGATCTATCTACTTTGATGTTAAAACTAATAATACCTATTCGCCATTTGTACACAATATCCTCTTAGACTTAGTAGTTGGTGTAAATTTCGCAAACAGACTATCTTGTGTAATAACCTAGAATAATAACACACTCCTAGCAACAAGATTTGAATTTATTTCTTTTTCTTTTATGAAAACCGTTAATTATTAAGGTACAAAATAAAATAAATTAGTTATAAAAAATATTTTCATTCTTTTCATGTAGCTAAAACTGAATTTAGATGATATTTTCGAAATCCATTTTTTTTGTTGCTTTTTTCTTGAACTATATTTTACGGTATTTAGATGTAGATACTAAATTGCTAATTTCCTACAGGGATCCAGCATTCTGCAAAACAATTTTTAGATCTATCAAGTTATGCTTTTTGTTGTCTTAAGTCTATGTATTAACATTTGAATAACGTCAATATATGATTTACTACTGGAAATTAATGATTATTACCCAAAATCGACATAATGTGATATTTATTTTATCAATGTGGTAAAATCCACCGGTCTCCCTTCAAGATGGCGACTTACATACCTCGTAGTGGTACATTCTACGATCCCGATTCAATAAAAGGAACATTATCTGCTTTAAATCATCAAAGAAGTATTTCTCAGTTTTGTGATGTTGTTTTGAGGGTTTCAGGAACTCAAATTTTCGCACATTCTAATGTTTTAGCAGCTGCAAGTCCATATTTTGGATCGTTTTTAGGCACAGGGACAGACTGCCCAAGGATGTTTTCACAAAAACATCCCCAAGTTATCGAAATTCATATTGATACTAAAGAAGGTGATCTGGGTTACGGTGAAGCAGTTTGCAGGGTTGTAGATTTTATGTATACAAGTAAAATCGTTTTAACAACTGACTTAGTTTGTCAAATTATACAGATAAGCAAAATAATGCAGATGGATAAGTTACTGCAGTTTTGTGAATACTTTCAAAATGGAGAAAATGATAATATTCCCAAAGATATTGCAACTTGCACAACAGGTTTGCAAGAGATAGCACAACTTTTAGGTTCTCGCTTTAAGACAGTTAAAAAAGCAGATGTTTCTACTATGACAGAAGCATCAATGTTTCTGAAAATCGCTGACCCTGCAGCAGGTAATAGTACAAATATTACGACTACGAATGATACATTGTCTTCAAATCCAGTTGACACCCCTTCCAATTTACAGTTGACTGTATCTAATCACAATGGCATAAGTTTGATTAAACAAAGAGATAACAAAGAAGAAGAGTTTTCTGGCTTAAAAGTAAAGACAGAACTTGGGTTTGAGTCACTAAGTATTGATCAAAATGATGCATCTCTACTTCTTGAAATTGGTAATGTTCGATTACCTGGAGAACAAGTAAACAAAACATTCTTGCATTTTTCAGAGAATGCACCGGACAAAAATATAAAGCCTCAAATTACTGATTCCCCAATGCTAGCTCAAGAAGATTGTTTTAGTGGAGTTCAGGTATTGGCTGATATGATGAGCTTAGCTGTTGGTAAACAGGATACAGAGCAGAGTTTAATGCAAACACAAAAACCCTCATTAACTACTGATAAAAACTTTGTTTTAGAAGACCAGTCACAAAAAGATATAAACTTGGAAGAAATATCTGACTTAGTCAGGTTTGATCCTGTTACCACAGCCATTCTGCAAGCATCAAATGTTAGTAAAAGAGGTCACACCAGGGGGCGAGGAAGAGGTCGGGGAAGGGGGAGAAGACCAGGCCGACCAAGAAAATCAAAAGAAGAACCAGACAGTGATCCTGAATTTGAAGAATTTATGGATACTTTAGAGAGAGGAGATCCTGTAGTGCCATCTGTGGGAGAGAATATCAGTGATTCTAGGATTCTTAAAGATTTTGATACTGACAAAGAAATGATGGAGACAGAACAAGGTTTATCTACTGAAAAATCAAACTTAAGAAGTGAGATTGGTATAAGTTCTTGGAAAAGTCGAAGAAGCAGGTCAAAACCTTCACATATCAGGAAGGACTATATTATGCATTCATTAACAAAGAGAAGTAGGAGGCAAACAGAAATATCAAAATTAAATACATTTTCAGGGAAATCTAAGCCAATTGAGTTTAAAGAACCAGCAACAGGTATTAAGTTTGTCTGCCAAAAATGTGACTTTACAACATCTTTATTTAAGAGCTACCGTCAGCACCTCAAATCTCATCCAGAAACTGATCCTAGATATTTTGTTTGTGAAAAGTGTGATTTCAAAACCACCAAATCCAGAGAGTTCACTGCTCACAAACAAAAACACATGAATGAGGAGCTCATTTGTTCTTTCTGTGAACATCAATCTGAGACAATGGAGGATTTTCTTGAGCATGCAAAAAAGCATGAAGGTGATTTCCCTTATTTTTGTCCTGAATGTGACTCCAAGTTCAAAACTAAAAACCAATTGATTGCTCACAAGCCAAAGCATCAATTGGAGAAGCCATTTGTATGTGCCATATGTAAGTCTGGTTTCAAATGGAAGCATGCACTAAAAAATCATATGATAACTCATAGTGCAACTAAAGATCATCTTTGTGATGTATGTGGCTATGCAACGGCACATAAATCACAGCTCAAAGCCCACAAACTGATTCACACTGGCCACATGTTTAAATGTCCTGTTCAGGGTTGCCCTTTTGAAGCCACCAAGCGACAGAATCTCAAATATCATATGGTCACCCACACTCATGAAAAGCCTCACCAGTGTGAAGTGTGTGGTCAGAGTTTTTCTCTCATTAAAAACATGCGGCGGCACATGCTTCTCCACACAGACTCTCGGCCTTTCAGTTGTAAAATATGTTCATTCTCTACCACTCGCTATGATAAATTAAAGGAGCACAATCATAAAATGCACAATATTGGAGATGCTCCAGTTTCTAGAACTACAGACATTGCAGAAGAGGCTGTGAGTTTACTGAATTCTAATGTAACATATGTCTCTGGAGATAGCATTACTATAAACAGTGATGGTGGCATTACTGAGGAGACACTACATACGATAGCCCAGCTTGCATCAGCTCAGAATTTGAGTGCTATCGAATTGCAGGGTACCACCATTAACATTGAACAAACTGGTGAAGATGGCACAGTTTATCCTTTTATAGCCACTGTCCAAGCATACACAGATAGCAGTGGAGAAGTACAATATATAGCAGAAATACCAGAGTAGACTATAAAGTTGTTTTTTTACTTACAGTTTTGTAAAAGTGCAATGTAAGCTTATGTACATACATTTTAATTTTTAAAATGTTTCTATTGTATCAGTAATTAAGTTTTTTTAAAATAAAAATGTCCCTACATACACAAATTTACCCAGTAGAAGTAATGTAAATATTGCCATGTACAACACTATATAATGTTTAGTGGCTGGAACTGTGATCAACCCTATTTCTTTTTATATAATATAATAATATTGGATTGCATCTATTAGAGCTGGATGTACCAGGTACTCAGGAATGTCCCAACTTCTGTAGTAAAAATCTTAGTCTCTATTAGTATTCTGTAGCCAAATTTTCTACCAGTTAAGCCACCAACAAAACTTGTATTAACTCACTGTGTCTGGATGCAATCAATCACGCGTTATTTCTCCCACTTCTAATTGTCGGATCAAGTTGAGACATTGCACAATTATTACATATGAATCAATAACAAATACTTTATCAATTAGCTGTAATTAATTTATTTTGTTTTACATTACCCATCACTCTGTAACTTATCTTAAAAATCTCCTGGATTATGGGTACGACATGGTGCCAAAAACCAAAATATCAAATCTTTACATTGAAAATATATTAAGAAAAGGGGAGAAAAGCCTTATGTCAAGAATTAGGTAATTTGCTATAAATTGTAAAATCACATTTAAAGACTATAAAACCTTTAAATTTTATAAGTACTTGGGGCCTTGAGCAACTTTAGAAAAAAAATACTGTTACTTTTGAAAATTCAGCTCAGAAACCTTCCAGATAGTTCCCACTACACAGACACACACACATCCCCCCCCCCCCCCCCCCAAAAAAAAATGGTCCACTAGTGATTGGACCATAGTGCACTGAGCATGCTTTAGGCATGAAAGTTGTGCTAAACAAACAAAAAATAAATAAAAATATTTCTAATCACACATATTTATTGTTGTTAGACTAGATCTGTTTAAAATTAATTAAACTGGAACATGATTGATTCAAAATAGTTGAAGCAATTTCACTGAATATAAAAGCTTTGTTTTTAAGAAAGTATTGTTTTTAAAATATTTTACTTGTTTAATTTATAGTTGTTTGTAGTCATTAATGAATATTATCACCTTAACTAGGTTGTACATTATAATTGTGTCAGCAATTGTCCTTTAGAAATATTTATTTAGTTATTTTCTACTACTGGCCTGCAGGTACTGATTCTATGTTTGTTATATATATTTATAGTCATCTTGAAACCACTTTAGATTTAGGTAATGGCACTGCAAGGACATATATATATATATATATATATATGTAAAGTAAAGCTGGATACTGATATAAATTATAATACATAATAGTAAATTATAGTAAGTAAAGGTACCCCTTTAAGATCTTGTGATCTATGGTGAGGGTAAATTTGTTTCTCTGGTTGACAGTTAATCAGGGAGTGGCCAGCACAATGATCAACTTCCCCAATGTAAGTCAGTTACCATTAGAGTTGTGTGGACCTGGGGGTGTCCTCTTAATATCCTGAATCAAATCCCAGTCTGGGATTCAAACTTGAGATTCCTTGGTTTGGGGGCCAACTGCTTTATCACTGGGTCACCATTCTGAAAATATTTATTTCTTTTTGGTACTGCTAGTACACATTACAGCATTTTATCATGTCCGTTGTGCCTCTTATAAAATATTATCAGTGTTCACAGTTATTAGAGATATATATAACCAGGTACTCAAGGAATAAGGTAACTGTTAATGTAACTTTCAAGGAATAAGTTAACTGTTAATGTAACTTATCAATCTATTTAATGCTTTGAGACTTGTATATATTATGCTCTGATAATAATCAAGTTTTATTGAACCATATCCTATCTTGTATACAGAATTGTAGAGAATACATTACCAATTGCTGATTCTGTGATTTAATAGAACTAGTATGTTCAATATGATGTCAAAGTATTTTTTAAAAATGTAAATTATGTCAAAACCTATTTCATTGCGTTCTCT
Organism: Biomphalaria pfeifferi; assembly: GCA_030265305.1. Lineage (NCBI taxonomy): Eukaryota > Metazoa > Mollusca > Gastropoda > Planorbidae > Biomphalaria > Biomphalaria pfeifferi. The sequence continues at coordinate 1,040,599 of JASAOG010000174.1, read as the reverse complement.
CTCTCTAATGTTATTTCATTTAAACTTGAGTTTGTTGTTACACTGTTTAAAAAAACCTACCTACTTACTACATTTGTCTTTAAATGAAGGCTAGCATTGACATTGATGATTATTAATAAAGATATTTTAATTTCTAAGTTAGAAATTAATATACTGTGAATTGTTTTTCAATATTTTTATATTGGGGATAACTTTCAAATAAATGACAAGCATTACTATACATAGAATCTATGATCTAACTTTTATGTTTATCTCATTGTACCTGGAACTGAAAGTGCAAATAACAGTACAATGGTTTTATATTCACTGGTATCAGTATCATATTTCAATAATGATACTGGTACATAATATGATGGCTTTGAAGATCAAGATGCTGTTACAAACAAAAGTAACACTTTTGGTACCGGTAACAGTAATTTATTTTTATTTTTTTTGTTCATTTGAAAACTAATAAATACTTTGAAATAGAGGGTTGCACAATAATGATTCCTACTAGTCTGCACACAGATATAGATGGGTGGAAGGCATTATAATGCGATAAATAAAATGGTTCCAGTCAAAATAAAGAAACAAAGCAATCACTTACTCAAACCAGTTGCAACATCATCAACTAGTAGGCCTACATATTACAGTACCAGTTCTAATGATTATTATTGGTACCGGAACAATAAAAATTACACTGTGTATTTGTAGTCTCAGATTATTGCTACTGGTATCTTACATACAATATATGTATGAGTTGGTTTTTGTTGATACCCATTTAATCACAAATGCTGGTAGCCAATGCCACATACTTTTAATGGAAAAAAAATTTAACAAATAAAGTACCAGTGTAGACTTTTTAGTACTGTACTGCTAATTTAAAAAAAAAAACTTAATACATGTATGATTTGTATAATAAAGTAAATTTTGTTCATTTAAAAATTCAGGTCTGGCAGACATCAGTATCACTTAACTCAAGCATTAGCATTAAATATTTATGACAGAGTAGAAAACAAAAAAATACTGACTTTGGTAACTGGAGCCATGGGTGTGGGACAAAACAGATTCAAAAGATAGATAAATAAATAATCTTTAAAGATGCTTAAGTACATAAAAAAGTTTAAGTCAATAATAACCCTGTTTTATTTCTATGCTACTAAGCTAATAGAATTGTTTATTTACCACTTTGTATGAATTCTTCATTACATTAATGTTTGGGAATCTTAGATGATTTGGTACATTGGCATAATCACTTATTTTCTGCAGTATTGTGCATAAAATATAAAAAAAATCAGCACAACAGTTTGAGTACCGGTATCAAAACAGTGATATTTACAATTCACAATTACAAAAAAAATATAAAAAATAAATACAAGTTAAATATTTGTAATGAGGGGGGATAGGTTGTGGAATAAAAATATTTATCACAACTGCATGTATACAATCATCATGATCTAATGCTGCACATATACATTAAACAAATACTTTCAATATTTTCATTTTTAGCAAGGGAATGCATTGTTTACTGGAAAGAAATTCGATATAATATGTTGAAAGAATACTTCAAAAATTGAAATAAGCATTTTTGATTTTGTAACTTGAAATAAGTTTTAGGAACATATGTGAGAAACAAAATGTATTTGAGAATTCAAATATTTCCCATAAAACTAACACTAATTCTGTGTAATATATAAATATAGGTACACAACATTATGTCCTAGTCTAGACATTGTATCACCATTTAATCCTGATCACATAACAAGGCATCAGAAAGCAAACAATGAAATAAAGAGAGATATAGCATAAATTATTAAAAAAATAGATTATTTTTTTACACTATAGAAACAAAGAGGAAACAAATCTGTTAAGAATAAAATAGTACATGAAATAAAAGTGAAAATGTTTCTTTGTTTCTATAAAAATCTTTATAAAGTCAAGCATACTGGTATGACTAAAACTTTAAGGTGCATAGGGCATGCTTTTTTTTTTTTTTTATATACTTTTGAACTCAGCATTTCTTAATATTGTGATATTTGCATGTCTTATAGGCAGACAAACTCAAATATAATTATCTAACAAAATCTATCAAAAGTCTCTAACTTCTATATAAGCAACTATTAAATTATGTTCATCTGATTGAAAATTGTTACATTTTTCCAAACTAAAAAAGATTCTTTTGTCATGATGAAAAAAATAAAACCCTGAGTATTTTTTGGAGTATAGGATTACCGCATTACTGGCATGATGGAATTTATTTATATACATTTGTAAAATAAAATGAAATAACAACAAAATAATTTAGCAATATTTCATAAAAATAAATGTGAACAACTCTTAACGACATGATTCTTTGAAATAAGAAAGACAATTAAAACCAGAGTTTTTACATAAGTTAACTTAAATATATTTTGTTCCATGGCTAATATGAAGAGAAAAACGTTAAATGTTTACACTCATCACAACAAAATGTGATATACTGGTAAGTGAAAAAGTTACTAGGTTCTGTGAAGCTAATATAATTGTATAGATAAAACAATGTGGAACTATTCCACAATTAATTTTTAAATATTAAACTATTCCAGCATCTTTGGCCATGTTACAAAATACTGAGTTTTTATCAGCCAACAAAGTTTGTGGGGAGTCAAATTCTTTCACCTGACCTTTGTCCATCACTAGAATCCTGATGAGGAAGTGATTAAACAAAATTATGTATGTTAATTTTTTTTTTAATATAACAAATATTTAATTAAAAATAGTATGATTCAATAAAAAGAAATGTACATGGCATAAGTGTGTATTTAAACATAGAAATACAGAAAGATTTTTTAAAATGTACTTAGTTTATTAAATTGTAAGATGTGTGACTAGGTGGTAAAACTATTTAACACACACTCAAACATTTATATACCCACTATAAATATATATTAAGCAATGATAGGTTTTATGCTTTTTATTTTCAACAAAAATAAAATATTTTATTTGAACTGCTTTTGACATACTTATCATAATCCATGACTGTGTTGAGTCTGTGAGCAATGGCGAGAACAGTGCAATCCTTGAACTCTGAGCGAATAGTTTTTTGAATGAGCTCATCTGTAGCCATATCAACAGCTGCAGTGGCTTCATCCAGGACCAGGACTTTAGTCTTCCTAATGAGAGCTCGAGCCAGGCATATAAGCTGACGCTGGCCAACACTAAAAAAAAAAAAAAAAAGAAAGAAAATATACATCACATCACTTCCTCACTTTATTCTCAAATCACATGAAATAAAGTGACATCTACATTTTTAATATTTATTGCTGTAGCTTAAAGGAATAATAATATTGTGTAAACTAAACTAATGTGTTGTCATGCATCTAGCATTCAACACCAAAGATGACAAGTGCTAGAAATGCTACAAAAATGCTAGAGCTCAACACAAAATTAATTAAAGAAACCCTGACCTTAGGTTCAAGCCTCCTTCTCCACACTCGTAATTTAGCTTTTGAGGTAGAGTATCCACATAAGCTTTCAAGTGCGCATGTTCTAGGGCTGACCAAAGTAGATCATCTGAATGCTCATTAAATGGATCAAGATTCATGCGCAGTGTCCCAGAAAATATAACAGGATCCTTAATGGATAAAGACATATCTTGTCAATACAACTTAGTTAAATGGATGTATCATATGAAGTAAATATTAAAAAATTATTTTTACCTGAGGTAATATTGTCAGCTTAGACCTAAGATCAAAAAGACCAATAGCTGATAACCTTATGCCATCTATGGTAATACTTCCACTGTCTGCCTCAATCAGACGAAACAAAGCAATAGTCAAAGAAGATTTCCCAGCTCCTGTCCTTCCCACAATACCAATCTTAAAGAAAAAATAATCAAACAAACACTAAGGCACCTAAACTACATAGAGATAATTTTTAAAATGTCCCTCTAAAATGTTTTCTTTTACTCGATTTGATAAAAGTCAGAGCCAAATGTGCAAGATTTTTTTTTTTTTAAATCTATAAATACAAACAATAAGGTACACATTTTAAGTGAGAATAAATTATAGGAGAATAAATTATTATTGGCTTTTAGTATTTAATAAGAATCTCTAATATCAGATATAAATTCATAGAGAAAAAAACAAGACCTTCTCTCCAGCTTTGAATTCGCATGTGACACCTCTAAGAACCAGCTCAAGACCTGGACGATACCGAGCTTTGTAGTCAATGAATTTAATTTTCCCCTCTTGAGGCCAACTGGGGTGCGGTCGATTGAATGGAATAATCCTTGCTTTCTAACAAATATTTTAAAAAATAATACAATTTTGACTGTGCCAAAAAAAAAAAAGCCCAATCATAATTTATTTTATATTATAAAATAAAACAAGAAAAATCATACAAATCTTATATTAAGTGTAATTGTATGGATTAGTTTGAATCAGTCATGTAATTAAAATTATAATAGATCAAGACTAACAATAATAATCTGTGCGATTAAATTTTTTTTTCCGCCAATGTTTTTTTTAGCAAAATTTCTTGCTTTTATCTTTCTCAATGTGCTATAATCCTATCACTTGTCTAAATAAGGGGGTCGAGGAGGGAAAAGAGAAGGGGTATCTGGAAGGGGAAAAGAGAAGGGGTATTTGGAAGAATGTTACAGTGATCACTTTTTAAATGCATTTTTTAATAAATAAAAAAAAAAGCTGTTTGATCTGAATTCAAACTTGAGGGCTTTATCCTCCTCAAGCCAATACACTAGCCACAGTGCCAGCAAAATGAAAATATAAGGTTTTATAGTTATCTATTGTTAGTTTGAAACTTTTAAGTGATGACCTAATTCTCTACACAAAGTATAAAGGGGACTAATTTAACATATACCACCATATCAGTCAAGTACAATTTCTTTTCCTTGTTTGATGCCAAACAAAATAATTAATTAACAATAGTTAATTAACTAATTGGTTAAATATTTTTTTTATTGATTCTTGTTTTGTCAGGTACAAGAAACTATTGTGTAAAATTTCAAATTGATCTGAGATTAGGTGTGGGAGAAATAACCTTTACAAACTTTTTACCAGACAGACAGAGTGAGTTGATATGAACTTTGTAAACAAAATAAATTCTAACCTCATTTTCTGTTTCACAATATTCTTTAATCCTCTCCACAGACACAATGTTTGTTTCAAGATCACTTAAAGTTCTCACAACATAGTTCAAGGCACTTGTTATCTAAAAGTACACACACACATCCACATAAATAAAGTTCTTTAAAAAGCAAAAACAAAAAATTGCTGACAAAAAAAAAACATTGTTCAGGACAATAATGTGACACCTTTGCTTTTTTGCTGAGTGAACTACTTAATGGCTACACATATTTTTGTTTCATTTTAAAGAACCACCTTATTGTTTTTCTATTTAAAAAAATCTTAACAATAACTCAAATTACCCAGCCCTAGACATTAATCTGAAGATGTCTTTAAGTCATGTTTATACCAAGTTGACTGGTCCTTCATAGCACCATAAAGCCACAAGTTAATCACATGGAAGGAGCAATAGACTTAAATCATGTTGTAGGTGTATTTGAGTTAAACCGAGTTAAAAAATGTGGTAGTAGTAGGGAAGTTGAACAAGATAGCAACAGAAAAGTTACACTTATTCAGCTCAGGTTTATCAAAGTATTGCGTGTCCAGCACAATGACCAGCCACTATACCCAGTACATTAAAAAAACAAATTGAGAGACTGACATGATTCAATCTTTGACTAAGCCTACAGTTCAGAGCAATATTCCTCATGTCAATACCAGATTCAGTCAAAGAACAGTATCACAAACTACAGCCCTATCTTGAATTTCTATTTTACCACACACAAAAAAATAATTAAAAGAAGAAAAACACAAAACTGTATAGATAAAAATGAACTCATACAACAATTAAAATTATAATAATAAATGAGATGCAGCTGCCCAAGGTAACATAAAATAAAAATCAAAGACATTATTGAGTTAATTAACATACCTCAGTTGCATATGAAACAGATAAGCCAACTAGCCCAGCAGGTAAGCCCTCAGTCAATAAAACAAAGATAGCTGCTGCTAGAATGATTAAATTGCCAATACATTCAAGGTAGAGACCAAGCCAACTAGAAAATGAGATAAAATAATAAAATAAATTAATCCCTTAAATTCTCTAGCGATAGAATGCAATGTTTTTTTGGTAGACTACTATAATGCAATATTGTTACCAGTATTTTAAAAAGCTTTCATGTAACAAGAGCTCTTCATTTCCTATTCAGATTTAGAATTGATAAACGTATGTACTCTTAAATAGTAGGTATAGCTTTTTTTTTCAATCTTATTTTGAAATGAGAGTGCCAATACCACAGCTTATAAATTTTATCCAAGAAACTGAGCGCTTATGAAGATTTTTTTTTGTTCTCAAGGTATGAATATAATATATTTTTATATTACAATAAAACATATTGTTCTATTTTTTTGTATTATACTAAATTTTCTTAAAATATTTTAATTGGAATTTTTTTTGGTTTAAAGTTATCTCTCTTTACTGATGACAATTTAAAAAACTGGAAATACATCTAGTATTGTAAAGCTATTGGGTAAGGATAAAATAAAACTAAACAAAAACTTAAGACTAAAAAAATGGTAAAAACCAAATAAAATCCAGACTAATGGTATATAGCTATGATATAGACAACAGTGGTGCCAAAATCATTCTCCAAAGGGCTATGGAATAGAAGTAGGCCATTATAATGTTTTCTAATGCGGAATTAGAAAAGAAATATTTTTGACATCCAAAATATTTTTTTACCAAACTACTAAACACTTTTACCAGTATTTGTATATTACAACATATAAGCATAATGATGATAAATATTACCGTGTACCGTGTGGGTTACCTCAGTTTACATCAGGACTGTTTGATTCCTTTGATGCAGACACTTCTAACCCATACAATATCCTAAACACCATCCCAAACCAAACTCACCAACCACTAGCCAGATCCACTCCTGTTAAACCTAAATCTACTAAAATTAATACAACAGCCTCACTAAACAAAACCTACTAAAGAAGTAATACCAAAATACCTTAAAACCTTAGTAGTAAATTTTCAAAGCATTAGGAACAAAACAGCAGACTTAGAAATTTTATTAGAATGTGAGAAACCAGACATAATTGCAGGAACAGAAACTTGGCTACATCCTGAAATTTATAATGCAGAAATTTTCAATAGTAATTATGAAATTTTTAGAAAAGATAGGGCTGATAATCATGGAGGAGTTCTTCTAGCAATAAAAAACACTCTTATAGCAGAAGAAATTACCTTACCTAACTCAAAAAATATAGAATCAACATTTTGTAAAATTAATACCACCTCAACATCCCTAATAACAGGCAGCATTTACAGACCACCAAATTCTAGTTTAGAATACATGCAGGAACTATGTAATCAGATTACTACACTTGAAGGGACAAATAAAAATGCAGTTTTTTGGATTATGGGTGATTTCAACCTACCTGATATAAATTGGAAAACACTAACCGTAGATAAACCTTAAGGACATAAATGAGCTTTTCATAGAAACTTTACACAACCTAAGTTTAGATCAAATCATTAAAAAGCCAACTAGATTAAACAAAACATTAGATCTCTTCTTAACCAACAGACCTGGATTAGTAGTTGATTATGATATTATCCCTGGTCTATCAGACCATGAGACCATAAAAATACACAGTCAGATAAAAGCAGTAGCCAATTCAAAACCCAAAAGAAAAATCTTACTCTGGAATAAATGTAACTACACCAAGCTGCATTAAACTTTCAACAAACATTCTTATTAGAAAAAGACATTAACCAACCAGTCGATGACCTCTGGAATTTCATTAAAAACCATCTTAAAAGCATTATAGAAAATCATATACCAACTAAATACACATCAAACAAAATAAATAAATGCTGGTTTAATAATAGACTAAAGAAGCTTTGTAAACAGAAGGAAAACCTATATAGAAAATTTAAAGAAACTAAGGCAGAAAGAGTTTACAAAAAGTATAAAAAAATTAAACACTTAACCCAAAAAGTAAGCAGACAGCTGCAGAGTGAATACATAAACAATGTAATATCTATAGATAACTACAAAAACCTATGGTCATACATTAAGTCTAAGAAAATGGAAACAACAGGCATAGCGCCATTAAAAGATGAACATAACATAATACATAATGATAATGAAACTAAAGCAAACATCCTAAACAAATACTTTGCATCAGCATTCTCAGCCCCAGGAGACAAAGTCATATTACTGACTTTGAACCAAGTAGACAACATAGAAGATATAGTAGAATTCAAAAACTATTAGCCAACACCAAACCAAATAAAGCATCTGGACTTGATGGTATTCCAGCTAGATTACTCAAAGAACTAAGCAATGAGCTAGCCCCAGTGTTCAAAAATTTTTTCAGGCTTCACTTAACCAGGGCAGAGTACCAAAGGACTGGAAAGAAGCTAATGTCACCCCCCTATTTAAAAAAGGAGAAAAATCTGACCCAGGAAACTACATACCAGTATCACTTACCAGCATCACATGTAAAATCCTAGAACACATAATATGTAGCAACATCATAAACCACTTAGACAAACAAAATGTCCTCACACCATACCAACATGGCTTTAGGAAATATAGATCATGTGAAACACAACTAATAGGACTAATTGATGATTTTTCTAAAGGTTTAGATAATAGTGAACAAATAGATGCTATCTTACTAGATTTTTCCAAGGCTTTTGACAAAGTTCACCACCATAGTTTGCTTAAAAAATTAAAATATTTCGGCATTAATGGTCCACTGCATCAGTGGATTAAAGATTTTCTGATAGGGAGAGAACAAACTGTAATAATAAATGGCTCTAAATCAACACCAATAACAGTAAACTCAGGTGTACCTAAAGGAACAGTCTTGGGTCCACTACTATTTTTAATTTACATAAATGATTTACCAAATTGCATTACTTCAGGAACAAAAGTCAGATTATTTGCAGATGATTGCATAATATATAGAACAATAAAAACAACACAAGACACAGATATTTTACAAAAAGAATTAGATGAATTACAGAAATGGGAATCAAATTGGAGCATGTCTTTCCACCCAGAAAAATGTCAGTTGTTAAGAGTAACAAAAAAACTAAAACAAATTAATTCCACTTATCTTATTCATGGCAAACCAGTAACACAGACTAAAAACGCAAAATACCAAGGTGTTATAATAAATGAAAAACTGTCATGGAATCCACATATTGATGAAACTATAAAAAAATCAAACAAAGCATTAGGATTTATTAAAAGAAATTTCTATAAATCAAATAAGAACATAAAACAAAAATGTTATTTAACCTTGGTTAGGCCAATAATAGAATATGCATCCTCCGTTTGGGACCTCTCAACTCAAGAAAACATTAAGAAACTGGAACAGACACAAAATAGAGCAGTGAGATTCATAACAAATGAATATTCACATTTGACTAGAGTAACACCTATAGTAAAATCACTAAATGTAGAAAGCCTTCAGGACAGAAGACTCAAAAGTAAAGTAGCAATTATACATAAAACACTGAACCATAATCTTCAAATACAAAAACAAAACTTAATAAAATACTCTGAAAGACACAAAGATAAAGGCACATTCCTCGTCCCATATGCTAGGACAAATTTGTACAAATACTCCTTCTTCCTTAGTGCTATTAGAGCATGGAATGGGTTGCCTGAGCTGACTTGGCAGAATTTAAGTCATTGGTTAATATGCATGACTAAATGCATGGCGCGTAGGACGTAATCATCTTCTTTTTTGAAGTAAAGTCTGTATTATATAAGATAAGATTATCCTCTATTTTTGAAGATTAAATGTTTGTCAAGAAAATATTTACAAAATTAAAAATTAGCTTTTTTAAAAATTTAAATTGTATTTTGAGATCATTAAAGTGTGTTATTAAATAGAAAGTTAGAAAAGGGTTTTAAAGTTTTACTGTACAATTTATTATTAGTAAGAGAAATTAATTACCGATTGGAAACTAAACTAGCAAAATAGAAGGACAAATTGTGATCCACTCTGGCTTTAGAGTCTTCAATGAATCTCTCAGTGACACCATAGGCCCTGATGGTGGCAGCACCACTGACAGTCTCTGTGAAGTGAACGTAGATGAGTGACCTGGTAGTGGACTCAATTCTCTTGAGTTGACGGGATGTAGGGATGTAGAATCTCTGAAATGTCAACAGGAAAGACTGAACTATTTACACAAATCATAAACTTCAAGATTTAATGGTATTTTCACCTTCCCCTATCCCTTAGTCTGTTGACCATCTTTCTCCATTTCTGTCTTTTGCCTTTAATAGAATCTCTTTCAGTGACAGGCCTGTCCATTCTTCTATGTTGTCTTCCCATCACTTTGTCTTCCTCTTGTTTTTCTGGTACTTTTCTTTGAAGGAAGGTTATTGAGAGCCTTGAGGACCTTGTGCTATTTTAGTTTGTGCTTTTTGACAGTAATTAGCAGATCATCATGGGGTCCGATCACTAAACTAATCCTTTCTCTAATCTCTTTATTTGTAATGCGGTCTTTGTTTATTTGATACCTATGATCTTTCTATAGCATGACTGTTCCATTGCTAAGATCCTCCTCTCTAGTTCTGCAGTCAATGTCCATGATTCACAAGCATATAAGAATGTGGCCATGGCCAGTTTGATTTTATTGTTTAGGGCTATGCCTTTGTCTTTCCATATTGTTTTGAGTTTTGCAAGTGCTGTTGTGGACTGTACAATTCTGGCCAGTAGTTCAGGTTTGGTTCCTTCCCCTTAGATGATAACTGAAATATTTATTTACAGCTTTCAATATTTTCACTTTCTGAATCCTTCATTTTGCTTTTAATACAAATATTGTTGCTGTATCATTAATTTAAATGTAAAACTAATATATTAAAACTCAAAAGTTGCAAAAATAAAACAAGATATAAAATGTAAACAGTATCTTTTATAAATCATAAAAAAATCATGAACTGATAAGCTTGACCTACAATTATGTCCTTATTTAAAAAGACAACTTAACAGGATTAAGGCCAAATATTACATCTTCTTCTTCTTCCTCGTTCTTATCTTTATGTTGGAGCATTCAGATGACTAAAACAATATATGAGATGAACTGCACAGTGGTTTCCAAATCAGGGAGCTCTCCATATAGTTTTCATTCTATTGGGGTGTTTTGGGGCCAGTGTCTTGTACGGGCCTCACAGTAAAGAGATATTACATCTAATTAAATTTTTTTTATGGACAACAAACTTACATGTAGAAGTAAAACAATATAACATTAACTTTTAGGATATATTCTTGGATGGACTTATTTACAAACACTTACTTGTATGAGCCAATACAAAATTCCCAAAGGGACAATGACCACCAGAAACAATGGTGTGCTGTAAGAGATGGTTGCTATTGTTCCTAAAACAGCAAAGACACACATGTACCAAGTTCTGATAGTATTTGGCAAAGTGTTGTCCACAGTTTCAACATCTTTGGAAAACCTGTTCACAATTCGACCTATTGGAGTCGTGTCAAAAAATGACATGGGTGCTTTCAGAATGTTATCAAGCAGATTGAAATGGAGTCTTCCGGCAGCCATCACCATCTTTGTTGTGGCCAGTATGGCAAAGGTTAATAGAAGTAGGGCTGATTTTTGCAAAAGGAAGAAAAAAATTATATTGTTGTTAATACAGTTAGTATTTACTATACAATTATTGAAACTATTTTTTTAAAGAAAACTTAGAAAATAAAAATTTGGAAATTTGTCAAATTAAATTTTTATCAAGTGATATATTTATTTATAAAATACATAAAGGAAGAATTAAAAAAACAAAATACTTTGTTTAGATTTTTAAAAATTTAGGTTTCAAATAAAAAATTTTTATTACAAGTTAAAGCCATCATGCCTTTAACTTAAAAAAAAAGCAAAGATAAGACTAACTCCCTACCTTGTGCAAATCCAAGTGCTCCATAAATTCCCAAATACAAATTATTTTTAGCCACATATTCAGAGCTTTCAGCAGCTGAGACATTAGCCAACAACTTGTCATCAGTCCACATGCTGAGCCAAATGGCAGAGAAGGTGCTCGAGCCTTGAAATATTGTGAAGATCAAGGTCATGAAGATGAATGTAAATAATCCAACAGCCTTGATGTACACCAGGTACACATTGTACTTGACCTACATTGCACAAATTCAACCATAAAACATAGTAAGCTCAAAGAATTTTGTTTTTCATTTCTTTTAGCAACAATTTATCAGCCAAAATCTGTTTTAACTAAAATTTGAAACTGCAATTCATAATTATTATATTAGCATGATTAATTTTAGTGTAAAAGATTTGTTTTGTCCTTTCTGCTTGTAAAAAAGGAAACAATTTATGTAGATTGACCTGTTAAGTTGTATTAAATTAGACTAGATAGATATATTGTTTGATAAAGGATTGTAGTAAATTACATAGCAGATTTATGGTTGAAGTCTAAGTAATAGAGTACTGAATTGAAATATAAGCAATTATTGTTATATTTGTTTTTATCAAGCTTATGTATTTAATTTCCTACTATTATATATATATATATAATAACTCATACAAATTCCCCTTTCTCATTTTAAATGTAACGTTATCAAATGAATAATAGTTTTTTCCTTTTAGAAGATTTGAAGACTTCATTCTATGTTCCACATACTTTGCCTATTTCAACCTTTTCTTCCTCTATTAATTGTTGTCCAGTCAGTTTCTGTTCAGTTTTCTTTCCAACTATTTGTGTTGATGATATACTTTGGTAAGACAGAGCTCTCCGCCTAACACTTTCTATTTTCTCAGAATGCCTGGTAGCCAAGAACCAAAAAAGCAAAACTGAAAAGTAATTCTCTTCAGCACCATATAAAGTATCAGAATACAATATAAAGAATTTTACAGAATAAAATATTAAGAATTTTATGGTTGAGTAACATTTATCTCTTTATCTATATAATGGCATATGTAATCTTAAGTCCACTAACTCTTTCCCTTAAAAAGGATTAATTTTAAAAAATTTAACCAGTTATTCCTTATCATATAATTAGAACAACTAAGCACAACAAAGTTCATGTCTATGCATGTTTTAAATTAAATTGTTCCTCTCAAAAGTGAGCACTACTTATGAAAAGGGAGGAGCAAAGCACAGGGACACGCGTAGGACGTAATCATCTTCTTTTTTAAAGTAACATCTGTATTTGATAAGATAAGATATTTTTAAAGACCTCTAGAATTCATGTGGAAAAAAAGTCTCGTTGGAGTATTAAGGAGGAGGGGGGTTATATTGCAAGAAGTTCCAAAGGGGGATTAAAAAATAAAGCATTTCAGCCAAATTTAACCAAATATACTAACTTTTTAATGAAGCATAGCAACAAAATGATGGACAGCATTACATTTTTTAAAAAGTATTATAAGTTAATCTGCATCACAAAAAAACAACAAACCTTTTTGTGTCTTCCTCTGAGGTAGCATCAGATGTGACACTTTTTAATCTTTCTAATATCTTGTTTTTTAACTGATGGACTAAAAATATCATATTATATGAATACAGTTTTTAACAAAATTGAAAATAATGCTCAAAAGAAGAGTAAAAAACAAAGCAATTGAATATTTATTATTTTTTTTTTAGTATCTGAAAAAAAAAATGTTTTGTTAGTTTGTTTTGTTCAGGTGACTATTGTTGTTTTTCTTACTTTCAGGATCCTCCAGATGGGCTTCATCTACCTCAGATTCAGATTCCTGTTGGAAATATTCTTTTAAGAATTTAGCAAAAGCACCTTCATGAGATAAGAGTGCATCATAAGAACCTTCCTCTGAGATCTGGCCATTATCAACAACAATTATATGGTCAACAAAAGGCAGCCAATGTATGCCATGGGTCACAAGTACTCGAGTCTAGTCAAAAAACATAAGAAAGAATATTATTTACCTTTTTAAAATGAAATTAACTCATCATAGGGAACATTAAACAATCAGACAAAAATGACAAAAGCAGCAATCAAACTGAAGTTTGTATCTGAAGTTGAATAGAAAGAGGCCAAACATTTACAACACAACTTACTATTATTTATTTATGGCTGATATTGGATTAACAATACATATATCAACTGAATTAGCATCCATATTGTTCTATACATAAAACAAAAGATAAGACACAAAGATAAAGGCACATTTCTCATTCCATATGCTAGGACAAATTTGTACAAGTGCTCTTTCTTCCCTAGTGCTATTAGAGCATGGAATGGGTTGCCTGAGCCAGCCAGGAAAACCAGTGACTTGGCAGAATTTAAGTCTTTGGTTAATATGCATGACTAAATGCATGACGCGTAGGACGTAATCATCTTCTTTTTTCAAGTAAGGTCTGTATTATATAAGATAAGGTAAGATTAGAACTGCTACTGAATACATATGGCACAAAAACCATGTGCCATTTCATTGCCCCTAAGTGTGTGTAACTGTTGCACATATCATTGCTCCTAGTGTATGTAATTAACTTATGCATATATCTTTGCCCCTTGTGTATCTAATTGACTTGAGTCCATGTGTCAGACACCTTCAATAAATGGCTTTGCCCATAATCATTTTTTCGAAATGTCACAGGCCTAAGTCCAGTAAATAAAAAATGTAGCTCAGCCAAAACAAGAAACAATCCAGTATTTTATGATTCCCATTTAATCACCTGCTTCCCTCAACCTTTCTTGATAAGTTCCCCCCAAATATTCATGAGGAATCAATCTGACCTTATCTTTCAGTATTCCCCTGTGGCTTATCACAGCTTTAAAAATATGTTTCCCAACATGAGCATCTACAGCACTAAGAGGATCATCTAACAAGTAAATGTCTGCTTGGCTGTACACAGCTCTGGCCAGGGAGACTCTCTGTTTCTGACCACCTGATAAGTTGATGCCCTGAAAAAACAACAACATATATACACTACTCTAACTTGAATGACATTTTAAATACAAATTTTCACAAGTATGACATACAAAATTATTTATCATGAATAATGGATAAGAAAGGCAGAGAAAAGTTCACCCACTGCGTAGGCCACAAGTATTTAAAGGCCAGCACAGTCACCAAACAGGATTACATTTCCCAACAGATGTTATATGTCATGCGCATCTGCACAATTTAGCATGGCCAATTGCTTTTTAACTATTATGTTTTGTTTACACTATTCATTCTTCCTTATGCTTTGGAACCTTGTTTTGTCATTGACCTTTGAAGTTTTTCAAAGGGTGAACTCAAGGGAATTTGTATTGATTGTTTTGTAATTGATCTTTGAATAGTCTTTCAGAAGGGTGCACTCAGAGGAATTTGTATTGATTGTTTTGTAATTGATCTTTGAATAGTCTTTCAGAAGGGTGAACTCAGGGGATTTAGTATTGATTGTTTTAGGGAGCCAGTTCTTGGTGCAACCTGAGAGACTTGTATCTATTCTAGTTAACAACTGTCAGGGGTGCCAAGACGTAAAATGCAACCCTGACATTAGGTAATACAGCTCTTTGAATTCAGAAACATCCCAGCCTTAATCAAGATCTGAACCCTAGACCAAGCAGTCAATTAAGGACCACGTTTTCCTTTATACTCTTTGCTTTGCAAGCTGATATACTGAGATTAAGATGACATTAGATGTTGATTTACACCTTGAAAATTTTGATAAGACATTTACATTATTTGATTATCTTAAATTTTATAAAAGACACAAAAACTTTACAAACAATAATAATGCTTTTATACAATAAAAAAAAACATCAAAAATTGAACCCAAAGTTGCTAACAAAATGAAAACATACTTTTTCCCCAATCTCAGTTTTATCTCTGGCAGGAAATATCTCAAGGTCAGGTCTCAAAGCACAGGCGTCTATAACTTTCTCATATTCACTGCTGTTGTATGGACTTTCAAAAAGAATGTTATCTCTCAAGGTGGCATTTTGTATCCAAGCTTCCTGGGAGACATAGGCTATTCTGTCCTAAATAAATCATATTCAATTACAGCACTGTTATATAGGCTATTCTGTCCTAAATAAATCATATTCAATTACAGCACTATTATATAGGCTATTCTGTCCTAAATAAATCATATTCAATTACAGCACTATTATATAGGCTATTCTGTCCTAAAGAAATCATATTCAATTACAGCACTATTAGTTTACACCAAACACTCTTCAGTAGACAATCTTAGCAAATATAAAAAACAAATTGTTGCTTAAATATCCCAAGTTAATTAAAAGTCAATGTTAAAAAAAAAAGCACAAGAAATAAGACTTGATACTGTTATTTTTAATGGAATAAAAACCCAAGGAAAGAGCTTCATACTTTAATAGTAACTTTCCCTTTGAGCTTTTTCATTTCACCCAACATGGCTGACAGTAGAGATGATTTTCCAGACCCAACTGTACCTACAATAGCCACCAGACTTCCTGAAGCTATATTCACATTGATCCTGTACATATATACAGATATAATCGAGGACAGATTTGTAAAAAAAAAGTATTTAAAAAAAACACATTAATAATTCTTTAAAAACAAAAGAAAAAATAATTTGTATTTTAAAATAAAAATACAGCTTAATCAATAGATAACTATTTTAGTAATAATATGATTTCATGTATACATAATTAACCATAACTATGAATTTCTACTAAATGCTTCATCACAGTTGTTATTTGTCATAAATTAATTTCGTCATTGTAATCCCAAATGTTAAATGCATTAACTCAACTTCTAACTTCTTGTGACAATTGTAAATTTATCACCATGACAGAATATTTGACATGGGTTTACAGACTAGTTATGTTTTTCACACAGACTACTGTCCATCAAATACATTTCTTTACCTTCTCAGTGTTGGCTGGTGTAGGCTAGAATCCCAGGTAAATGTTCCATTTTCTATTTGTAAAGCTGCATCTATATTGAACAAGCAAATCATTAAAAACACTTCTAAAAAAAAAGAAAAGAAAACCTTTTCAATGAAACTAAACATCTTTCCTATAAAGGCACTAATTTTGTATTACAATGGCTTACCCTGTTAATTAAAGTAAAAAAGTAAAGTTTCAATTTCAGATCTTGCAATCTATGGGGGCAGATGATGTTAAGATCATCTGTTTCCATGGCCAACAGCTAATGAGCAGGGTGTTATGTGGACATCACAATGACCAATCACCTTTACTTTCCCAACTAAATTCAGGTACCCATTAGAGTTGGGTGAACTCAAGGGCACCCTAAAAATCATGAAATTCAAATTTCCAGTCTTCACCAAGATTCGAACCCAGGACCCCAGGTTCAGAAGCTGAGTGCGTATCCACTTTTATATACATAGCTATTTTTTTTAATGCTTTTCTTCGTTTATCGGTCTACTAGCCTCCAAGCCTCCCTCTAATCTTCTTCTTTACCAAGGCTAATATTAAATAACAGTTATTACTTGAGTAGTAAAAAAAATATAACAGTGCTAGATGAATACATTTTTAAAAAATACTAGTCACTTATTCACTTAAGTGGCATCAAGTAATATGGTACTCTTCAGGAGTTCACTACATTTAGAGAATTTTAAAGAATAAAATGAACATAATTTACATTCTTCTAAGTTGATAATTTTTAATTGAAACAAAACAAAAAATAATTTTGGAAACAATTTTAATTTTACCACAATTTGGATCATGATCAACAACAGAATCTAGATCTTCACTGCATAAAAATTTAGAAACTCTGCTAATAGATACATCTGCCTGTAATAAACATTACATATAAAACAATGAATCTTCCAAACTTTCAAAATTAAAAAAAAAAAATTCAATGTTATTACAAACCAATACCAACATATTAAATAGCAAAATAACCAATAGATAACTAAAGGGTTAGGTGTTTTTAAAAAGTAATCAATTAATCGTCAAAGTTTGTAAACTTAAACTAAAACTTGATAATAAATACATGTACACAAAAATATACTGACCTGAATAAGAAATGGAATGATCATGGGTAACATAGCCATGGGCTGCCTCAGGATGCCAAATAGAGAGATTGAGACAAATGCTGTACTAGGATCTAAATAACCACTTTCAGAGACAGCAATGTATGTTCCAAATGAGACCAACTGTACCTAAATACAGAAATTAAACAATCCACATTAAATAGCTGAAACAAATGAGAATGTTCTACATTTCAATAATGATTCTTTGTTGTAAGATCAAATTTTAATCAAATACTTATGATAAATTCCTATATCTATTTTTCTTAACTCAGTTTCTATTTTTAAATATAAATTTATTTTTTAAAAAAAGATACAAATAAATAAATGTGTGGAAGAGTGGCATCACCAGCAGCATAGCTACCTTACAAGGGGGCTTTGAGTTCCAAACCTGATGGTAAACCAGAAATTTTTTAATGCGATATGACTCGGGCTAAACTGTGTTTACTGAGCACCCAAAGACTTCATGGAAGCTTCCTCCCATTTACCACCTCACAAACTCTTTAAAATTCTTTTAAATATAAAAGAACATAAAGGAAAAAGTCAACAAGTCATGTTAGCCAAAGCTGAAGACATTCTTTCTGAGGAAATGGGCAGATTCAAAACATGAGAAACACTCACACATATTCAACATCAATGACACTTAATATAGACTTTTTTTAGATTTGAAATAAAGTTCAAAATTAAGCTAAGACAAAATAATATCAAGGTTACATCTGTGACAAAGATCCTGAACAATCATGTTGAAATGTTGTAGGATATCAAAACGGCATTCTTTTCTCTGTTATATTTAATATGTGCTTACAGTATATCAAGATGGACATACTAGAGTGATAAACACCATACAGTACATCATGACTATTCACTGGGGGCTCCTTTCTATCCTCAGGTTTGGACTAGCTCCTGCAACTTAAATTGTTGTCATGGAAAATCATCACAATCTTAATTTGTTGCAAAGACAACACAAGATGCTGCATGAAGCTTGATGGCCATAATATTGAAATATTAAAGGTCAAATATAGCAAGGAATGAAGGCTCATTAAAAGTAACAAAAACTGACTCAGACCGGTCACTTCCATCAAAAGAAAACATCTTTTCCACAATATAATTAAAATCATACTTGGTTAGTAATTTGTATACACATGCACATTGTGAAAACTGGTCAGAGTATGTTAAAACTTGAAAGAAGAATTAATATGCTATTGATGATTGCTGGGTTTAAGAAAACAAGAAGAAAACAAACACTACAAGCTCCTAAAAACTGTCAAGCTCTGGGTACAAAGTAAAATTGATTCATTGGTCAAGATTAAAGATGGTAATGTGGAGCAGGCAGATAAGAAAGATAAATGAACATCATAAAAAAGTGGAAAGTTGGCCTGTGATAGACTAATGTTTATCTTTTGACTGATGGAATAGAGAACTTTGGTTGTGTACATCAACAAATCCACAATACAATTCAAGGGTTAAATGATAATGATAAAAGTTATAATACAGCAAAAAAAAGTATTTAGCCCTAGGTAATCATAATATCTTGATTTACAACTTACTACATAAGGGGCACATGTCCAAATAAACATGGTGATTGCTACCAAGTATGCAGTCTTTCTCAATGTTGTCAACTCCTCTTCTCTGATGGAGGTAATTTTTGCTTGAAATGAGTCCTCCCAGCCATACAACTTCAAAACCTGAAGAACAATTAAGAAATGTGAGTAGGATCCACAGAATGAAAGGCAAATAAGCAAAATAGGTTGAGTGCTATGGGTTTTCTTTTAGTTGTTTCAATAAAAACTTTTTAAAAAAAGCTTAGGACATTATATTGAGTTAGGCTGTTGCTGATTCTCTCACGTAAAATCAGGATTTAAAAAAAAAAATTTTATTAAGATTATTTTTTGAAAAATTGTAGAAAAGCACTTTTACCTAATTTATTTTGAACATTTCGTGGAAACAGATAATGGATGTTTCATTAATAAAAAAAAATTTAAAAATGAAAAAATAAATAAGATAAAATAAACACCATGGACAAACCTTTTTTTTTTTTTTTTTTTTACATTATTTGAAAATTGCTTCAATTTATGGGCAATAATCAACACAAATTATTTATTATTTAGCCCAAACAGAAATTATATTATACCAGTACACAGAGAATAATAAAAAAGAAAAAAAAATGTTCATGTACATTTAACTGTAATGCAAATCAATATTATAGATGGAGTTAGTTCAAATTTATCTCAATTTCTATTCTGTTTTGTCTTTTACAAAGTATCACTTTTGTTTTTCAAGAAAGCCAAAATTACACAATTTTTTTATCAGTCTGTAATAATTAATATTTCCTTGACTCTATCTATTACTTTCAGTCATAATATTTAACATCTTCAGACATTTTACCTTGATTCCATTGAGTACTTCATTCATAATCTTGATTCTTTTGTCTTTTGTTTTCATTTGTTGCATCTGGTAAGTCCTCTGCTTACTGGCTGTCCAGATATTGATAGGCATTAGAAAGAGTAGAACTCCCAGGCCTGCCATTGAAGAGGGCCCCAGAGTTCCCCATAACATGTACAAGGCTAAGACAATCATCAAGGGCATTGACCACACCACGTAGAGGTATCCTAGAACACATTTACAATTGAATGAAACCAATTTATCAATTAATCTAGAAACCAGTGCAATCATTTCAACTATGTCATGGGAAACAAAATGAGATTGTCATATATAATGATTTTTTTTGTTATGTAACAATTCACATTAACATATAATATAGACGCCACTAAGGAACTAATCTAATGTAACAAAAAGTCAAATTAAATAGTGAAACAACAATTTTATCATCCCTTCAATTCACTTTATAAATAGTTCAGATGCTGAGAATTCGTTTTTCTAAGAGTTATTATTAAAGTAAGGCCTGATTAAATTGTTTATTTCATGTATAGCTTGTATCTTTAAGAGTGGCTGAGAGGCTCAAACCCCCTTGGCTAACTATTAAGGGGAATCATTTTCAAAACCTGAGCTGAGTAGTGTTTGTTAAGTGCCTAAAGCAGCATGGAAACCTTCTCCCAGATACCCTCTTACCCTAAACTCTACAAAAGAGATTGGACCCACTGAGCATGCTATAAGCATGAAAGTTGCGCTATACAAAAGCGAATTTTAAAAAATAAGAACAGCATTATCCGTGGAAATTTGTGTGCTATTAACATTTTAACCTATTAAATAAGCTTAACTCTTTTAGACATGTAAATTTCAATCGTATTTTTAAATTGAACCATGTAAGAATGTGTTCAAACCAACCAGTAACATCTTGTAATCTCTGACAGTCTACTGACACCAAGTTCACTATTTCACCAACAGTTGATTCTTTTCTTGACTCATTACTTATAGTAAGTGCCTGAAGTGAAAAGAAAACAGCTTAATGAATAAACATTTCTGAAATTATTTTTTTTTGGTAGAAAATAATTTTAAAATGCCAAGATATGAAAAAAAAATGCTTACTATTGGTTCTAAAATAAGAACTAATGTTAGATTTAAATTAAGGTAAAAGTGAATCAATCAACACTTGTTTGATTTTTTTGTTTACATTCATTTTAATAGATAAAAAAGTTTTTAGAGAGAAAGAGAGAGAGAGAGAGAGAGAGAGAGAGAGAAAGAGGTTCAGAAGTAAAAACAGAGTGACAGAGGTTCAGAAGTAAAAACAGAGTGACAGAGGTTCAGAAGCAATCAGAAAAATCTGCTATTTTACATTAACAGAAATAATATTTTAACAAATTACTCCAAAACCTGGCCACAGCATGACCTATATAGTGCTGAGCCATAAACCAGTCTTTTCTAATAATTGGGAGTTTACTAAAAGGTGTGGTCATGTGGCATGTGCTTTGTTTGTCATCACAAGAGTCTCAAGTTCAAACCCAGCCCACCAACATTCTCTGCCCTACTGCATGAAGGTCTGTGCTTTGCCATAATAATCTTCGCACACAAACAACATTAGATTAAGACATTTGACAATTCCCTTTCCTTAATTAAAAACAAAGTAATAATCAATCAGAGAGAATGTAACTCAAAGATAATATAAAACATCTAGACCACACTCTGTAGACATAATTTAATCCTAAGATAAAGTTTTATTCTTTTTCAGCTTCAGTTAAACTTAATGTCAAGGTTGCTGACCTTTTTGTAGACAGCAGCAGTGACTGCACTTTTTATCCTTATTCCAAGAGTCATGCTGAGATGGAAATGATATTGATAGAGACATGTCTTTAACATGGCCACTACAAAGAAGGAACAAGCCAGTACATAGCCCTTCCATTCCCTCTCTGTTCTACGGTGTTGAGTGAAGGAGATGAACTGCCTGAGAAGATTTCATATAAAAATATTGTGAATGTCTTTTTCAAGCACAAGCATGAAACTGGTCAATGACTTTCTTATAACAATAAAATCAATGATTTGTTTCTTAATAATCATCTATATCAGTAAATAAAAACCCATATTTTATCAAAAAAATAATTGTCAAAACCATTGGAGTTTCCATTTCTTTTTTTCTTCATTGCTATTGTCTCCTTAATGCATCACAACTACCTGCCCTATTGCCAAGCTACTGATGTTTATTATAGTTAAAGCATGAAGCATACTTTTCTTTTATGTCACTGTAACCATAAATAGACCAAACAAAAAACTCTTTAATAAATAATATAAACTGATAAAAGTATGAAGTTTGGATTTATCATATTAAAATGCTATATCCCATTAGTTAATAAATTTAAACAATTTTCATGGCATCAGCATTCTTTTTCTTTGCAAATGTACTTTGAGGATTCACAGCAAATGTTATTTGAGCCTTTTCTGTACACAATTGGAAGCTCATTTAACACTGAGCTTAGACAAACTACATGGTTCTTTCAAGTGTAATGAAACCCGTTCACATTTGATATTCATTAGGTAATTATTGTTGCTTTCCATTTTTTTAATGCATTTTATGATTTAGATACTTTGGTTTAAAAACCACATTGAATTTATAATATGTTTGTTAATAAAGTCTTGTAAATTAAATTAATATAATCATTAATGTGCAAACCTGCTAAATTGGGAATTTTTTTTATCTGAGTAAATACTTTTGACTACATTCCTTCTAATTCCTACTTTTAAAATCTTAGTAAATGAAGACAATTCTATAAAATATACTTACTCAATCAACATTGGTGTTACAAATGTCAGGAGATCTGCTAAAAGTTTAAATATCTATAAACAGATACAACATCTAATTCAATCATTAATATAATAAAAATAATATAGTAATTAATAAAAATTAAATTTTTAAAGTTCAATAATATGAAAAATAAAAACAAAATATTTCAAAATATCTAGAAAAGTGTTAAAATATGTGTAAAAAATAAACAATACAATGTACGTACTAAATCTTCAAATCTTTGACAGTTAATTAAGACTAACTACAACATGACATGATACTCAAATCACCTGGCTTATCAGTAAAGGTCCTCCAAATACTTTCACTAAAGTTTTAAGCAGTGAGGCTTCTATTTTCTTGGCATTAACATTTTGGCTTTCAGAAAATTGCACTATTTCATTTTGCAGTAGTGCAGATGTCTCTGATGCAGATGTACTTGGATTTTCAAAACTTGATGTTTTTACTTTGTACTCTTTTCTGAAACAGAAAATAGCAATCAATATGCATGGATTATACATTTGTGTTGTTGCAAATACAGGTTATGAGCATTGTATTGTTGGCTGAAAAAAATGTCAATAATTTTTTAAATCTTTTTTAAGTAAAAAATTGTAAAGAAAAGTTTATAGTTTGGCTAGAAAAGTTTTTAATTAGGTGCAAATAAATTAAAATCAATAGTTGTGAAATGGCAACAACATTGTAATAACTTATGTCAAAACCTGATACGAATTAGAATAAAATATGCAGGTTCTACTTATCAATTATGTGCATATAAGCACCTTTATTAATTTCTGATACTTTCTTTGAGAAATTTGTTAGATTTAAGCTTGGATGTTCTAAATGTCAAAGACAACAAACATTCAAAAACTATTTTAGGTCTGTTGATTTTTTTTTATTAATGACTTTCCAATAGATTTCCCAATAAATTACATTTGTGGCCCAAAACCAAATCTTTTTTATCCAAATTTACCTAACATTAGATTTTCTTTTTATTACCATTCATTTTCTTTGTAGTCATAAAAAAAAAATGAAGAGATTGTTATAAATTATGATTTTTCTCAAACCTTTTAAGTCTGTTCCTCATTTTAGCTTTTTGTTTTTCCCTTTCCCATTGAGATTCAAAATCTGGAACAACATTGTTGGATTGGTCTCTTGGGTTTAATCTGAAGACATCCTTCTCCTCAAGGTCTTTGCGATAGCCATGCACCAATAATCTTTGTTGAATTTTTTAGAGAAAGGTTTATTCTGAATAAGTGACTCTATTTTTTAAATAAATTTATGTTAAAAAATTAAATTTGGGTTCAAAATATTTTGTTCATTCTAGAGAACATATCTAAAATGTAATTTATATTTTTTAATGAACAAAACAAATGTATGTTTCTTGTACTTGCTGATCCAAAAGAAGACAATTTGACTTGGAAATGAAGCTTTTGTCTCTGGACATTCTTCCTGCAAATAAAGACATTTAGTTAGGTTTCTTTTACTATCAAGGTTTTATTGGAATACATCTCTGAAATATAATGGCTCTCTGGTTGTGTGTTCTTTGCAGATAAAACCATAAAGTAACCAATTTTAATCTTTTAATTCTTTTAATTATAAATTTCCATTTGTTCAGAGGTTTGAATAGTTCTTTAAAAAGTTCTATATAAAATTCATGTACTTAGAGAAAGTGTGTGATAACATACAAATCTATAGAAAGTGGGAGGCACAGTAGTTGAGCAGTAAATCGCTTGGTTTCTGAACTGGACATCCCGGGTTCGAATATAGGTGAAGACTGGGATTTTTCATTTCGGGATCTTTGGGAGTCCACCCAGCTCTAATGGGTACCTGACATTAGTTGGGGAAAAGTAAAGGTGGTTGGTCATTGGGCTGGCCACATGACACCATCTTTAACCATAGGCCACAGAAACAGTTGAACTTTACATCATCTGCCCTATAGATCACAAGGTCTGAAAGGGGAACTTTATTTTACTTTACTATAGCAAATGACAGTATCATTATGTAAAAAATTCATGCATATTTTAACATCTGTTTTACACTCCAAGTACGCTATACAGACTTATATATGTTCTATTTCAAAAGTTAATTTATAACAAGAACAATAATTTTATAGAACAATAAGTTATATCATAAAAAAGACCTAAACAGTCACCTTCTCAAATATCTGATTATAGTCTTCCTCTGACTTTTTGTCTGCCCAGAAGAGCAAGAAATATTCTATCAGTAAGAACCCAAAGTAAATGCAGTAGAGTACAAAGTCAAAAAGATCTGAGTTGTAAGTCTGTTGACAGATGGCATACAAAAAATTAATAATATAATTTCTGATCTATCTAAAATGTGTTTAAAGAAGGATTTCACTTAAAGATGTTAATTCGAAAAAAAAAAGTTTTGCAAACATTCAATGGTTACCTCTTCAATAATATTTGAATAAAATGGAATGACACCAGCAATAACAAGGAGTGTGAACGTGATGAAGAGAACACCTGAGGTTATGAATCCATAATGACGTTCAGCTTGTAATAAAAGTGCAACCAGGAGCTTAATGAAAGAAATAAAGAAAAAACTATTATGACAATTCAACAAACAAATGGTATCGTATGGTATGGTGTGTGTGTGTGCATGTGGTGTGGTGTAACAAAGAGTTATAAAAAGAAGACCTGCTGTTAGGAATTCATAATGATGTTCATATTGTAATAAAAATGCAACTATCAACTTTGAGGGGAAAAAAATGTAATAAAATAATTTTATGATTTAACTTTTTTTTTTAATAACAAAGTAAGGATGCCTAAGTGCAACAAGATATAATATTTTAGTTTGTGGTTAGTTGAGCAGTAAATCAAACTGAAGGGTCTCAAGTCCTTGTGAAGACTGGGAGTTTGAAAATAGAGATTTCTAGGTCCTCCTATCCTAACTGATATTAGTTGTAGAAACATGGGGTGGTTGGTTGTGTTGGCCACAGGATACCCTCGTAGATTGCAAGGTCAGTAAAGGAAACTTGTTTACTTACTATAGAATCTGAATGTAAAAAAATAGCAATATAATTTTCAGGAAGTATATTTTTCGTATACTTTAGTAACCATAAATATGTAGGCACTTACAAATGTTGCAATTTTGACACCGCCTGCTACATATTTAGCAACAGGAACTTCTCCAGCAAGAGAGTTGTCATGAATCAGACTGACCACTGATAGAACCATCAAAAGAAGTGCCCATATCTGAAAAACAAAATTTGTCAAAAATTTGATATGCATGCACTATGGTTAGAAAAAAAAAAGCTAAATAAAAGGGAAAAGTCAAAGCTAAATAATCTCAGAAATGTCAACCAGTACTAACTAAATGATCACTTTCCTTACTTCATCTTAACATTTCCTTGGTCCAGCATACTTTGCCACTAAGTGTTTTAAGATAGTGCTATGCTATTTGAGTATATACATAAAAATCAATGACCTATAAAAAGAATTCTAAACACAATGCATTCATTATTATACAGCACTCCATTCTTTTAAGGATGAGATGTTATGTTTGAGTCATTTTAGTTTTTGTTCCTTTTATTGAAACTCATATCAAGTTGTAGTCAAAATAATGATAATTGGGAGCTATTCCCAAAACACTTTGCTATTGTATCTCAATATCTAACAGTACACTTCATAATTATTTGAAGAGCAACATGTTTCAACAAAACAAAATATTCTTTTTAATTAGTTGTAAATCCATGAGAAAAGAAAAAAAATGATCTTACTGTTTTCATAACATTCAAACAGTTCAATGGAATAGTCTGTTTCTTTTTTGCACTCAAATAGTAAAGATAAAGGGGTGTGGCTGACCAAAGTACTCCACATGGTACCCACACTAAAACTGTGTCTTTGAAACATTCTGTAAACTGGGGATAGGAACTATTTAGAAGCAGGCTTTCATTCTGAAATATCAAACAGTAAATATTTGTTAGACAATTACAAAACAAGAAATAAATAAATGTGGAAATGTATATGTATTTATTTGATGGTAATCAACAAACACAAACGTGTTAATAAAATATTTGATTATATGTGTTAAGACATTTGCTTCTCTAATTTGTCTACATTTTATCACAAAAATAAAATGAGCTAAACAAATGTGCCAATGGTTTGCATGATGTCATAATTCATCATAAATAATGTATGTATGTATATATAATGAGTACTATGATAAAGATATTATATTACTATTTCAATGCAATACTTGTTTTTTTTAATACAATAAATATAATTTTTCTAACCTTGTAGCATACTAAATTAATGGCACTTACATATAAGTAAATTACATTTCTAATCAAGCAAATAAGTATTATTGTAAGCATAAACACATATTGTTTGTCATTGTGGAACTAAGAACACAAGGAAACATATGTAAACTGTAGTAGTAAAGTCTAAGTCCATTATTGTTATTCTATTACATTTCACACAAAAAAAGTGTAAGTGCAGTTTGTGTTAGTTGTATTGTTTTATATATATTTCAAATATTCTTTCTGAAAGGATACAGTATTTTGTAGTTATGATAGATATATATATATATTCATCCTCTAAAGTCATGCTAGATTAAATATGATTTCACTTAAAAGACCTCTAGATCAGTAACATTGATTAATGTTCATAGCAATATTTAGCCAGCACAAGAGTTTACACTTTAGATATGGATAGACTCAAGAATGCTATTCAGTCCAAAACAAACGTGTACAGCCTTATAAAACACTTAAACCTAATGGAGACTGACTATCACAACTTATGGTGTAAAATTAGAAGCCAAATAATTTTTATTTTTAGTGAATGTGTGTTATATGCTTAGAAAAGCTAAAATGATTTTAGAATTACCCAAACTTCAGAGCCTTCTCTGCACCAGCCATAAGCAGAGTTGGACATTCTTCATACCATTCAATCAACTTCTAGACTTGACAGTTTGGACTGTTCTAGTTAACTACTTGAAATTAATGTGGACTTTTAAGCGGAATGGTCAGTTTTTGTTCATGCATTTTGCTGTTCAGGAATAAAGATTATCTATAAATGTCATATATAGATCTACATCTGTATATTCTAGTTCCAGAATGATGCCAAGAAAATCCAGTTGTTCAGGGTTCAATCAGCAGAGGACCACCATCATGACAAAAGGCAATGCACTGTGTATATACCTTACACTCATAATCCAAGCAAGACTCTTATATTGAGATTTGGATAATTGATATCTATATATAGATCCAGAATATAAATAGATATATACTTATTTAGGTATAGACATAATTTTATGTACATGCTAAAGTTAAAGATAATATTACAGAATATAGATCTATGGTTATTGATCTTGAATCATCTAGATGTGCATATCAAAGTATTTACAAATAAGACTAATGCATCAGTATCTTCTTATATATATATATATATTCCTAAAATATCCCTCACTGACAGACTGAATGATCATGAGATCTCTTAAACTAGCAAAGGGATTCACATGAAATTTTGTACACAGGTTCCTTTCACCATTTAGGTGCTCACTCAGCCTGAACACTGCAATTTGTGAAAAACCTCAAAGCTTTCTATTAAACCTTTGTATTTTATATTTTATATAAAAAGCATAAATATATATTTTCTTTCTTTTTCCTTAAAAGTCAATTTATACATTTTGAAAGCCTTATTCTATTTTCCTTTTAGATACGGTCAAAGTGAAGTATAGACTAATACTTACAATAAAAAAGATTGATCTGTTTCTTTTTTTTTTTCTTGAGACAGCAAAGGCTACTATGATTTCCTGCATGTGTGTGTGTGTAGATAATACTAGCACTGTCTTTTCTTCGAGACACAGATCTAGAATTGAGAACTCAAAGAATTGTCAGAATGAATATGAGAGATTATTAACAGGCCTGTTGTGAATGTGATTTTGGGATTGGAAGTTGTTATTTTATATATTCATGTGTTCTATAATTCACATGCTATAATGAATGTAGTATGGAAGCAGGTGACATTCAAAAGGGGGTCAAATAAACTATTACTATTAGTTTTACAAATTATTTGCCAAACTAATAGGGGAGTGGGCATTCAATTAAGGACTTTGGTGAATGCATTTTTTCTCTAGGTCTGAAAGTGATGGTCTAAATTATGTATGCATGTCTATTACCGTACATTACTTGTCTTATGATTGTAGAATGCCAAAAAAAAAGGGTAAAACTAATTGAAGATGCTATATCTAGAATTCAAGAGATGAAAAGTGTGTGGTCTTGGGGTCAATCCATTGGAGGATGGTTACAAAAACTAGGCATAATTGTATTAATAAAGGGCCAAAAAGTATCAGAGTGGGGGTGAGTAGGGGCTTTCAGTCGAAAAGCAACAAAGTATATTAAATATTTCAATATTACATTAATGTTGAAAAATTAAAGATTCTAGATAGGAGTAACTTTCTAGTATTGGACGGTAACAGTTAAAGTGGTACTAGAATTTACAGCTAAAAAGTATGTGCATGTGTGTATATGGGGAAGCATTATTAGTGAGTCCTTCCAATTCAAGCCCAAAATCTATGTCAGATAACATAGGAAAGACTGTGCAGGGTAAAAAAAACAACAAATAGGGTGTTCCAGAGAGAGAGAGAGAGACAGAGATGGAAAGAGAGAGTGCGAGAAATCTATATCAAGTGAATCAAGGTGTGCATTTATTTGTTCATGTATGTGTATAGAAACAGGGGAGACCACTATGAAATTAGTGTCATATGCACCAATGTTGTTTTTTTCTGAATATCCATCACTGACTGGAATTCACTGGCTAGAAATTTTTTTAGAAGAATCTTTCATAAGTGATTCGCTGACACAATGGTTAGTGTGTTGGCTTGAGGAGGCTTAAGTCCTCAAGTTTTAATTCAGGTCTTTCCGCTTATTTTTCATAAATGCATTTAAAATGCAATCAGGGTAACATTAAAACAGATACCTCTTACTTAAATGTAAAAATATTTCTATATGTAGCACAGATTTATTATTGTTGGTCTAGATTTATTGAAGTCTATATTACAAATTTAATTAATTACATGACATAATTGAATGATACAACAAGCCATATAGACTATTAATCTAGTCAATCTAGTATTATAGACCTATAATAGATCATAGATGGCTAGACCTATATAAAAAATATAGACCTAGTGCTATTAAAGTACATAAACAAAGCTATAGAATCCCCATAGACATAAAGATCTAGAATCTAGATCTAGATTCTATAGATAATAGACAGGGATAGTCTATTACTCAGTTCTAGCCTAAGTCCTAAGGCTACTTGAATATCAGATTATCAGGTATACTGAATATCATTGAAATTTGAATATCAATCATAAATTTATATATATATATATTTAAATATTATATATCATGTCATGGGCGGCCCTTGGATCTGACTCCCTCTGCAAGCTCAGCGTATATAGTGACTAACCTACAGAGATGTCTGTAAGCTAGACATGAGAACCACTGGCATCGAACAAAGTATGTGAGATGAGATAGCCCAAGACCGGACAACATGGAGACATGACTGTACGTGCTGGCCCATAGCTGGTATGAGCTTTGCCGAAAGCAAAAGAAGCGAAGCTGCAGCAGTCAAGAGAAAGAAGAAGAAAGCTGCCCTGTCAACTAGCCCTAAGTCAGATGCATAGACATGCACGAATCGGCTTGATCAGTTACACCAGATTCTGCTCAGTCTCAAGACGAAACCAAAGCCATTGATTCACCTGGGTGCATCCATTGTCTTCTGAGACATAAGGAGCCATACAATACAGTATCATGTCATAGAACTATCATCATGAATGTATTTATAATAAAATATAAATAATAATAATATTTTTAATAATATTTATAAACTAATAATAAACCTGGCCCTGGCTGGGCTCCACTACTTAGACTACTATAGAGTATAGTAGTAGTATTACTAGTAGTAGCCTGTAGTACTACTGTAGTACTACTAGTTATCTTATCTTATATAATATAGACGTTACTTCAAAAAAGAAGATGATTACGTCCTACGTTACGTGTCATGCATATTAACCAATTACTTAAATTCTGCCAAGTCACTGGTTTTCCTGAGGAATGTGCCTTTATTTTATCTTTGTGTCTTTCTGAGTATTTTATTA
Source organism: Biomphalaria pfeifferi (assembly GCA_030265305.1). Taxonomy (NCBI): domain Eukaryota; kingdom Metazoa; phylum Mollusca; class Gastropoda; family Planorbidae; genus Biomphalaria; species Biomphalaria pfeifferi. The sequence goes on along the minus strand of JASAOG010000174.1, from coordinate 1,009,271 downwards.
AATTTTGTTTTTGTATTTGAAGATTATGGTTCAGTGTTTTATGTATAATTGCAACTTTACTTTTGAGTCTTCTGTCCTGAAGGCTTTCTAGTTTACTAGTACTACCATAAGCCTCAGAAGGCATAACCATAACCACTGAGTATATTACTATGACTATAAAAGTATTAAAAGTATAACTATTACTATTACTTATAGTGTAGTACTAGTATGTAGATCTATATATAATCACTATAATAATTATAATGTAAATCATCGTATGGTTTACTTTGACGACTTTGTTAGTTATTTAGATCCAGTCATCTAGATCTAGTAGTTAAACTTACTTAAAGTAAGTTAAAGTTAAGTAGACTTAAAATAAATATAAATCAAATAAGAACATAAAACTAAAATGTTATTTAACCTTGGTTCGGCCAATAATAGAATATGCATCCACCGTTTGGGACCCCTCAACTCAAGAAAACATTAAGAAACTGGAACAGACACAAAATTCATAACAAATGAATATTCACATTTGACTAGAGTAACACCATTAGTAAAATCACTAAATTTAGAAAGCCTTCAGGACAGAAGACTCAAAAGTAAAGTAGCAATTATACATAAAACACTGAACCATAATCTTCAAATACAAAACTTAATAAAATACTCTGAAAGACACAAAAATAAAGGCATATTCCTTGTCCCCTATGCTAGGACAAATTTGTACAAATACTCCTTCTTCCCTAGTGCTATTAGAGCATGGAATGGGTTGCCTGAGCTAGCCAGAAAAACCAGTGACTTGGCAGAATTTAAGTCATTGGTTAATATGCATGACTAAATGCATGACGCGTAGGACGTAATAATCTTCTTTTTTGTAGTAACGTCTGTATTATATAAGATTAAAGATAAGACTTTGTTACAGTTTGTGTCTTTAGTTTTTTAGTCTATCAAGTAATTCTAGACTATATAGTCATAGATCTAGTCTAGTAGGACTAACTCTTGTATTACTAGATCTAGACCTACGATATATAGACTATATATATCTAATACAATTAGACTAGATTATTTAGACTCACTAACAGTCAGTGAAGGATATTCAGAAAACAAAAACATTGGGGCGTATGACACTGTTTTCACAGTGGTCTCCCCTGTTTCTATACACATACATGAACAAATAAATCCACACCTTGATTCACTTGATCTAGATTTAGGCTTCAGATATATGTAGATATCTAAATATATAGATCTAGACATGCCATGCTGATGGGCCTTTCCTATATGTCTATATATTCTTTAACCCATTTAGAGTTTTAAAATGCTTTATCATTCTAGAATCTAGGACAGAGGTGAAAGGGTCAGGACACCTGACAAGACTGAAAAGATCAGCAGTACTATTCGTACAAGTGCTCCTTCTTCCCTAGTCACCTAACTCAAGTTTTTAGAATTTAGATAATTAAAGAATGGAATGGATTGCATGAATCCGTCAGGAAAACCAAAGACTTAGCAGAGTTTAAGTGATTGATTAACATGCATGACTAGATTGACACATGAAAGGCGTAGGACGTAATTATCTTTTTTTTTTTTTTTTAAATCATCGCCTGTTATAGGTATATAAGATAACATTAGAGTGGTGTGGGAGATGGGCTGACAGGAAAAGGTGGTACTTTTCTTCAACAGTGAACAAAAAAATATATTGTATTTGAATTGTAGACTGTAGTTGTTTGAGTATTGTTTAAGTAAAGCGACATTATTACCAATTTTATTAAAACATATCTTTAAATTAAGGGACATTTTGTTAACTTTACCTTTATACCGTTTTTTTTTTCGCCTATAGCCTAAAAAGTCCGACCCAAAACTTTCCTTTGTAGAAGAAATTTCTACCAATGCAAATCTATCCGTCTTTCTCCCGATCGCTGTACATCTTTTCAACGCTCTGTCACAACCTTATAAGGGGTCGACTCCCAGTTTGGCATAGGATTTCCTTGATTGAGACCCGATTCGCATGAGGTTTGCGGGACATGTTCTCCGACAAAATGAATTACGCATAATAAGAGTTGCGATGACATAGAGACCATTACGAAGAAAGCGCAATCAGGGAAATAATAGTATAACTTGCCGCCACTGTTTCATAGAGGACCTCGGAGCAGCTGGGAAGAGGCTTCAGACAGATTTTTTGTGGAAGCAGCTTTCCGCCCAAATGCGCCGAACGGCCCATGAGGATCTAAGTAAGTAAGAATAGCAGATTAGGTTTTTGAAATAAAACTTTTTAATATATATATATATATATATATATAATCATGTCATAACAACTCCTCCCCCTCCCGCTAAAAAAAATTGCCAGTCAATTTTTTATCTACTGTCTTAGTCTTACATTGTGCAAGGGCCAAAATGTAGGGAAACATAAAAGACAACACAACTTGAGTCTTGATTTCGATTTCAACTTCTTCATCATTGTCCCAAACTCAAGTTGATCTGAACACCTATTCCCTCAAATGTCATAAAGTGATACTGTCCAATGTGATGTGCCATAGGTGACCGCCGACATCGTTCGTCTATCTATACTTTATCACATCACATTCCAGAGGTTACACCACTTTCGCTCACACGTCAGGACAGACATTTTACCTAATATGACAAAATGACATTTATCAATACTCGTTCTCCCACTATACACCTAACGTTCGTTCGGGCATTTACAAGTGTATTTTATTTTCTCTCTCCACTTACTTGCCCCCTCACGACCTAACTCTTTACTGATGTATGATCATGATCAACAACAAGGAATAACTTATAAAACTTACTTTCCCTTGATATCAATACCTCGTCGCCTTATAAATGCCCTATCTATTCATACCTCCATACATACAATTCATACATATTAATATTCATACATAATCAATAACTAACATGAGTCAATCTAATACTAATACTACAACAACCTAATACCCATCTGATTATGACTACTAGCCAAATCAATTAATTAAGAATAAACAATCTAAATAAAATCCAACTTATTTACTCTACGGTTGTATAGTGTTATGTTTCACAGGCTATCTACACGACCCATACATTTGTTCTCTCCAACTGGAGTTAACATCTCTTCTTACACCACTATAGCCCGCGTGTGGCCTTCTAGCTCTGTATGACTTGCGATTACCGCTCCCACAGTCATCTCTTCTATCATCCCTGTCGGATTCAGACCTATGCCTTCTATCCGAACTCGCAATCTTCTGTTCAGACTGTTCTGCCCTACTCCAACAGTCTTTAGCGATGTGCCCATGTTTATGGCAGTTAAAACAAATTCTGTCCTTTCTAGGTTTGTTTCGCCTCATGTTGCCATACCTGTTTTTCCAACTTCTAACCTGTTTGTCAGTAGCGGCTCTGACACCTGCTACATTTCCAATTAAAACATCTCTAGATAACCTCGGCATGGCTACCCCTTCACAATACCCTGTATACAATGGAGATCGAAGGAACACTTTGCATGCTTCGAACCTCTTAACTGCGCCGTCTGCCAATCTCACTGATTTGGTATAGCCTAAATAATATTTGGACTTAACTAATCCTCCTCGAACTGCGAGTGTACTGCTAGCTGTGTCCCGGATCACATTTATCTGCTTATTATTTATCATGCCCGGATATAATTTAAATCTATCTTCCCCACAATCAACGTAGTTAATTTCTTCCTCTGGTTCACTATCCCTACTATCACGATCCCTGTCTTGGATGCTCCTTACAAAATTAACCCTATCTGGTGGCCGATTATCCCTCTCTTGTCTACGGTTTCCTTGATTACTTCTCCTATCACTAGTGCCCCTATTATCATGTGTATTCCCATTGCCAGCTCTATTCCCTCTATGTTTCCTACACTGGTATGCCATGTGTCCCTTTTCCTGACAGTTAAAACATGTAACATCCCTAAGGTTTCTCTCACCCGCTTTAGGTCTATCTATTCTCCTATCATAACTTTCCCTGCCATTGTTTTCATTTTCCCAGGATCTATCCTTTATGCCATCATAACTATCCCTATCATTGTTCCCACGTTCCCTGGACCTATCATTTCTCCTACCATAGGTGTCCCTCTCATTACCATGATTTCTCTTTACATAATTTACCAGGTCAATAACCTTTTGTGGTCTCTAACTGAAAGTGGGTTGTTTGGATAAGCATTCTTAAAGATCCTAATAATTTCTACCAAGTCTTCAATTACCTTAGGGTTTCTCTCTTTTACAAAGGACTGCAGCTGAGGGTCGCACTTATTGATAAAGCTATCAATCAGAATAAAGTTCCTCAACCCCTCGTAGGTGTTCTCCACATTCTCGAATCCGAGCCATTTAGTGAAGAAGTCCTTCTCTGAGTTGATAGTTGTTTGTGGATCAACTTGGCTGGATGGAGTGTTTTCGTAATACTTCTTTCGGAATGTTGCCGCGTTGTGCCCGTATGCGTTTAGCAGTTCCTTCTTTAGCACCTGATAGCTGTTTTGCATCGAGTGGTCGTGGTTTCGGCAAATCGTGAGGGCTTTCCCATGTACGAAATCTAGCAGCCGGAACCAGACTCTACGCCACCGACGAACCGGAGCCAGACGACAGATCACCGTGAACCAGACGCCGTACCACCGAAGAACCGGAGCCATTGCAGACCAGTACCGAAGGACCTTGGAGAGCCGAAACGTTCGTTGTTCTTGTCTCGCCGCTTGGGAAGACATCGCCGTGAGCCTTGCCGCCGGGACAGACATTAGCGTAGGAAGAGTGGACCCGAGACTGACTGTGGAGTTATCGCCGCTTCTTAGACAGATAAGTCAAGTGTTATTTAACTACTTTCTCCTTAGAATAATTAGAGTCTGTAGGGAAGTGACCACTCGCTAGATTATCACTACCAGGTTAAATCGTGGTGGATTGGGGATATCCTTAAAATTAGGTGTAATCTAGCAAGATGTCCATATATACGTTTAGCTGTTAATTCGTCCTATATGTGAGTGTGAATCATTTAGTTAAGCATTTTTTAGTAACGTCATGTATTAATTGTTTGCAATACTCCCGTCTTAAGTCTTACTGTCAGACGAAAGTCTCATTCATTAGAACTAGATCTATAGTTTGGTGTTTATCGTATTTAAGTTTATTTTCATAGTTTATTTGTATGAGGTGTAAGTTATATACACTCCTGGCTGTGAAAGCAGTTAAGAAGTAACTAACTAAGATCTAGCGTAATCTAGACTAGATCTGGGGAACAATCGAGGTGAAGCCTGATTGCCCATTTGTAATTTTAGTATTTGTAAATAGACCAACCTGGTCGGCGACTATCTTAAACGTTTTGAAATTAAACTAGCGAAGTTTAATGTTCAAGAGAAGGAGTGGTCCGAAATCTTGTTGGACTTCGTACATGGGATCGCAGCTGTGTATCAAGGATTGGCCTCTTTAGCCACACAAGAAGTTGCAAAGGGAAAAGATCCTCTCTCGAGACGTAAAATGCCACAGAGATATATATAACCCAGTACTTCAAAGGGACCCACGGGTTCAAATAAATTCGTATTGCTCTTAATTCTTCAGTAAGTTCCTTTCTATTTATATTTAATTGGTTTTCCATAGGATGTAAGTTTTGGCAGTAAATTTGAATAATGTTTTCGCAAAACTTCATTGCTCATATTTTTAATGCAACTTATTTTGTATAAAATTAAAAAACTGTTCTTTCAACATCTCAACTCCGACATTAAAGCATCTATTGTTGTATCAAATATGGCATTAAAAGGGTCATTAACACTTTCATCATGTTGCTGTTAATCATATCTTTTCTTTTTCTTAATCTAGATTATGAAATAATCAGATCTAGATCAAATAATTAATTATTTTTTTATTTAACTAATAATTTAAAAAAAGGTAAACTAGGAATATTTTTTTGCCAGCTATGTGAAATGCACACATTGCACAATAGATGGAGGTGGCCCTGCCTATACTTTACCATCAAACATACACACACAAATGAATCAGTTTGTGACTATTAAAGTTTACTTTAATCTAGAGACTAAAGTACATGGTAATACTTAAAAAATGATAGAGTGGCTAGACCAATCAAATACCATGGCTTTTTAATTATAAAAACGCTGAGTAGATATTTAACATATCCTTAATCAATAAATAGAACTTCAACATTCTAATCCTCAACAATAAATGCAAATATAGGTTTCAATATTTTCATCCTCATCAATAAATAGAATTTCCAATAAGCCAATTTTTAGAATACTGACACAACCAAAAAAAAATAAAAATCAAATTACATAAAGAATAAAATTCCTTGTTGATAAAAATAGCTGTAAAACAAGATATAAACCAAAATAGTGAAGAAAAAAACATTAGGTACAAGTTTATAAATAATCCATTTCTTTTAAATGCCAAAAGTGAAGAAACAGCTTCATATATTTAAAACAGAAACAGCACCAGAATATTTTCTTTTCTCAATATGTTAACAAAAATATTCACACCTTTGGTTTTTCTTAGCAGAGATCAAACATTTAATTAATATTTATTCTATATGTACAGAATTTAATGAAAAAAACAACAACAATTTTAGAAATATTAAACTATTCCAGCATCTTTGGTCATGTCATAAAATACTGAGTTTTTATCAGCCAACAAAGTTTGAGGGGAGTCAAATTCTTTCACTTGACCTTTGTCCATCACTAGAATCCTGGGGAGGCAAAAGGTTAATGACGAAGTTTAAAGAAGTTTTCTAAATCCAATATAATTTTAGACAAAACAGTATTAATAACAATACAAACCTAAATAAACTTTGAGTTTTACAATGATTAAACTAATAATGAGAGAGTCATTATATTTATTATTTACTTTTTCATTCTGATCAAGCATTGAATTCTGAATTAGCTAGAAAAAATTTATGGCTAGATTAATACATGGATAACAATGTAATTATCTTTCTTTTTTTTTTCTTTTAGAAAGGAGAGCCTGTAATCTATAAGATAAGAAATGATTTCTGTGACACTGAAATGCAGGAGCTTTAATATTTTTGCCATCTTTTAAGGTACATATATTTTGTCCCAACATTAAATAGAGAGTTCCAAACTAAATGTACATGCTATACAATCTAAACATTTCAAAGCTTACTTACTTATCATAGTCCATGATTGTGTTGAGTCTGTGAGCAATGGCCAGAATTGTGCAATCCTTGAACTCTGAACGGATTGTTTTTTGTATGAGTTCATCTGTTTCCATGTCAACAGCTGCAGTGGCTTCATCCAGTACTAGAACTTTTGTTTTCCTAATGAGTGCTCGAGCTAAACAAACAAGCTGTCGCTGACCAACACTTTAAAAAAAATATTTAAGGAATAATATTTACAATGAAAAGAATTATACTCAATTAGTAAGTCAGTAAAACTCTAAAACAAAGAGCTGCTTCTGGGTCAACCAAATAATATCAATAGCTATAAAGCAGTAAAATGTCCTATGTATTTCATTTCATGTCAGGGTACTATGCACTTATTAACAATCCATAATCACAATCAGATCACAAGTTTCTTATATTTCCTCTCTCTCACACACACATATCGATCCAGTCACAAGTATGTAATATATTCTCACACACATAAATATCTAACAGATCACAATTATCTAATATTACCTCTCACACCCACACATATCAGACAGATCACAAGTATCTCATATTTCCTCATTCTCAAACACACACAAATATCTAACAGATCACAAGTATCTAATATTTCATCACACACACATCTATCAGATCACAAGTGTCCTAACACAGATACAAAATGTCTTTCACAAGTATCTGATACATTCTCAACCACATCCTTAAGTTCAATGACAAAGGGTGTGTCATCAAAGAAAATGTTATCAAGAATCTGACCTCAGGTTTAAGCCTCCTTCTCCACACTCATAATCTAACTTCTGGGGTAGAGAGTTAACAAATGCTTTCAAGTGTGCATGCTCTAGTGCTGACCAAAGTACATTGTCAGTATGTTCATCAAATGGATCTAGGTTCATACGCAGTGTTCCAGAGAATATGATAGGATCCTAATTAAATGAAGAACATGTGAAAAAAACTAAAATAGATGTTTTGTATTGTCCCCCCCCTAAAAAAAGAAAAAAGTATTTTTTACCTGTGGTAATATTGTCAGCTTTGACCTAAGATCATAGAGACCAATGTCTGATATTTTGATACCATCTATAGTAATGCTGCCACCATCAGCCTCAATCAGACGAAACAATGCAATAGTCAAAGAGGATTTACCTGCTCCAGTTCTTCCAACAATTCCAATCTTTTGATCAAACAAAATTAAACCTTTAAAACCAAAGAACCCAGTATGCAGAGCAAATATCATATTATTATAATATTACTTTCAACTCAATTTGAAGTAAAAAAACATTTTCTTTACTGTGCTAAATAAAAATGTTAGTGCTGTCACTGGCCAGAATTAATTAAAATTGAAGCTACAAAAGTACAATAAGCAGAAGTGGCTCTAAAACTCTTTTTGAGTTAAGACTTCAAGACAGACAGAAATGAGATGGTTGTTTAAATATAAAATTAAATTTAAAATAAAATGATACAAGAATATAGAAATTTAGAAAAAAAAAATGGATGTGTTAAAGGCTTTATGTTATCTAATGTTTAAAACTAGGTGGAAAAAATGTAATGCCTTGTATACAAAAAATGTTAAAACATATGACAAACCTTTTCTCCCTCTTTGATATCACAAGTGACACCTTTAAGAATCAGCTCTAGACCTGGACGGTATCGAGCTTTGTAGTCAATAAATTTCATTTTTCCTTCTTGAGGCCAACTAGGATGAGGTCGATTATAAGGAATAATTCTTGAATTCTAAAAATTTTTTTTTACAAATTAATAATAAAGCTCTTCATTACTAATTAAGAGTTCTATAAAATTAGTTATCTGAATGGGTTTTAAACTTTTTGATGAAAGGCCCTCACTATGTAAAAGTGAATGGTCATGCATATATACTAGAAAGATTAGCCCTGGAGTGCCAAAGGGGTGCGTTTTTTCAACAGTTCTTTATACCATCTACACCAGCAGTTGATATCCCCGTTTCAAATTTGATAAAAACACAGCCATCATTGGTTTTATGGAGAGACTGTACCATTTGATTATTTACCACTTCTTCCACTGGTACATAGACAACTTTTAAATTAATAATGTCCAGAAAACTAAACAAATGACTATGGATTTTAGAAAGCATAAAGACCAGCTTGCAGAGATTCAGATAAGCAATTAAGACAAGTGCAAGAATATAAACACCTAGGTACAACCATACACAACAAGCAAACATAAAATCAGCACTGATAAAATCCAAGAAACATAAAAGCATTTTCTATTATAGGAAGCTACGACAATTTTAAATTGACTAAACAAAAATTAAACTTTTTTACACAGTTACCATGAGTAGACTAATTACTTTTGCCATCATTTACTGGTATGGTTTTACTTCACTGGCACAAAGACATTGACTAAATAGACTAATTAAAAAAGCATCTTAAATCACTCAAACACATCTACTATCTCTTGAAGAACTAGTTCATGAAAGATGCCTTTTCAAAATGTATAAAATCTTTAAAGACAATTAGCAACCATTGAACCACAGTTGCATCAGAAATGGACAAAGTGGTCAGAAAGATTTTAAAAAACTCCTTTATTCTGATTTCAGTCAGGGTGTTTCATTGTCATTTGTTGTCACAGCCCATTTTCAGAAGAGCTGGTTGTGTGTGCGTGTTTTCTTGTAGTTTCTTGGTATTTGCATCTTTATCATCTATATCATTATTATTAAAGTAGTACAGTTGAGGTAGACAATTGAATTCCAACTGATTTTCAATTTGTTTGGACCAATAAAATTATCTTATCTTAAGGAAAATTAGGAAAAAATTTAGAGAGCCCTATTTGTCACAGCTGATGATTTTATAAATACTAATGAAACAATCAGAAAGAAACGCCAATGGAATAAAATCACAGCTATCCAAGGAGATTAATAATCATATTCTGACTCAAAACATATTCAATATTAAGCATGAACTTCTCAGACCTTCAAGCCATTAAAAATCTTAAAATGTAAAGCATTAACCTAATTTTTCATTTATTTATAACCTGATAGTTTTGCAGCTAATGAGGAGAAAGAAAAAGGTCAGACTTTCAATAGTAGTTGATATTTGGGTCTTTTTACAGTGATAATAAAAAAACAGGATTGTAAAAATGCCAAGTAAACAATTTTTTGCCAAAACAAATATTACTCATGACCAACATTTATAAGAGCACTACACCACAAGGACAAATAAGATGTGAAAGAACACTGTCAAATGCACTTTGTCAATATTATAAGATTCATTCAACACCTACTCAAGTGATAAGCATCAGTATTATCTGTTGTTATTCTCAGGTGTGCTTATGAGTAGACTGATACATCCTACAATTCTGTGCTTTCAAATAACATTGTGAGTTCAATATAAAAAGACCTGAATGTCTATGACTAGTAAATATATAAATATACTGTCAAGTTATAGAACATTATATCAAATAATGACCATTTACTATTTATCATATTGTGGGTGTTAATAATTCATATAGTTTCCAATAACCAATTGAAACTGTATGGATGTCTAATACTGGGAATTTGGGTAAAGAAGAATGCTAGCCACATATAGCAAAATAATTATTATCATGAAGTACTTGTTAGTAAGGAAGGTAGACAAGGAACTGTAAAAAAAAAAGGGCTAAGAAAACTAGTTAAGCTTTATTAAATGACATAGCCAATAATGACAGGCTTTTTAGATATCAAAATATATTTTTACAATTACAAATATTTTTGTAGAATAATGAAAAACTTCAGAACTTGAGTAGAGCTGAGATTATTTAAGTTAAGTTACTAACAGCAATGAACATATTTAGTTTCAGAATAGTCCATAAATAAAAAAAACACCTGTCCTTGGGTTTCATACAAACAGAAAAAAAAACATATAACTAACCTCATTTTCTGTTTCACAATATTCTTCTATTCTTTCCACAGACACAATGTTAGTCTCAAGATCACTTAATGTTCTCACAGCAAAGTTAAGAGCAACAGTAACCTGAAATGGTGAAGAACAACAATAAGTGTCATGGAATAGTTTAGCAAGATTTTGGAAAACTGCCTTTACCAAAGACATTGTGTATGGGCTCAAATAGTGTAATGATTTTGACAAATGTTTTATATATTGTAATGTGGTGTTACACTGATTAGATCAAGTTACAATGATCAGATCTAGTGGGTTCTTTGTTCCCAAATAAGCATAACACAACTCCATGAAGAATGACAACACAGAAGTTAGTCCCAAATGGAAATTGTGACACTAATTAAATAAATTTAATAAGTACAATTATATCTAATAAGTACAATTATATCTAGCTACTCTAGACAAGCATTGTGATTTCACAAGAATTTTCATAGCTATTTTTAGCTATTCCAGAAAGTTTCATATCTCCAAATAACAAGAATGAAAAGATTAACTCATGGACATACATGGAACGCAATAATTTTTTAAGGAATGTCTGCAATTAATAAGACTGTTTCCTTAATGTGTATTTACAAAGTCATTACCACTTTTAAATAGATTCACTCAAAAAGTTTACAGAAATAGTTGCACTAAACCTTAACATATTAAATCCAAGTTGCTGCAGAATTAGGTACTGGTATAGAACAGATTTACAGTTGTACTTATTTAACTCAAATTAGTTTTATTGTAACTTACCTGACTTGCATATGAAACAGACAACCCAACCAGGCCAGCAGGTAAGTCATCTGTCAATAAAACAAAGACAGCAGCTGCCAGAACAATCAAGTTGCCAATGCATTCAAGGTACAGACCCAGCCAACTAGATGACCACAAAAATTGAAGGAAAGTAAAAAAGAAATAATAAGGTAATGGAGAGATGGGAATTTTTTTACAGCTTGAAGCCCTTTTTGCAACTTTTGTTTCCAGAACATGTTTAGAGTTCCAAGAGCACATCAATTTATTGCAGGCATATTTTGTTCAGATATTTAGAAATCAAAAAGTAAAGTTCCCCATTCAGACCTTGTGATCCATAGGGCAGATGATGTAAAGGTCATCTGTTTCTGTGGCCCATTGTTAACAAGGGTGTAAAGTGGCCAGCACAATGACCAACCACATTTACTTTTCCCTGACTAATGTCAGGTACCTATTAGAGCTGAGTGGACCAAAGATAAATTATATTTAATTGCCTTATGCTTATGCATTAATTGTCTTATAAAGAAAGTAAGAAAATGATCTTTTTTTCATTTCAATATAATCGCTAAATATTCTACATCTGTGTGTCAAGCATGCAGGGTGTAGGAATTCCCAGTCATGTTGTAAAAAAAAACATAAGTCAATGTCACACAAAAATAACATCTAGACAGTCTTTTTTACTTTACTACTTGGTTTAAAGTAATGAAAATGTTTATATTTTTGCTGAATGAAAACTTTAATTAGAACTATGAAAACAGTATTTGCACTTGTACTTTCCAATGTTTAGTGCAACATGGAAAATGTCATAACCACTTACCGATTGGCGACTATACTGGCAAAGTAGAAAGACAAATTGTGATCCACTCTGGCTTTAGAGTCTTCAATGAATTTCTCATTGACACCATAAGCCCTTATGGTGGCAGCACCACTGACAGTCTCTGAGAAGTGAACGTAGATGGGTGACCTGGTAGTGGACTCAATTCTCTTGAGTTGACGGGATGTAGGAATGTAAAATCTCTGAAATATCACCAGGAAAGACTTAAACATCTCACATAGACAGTTTTTCTGAGGGCATTATGTGCAGTTTTGTTTTTCTATATTTACACTGTGCACACTCACATGTTATGAATTCTAAAAACATTCTTGCAATTGAATGAAGAAACTTTGCACTTTGACAAAAAAACTATAAAAAACTCTAAATCTACATATTTTAGAGTTTCATAATCAAGAAAAAAAATATAAGTATTTTCTGTAACAGGATATATGTTTGTCTCCTTAGATGTTATTGTGTACTATTGTAACCATTTTTTCCAGACATTTTTTTTTTAAAAATTCCTACAGCATTCTGACTACCACCAAAGTTTACAGTGTGCTGAATCCTTTGTGTACAATGTAGAAAGAGAGAGAGCTATATCAGCTTGTTTCTGTATCAATTCTGTAACACTTCATTGGTCTCAAGGAAATGGGCTCTTAGAGATTAAACTAACATTAATAACAGTCTACTTATGTTAGCACATTTTTAAAAAAATAATTTACAATTGAAATATTTTGTTTGATTTTAGGACATCAATTAAAAAAATGTAAATGAAGATCCTTAGACAAAAACATTGTTTGTATTACAGTAAAGGATTTAACTTAGACAAGGCATGAGTTTAGAATAAAATGAAACTCATAAAATAGAGGATTAAAAGACAAATAAATATATTTATCTTATCTTATCTTATATAATACACACGTTACTTCAAAAAAGAAGATGATTACGTCCTACGCGTCATGCATTTAGTCATGCATATTAACCAATGACTTAAATTCTGCCAAGTCACTGGTTTTTCTGGCTAGCTCAGGCAACCCATTCCATGCTCTAATAGCACTAGGGAAGAAGGAGTATTTGTACAAATTTGTCCTAGCATATGGGACAAGGAATGTGCCTTTATTTTTGTGTCTTTCAGAGTATTTTATTAAGTTTTGTATTTGTATTTGAAGATTATGGTTCAGTGTTTTATGTATAATTGGTACTTTACTTTTGAGTCTTCTGTCCTGAAGGCTTTCTAAATTTAGTGACTTTACTAATGGTGTTACTCTAGTCAAATGTGAATATTCGTTTGTTATGAATCTCACTGCTCTATTTTGTGTTTGTTCCAGTTTCTTAATGTTTTCTTGAGTTGAGGGGTCCCAAACGGTGGATGCATATTCTATTATTGGCCTAACCAAGGTTAAATAACATTTTAGTTTTATGTTCTTATTTGATTTACAGAAATTTCTTTTAATAAACCCTAATGCTTTGTTGGATTTTTTTGTAGTTTCATCAATATGTGGATTCCATGACAGTTTTTCATTTATTATAACACCTTGGTATTTTGCGTTTTTAGTCTGTGTTACTGGTTTGCCATGAATAAGATAAGTGGAATTAATTTGTTTTAGTTTTTTTGTTACTCTTAACAGCTGACATTTTTCTGGGTGGAAAGACATGCTCCAATTTGATTCCCATTTCTGTAATTCATCTAATTCTCTTTGTAAAATATCTGTGTCTTGTGTTGTTTTTATTGTTCTATATATTATGCAATCATCTGCAAATAATCTGACTTTTGTTCCTGAACTAATGCAATTTGGTAAATCATTTATGTAAATTAAAAATAGTAGTGGACCTAAGACTGTTCCTTGAGGTACACCTGAGTTTACTGTTATTGGTGTTGATTTAGAGCCATTTATTATTACAGTTTGTTCTCTCCCTATCAGAAAATCTTTAATCCACTGATGCCATGGACCATTAATGCCGAAATATTTTAATTTTTTAAGCAAACTATGGTGGTGAACTTTGTCAAAAGCCTTGGAAAAATCTTGTAAAATAGCATCTATTTGTTCACTATTATCTAAACTTTTTGAAAAATCATCAATTAGTCCTATTAGTTGTGTTTCACATGATCTATATTTCCTAAAGCCATGTTGGTATGGGGTGATAACATTATGTTTGTCTAAGTGGTTTATGATGTTGCTACATATTATGTGTTCTAGGATTTTACATGTGATGCTGGTAAGTGATACTGGTCTGTAGTTTCCTGGATCAGATTTTTCTCCTTTTTTAAATAGGGGGGTGACATTAGCTTCTTTCCAGTCCTTTGGTACTCTGCCCTGGTTAAGCGATGCCTGAAAGAGTATTTTGAACACTGGGGCTAGCTCATTGCTTAGTTCTTAGAGTAATCTAGCTGGAATACCATCAGGTCCAGATGCTTTATTTGGTTTGGTGTTGGATAATAGTTTTTGAATTCTATTTTCTTGTACTACTATGTACTACTATGTACTACTATGTATTTAAATACATCAATATATTTCTGTCATTATGAACTAATAAATTCAAATAATTTTTACCTGTATAAGCCAGTACAATATGCCAAGAGGTAGAATAACAACCAGAAACAATGGTGTGCTGTAACCAATAGTTACTATGGTTCCCAGAACTGTGAAAACACATAAGTAAAAAGATCTGATGGTGGCTGGCAATGTGTTGTCTACAGTCTCGATGTCCTTGGAAAACCTGTTCACTATGCGACCCATTGGAGTGGTGTCAAAAAATGACATAGGAGCTTTAAGTATATTATCTAGTAAATTGAAATGGAGTGTCCCAGCAGCTTTCACCATTCTTGTAGTAGCTAGTAAGGCAAAGGTCATCAGAAAAAGGCCTGAAAAAATAATTACATTCAAATAATTATTCGTTATATATGTAGGCCCGGGCATAGATTTTTGAAATAACAACAATTGAATTAAAATTTTTAAAAAATAAAGAATCTAGTAAATATTAAATAAATACTCCCAGTACATATTCAAAAGTCCTGGGAAAAAAAGGAGCTTTCTTTGAAATATTTAAATACAAAAGTACATACAAGGATAGGAACCAAACCCATTTCAGATTAACAAAGATATCAAATTAAGAGAAATCATTTAAAATAAACATAATTATAAGATACAAAGGTAATTAGACAAACTGCTATAGCCATTAGCACAGTTAATTTTATTTTGCATATCTGAAACTAACCAAATCTGTGTATGAAGTGCATGATATCACTCAAATGACAAGCTAGTAAAGTAAAAAAGTAATGTTCCCTTTCAGACCTTGTGGTCTATTGGGCAGATGATGTAAAGGTCATCTGTTTCTGTGGCTCATGGTTTTACGAGGGTGTCATGTGGCCAGCACAACAACCAACCGCCTTTACTTTTCTCCAACTAACGTCAGGTACCAATTAGAGCTGTGTGAACTCAGAGGCGCACAAAGATCCTGATATTAAAAATCCCAGTCTTCACCGAGATTTGAACCCGGGAACTTCGGTTCGGAAGTCAAGGGCTTTACCGCTCGACTACCCCGCCTCCCAAATGACAAGTTAGTTGTGGAAATATAATAGCTGTTTTCCTGCCACCCAACTTGACCCCCTTTGATCCATTCCATACATCAACATGTATTGCAGCATCTTAAGCTCTCGAACAGGAAAAAGTTATTGAGAGGAATACTGGAAGACGAAACATTCCCATTGATTCAAAAGTTCAAGATGATAAATATTAAAGATGTAATTTATTGGGTAGCAGAATCATAAGTGAACACCTGTTGAAAAATCCTGGAATAAACTTTGGCCAAGCCTAACTTTTAAAGAAAACTCAAATCAACATGCAGACAGAAACAATGTTGTACAGGTGAAGGAGCTGTTACAAAATTTTCCTCGCTGTGAGGATGCAAATGCAAATGATGTGGATGAGTGGCTACAAGCTGATGACAACCATCAAGAATTTAAAATGATCATCAGATCTTTGAAATGGAACTGGAATACAGATAAGAATGAAGGTGAAGCAGATGATGACAGAAAGTAGAGGGTTTCCAGCTGCAGCTGCCTTTGATGTAGCACTATGCTAGGTAATACAAGTCCACCTCGACCCCCAGTGGATATGTTGTTTTAGGCGTTTGTGTAATTTTGCTTCAAAATATAGTTTAGAACCATATATAACATTGTTCTGTTTCGTTCATTCATCTTTCAAATGTAGTTTTAGTACATAATGCACTTATTCACTTATTCTTTGTTGGTTTTTTTTATTTTTTATATATGTATAAAATAACTAGATTAACTGTTTACAAGGGGTAACTAGCATGATCATTTTTGAAAAATGCAAATAGTCCTAACAGCTAACCTTGTGCAAATCCAAGTGCTCCATAAATTCCCAAATACAAATTATTTTTAGCCACATATTCAGAGCTTCCAGCAGCTGAGACATTAGCCAACAATTTGTCATCAGTCCACATGCTGAGCCAAATGGCAGAGAAGGTGCTCAAGCCTTGAAATATTGTGAAGATCAAGGTCATGAAGATGAATGTAAATAATCCAACAGCCTTGATGTACACCAGGTACACATTGTACTTGACCTACATTGCACAAATTCAACCATAAAACAAATCTATGTAAATAAAAAAAAAGTATTTGTTTTGGTTGTTAATTCTTAGTTTGTCCCTTGCTCAATGTTGTAAATGTAATTAACACATGAATTTTTGATGTAATGTTTGAGTTACAACCTTCATGTAAAACTCCTTTGGTTAAATAGTGTAGCAGAACCATAGACATAAATAAATATAGACTGGCCGATTAAAGAGTTTTATGAAACGAAAATTTGTGACTTGCAATTTTGTGTACTTTATTATACAGCATTTGTGAGCAGTATAAAAGTTAAGTATTCATATCTATTTCAGCCACACACCTATATATATTGTAAATAAGGAGGCAGTGTAGTTTTGTTTAATCTCTAAGAATGAAGATCATGCATTTTTTCATAATTCGGAAATCCGAATACAAAAGATATACATGTTTTCAAGTTACATGAAGTTACTTCCTTTGGCCAGTCTATATTTATTTATGTCTATGAGCAGAACATAATATCTAAAGTATGTTCTATTACCATCCTATATGATTACATTTTATGTAATGGTTTTTCTCATAATTGAAAATTTTAATTGCTCCTTCTTAATTGGTAATATTCTTCAAAGAAAAAAGAGAGCAAGAGATACACTCTCCAAAAACTTCAAAAGTCAGACGAAAAGAGAAAAACACAAATTTCAAATTTGAAAGGGAAAAAGAGAAACCAAATAAATTAAGACTCTAACAACATAAGGAAACATTTCCTGCTCCCCCCCCCCCCAGCCCCAAATCACCCCCTCCTAAAGTTATGACACAAAACTAGAGAAATCTGTTGGAAGCTATTAATTTAAATAAGTAGCTTACATTGCCTGTCTCTGCTTTCTCTTCCTCTATCAACTGTTCTCCAATGGGTTTCTTTTCTGTTATACTTCCAACACTTTGTGTAGATGAAATACTTTGGTAAGACAGAATTCTTGGCCTCAAAATATTTTCTGATGGATCAATGTGTCTGGTAGTTCAGTTCATAATATAAAATACTTCATTAAAAATTATCTAACATTTCTACCTATTTACATTGGCATTGTTATAAGACTATAGTGAAAAGCCATTATCTCAGATGAAGAGTACAAACATGAACTGCTTGCCAGGATTACCCAAACAATAATGACTTTAACTTTAAAAAAAATTAAGACCTTAAGAAATGATACAAAATGTAGACTTAGAATACAAATCTATCACTTCTGTAAAGGCCACAGTCTTAGAAGGAAGCAGGAACTATAACAACAAAGATTGAAATAGAAGTTCTCACACTTTAGAATGGAATTATGAATCAAAACAAATACAAGAATGGTAAAAGAAAAAATGGAAAGACAGTATAGTCCTACAAGAGTTAGGGGAATCCCAAATAGTAGGATGGAGGGAACTGGTCAATAAAGCATGCATGATATTTTAATTGTTCAACAAACAACAGAACAAAAGAATGAGAAAAAAACAACAACAAGCAATGTAGTTACTGAACACAAAAGCAGCATATATTTATCTTGATATCTCTTTTAAAAATTGTTAAATAGCTTCTGTTCAAGTAAGAATTCCTCAAAACACGTTTTTATCAAGTGGTAAAAAATGTGTTAAATTGCAGTACGTTATGCAATATATTGATTAAAATGTAAAAGGACAATATATTAAAGTATAATTTTAGTTGACAAAAAGTAAACCTACAAGGTTTCTGTAATTCTTTGATAAAATATCGGAACATCGAGCATAGAATGCTACTTTCAAAGTAGATGTTCGTTAATGTAAACTTTAAAAATTGATTGGATGATATAAAATTTTCCAGCATGTCATACCAATCTTATTCTAGTTGGAAGTGTGACATAACTATTTTACACCATCAAATGTAATGTCTATGTTTCCTTAGTCATTTATCTATCCCTTAGTCTAAAGGCCCGGTGGGGCACTGCATAAAATCTGTTGACTGTTTCTCTATTCCGCTCCGCCTTTTGACTTTAATAGAATCTCTTTCAATGACAGGCCCATTCATTCTTTTATGTTGTCTTCCAATCTTCCTTCCTCTGTCTGCCTATTCTTTTTTTCCTAATACTGTTTGTAGAAGGAAGGTTTTTGCGAGACTTTAGAACTATGTGATATGGCCATAGAGTTTTAGTTTGTGTTTTTGATTCTTATCGCTGAACTAATCCAACCTCTCTCTTCGTTTGTCATGCAGTCTTTTTATGTAATACCTAGGATCTTTCTATAGCATCTCAATTCCATTGCTAGGATGCTCCTCTATAGTTCTGCAGTCAGTGTCCAAGATTCGCAGCAAATAAGAATGTGGCCATAACCAGGGAGGGCATCTGTTTAATTTTAGCATTGAAGCTATGCCTTTCCCTTTCCAGATTGTTCTGAGTTTTGCAAGCGCTCCACATTTTAATTAAAATGTATCAAAATAGAATGCATACATTTTTTTTTCTTGTTACTTGTCTAATAAATAATTGAGAAAAAACATTCTTATAAAAAAAAAAATTAAGTAGTCATTCAGAAATTTAAAAAAATAAATTCAGAGAAAATTTCTACAAACCTTATAGGTTCCTCTTCAGATGTAGCATCAGACGTCACACTTTCTAATTTTTTTAGTATTCTGTTTTGTAATTGCTTAACTAAAACAAAAAGAGAAAAACACATACAATTAAAAGATATATTTTAAAATAATGGATGAGTGATAAGAGCATTTTATTTAAAATTGAAAACTGGATTAAAATTTAAATTGAGAAAAAAAAATATCTGAACAAAAATATTTTTATTCTCAATACAACAATAAAGTTATAACAAAAAAAAAAAAAAGAACAACTTTAAAAACAAATAAAATGTGTTGTACACAACTAGTATTGACATTTGAATACATACTTTCAGGATCTGCCTCAGTTTCTAATTTCTTCTGAAAATACTCTTTTAAAAAATTGGCAAAGGCACCATCATGAGATAAAAGTGCATCATAGGAACCTTCTTCTGAGATCTGGCCATTGCTAACAACTATGATGTGATCAACAAAAGGCAACCAATGTATCCCATGGGTCACCAGTATTCGAGTCTAGGAAAAAAAAAAAAAGAAAACATTTTCTTTCGCAAAGAATTATTTTGACATTTAATACATTAAATGGGCAAGGATTAAAATGAGTTAAAAGTCAATAGTTTAACAGAAAAAAAAATGGTCATCATTAGCAAACTACATTAAGTGGCAATATGACTCAAAAACTAATACAGAAAGAAAAACAAAACAAATCTTTCATACAAACTCAATGAGAAGTTTTAATTCCAATATTTTTCTCCTTAACTAAGCAAGATGGAGGATGTCAAGCATCTCTCACTAGATGTTAATGAAAGTTGACAGTGAACTTGAACATAAATCATTATATATGGAGCAGGTCAGAAGATACATCACAATCACTTAAAATTTAGAGCTGCATTATGTAGGCAAGGTGGTAGAATGGTAAGTTTTTGATATTTAAATCCTGACCCTACCCACCATTGATAAATACCTGAAATTAGTTATATAAAGTAAAGATGATTGAACATTAAGCTTACAACATATCTTTTGATATCTACCCTTGACTACCCTTTTTACAAAGCTTTTATTAACTTACTGTCTGTCTGTCTATCTGTCTGATAAAAAGAGAGTACACATTATTTCTCCCACACCAATTCTCGGATCAAGCTGCACAATTATTCATTGGCATAAACAAGACATGAATAAAAATTTTTTTTAAAGTAACCAATTAGTCAATTAATAACTGGGGATTTAATTTTATAAAAAATACCAACAAGGGAAACTAATCCTTCAGTATACACAGATATACTACATTTGTTTGATTAGAACCCCTTTAAAAATTGTTAAGGCTATTTCTGACTTTTGCATTCTCCAATCAGATTGATACTTTAAACAATTATTTATGTACCTAACAAAACATGAATCAATTTTTAAAAAATGCCCACTTAGTCAATTAATTATTGGTAATTAATTATTTTGTTTGATATCAAATAAGGGAAATAACTTGTACATTATTGATAGTTTTTCTGCCCCTTTAGATTAGCTTTTATTTAAAAAAAAAAAAAGAATTTTTTTTATATTTTACTTGTTAAATTATAGTAATAGAAACAGTTAAACTTTACGTCTCCTGTCCAAATGGATTCTTAACAAGTAGCTTTCAAAAGAAATTAATTTTGGTTGATAAGTTTTTAAAAAATTCTTACTGAAAGAGCAAAAGTTTAGTAAAAAAAAACGTTATTAGTAAGAGACCAAAGGAACACATCAATTAAATCATAAGCTTGATCACAAAACATTTTACTTTTGAAAGTTTAGATTAAGTCATAAAATCACCCCAATGCTTAGAAGTTACAATGTTGAAGTTACAATACTTGTAGTACAGAATGAAGCCAAATAAAAATGTATGACAAATGCATACCTTCATTATTTAAGAGTTAGTTAAATATTCATTAATCTTTGGACTTGAAGACAAGCCTTATTTATATTATTAAATGTTCAAGATGTAATATTTTGAAATGTATAATAGTTTTTATACTATGAATGTATTATCCTATTCACTATGATGAGCTCACTGACATCTGACTCTCTTTTAAAACAATTTTGATATTAAGCTAGATTATTAGTAACTGTGGTCTTTTACCCAATTTATATTTTTATATCATAAAAAGTGGGGGTTTGAAAACAAAACAATAGAAAAAAATAAAATATCAATCTGACCTTGTCTCTGAGTATTCCCTTGTGGCTTATCACAGCTTTAAAAATATGTTTCCCAACATGAGCATCTACAGCACTGAGAGGATCATCTAACAAGTACGTGTCTGCTTGGCTGTACACAGCTCTGGCCAGGGAGACTCTCTGTTTCTGACCGCCTGATAAGTTGATGCCCTAAACATAAAAAAAATATACAAATAATAAGAAACAAAACTTATTAGTAGAATCTTTTTAAAGAAACACACATTGTCTAATAAAGAAATAAGAATAAAGTGATAAACCTTAAAACTACTGAAAGGTTAATAACAGATTAAATTTTTTTTACTCCTCACCAACAGCTCACAATGATGATGATGATTATGATTAGAACAAATGCAAATTATTATTAATTATCTTGAATAAAAAAGATGACTAAATTTCAGAGGAAACATTGTATTTCATCTTTATTCAATAAAAGAATAAATGTATATTTTGGTACAGTCTGGATCTGTGTCTAGTCTTAATGACCAGAGGTGTGACCAGCTGTCCATATTAAATTCTCAAGGGCAGAAAGTTTTCACAGAGATGATTTATGTTAAAATAATTAAGTTGTTGGTAAAAATTAAATAGCATTGGAATATCCTATGGCCTCCTTCAGTCACAAAGTGACTATTGATAGTTTAATCAAATGAGATGAATGCCTGGTTATTAGTTATAGTCAGAAAAATATTGCCCACACAGAAGTTCCCTGCCCCACTCTCCACAACTGATTTATCCAAATGAACAGTAAGGGCCCATACAGTTTGGGGTCAGTTTCTGCCAGAGGGTTGCTGCAAACTGTCTAAGGGTCACCTCAGAGTTGACTCCCAAAGCCTTTTCCATGTTTGGGTATAGCTGCAAGGCAGCAAAGGTTTGACTTAGCGTTTTTCTTCTTCTAGGTGGGTAGCCAACCATAGCTAACGAGCCCCTCCTGCCTAAAGCTTACTGGTTTAGGTGCCAGTTATTTGCCTTCGCCCCTTCTCCTGCCATTGAAAACTGTTCTGCTAAACTCAATATCTGAGCCACATGTAAAGGCCAAGAGTTAGACTGCTTGTCAGAGGTTATTTGAGATTAGGAAGCTTATAATAGGTAGTGGAGTGCTTACATCCATTAACACTTCCGGCAATGACAACCTTGCAGAATATATTTAGTAATCCAATGTGTATACAATTCTATATTCAAATTTTTAAATATTAAAAAAAAAATGAGTTGTTTACATTTCCTGATTCTGAATGCAATACCAGAATGATGATTACATGGTTAGAATATACACATAGCATTATGCACAAATATTCTTTAGCATAGTAAGTACATTCAGACTCATAAACATGCAGTTAATTTAACTTGTATGTTTGCAGTAAATAGAATTAAATAAATATATGGCAATTTTTTGTCCCAATGAGCTAAGCTCCTTCAGTTGAGCCAGGATTCAAACCCAGACTATCTTGTTCACAATCACCATCAGCAATGAAAGACATCAAATCCTCTCTTGCAAAAGCACTTGACAGAAACCCTGCTGTCATGCATAGTGCATACATGTCACCATACAGGTCGAGAATATTTGGTTTCCCAGACCTGTTGAGACGAAGATCAGCAAGTCTGGGGCAGTCAAACAATACGAGGCAGGGTTTCCTCTTCTTCCCTGCAGCGGGGGCACAGTGAATCAAAATTTGGAATGAGAAATATAGGCCAACAGTGGCCTGTCCTGTGCTTTAATAGCTTGCTTAGGGGAATGGGGAAGTGCAGTCAGGGTGCCTCATGCGCTCCCAGACTCCAAGGGCTTTTTGGGACTTGTCCCAGCACTCAAACCACTTTTCCATTTCTGTTTTTTTAATTATAGCCAGGGCATGATGAAAACTTAGCTTGTTCAGTGGGTGATATTGGCCCTCCTGGTGAGCCAAGGAGTCTGCAATAGTGTAGCCAGTCACACCTATGTGACTTGGTACCCACTGCATTATTACAGGGGTGCCATAGCGTTGTTTATGTTGTGTAAAGCCATGATGACAGTGTCAATATTGGGGGGCCATGGACAGGGCTTTGCAAAGCCTGTAGTACAGGTTTTGAGTCAGTGACCACACCAATCTGTGTTGCCCTCAAATGTCCCTCACCGAGTTGAGAGTCAATGACTTTTAAGGCTTCACAGCCTGCCATGGCCTCTGCATCAAAACAGCAAACACTACCACATGGTCCACTTTTGTGGATATTAGTACCTAACCTTTCCTAACTAGTGCATTTAGAAGTATGCATATAGTTAAGTGACTATTGTACTTACTTTTTCCCCAATCTCAGTTTTATCTCTGGCTGGGAATATCTCAAGGTCAGGTCCCAATGCACAGGCATCTATAACTCTCTCATACTGACTGCTGTTATAAGGACTATCAAAAATTATGGTATCTCTCAATGTTGCATTCTGTATCCATGCTTCCTGTGAGACATAGGCTAATCTGTCCTGTTATAGCAATATTAAAATAATACCATACATAAATATTATTAAGCTCAAGAAAACTTTACAAAACAATTTAGAAAAAGGTGAAATATTAATAATAGTAATGCTAAAACATGTGCTAATGAAAGTCATTTTAAAAAACCAACAAACACAAAGTTTACATAATTAACATTTGTCATACAAAAGAATAAGTGAAAAAAAAAAAACCACAGCAAAATGAAAAAATGCAGACTTTTCATGGTAGATTTTTCAATAGTTTATCTTTTATGAAAAGTAGTCAAGCAATTTTTTTGTCAGAGATCAGTAAGGACCAAGCGTTAATGACTCAGTCTGAGAATTAAAAAGGCCCTCAGATAAAAATTTTTATAGAGAAAAGTGAGAAACAAATAGTAACTTTGATAAATAATAACACAATCACTTTTATCATCTTAAAAAGTTTAAATTATTTTTTTAAACAGGAACACAGGAACTCTTACTTTCAGAGTAACTTTTCCTTTAAGTTTCTTCATTTCACCCAACATGGCTGACAGTAAAGATGATTTCCCAGACCCAACTGTACCTACAATGGCCACTAGACTTCCTGGCATTATGGTCACATTGATCCTGTACCAATATACAAACATTGATAATATTTATCACCCTCCAAATTTCCTTTCATATTTGACATTAAAGTACTTAACCATAATAATCATTTTCTGTACTTTATGTTGACAAAAGTGAAGACCATTAATTTTCAACAAAGTAATTAATTAAAAAGAAAAACAGTACTCAAGAAAGGTTCAATTTTACTGCCAAATCTTTTCTACTTAGCATTTGTTTCCATTATAATTGTTTTGTTGGGCATGAAAGTTGAAAGTTAATTAAATTAACAACATATCACTTGAACTTATATAGGACACTAAGCTACTAAATAAAATATTAACCTAACCTTCTTAATGTTGGCTGTGACAGACTAGTGTCCCAAGTGAATGTTCCATTTTCTATCTGAACAGCTGCATCTAGATTTAAAATGCAGATAATAAAAGATATAAAGAAATGTCACCACCTCAAAGTTGGTTCCATACAGTTGATACCCTATTTAAATGTGAGTGTTATTCACAATTCATGTTTCTATAAGGTGAACACTTTTAACCTTGAGTTAACCAGTTACTTGATAGCAGTTGGTAAGAGACAGTCAGTGAGAACAGTCAGTTAGAAACTGTAAGGAGCTATTAAAAAGTAAATTGAGATGTGTGACAACGCCTACAATATAAGTTTATAATAAGAACCCAATGTAACCAAAGGGACATCCAAAACTACCCCAGTGACAAGAAAGTATTTAGATCAAAACTTAGTAAAATGTTTAAATGAAGAAATACTTAAACAACTGACAGACTGAACAGCTACAATCAAAGTAATAAACAAAATGTTCTTGTTTTATTTAAAATAGGAAACTTTTGTATCATTCAGCACAGATTAATTAGCTAAAAATATTCTGAACTTTACTTCTTGGTTAGGGCATATACTAATGGAAGAGAAGAAGTTTAGAAGCATTTATGAAGTAAGTCTATTTGACTTTCTGGCTTGTCTCACTATGCACGCACAATTAGTATTATTGCATTTTAAGACTACGAAAAAATAAAAAAAATTTTTCAGACTGTTACACATAGGCCTATATGTCAAAGACATATTTACAAAGGTGAAAACTCCCAACATTTTTGTTTTACCTGAATCACTACTGCGATCAACAACATCAGATTCTAAATCTTCGCTGCAGAGAAATGTAGTAAGTCTTTGCATAGATACAATTGCCTATGGGAAAAAATCAACATTCAAATATAAATGCCTGATTTATGTAAGGAAAAATCATTATTGAATTAATTTTATCTTAATCTTTTTACAGATCAAATTCAAATAAATTAATAAAACCATATAAATTCAGGAGACAGGGGTGACAAATAGACACTTGAAAAAATTGCAAAGGATTAACTTTGACAAAGCATACCTACTCTCTCACCCCCACCCCAAAGAATCTAACTTTGAATGGAACAATACTGACCTTGACTGGAATTAAGCTGAAGAGAATGAATCAGGAAGAAAACAGACAATGTCGAGCTGCTTTATGTATGCATCATGTGCAAAAGAATAACTAATAAACTAATAATTTCTATGGCCTGCATAATTATTATCATTATTTAAACATTTTTTTTTATTACATTGTCACAATCAATTGCATATTTGGTTATGAGGGCCAAATTGAACAAATAATAAATACTCAATAGATATGACCAGTGATCAGCAAACCATTAATAAATAATAATATAATAACATGATAATATGTTTACTGTATTTTTTTTAACTTGTCTACTCAGTCCAAAGAAAACTCTAGGTATGTAAACATTTACATTAGTTGTTTTTTTTCTGGCTAAGTTCCAGAAAGAACTTTCTAATCTAATTAGAAATAAAGTAAAGCAAAAAGAGAATGGTGGTTAAGGAAATGAACTCTTAGTCACCACTCGAGTACAACCAAAAGCTGCGTCTTGGATCTTAGTCTATATTACTCTATATCATAAATTAATAATTGGAAAAAAAAGACAAAAACAAAATGGTTAAATTATATATTACAAAAAAGTGACATTGTCTGTTCTGTGATATTTTTTTTTTAAACAAAACATTAATGACCTGAATGAGGAAAGGAATCATTGTTGGTAACAGAGCCATAGGCTGTCTCAGAATATTGAAAAGGGAAATGGAGACAAATGCAGTACTTGGGTCTAGATAACCAGTTTCTGATGTTGCAATATAGGTTCCAAATGAAGCTAACTGAACCTAAACAGAATGAAAGAAAAAATACTTTAAAAGTGCAATCGAAAACTGGACACAAAAATACTAATAAAAAGTGTTAAAATGTTCTAAGCCCTTTCAGATAGATAAGACTGTTTATTTACTTTTTATTAAATGACCTCACATTAGAATATAACTACTTTCTTTTAAACTTATATGATGTTGACCATTTTTAGATTTATTTTCTTTTAACTGACTTTATTATATAGAAGAATTTAGCTGATAATGTACTATGTTACTATGAAACAATCCATTCAACAACGTATTGATGCACTATTTATCAGGGTTTTAAAGAAATCACTAGTTTTTAGCTGCTTTTTTCATAGAAAAAAATCTAATTTCAAGTCATCCTAAACAAACTATGCATTCTTCAAATTGGTGTACAAGATGTAGATTATTTGAAGTATATTGCATGAATGTATAAACATTAAACAATTAAAGGCTAGTCATAACATATATTACTCTTCTTTCCCAAACCCCTAAGAATATAAAAATCAAGAGCAATTGAGCTTAAAAAGATAACCTTTGAATTCTTAATAACACTACAATTAAACTCTACATAACTATTAGCATCTTAGATGTTATATTTTAGATACTATGTAAGGAGAACACTACAATTAAACTCTACATAATCATTAGCATCTTAGATGTTATATTTCAGATACCATATAATGAGCACACTACAATTAAACTCTACATAATCATTAGCATCTTAGATGTTATATTTAAGATACCATATAAGGAGCACATGTCCATATAAACATTGTAACTGCTACCAGGTATGCAGTTTTCTTTAAAGTTAGCAACTCCTCTTCTCTGATGGATGTAATTTTTCTTTGAAATGAGTCCTCCCAAGCATACAGTTTCAATACCTAAAAAATAATAAATAAAATAAAATCTAACCAAATAGAATTTAATATTTGTTCTCAAAGAAACTTAAAATTGTAAACATCTAGGTTATTCTTTGAACATAAACTGTTTATCATGTTGTATTGTTTCTTCAAAGAAATTTTTTTGTAGTTCATGCTAAAAATATCAGTAAATAATAATTCTACTTAAAAAAAAATAATTTTAAAATGTATCATAGTTAGTTTTCAAGTTTTTAAACTCCAGTTATTGATACAAATTTAGCCAATGAACTATATTTTCGCACATATAACCCGCGGGTTATGCAAGTTTTTACAAATGAATGGCCGCTGTGCGGGGTATACAAAGTTGCGGGGTTATCAAAATTTATTTTACTTATTAACATAACATAATGGAAACTATGGACATACCGGTGGGTCTTTAAACAAAATACTACAGATACAAAATAATAACATACAACAGATATGACTATTTCACAAGTGTGTTGCACTCCATGTATCACCTGTTGGAACAACAAATGGAGCACGATTGTGTCTCGACGAGCAGACGTCTGATGAGCAACAACTTTATGTACCTGTGGTTAAAGTCATGCTTTGCACAAGCAGGGTATGTGAGGGTGTGGAATATGGGATTGTGATTTTACTTTATTGGTAATTTGAGCTCGGTTCAGGTTATTTATTACAATTGAAAAGAAGAGATAATTACAATTTTACATTTATTCAACTGAATATCTCCATCACAAACCTTCATAAGTTCAAAGCAAGATTGCTAGTAAAAGTAAATATTTATTTTCTATCTAAGGGGCACCACTTTGTGTACATTTCCTTGAGTTTGACAGAGCAGAAATGAAGGATGGTAGCCATTTTTTTTATTTTCCCCTTTTTTTGTTAAAGTGCTATTTTGCTCTGATCTAGATGACTTTTTAAAAAAATGTGTTCAATCTTTGTTTTATTAACAATCATGCATTGAAATGTTCATAATCTTTAATCTCTTAAAATACATTACCTTGATTCCATTGAGCACTTCATTCATAATCTTGATTCTTTTGTCTTTTGTTTTCATCTGTTGCATCTGGTAAGTCCTCTGCTTACTGGCTGCCCAGGCATTAATTGGCATTAATAGAAGTAGAACTCCTAGGCCTGCCATTGAAGAGGACCCCAGAGTTCCCCACAGCATGTACAGAGCCAGGATGATCATCAAAGGCATTGACCATAGCACATATAGGTAACCTGGATAACGTGAGATGTTTTGTTAATTTAAAATGTACATATAAAATCTAACTATCTTATATAAAACTTAATGGATTAAAAAAGAAAAGATTTCATATGAATATTTTTTGTAATTGTAAAGATAAAGCTAATTTATTACATGCTATATAGTAATTAAAAAACAAAAAACAAATTTGGTTATTGATTTTTTTTTTAGCAAATTAAATATGTATGTCTATTAAATCTGCAAAAGAATTTTTTTTTCCCAACTGAAATAAACTACAAACCAACAACATCTTGTAATCTCTGACAGTCTACTGACATCAAGTTCACTATTTCACCAACAGTTGATTTTTTTCTTGACTCATTACTTATAGTAAGTGCCTGAGAAAAAAAGGAGATGATAAATGTCATGCAGAATATTTTACTAAAATGCTTAACACAAAGCTTGAATGATATATAAGTTTATTTTTAAAAAAAATAATATAGTAAAATTTCATGATTATCTTAAATGTAACTAAATATGTAGTTTAACGCCAGTCAAGTGTAATAATTCTTGACTAGTAAGGTTAAATAGAGTTTTAATTTCTGTTTCATGCTGTTTCACCAATTTATTTTGTGTTGCTGATAAGTTTGGAGAATGCTGTGTTTATTGCAAAATGACTAGCTTGTTATCAATAATTACCCCTAAATCATTCATGTCAAATGAATCCATAAAATAAGAGCTTGAATGATTGTTTTTTAAAAAGATCATAGATAATTGGATCTACTGAAAACACTTAGCTCATGAAGTTAGTAACTATAAACAATGGAATTTGTTGGCTACTAAACATAGAATAGGTGAAAGTAAATTAATTACAATTTACAAGTTAAACCAAATATTGGCCCATTTTATAGCACATTAAAACAATTTATTCCAAGCTGGAGATCATTTAACATAGATATATCTTCTTTTTAAAATAAAGTGTCGACCATTTATTAAATTCTTTTAAAATGCCCACTAGTAAACTAAAAAAATGTTCAAACAAATGTCAGTAATAATTTGACATAATAATTAGATTAATTATTAATAAGTCCTAATTTGAAGGAAACCAAACCTTTTTGTACACAGCAGCTGTGACAGCAGATTTGACTCTCATTCCAATAGGCAAGCAGAGATGAGCATTGTACTGAAAGAGACAAGTCTCCAGCATGGCCACCACAAAGAAGGAAAGAGCCAAGATGTAGCCCTTCCATTCCCTCTCAGTCTCACGGTGTTGATTGAAAGATATAAACTCTCTGGAAAAAATGTAAACTTAGTGCTTTTAAAACTTGTCACAATATGCTGCATGAGAGTGCTTTATTTATTTTGATAATTAAATACAGAATTGGAAAGAATACAAATTACTGCACTTAGTTATGACTACCGAGTGAGTTCAAAATATTGATGTGTTTATTAAATAACTCACAGTCAACATGTTAATCTTTAATCAAGCATTTAAAAAATATTCAGCAGAGCAGAGTACTGGGAAAAAAAAGAAAATAAGAAAAAAAAAAAAAAAGGAAAATGAAATATACTCTATTTCTTTGCAAAGTCATTTTGAGCAGCAGACTAAAGACTGTACAGCTCTTCCACAGAATTCCAAGAATGAATAAGAGTAAATAAGCATCTATGAGTATAATGCATATTTTCAAAGAATAACTATGTGCATTATAAAAATGTTAGATTTCTAATTTCTTATTTAGGATTTTTCTGCTTAAGCTAATCTTGAAACCTTACCATACAATTGTAAAAAAAAAAATTTACTTACTCAATTAACATTGGTGTAACAAATGTTAAAAGGTCTGCAATGAGCTTCAATATCTAAGAATAAATACATCATTGTATTCAGTCAAAATGTTATATATTACAGGTCTTTTACACAAACACACACATATATTATATTACATTATATATTATATATTTCTATATATATTTCTATATATATATATATATATATTTCTATATATATATATATATATATATATATATATATACACACACACCATATTTTAGCACACATAACCAGCGGGTTATAAAAGTTTTTACACTGAATAGCAGCTGTTCAGGGTATACAAAGATGCTGGGTTTAAAAAGTTTATTTTACTCATGAACATAGCATAACTATGGACATACTGGTAATGTACACTGGAAAGCTTTATGAACATATCACTATTGATCTCAAGAAAACAATCAGGCCAATCATAAAAATGATGCAAAATCAGGTCAATCATAGGGCCCAGGTTAGCTGATGCAGCAAATCTTTCTCCACTATTATCAGATAACCTGGTCAAAAACTTTCTTTGAAACAACATACTACAGATATGACTGTAATCTCATATTTCACATGCATGTTGCACTCTGGTGTATAGCTTGTGTTAACAACAACAGGAGCATGATTGCATCTTGAGAGACAGACGTCTGATGAACTTTATGTACCAGTAGTTAATGGCAAGTTATGCACATGCGGGGTATATAAGGGTGCGGATTGTATGATTTGTTTTTACTTATTTTGTAATTTGTGCAGGGTAGACGGGTGTGCTGGTTACATGCGTATGCGGGTTATATGTTTAAAAAATGGTATATATTGTTCATTATATATATATGTATGTATATATAAAGGATAAACCTATCTCTCATGACAAAAAACATCAGTAACATATTTCAATTACACAAGTTGCCTATTTTAATTTATAATTACTTTCAAACTTAAAAAAAATAAATCTATGCCTTTAGAAAACTTTAACTTTATTTTTTATAATAAATTTTAGATAAAAAAAACTGCAGGATAAAATGTTGTTTAAAAGTAACAACCTGGGTAAAGAAGAAAGACCATCCAAATACTTTTATCAAGACTTTAAGCAGTGAAGCTTCAATTTTCTTAGAGTTAATATTACAGCTTTCTTTTTGCAGAAGTGCAGAAGCCTCAGTAACCAATGAACTTTGATTTGCAGCA
Source organism: Biomphalaria pfeifferi (assembly GCA_030265305.1). NCBI lineage: Eukaryota > Metazoa > Mollusca > Gastropoda > Planorbidae > Biomphalaria > Biomphalaria pfeifferi. The sequence goes on along the minus strand of JASAOG010000174.1, from coordinate 977,065 downwards.
TCAGACTTAAGCTTTTTGCTGAAAACATAAATATAAACACACAATCTATTTTTTAAACAAGAGAAACTGCTTAAACTTGAAAATGAATATTTTGATGACCCAATGCCAGGTTTTTAGCTTTTACCACAATTAAGAGAAAGGTGAACAAAGGTGATTTGAAAAAAAATCTTAACATATAATATATACTTATAATATTAAAAAGCTATACGTAGATGTTTTTATTCAGATACTTTTCATTCAGATTTCTCTCAGAAACTATTGCCAAGATTTAATCTAATGTACATTACAAAGGTTTTTACCCAATGACCAAATTTTAGTTTTGTTTTCATCAATATATAAAAAATGTAATTAAAACAGATTGGATAAAGTATATGTTAATTATAATTGTTTAGATTGTAATCATTCCATAGCCATCATCACACATTACATTTATATTTTTTCTCAAACCTTTTAAGCCTGTTTCTTAATTTAGCTTTATGTTTTTCCCTTTCCCATTGAGATTCAAAATCTGGAACAACATTGTTGGATTGGTCTCTTGGGTTTAATTTGAAGACATCCTTCTCTTCAAGGTCTTTGCGATAGCCACGCACCAAAAGTCTTCAATATTTTGAAATGAAAATAATAGATTTAAATATTTTTGTTTTGTAAATCTAAAAGAAAGTACAACAAATTTTCATAGAAAGTTACAAAAATTATTTATGTGCCTCCACTTTGTTTTACAGAAACAATGACTGTAAAAAAAGGCACAAATATATATTTTTTTAAGTATAGATATAAGAAACTTTTAAATAAGATGGTCTCAAGTAGAAATAATGCGAAATAATTGCATAGTTCTTCTTTAATATATGTCATGCTTGAACGCACATCATGACCAAGCAAGGAGAACTGACCAGGTCACATTCTGCACGTGTAGATGACCAAAAAAGGTTAAGAATTATGTAATAATCCAGAAAAGTCTTTTTAAGAGACTATATAAGGAAAGCAAAGCTAGTTATCGGGGTCATTGTTCAGTGGTTATTCATTATCAGTACTTTCCTGTGCTTCATTTATTTATTGTTACTATATTATTTGTTCATCATATTATTTGTATAGTAGGTCACAGCTGGGGCTGCATAGCCATGGCAAATACTGAATTCCTCATTAATCTTCAGACTCGAAGACAAGCCTTATTATTATTATTATAATTTGTACAAGTGATTTATGTTTCATTTTATTTTGTTCATCACTGGATGACTTTTTTCACTGATTTGAGTTTCAAGTTATTAAACTTAAGAAAAATAAATTTTAAACTGTTTCTCTTCAGTGTTTTATAGAGACACCGCAAAATATTATTTGAGAGACATCAATAAACTCTAACACTAAACATCACTAAACCCTAGTAGTAATATAGATTATTTGTATGAAGTATCGCAAACATATTCATACAAAATTTAAAATGAAAAGTCACTGATGGATAGATTTAGATATATTTAGACCCAATTGCCTTTTTTAAACAACAGTTTTTTAACTGAGAGGTAAATAGTTGTGTACAGCTTTTATAGAAATATAAAATATAAATATATTTGTGCTTCAATCATTAGGCTAAAAAGTAACATATGAATATTATAATGATATAGAATAAGGTTCAGAATAGTTCATTACAGATTTAGATTTAAATCAAATTGTTTTAGTATAGCATCTAATGTGCTGGTGTGTATCTCATTAGGACTTATGTATGTTTTATGTATGTGTATTTAATATGTGTTTGTCTCATATTATCATTTGTTGAAAATGCACATAAAATACACAATATCAATTCTATTAGACATTACTTAACTAGATGATACATTATTACCATAGTAACTATATACATAGTTTATTCCACAGAATGTTTTTTTTCTACTGAAGACAAATGTAGTACCTGCTAATCCAGAAGTAGACAATCTGACTTGGAAATGAAGCTTTTGTTTCTGGACATTCTTCCTGGAAGTGCAAATAGAACTATATTTATTTCCATATATAAGTAGGAATTATTAGATGTTTTGCATAGATTTGTAAATCATATTATATTATACAACTGGCTAAATTGTATTTGAGTTTTTGATCAACTGCTGCCAATGGACTTGGGTTTGATTGTGGGTAGAATTTGTAATGGCCCCAGTGTGTTGGGCTTATCTGTCTGTCAAGTCTGTCATATGCATTATTTCCAAAACCCAAAGTCCTATTTAAGCAAGAGAGGAGTGGAAGTGCATTATAAAAGAATATTATAGAACTTTCTAGGTTTCTACCTATATATAAAGTATATAAGAAATTAATGGAAGAAATTTGGTTCTCAGCTCTTTCAATACATACACATTTATTACACTGAGGAAATTATTTTGTATTTGTTGATATTAAATAATGTGTACTAATTAAAGGTAAAACTATTTCTTTTATCACCTCAGTTCGTCTTTTTTTTTTTTAGCCAATAATAATAATAAGTGACAGGTGCATTTACTTTTTAATATTACAGATCATTAACAAAACAATAGATTCTATATTCCTTTTTAGCACCTGAAGGCTGCTTACCAGCCAAATGTGTAACAGTACCGCCTGTCTGTCCATATGTCTGTCATATTTATATCTCAAAACTATCAAAAGTTTTCTAAAGTAAAATATAAATATATATATATATATATCTAAAATCAGTACCTTGTCTGATAATGAACTATACCCATCAGCAGGTCCTTTGTCTGCCCAGAAAAGGAGAAAGTACTGAATCAGTAGGAGACCAAAGTAAATGCAGTAGAGCACAAAATATAAAAGATCTGAATTGTAAGTCTGTTGACAGATAACAAATATTAATAAAGTGTTTTTTAAAATGACTCCACTCAAAGATGCTACTGTAAAAAATTTAGAAGTAAAAAGAAAAATTCAATAGTTACCTCTTCAATAATATTTGAATAAAATGGAATGACACCAGCAATAACAAGGAGTGTGAAAGTGATGAAGAGAACACCTGAGGTTATGAATCCATAATGACGTTCAGCTTGTAATAAAAGTGCAACCAAGAGCTTAATGAAAGAAATAAAGAAAAACTATAATAATAATTCAACAGTTGGGTGTGTGTGTGTGTATATATACATATGTAGTATTGATATATGAGTTTATAGGATTTTTTAATTGCATACTAATTTTAGACATTATATCAGAAAAAAATAAATTTTCAATTCCTTTTTTATTTCACTGTTTGAATTTTTTTCCTTGGTTGAATAAGATCTTAGTCTAGTTTCATGCAAACAATTCTGAACAATATTACAAATTAAAAATATGCACTTGCTCGTAAAGTACATACAATTTCTATACTTACAAATGTTGCAATTCTGACACCACCAGAGACATATTTTGCAACAGGAATATCCCCGTCGTGTACGCAGTCATCAATCAAACTGACTACTGATATAACCAATAACAGCAAAGCACATATCTGTAAAAGAGCCAAACTTTATTAAAATTAAAGAAATTATTGACAGATACAGAATTATTTTCAAATTTAAGCACAAAATTTGTGAAGCCTTTCATTTCAAAAGAAAGCAGTAATTGTTTTTGAGCTCTTTCTAGAAGATACTTTCTTTTATTCTAATTTCAGGACATTGAACACATAAGCAGAGGAGTCATTAGAGTTGGTATCTCCCTGTATAGTTAGGTAATGACATTACTCTCCACCTCTAATGACCTGTATAGTTAGGTAATGACATTACTCTCCACCTCTAATGACATCTTCCCAAAACAAACGTTTCATTAAAAGCTATCTTTTTTTATGACTGCAAAAGCTTGTTCAAGTATTTAGCTAATGATAATTCCTTTAAAACAAGCTTCTTTTTTTTCTACTTGTTTGTAAATGTTTTACATAATTCGGATGTTCCTTCAGAGTTGAAGATAGTTTACTTCCTAATCCAAACCTACCGCAGGACAACGGGGGATGGGAGTGGGCAGGGTTTGAACCCTCGACCATAGATAAATCCGAACGACAGTCCAGCGAGCAAACCGCACGACCAGGCAGCCATACTTATGAGCATTGCTCCTGGTACTGCATGTTATAGAGCAATATGCAAAAATAAAAATGTAGCAGACCTTTACCATTAAGAAAAAGAATTAACCAGATAACAGAGCACTACACCAATGAGAATAGTATGAGCAATATTGAAAAACTAAGAACTATATAAATAAAATTAAAAAAAACAACACATTATCTTACTGTTTTCATAACATTCAAACAGTTCAATGGAATAGTCTGTTTCCTTTTTGCACTTAAATAGTAAAGATAAAGGGGTGTGGCTGACCAAATTACTCCACATGGTACCCATACTAAAACTGTGTCTTTGAAACATTCTGTAAACTGGGGATAGGAACTATTTAGAAGTAGGCTTTCATTCTGAAATATAAAATATATCAAACATTTTCCTTTATTAAATTGTTGTTTTTTTTTACTAGTTTTTATTATTGGAAACTTACTTAGAGGATTATAAATTTCAAAATGTTTCAAATCTTAAAACAGCATCCACCTAAGTAAAGGAAAAAAATTCTTAAAGTCTTTTTTTATTCTTTAATTATCTTAAATATAAAAAAAAAATCACTTATAACATATCCATGTAAATTTTATTCTTTAATTATCTTAAGTTTAAACAAAAAAAAACAGTTATGACATAGCCATGTAAATTTTATTCTTTAATTATCTTAAGTATAAACCAAAAAAAAAATCAGTTATGACATAGCCATTAGCCATGTAAATTTTGTTTCAACAAATTTATTTATTTTGGATATTTAAATAGTCTAATCAAAATATAATTTTACTTATATATGACTGTAACCTGTAGCCGAATTATTTTGCTAAAATTGACTAATAAATTTTTAAATGATTGATAAATTCATAAATCATACAATTTTAAGAAATTCAGAATCAAATTAAATTGACAATTCATGCATGTTTAATCTTAGAGAAATTTAATTTTACAATGTAAGCTATGATTTCAATAATAATGATACAGGATTCCAGAAATTTAAAAAAAAAAAAGACCACCTTAGTGACCACTCATATCACACTTGATCCACAGGTCACATACTCCAGGTCTATGTTATAAAATTAATTTTATCTAATACTAGTAATTATAATATTTATTAATTACCCAAATTTCAGAGCCTTCTCTGCACAAGCTGATTGCAGAATTAGTCATTATGGTTTATTTTTTCACTCAGCCTATATCATATCAACAACACAACACTTTTGCAGATTGCAGACATTGGTCAGCACATATATTTTATCAGTCAAGACCTTTAAAAGTTCATAAGGTTGCTTTTCAAATAAATAAGGTACTCTTGACTTTTAAAGTAGTGTGTAAGCATATTATTATATTTGGTTACCATGAGATAATAAGTAAGCCAACAACAGGAACTAAGAGCTAGATCTAGCACTGTTGTAACATGGCCCTATTAATCTATATTGAAAGTTTATATTTATACTATAATAAAAATTCTAGATAAAAATCTAAATATAGATCCACTACTAGACCTATATTATAGTATTAGTATTATTACATGACTACCTTATATCTACTTCTAGACTAGTTAAGATGTCTCTAATTTAATATAAATATAACAATAATAATATAAATATAGATCTAGATCATATGTCTATGAATAAATGATATCTCCATCTGCATTGCACTGAATATATATTTATAGCTTTTATATAGTGCTACTTTCATGCTTATAGCATGCTCAGAGCGCTTTGGTCCAATCTCATTTGTGGACCAGTGGGGGGGTATCTAGGAGTTGGTCTTCCGTGCTGCCTTTAGGCGTTCAGTAAACACAACTCTGCCCGAGTCGGGTGTCGAACCTCGAGCCCCCTTCTAGGTAGCCGAGACAAGCCAAGTTCAAGCGCGATTAGCCTCTTGACCACGCTTCTATATACTGATAGGGGACTGATAAGTTAACCCATGCTGGAGATAGAGGTACTTCGAGTCACTATAGATCTATAGTTGTTAGATCTATATGAAGTCGCCCCTCCCCCCCTAAACTGGGTAGGCCTACTCCTAATAATGCCTAATACTCTAAACTGAGTTTTGAGGGGAGCCAATTTTTGGTATTAATAAGAAATAGACATACTATTGTCAAGTACTGTCAACAACCATAACATTCCTAACAACGCATTTCAGAAGCAAGAAGGCCATGCAGGCAGTGCCCGATATTTTGATTTAGCTTAAAGAGGCCCTAATTTTAAGATGGGTCTACTTTAATTGTAAGGCAATTTTATTTATTTTTTCGTTTGCTCTTTCTTCAAAATCATTCAAAATATCCCTTTATTTAAAGGGGGGGGGGGGGGGGGGGCAAGCAAGCAGTGGCCCCAATGGCAATGGAGTTGAATGGACTATAGTCACTATAGTATAGCTTAGCCTTATGGGATTATGTTGCCTTTAGGTAATACTAAATCCAGCACTTAGCCAGGGTAATTGATTTAGTTCAATATCATCATCATGACCAAAGAGCTGGACCTTCATGAAGTTCAAGTTATGATCATGAAGCGGACAACATCATGAACATGAAAATAAAAAAAAATGATTTAAGATTCTCAATCTCTAGATATATAGATTATACATATATTAAATATATAGATCTATAATCTATATATTCTGATTGACTATATAATTAAATAATAATATTATACTACTATAGTGTCTATAGTTACTAGACTCTATTCTCTAGTTCTTGATCATCATAGATTTCTGGATCTAGCCTTAATTTTTTTTTACATGATGTTAGAGTAAAGAGTTACCTTCTTATCTTATATGACACAGACGTTACTTCAAAAAAGAAGATGATTACGTCCTACGCGTCATGCATATAATATATATTATAGTTATGCATATTAACCAATGACCTAAATTCTGCTAAGTCACTGGTTCTCCTGACTAACATTGTAGTGCCTCCCCTTGACGAGTTTTGTTTTTTAAAAACCTACAAAGACCAACAAGGACTTATAGATCTATAGATCTAGATCTAGGATTATTAGTTATTTGTATTCAATTTTTGATGCCCTGTGCGGCAGCTACTCGTGATGCCATCAAAAAAACAACAACAACGAAACAAAACAACAAAAAGACGTTCCCTTCATTTAAATAACGTGATCATTGCTAACGTATAGGCCTATTGCTTACGAATTGGTTAGTTTTGCTAACGTATTAGTTAATTTAAAAAAAAATTCGATTCTAAAAAAAAAACTACTAGAAATGAATCTTACCGGTTTTTGTTTTTGCTGGCAAAACTATCAATTTGGTTGGTCATGAAAATAAATCATACAAGTAGCCTATAACAGGCCAAATATTTCTCAATTATTTTCGATAGTTTACCAGACATTTCAAAGTTGGATTTAACTTCCAAAATTTTACGTAGGCCTGCTAATACAAGCTCTTGAGTCTTAATTCGTTGAATTCATTGACACTAAAGACAAACCGCTGAAATCGATGCAATGATTTTAGAGATACTATATATATGTTCGTTTTGGTCTAGAAATATATTATAGAAAAGTTATAGTTATGAATATTTACTATAAGTAAAATCAGAAAAAGGAGTTTTTAGTTTTGCAACTCATCATTATGGCTGGTAAAAAGGAGGAACTCCTCAATACTGTGAAGAGAGTCGCATCGGTCATATTGTATTTTGTAACACTATCTGTCAAAAATCATCCTTTAAGATATAGATTTAGATCTACAGCTGAGGAAGCACACAAAAAAAGGGGGGGGGGGGGAGTTGTCCAAAGAAAACTGACTGGACAACGCAAAAGAATGGACTCTCTCTCTTGAAATCTTGTTAAGAATATCTGCTGACCGGGAAAAAGTGAAAGATTTGATTACGCGGGACAAGTGATAATTATGGCATGTCCATAAAAAAGTTTCCAGATTTTGTGTAAAATACCCAAAAGGGGAAGTACTGGAAACATCTATTTTAACGAGGTGGCCTTTATAAAAATAACTTTTGTGACGATCTTTTATTGAGGGAAATTTGATCTATTTTATCAGATAGTCAGAAAATGGATAAAGTTTGTACAGATTTAATAAAATATAGTGTAAGGAAGTTTTACTCTCATTGCAGGTCGATCCAAGTGGCTATCGGAGTATATTTCTTCTTTGGCATCATCATCGATTTTTTAAATCGTACGGTGCGCGAAAAAAGATGCGCGACGGCACTCTGATCATAAAATCTCGAAGCTGGTGTTCCATTAGTATAGATTCTAGTTCCATGGTTCAACTATTGATACAAACTATAATTTAGTTTTATGTCCATTATTTAAAAGTAAATATATACATTTATTTACCAAAATTGTATTACTCTGGCCTTCCAAGTAACAAAGTTAAAATCAGTGCATGTTTTGTTTTTTTGGCTGTTTCTCGCTCAATTAGAAATTCTTAAATAATTTTTGATCAATCGAAACTTCGAGAACATGTTGATAGTTTTTTATACCCATGAAATCTGTCAAGTAATTGAGAAACAATATGACATCGATAATTTGGTAAAGTACGTTGATTTTGAAAGTCTTCTCTGCATCTTGAAACTTCTCTTCACAGTAGTTAATTGTAAGTTCATCACATTGCCTTTACGCAATCGTGTACAGAGCAAAAAATACTGGATCAACACCCCCAAGATCGAGCTTCATCGACAGGCCCACTTTTTACACTCTCAAAGTCATCTCTCAAATGGCTCACTTCATGCTAGATCTTATCAAGTTAACTTTCTGCTCTATGTAGATCTTTCTGCTCACTTTCCAACATTTTTTTTTTCGCAGAATGTTGATAGAGCTTATAATTTTGTACTCGACAATTAGCAGAATAATAGTATCAAATGTTTCTAATTTTTCTCCTAAATGCTGCAGCTTCCATGAGGTTTTTTTCCCATTTGGAGAACACACAATTATTTGAGTTAACAGCTTTAGTTCATCAAAATATCTGAATCTAATTGCTGTTAGAGCATCATTCCTTGGTGATCCCCTTGTGGGCCACTATTTGTTTTTCAGTATCCTATAAACTATGCTCTCCCTACTGGATTCAAGAAGCGCCAACCTTTAGATGCTGTGAGCTAATAAAAAACACATATTAAGTCAGAGAAATCTGCAAATTCTTGTAAACAGCTGACGGAATAATTTAAGTACAAATTGCGATTCGCACATAATGCAGTAACGACTACTTTTAATGAAGTAATGCTTGAAGACCATTGTAGGCCCTACTCATATTGGAAGCACCATCATAGCATTAGCCGCGCGGTTTATTTCAAGATTGTCACGTACACTGTATCTATATTTAGCCATAGTAGTACAAGAAAATGGAATTAAAAAACTATTAGCCAACACCAAACCAAATAAAGCGTCTGGACCTGATGGTATTCCAGCTAGATTACTCAAAGAACTAAGCAATGAGCTAGCCCCAGTGTTCAAAATACTCTTTCAAGCATCGCTTAACCAGGGCAGAGTACCAAAGGACTGGAAAGAAGCTAATGTCACCCCCCTATTTAAAAAAGGAGAAAAATCCGATCCAGGAAACTACAGACCAGTATCACTTACCAGCATCACATGTAAAATACTAGAACACATAATATGTAGCAATATCATAAACCACTTAGACAAACATAATGTCCTCACCCCATACCAACATGGCTTTAGGAAATATAGATCATGTGAAACACAACTAATAGGACTAATTGATGATTTTTCAAAAGGTTTAGATAATAGTGAACAAATAGATGCTATTTTACTAGATTTTTCCAAGGCTTTTGACAAAGTTGACCACCATAGTTTGCTTAAAAAATTAAAATATTTCGGCATTAATGGTCCACTGCATCAGTGGATTAAAGATTTTCTGATAGGGAGAGAACAAACTGTAATAATAAATGGCTCTAAATCAACACCAATAACAGTAAACTCAGGTGTACCTCAAGGAACAGTCTTGGGTCCACTACTATTTTTAATTTACATAAATGATTTACCAAATTGCATTAGTTCAGGAACAAAAGTCAGATTATTTGCAGACGATTGCATAATATATAGAACAATAAAAACAAAACAAGACAAAGATATTTTACAAAGAGAATTAGATGAATTACAGAAATGGGAATCAAATTGGAGCATGTCTTTCCACCCAGAAAAATGTCAGTTGTTAAGAGTAACAAAAAAACTAAAACAAATTAATTCCACTTATCTTATTCATGGCAAACCAGTAACACAGACTAAAAACTCAAAATACCTAGGTGTTATAATAAATGAAAAACTGTCATGGAATCCACATATTGATGAAACTATAAAAAAATCAAACAAAGCATTAGGATTTATTAAAAGAAATTTCTATAAATCAAATAAGAACATAAAACTAAAATGTTATTTAACCTTGGTTAGGCCAATAATAGAATATGCATCCACCGTGTGGGACCCCTCAACTCAAGAAAACATTAAGAAACTGGAACAAACACAAAATAGAGCAGTGAGATTCATAACAAACGAATACTCACATTTGACTAGGGTAACACCATTAGTAAAATCACTAAATTTAGAAAGTCTTCAGGACAGAAGACTCAAAAGTAAAGTAGCAATTATACATAAAACACTGAACCATAATCTTCAAATACAAAAACAAAATTTAATAAAATACTCTGAAAGACACAAAGATAAAGGCACATTCCTCGTCCCATATGCTAGGACAAATTTGTACAAATACTCCTTCTTCCCTAGTGCTATTAGAGCATGGAATGGGTTGCCTGAGCTAGCCAGAAAAACCAGTGACTTGGCAGAATTTAAGTCATTGGTTAATATGCATGACTAAATGCATGACGCGTAGGACGTAATCATCTTCTTTTTTGAAGTAACGTCTGTATTATGTAAGATAAGATAAGATAGTCTATATTTAGCTTGTCGGCAGAATTTTAGCTACCTCGGGATTTTCTATCACGCAATGTTTTGAAATGGATATGATTGGTTTGAGATGTTGATTGTTGTACATTGAGCTGCATTTATTGGTCAGATTTTAACCAAGCGGCAGAGAGATATTTAGTCACATGACTAAACGCCCAAGCTTTGTAAGCTGAGAGATTTGACCGCCAGTCTTGTGCGGAACGTGTTAGATACAACATGTACGAGAGTCTAGTGTTAGAACTCAATTATATTATTGTGTATATCAGTTATTCTATTCAAGTACATTTAACCGTTGTAATTATTTGTGAATAGCTTTTCCAAGTTCTGAATTAAAGTATTTGTTTTAGACGAAGAGAAAATACTACATTGAATATATAATAATATATAATATACTTAGATCGTCTTGTCAACTAGTAACTTCTAGATGATCCTCTTATCAACTAGCAACTTCTAGATGATCATCTTATCAACTGACGATTTCTGAATCCTCGGCAATTACGATCATTGATTGTGCTACAACGTGATATCTTGGCATCAAGTTTGATCGTAACATCTAGCACTATTGATGATCGTAACAAAGATAAATGGGGAGTATTTGCTCAGTCAATCCTGCAGATTTCTGGTTATCACAAATATGAAAACCTAGAAATGTCTCTCTTATTGCTTTTTATTTGTGTATTCCGTTCTCGGAGATCACGAAACTATATCAGATGCTAATTTTATCAACTTTTAATATTTCTGAGTGATGTCACCTATGAAAAAAAAATGGCGGATTGGACCTCCTATAGTAGGGCCTACTGGTATTTTTTCTAGAACTGCATCGCCCAACAGGTCTATTATCTCGTTTTGATTCTGCGGAGCTTTGCTTTCCTATCAAATGTCGGAGTTTATTGACTGATCTTTTGCTTTAATTTTGTTTATTTTAGGTGAAATTTTAATACTAAACCATCACTTGACCTAGCACAGCCAAGGGGTTTTGAGTTTGAAACCCTCTACCAGGTGTTTGAGTTTGAAAGCCCCTACCAGGGGGTTTTGAGTTTGAAACCCTCTACCAGGTGTTTGAGTTTGAAAGCCCCTACCAGGGGGTTTTGAGTTTGAAACCCACTACCAAGGGGGTTTGAGTTTAAAACCCACTACCAAGGGGTTTTGAGCTTAAAAACCCCTACAGAGGGTTTTGTATTTAAATCCCCCTAATCTATAAAACAAAACAAAAATGCAAACGACAATCCCAAAATTCCAAGAGCACATCTAAGGAAGATTTTGATTTTAAACCCCTCTCCAAAATTTACGATAGACCCCTCTTCAATATAAAAAAGCAAATTACACACTCGAAATTGTATGAGCGAAGCCAAATGGGTTTTTAGTTTAAACCCCTCTTCAGCTGGGTTTAAAGCTAAAAATACCTCTTTTATAAAAAAATAAGCAAATTACGCACTCAAAATGCTATGAGGATAGCCAAAGGGGTTATTAATTTAACCCCCCCACCAGCGGGGTTTGAAGCTAAAAAATAAATTTTCAAAATAAAAAAAACAACAAATTTTGCAATCAATATGCTATGAAGGTAGCCAAGCCTATTGGGTGTTTTGAGCTTAAATTTCCCTTCAGAGGGGTTTGATGCTAAAAAAAAATACCTCTTCAATATAAAACAAAGTAAATTACACACTAACATTCTTTGAGCCTAGCAAAGGCATGGGGGGTTTTGAGTTTCAACCCCTCTCCTCCAGATGGCTTTTTAAAAAAGTTTAAAACCCCTCAAGATGGTTTTGAGTTTAAAATCCCCCTACAGAGCATTTTAAGGTTGAAAGCCTCTATCTTCAATATTATTTCTAAAGCAAACTAGCAAACTAGTCACCAAATTCTATGACCGTAGCTAAAAGTGGTTTTGAATTTTAAAAAAAAATAACTCCAGACCAGTCTTAGGCCACTGCAACCTATGCGGCGGCAGTGGGCCCTGCACTTTCATAGTGCCCCGCGCTATGCGAATTCTAGGTGTATTTTATTAAATTAAACCATTTTAACTTATCATTAAAGGGTTCCTGGAATTCTCCTAAAATTATAAAATATTTTAAAAAGTCATGAAAATCTCCTGAAATTATTAAAATCTTCTGAAAACTCATGCAAATCTTAAAACAGACAAAGTTGTCATTTCGGGGTGTCATTCAATATGGATCCATTTTCAGCTTTCATTCAATAAAAATGTAATAATAAGCCGAATTTAACCAAAACAAGAAGTTCAAATGCTTAATTTACTTCAATAGTCACTGGCATATAAATATAGATCTAAATCTATATCGAATTCTTAGAAAAAAACAAACAAACAAAAACGATATTTTCCTAGTCGATAGTAAATCCAAAAGACAAATCTGAATGTTTATCAGCTTTTTGTTGGAAAACTACTGACTACAGTAGATGGCTCATAAAGTTAATTTGACAGTGATTTTGTACTTAGTAAAGTATAAATAAAATGCAAAGACGAATTTCTTTTCTAATACAAAATTTTAATTTTCACTTATTATCCTTATCGCAACCCAAATTAGGCCCCGCGCAATCCATTTCACATAGGGCCCTGCAACCTATAGCCTATAGGACCGGCCCTTATTCCAGATATATTTTAGTTTGAAACTCCCCCAACAGATGATTTTAACGATAAAACTTCCCTTTTCGATAAAAAATCTAGGCAGAATAGTCACCTAATTCCAAGATCGTAGTCAAGAGTAGTTACACACGTCTACCAGTGGCTGGGCTCCATTAATAATGAAAAAAATCCCACCGCCAGAACCCTCCCCGAAAAAAAATCCTGGCTACGCCCATGATGTAGCCTACCAAGTTTTAACCTATTTTTAAGCGTTGATCAGCGGAGTCACTAAGGGGTGCGGGGGACACCCAAGTGGGAAAAATTCTTTTCCAATAGCATATAATTAAAAAAAAAAATTTGTTAGTGGCTGAATACCTCAACAAGATTATTATGCACTACAGATATGCAGATCTATATTGCTTATATTGTATTCTAATTCAAATAATGTTGGTTAAAACTCCATCACCATGTCCAAATCATTACAGCATATTTTATATCACCAGCAAAACGTTAAACTGTACTTTTAGCTCTGCACCAGCTGCATGGGAATGAACACTGCTTTGATTTAAAAAACTGTTTCATTAAAGCTGATAGTACCGCTATATCAGGAGACCAACCGACAGTCAGCATTTATTAAATGAAGATTTTATGCAAATAAATAATACAATTTTTACAGTAAAAAAAATAGAATAAAAGTAAACAAAGGCCTTGTCATTATTTTCATTTAATCACACAGTTGTATGTAGTTCTGTTGAATTTCAATGACTAAATAATTCCTTTGATTCTTAAAAAAACTATGAACTGTACTTTACTTCTTCATTGAACTGATATTTTAAATACTTTCTCGCTAAATATCTATATTTCTAATGGATGTAAATGTAAACAATGTAAAATAGCAAACTAAATAATAACTTGTTAAAATTTCCCAAATAAAAAAAAGCCAAACTTTAACAAAACAACTATTGAAAAGTAACAAACCATCATGAACCAAAAAATTTAACAAGTATAACAAAAATAACAAATCATGCCCCCCAAAAAATCAGCAGCTCAAAAGCTTACTTGCATTATTAAAATGTCACTTTCAAACCAAAAAAAAAACAAACAACAAAACATTTCTTTTCACAATCTCAATTAGCATCTGTTAAAGGACAATGTTAATAGGCAGATATGTTTTCAACAATTAGTCAAATTGGGTTATAATTATTTAGTCACACAATTGGGTTATAATTATTTAGTCACACAGAAATGTAATGTAAGTACGTTATTTTAATAATTTTGTAAAGTAGAATCATTTTGCTAGTAAACCTGAGTTTATATTCATAATTCAATAAACATTTTTCAAATGTATAGATGTCAAGCTAATTATATATAAAATAATAAAAAAAATAATAAGATCATATGGTCCTGGGTTTGAACCCTACTTAGAGTCATCCCCCGCTGTCCTGTTCGATGTTTGGGCTAGAATGTAATTATCTTTAATTCTGAAGGAACATCTGTAACATGTAAAACAAACTAAAGTAACTACTGGTCATATTTCTTTGTGATTGTAATATACAATTATACTAAAAACAAATTTCTCATTCTTAATGAAAAACAGAAAACTATCTTCCATCCTCAGGTAAGAATCAGGATTAAGTAAAATATATTTTATAATGATTAACTTGAAGTGCCATTCATTTCATTTTGTGGGAAGTGGGTCACAAATATAAAGCAATCTACCTGCTTGCCATTTTTACAGTTGATATTTTATTTGGTATTTTTCATTGCTGCCACCGATTCTTCTAAGTTTTTGTAAAATAAATAACAAAATTTTTACATTTTTTATCCTTTAATTTTGATTCATTGACCGAGGTGTTCAAAAAATGGATTACTTCAAGAGTTAATTTTAATTGGCATATGTGGTAGGTAAATCTAAGTAGTTCTTTTTCAGGGATAAAAAACATACAATGGAAGCTCCAAAAAAGCAATAACTTAACACACATACACACACAAAATAATATTGATTTGCCATAAAATCAAAAAGGCAAAACTGTAACAATTTCAATTTATGAATCAAAAGTTTTGCAAGTTATTTGAATAACTTATTGCATTGTAATAAAGTATCACAAATATAGATTAAAAAGTAACAACTTTTGTAATCATCACAACAGTTAATGGCATTTTCAATGAAGCTTTGGGCATGTGAATTCCATTGCAACAGGAATATGATCAGTTAGTGTTGCCAGTTTTGTCACGAAATGGTAGCCTGCAACATTCTTAAAAATTAAAAAAAAAAAAAGTTGTAATAGCATGACTAATCAAGTGAAACTTTCTAAATATTGTCTTATTTTATTAAATGTGACTTTTTGTATGGATGAGTCCATTTGACCTTTGATATCAATGACTCTTCTACGTTTTTATTTGTGAGAATGACCAGTGTGTAGTTGAATGTATAGGTCAAGCAGCACTGTGTGATGTTTCTAACCCTTGTTAGTATCCACTTTTAGTGGGCCACTGCATATGTGACTTGTATCTGTATCAATGCAATGAGAGGCATGAAATGTGTGACTGAATGGAAAATAATCTAAATCTAGTACCTTGTCAAGAGTAAGAAACTGTTGATGTTGTGGTACCTTAATATCTATGGACTCATTGATTTTGTACATCACCAATAAGATGTCTTGGAGGATGTCAAATTGAAGTAATCAAGTTAAAGTATAATACTTTTTAATCATTATTAGTTATTATTACTGAGTTATATGATACTCTTTTTAAACTCTAATATTTTTTAATCTTATTTCATGTAAATAAACACTTTGATGTTATTTAAATAAAAACACACCTAGGTGTAAGGTTATTATTGTATCAGTTTGTTTTTAAGTGCCTGAAATTAAACAAGGTCATTGCTTAGTACAAATTCCTCATAGCACCTCCTATTTAAAAACTTTAAGCATTATTTGTTTATCGAGGTATAACATTAATATCACACTGTTGAAGTGGCAGAGAGGGTATGTTATTGTTGGCTAGGTTCTGCTGTAAAGCAGAATCTTGTGTGGCTGAGTAGTTTAAACTATTTTGCAAAAGAGATAGGACCAGATTCCACTAAGCATGCTTTAGGAGTAGAGAAGACAATAATAATAATAATAACTAATGACCCCATCAGTCTGAGTCTTGGCTGTATTTTTGTCTTATTTAGATTTAAATATATATGCAAATATATATCTATTATCGAAAGTTTTAAAAAACAAAACAATAGCTTTAAAAATTTTTTATAAATAAACAGAAATTGGATTACTTCAAGAGTTAATTTTAATTGGCATATGTGGTAGGTAAATCTAAGTAGTTCTTTTTAAGGCATAAAAAACATACAATGGAAGCTCCAAAAAAGCAATAACTTAACACACACACACACAAATTGATCAGCACACAATAAAGGCTAGAAATTTTGCACTATATAAATAACATTATTATTGTTAAATTTGTAATATGTTGACTTACTAATGGGCTGGATCTGCCACTTAAAATGTAGTCTATTCTACGTCTGCCACCTTCAGGGAAAATTAGCACATTGCCTTGTGCATCCTTCTTAACAGTGCCAGTGACAATAGCTTCTTTACAATGTTCTACTATATCTGCATCAACCAAGTAGCATTGGCGAAGAGCTTGATCTTCCAAAACTGTCTTCAGACCCTCAGGTGTGGAGACAATATTGTCATGCATAAATTCTGGTCTCAATTCTGTCCCTTTAAATGAAAAAAAAAATATCATGCATAAATTCTGTTCATAATTCTGTCCCTTTAAATATAAGGCTTTTTTTGTGACAGTATGCACCGGTATAGAGTACCGCACCTTTTTGAAAAAATTATTACTTTTCTTGTATTTTAACGTATATTATTAATTTTTAGTAGTTAAAAGTTAGACAATCAACTACTGAGTACCGGCACCTATATTTTTTTTTTACAAAAAAAGCACTGTATGTATATTCAGTGGAACCCCCAGGGCAAAAGACATAGAGGAAGACCAAAAGAATGTGGTGACGCAGTGTACTAGATGAAGCCAAGAGGAAAATGCTGGAAAGCCATTAAAAAAACTAGTAAGAGACTGTAAAGAGTGGCATGTTTTTACTATGGCCATAAGTTCAAATATTCAATAGGAACACAAAGAAAAAAGATGATGATATATGCAATATGACAATCTGCATTAAATTTTTAGATTTTTTTTCCTGGAGAATTCAGAAACAAACAAATCATAATATTATTCAAAATTAATTTATAGTTTTTAAATAATACAGATAATACAGACATTTACTGCAGACCTACTGTCCATGACTTGTCAAGATTCGCTTGCACCCTACAAAAGTCTGAAAATTCTGTAAACAATGGATTTTGACTGCTTTCTCTGTCAGCTAAAACATAAAACAAGTTTTATAAATCCATTTAGTAGATACTTTTTTTTAATCATATGGTCTCTTCTTTTCTCAGGAAATCAATACCTCATGGCATAACTTAATCGAGCACTCCAATCTACCTACTATCTATCTATTTATCCCTTAAATGAAATATGGGAATTCCTTTATGAAAAAAAGAGAATAATTTGAACACATCTAAGTTATCAGTAGTTGAAAGCTACTGTTAATAAAAACCTAGAGGACAGGTGTCACAAATCTAGATGGCAAGCAGGAAAGACATGGCTTATAACAATGGACTCTATAAGCATTGCTAAGATTGTAACATCACTTTTTGGAAACTTGCTAATTCTTAATAGAATGGTAAAAATAGCTAAAGACTTTCCAGATATGCTAATAGTCATTGTAACAAGAAAAATATTTAAAAAATGCTTTTGTTAAAAAAAAAAAATTCCTCCTTTATACATGTTAAAGAGTGATTATCTTGCTCTTAATAATTTATAAATGTTGATTTAAAACAAAAGGGAATATTTTTTACCTCTCCCCATTCCCCCCAACACCCTTAGAGAAAAATCCTGGTTAAGCAAATGTTTATATTTACTAGAAGATGGTGAGGAAAAAATATTAATTTATTAAACTCTTTAATGAATTGGGGATATATGAGGAAATACCAGAAGCTTTTATAGTCATAGCCAAATTTAAATTATTTCTTTTTTAATACTTAGAACAGACAAACTATAGTTTTCCCAATGTGGCCAACTAGCGTAATTCTTTTTTCAATAATATAAATCAACTGTCAAATTTCTAGGAAAATTGTTAGCCGTTTCTGAGATTGTGTCCAGGTTCCAATTGCTAGAATAATTTTAAAAAAAAAAGTATAAAAAGGAAAAAAAAATAGATTGAGCATTTAAATTCAGAGATACAACAGTTCTTGTTATAAATTTAATTCAACTTATTAAAGCAGTGATGCAAAAATTACGGCCAGCAGTTCCAACATCGGCACAAAGTAAAGAAAATAAAAAAAAAAGGTTGAAAAATGTATTTTCCTTACGTTAGGACTCTCACTTTTTCATTCTATATATATGGTATTCTAATATTCATATTATTTTTTTTAAAATTAACACGACGTTTATTTTTTCGGAGACAAGTGTTGACAGTTGTTTTAGATTCTTTGATAATTCCGCTGCAGTCTTGAGCTAGTTGTGTTCTAAACATCTTGTGAGTAACACAGGGCATCTATTCTGCATCATTTTTGGCAATGTTCTTTTGATATCAAAGAGAATAGTACGTACCATTTAATATTTGAGTAGACAAATTTTTTAGTAATAAAACGGTTAAAACCAATCTTACACATAATCACCTTACTTGTGTAAGTAGGCCTAGTAGTGCTACGGGTTTCTAATAAAACTATTTAAAATGGAATTATTCACTATTTCTTTTTTTGTATCTATTCGATGATGTGCCCCGTGACACGAGTGTCGGGAAGTAAAATGGCCCACCAGCCGAAAAAGGCTGGGCATCACTGAATTAAAGCATTCTAATTATTGGTTCATAACCTGCATCAAGAATATGCATCACACTCAAGTGAGTCATGTGATAAATTGCCTTGAGGAAATAAACTGCAGTGTCTAATGAGGAAGGTATTTGAGGCAGAGATACACGAAAAGTTAAAAGGACAAAATTCATTTAAAGAAAAACTTTTCCTTTAACAGTCTTATTAAACTGCAGTGGTCGATGACAGGTGATTAGACAATTGTCATTAATTCCTAAACAATTAATTGGAAGTGTTAAGGGATTTTTTCCTTTGATCAATAAATTTAAAGATTCATACAGTATGAAAACATTGTTCTGATAAATACATAAAATATTTCTATAAAAATTATAATGATAAGGAAAAAAAAAAACAGCAGTTACCAGGAGAGAAGTTATCAAAGTTGAAGTCGCCACAGACAAGACAAAAAAGTTCAATGTCTCCAACTTCAGTATTTTCTGCTTTGAATTGTTTAATCCAGTCCAACATTTCATCTAACTGTTTAGGAATGATCTGGTCTTTACCTAAAGGAGTAATGCATCACGTTATTCAAAGTAACAAACACATACACTTTTAATGAATTACAATTTTGTATCACAACTTTAAGTTTAATTACAGTTTTTAAAATGGAAACAGGACAAATTCCAAAGTCTTAATGATACAGCTTACAAACAATTATCATTGTCAGTACCATTTTTTGTAAATTTAATTATCTGATATTAGAGTTTATTAGTACCAGTATAAATGTATAAAAATAGATGTGTTTTCTGAATACTTAAAGAGTAAAAAGTTCTGAAAAATAATCTTTTAAAAAAAAACAAACTATTTTAAGTAGTTTAATAAACTGTTTTGAATATTATATAGATATATTAAAATTTGTTACTTAAAGTTAAAGATTCATTGTTAAATTTTTTTTTTAAGAACAAAGGCAAAAAAAAAAAAAAGAAATGTAAAAGTTTGTTTTTTTACCTTGATAAGATTGTAGATGTGTGTTGAAAACATAACCAATATATCTGTTTCTGTTATTTTTTTTACTTGATCCTAGAAGTAACTATATAAGATCTTTATTACAATTAAAATTCCTATTCATAGAAACTTTTTAAAAAAATTAAATCTAATTGTATCGGTATTTAAAAGGATATTTTTTTTTTACCTTTTAGTGCTGGACTTTTTGACCATATTAAGAAATAACCAATCCTCCTGAACTTTACATTTTTCTTTAGACCATTTTTTTCCCAATGTGGTGATTCTGCTTAACTTCAAATTACCTAAACTATGGATTAATGATAATGAAGTCTTATTTCATCAAGAGAAATCCCACCTGCCTTCTAAATAACTCTCTCCAAGGAATATTAGCAGCAGTGCCAGCAAAGATGCAAAATTAAGATGCCATCTGTAAATACTACAGTGGAATAATACCCTTATGCAAAGCAGAGCTTCCACAATAAATAAATATAGCCAATAAATTTTAAGATGAAGGTTGTTTTTTTAGGGAGATACAATTATGATTCTGAATCAGCCTAGCACATTTTTTAAAATCCAACATCTTAAAAAACAACACATCTACAAACACACAAATAATTATTACATGGACTAATACAATGAATAGATATTTATAAAATTGTTAAAATTAAACATAAAGAGAATAAATGTTTAGGATCAAAACTATCATGACTTCCATGTAAACAAAACTACCAAAACCTAGATGAATTGACATGCTCAATACAACTAGCTGGAGAAAAAAATTTAACACAAACTGTATTTTACTATCATTACCTGAGTCATAAGCAGTCCATTGGAAAGTAATTTCCCATGTTTTACAAAACATGTATAGGCTTTAAAGTCAACAGCAGAAATGGGATATTTACTTGCAATGAGAAGCCCGCTGTTTAAAAAGAAAGCATTGTTTCTGAAGGCATGGACACCTGCATCATGGACAATGTAAGGAAAAATCTTGTGCAGCTGTTGGATCAGCAACTTGTTCTGATAACTGGACCAAGCCTCTTGAATAGCAAAAACATCAACAACAGGGAAATCTGTGGATACATCACCTTCCAAACACTGGTCGACTGGTTTTTGTTGGTTTTCAGTGTTGTCACCAGCACAGCCAATAGGTCCATTATCTCTGCAGCTCTTAGCCTCTATATTACTGCTGTACATTTTCATTGCAAGTTCTTCCTTCTCCCACTCACGGTCAAAGAACTGACTAGTAATTATCTTTTCACCAATTTTCCTAGCTCTGTAGCTGACATTGGTGAGGTGATTCATCTTGGAAGCTAATTCAGGCATAAGGCAGAGATTGGCAGTTGCTACCCCAAACTTGTGAAATCCTTTGTCAATGGCATTTTTCAAAACTTGAGTTTGCCAGTCTGTGTAAGGGGTGTGATGTCGAGAGCACATGAAGGGCCGCCTAACATAAAGCAGTGCACATCTTATTGGCAAAAAAACTAACATGATAGGTAGGAAAAGAACAAAGAATGCTGCATAAACTGGTGTCAAAAAAATCTTTTTCAGTAAAACATAGTTAGGAGTTTTCTCTTCTTGAAAGGTGGTGATATACAAGCTCAAAAGACAGTTAAATGAAACATAACTGGGATATAGCAAACATCTGGAGATTAACAGACAATGATGAGCCAAGCCTGATTCAGGCGTAAATAACATTTTGGCAGTTTTATCCTCCACCTCTTTCTGAAAAAAAACAACAACAACACAAATATATATATATATATATATATAAAGATCTCATAGCTAATACTTATTTTTTAGAGGTTCTAACAACTTATTCAATATTAAACAAAATAATTAATTACCAATAATTAATCGACTATTTTTTTATTGATTCATTTTTGTTAGGTACAATAAATAATTGTTTAAAGTTTTAACTAGATCTGAGAATGAGTGTGAGAAAAATAACATATACAATTATCTAAGTGGATGAAAACGTGACATATTTAGCCATTTCTGTGAATACTGAACGATTAATTTTCCTTGTTGGTATCAGACACAATAATTAATTACCAGTAATTAATTGACTCATTGGTTAATGTTTTGTTACATTCATGTCTTGTCTATGCCAATAAATAATTGTGCAAACTTTCAACTTGATCCAAGAATGAGTGTTAGAGAAATAACTTTTATAACCTTTTTACCAGACAGATAGACAGATAGATAAACAGACAGAGTGAGTTGATATAAGCTTTGTACAAAATTAAATAATTGTGATTATTGATAATTGATTATTGATTGATTTTTCAATTGATTCTCATATTGTCCTGACAATGAATAATTGCGCAAAGTTTCAACTTGATCATTGAATAGGAAGTGGGAGAAATAATGTGTACAAAGATTTGTTACAGATAGACAGAGTGAGATGATATATTTTATAAATACATATGCTATTTAAAAACAAGCACAAAAAATCCTATAAGATAGATCTAGATAGTAGATCTAGTATATGGGTAAGTTGTGTAAGAACATTCCATTTTGTCTTTGGTGCTTTATCATGGCTGCCTGGTCAGGGTTAGACTAATAAGGTCAAAAACCTCAAATGAAATGGTAAATTCTGTGTCTTCAGACCAGGGGTTGGCAACCTTTTGAGTCGCAAGAGCCAAAAATGAAAATTTACAAAATTTCAAAGTTTTTAAAGAGCCACAATATTTTTTTTCCTTCCAAACAATAAATAGTACTCACATAAATAAAAGTTGAAAAAAAAAAGAGTTTATTTGTTCATAAGAAAAAATATCAATTTATGTTTATATAAATAGTGCTTTACACAACAAATTAGATGGATTATCTATCTATCTATCTAATCTATCTATCTATCTATCTAATCTTTCTATCTAATCTTTCTATCTAATCTATCTATCTAATCTATTTATCTAATCTATTTATCTATCTAATCTATCTATCTATTTATCTAATCTATCTATCTATCTATCTGTCAGGGTGGGATTTCAGATTAGTTAGGGTATTATATTGCGGTCCCGTATCCCCAGCCTGAACAGAGTAACACAAGAACCTAAAGGTAATAGCATGTAAAATACAAACATTGAATAACTGTTATTCAACTGAACATTTAGTGAATAACAACAGTTTTCAACAGGAACAATATTTAATCATACCTAATTGTAATTTTCAAACATATTTACATGTACATCAATATCATTGAGGTTAGCATTTGATTAATAGTTAGTCTAGTATCACACCAACAAGTTTCCGTAACACACCTTCACGCTCACACTCCATCTCGGCGCCCAACAGAACCTCAACTCCCTACACCTCAACACCGATAGTTACTACACAATTCCAAGGGCAGAAAGACGACACACTTTCCCCTAGCCCAAAGCCTAACACCCTGAAACGTAATAAAACAAAACGCACTTAAAAGAAACTACTTCCTATACGCTAAAACACCAATATTAAATGCAAAGAAAACTTCAAGCATGCACGACACTATCTAATCTATCTATCTAATCTATCTATCTAACCTATCTATCTATCTAATCTATCTATCTAACCTATCTATCTAATCTATCTATCTAACCTATCTATCTAATCTATCTATCTAACCTATCTATCTAACCTGTCTATCTAACCTGTCTATCTAACCTGTCTATCTAAACCTATCTATCTAACATATCTAGCCTGTCTATCTAACCTATCTAACCTACCTATCTAATCTATCTATCTATCTATCTAATGTATCTTTCTATCTAATCTACCTATCTATCTAATCTATCTATCTAATCTATCTATCTCTCTATCTATCTAATCTATCTATTTATCTAATCTATCTATCTATCTATTATTCTATCTAATCTATCTATCTATCTAATCTATCTTTCTAATCTATCTATCTATCTAATCTATCTATCTAATCTATCTATATATATCTATCTAACCTATCTATCTAACATATCTATCTAACCTATCTATCTAACCTATCTATCTAACCTATCTATCTAACCTGTCTATCCAAACCTATCTATCTAACCTGTCTATCTAACCTGTCTATCCAAACCTATCTATTTAACCTGTCTATCTAATCTATCTATCTTATCTATCTAATCTATCTATCTATCCAATCTAATCTTTCTATCTATCTATCCAATCTAATCTTTCTATCTATCTATCTAATCTATCTATCTAATCTATCTATCTATCTAATCTATCTATCTATCTAACCTATCTATCTAACCTGTCTATCTATCTAATCTATCTATCTAACCTGTCTATCTAACCTGTCTATCTAACCTGTCTATCTAACCTGTCTATCTAACCTGTCTATCTAACCTATCTATCTAACATATCTAACCTGTCTATCTAACCTACCTATCTAATCTATCTATCTATCTATCTATCTAATGTATCTTTCTATCTAATCTACCTATATATCTAATCTATCTATCTAATCTATCTATCTAATCTATCTATCTAATCTATCTATCTAATCTATCTATCTATCTCTCTATCTATCTAATCTATCTATTTATCTAATCTATCTATTTATCTAATCTAACTATCTATCTATCTAATCTATTATTCTATCTAATCTATCTTTCTAATCTATCTAATCTATCTATCTATCTATCTAATCTATCTATCTAATCTATCTATCTAATCTATCTATCTAATCTATCTATCTATCTAATCTATCTATCTAACATATCTATCTAATCTATCTATCTAATCTATCTATCTAATCTATCTATCTAATCTATCTATCTAATCTATCTATCTAATCTATTTATCTAATCTATCAAATCTATCTATGTATCTTATCTATCTATCTAATCTATCTATCTAATCTATCTGTCTAATCTATCTATCTAACCTATCTATCTAACCTATCTATCTAACCTATCTATCTAACCTATCTATAAAACCTGTCTATCTAAACCTATCTATCTAACCTGTCTATCTAACTACCTATCTAATCTATCTATCTAATCTATCTATCTAATCTATCTATCTATCTAATCTATCTATCTAATCTATCTATCTAACATATCTATCTAATCTATCTATCTAATCTATCTATCTAACCTATCTATCTTACCTATCTATCTATCTATCTATCTATCTATCTATATATATAGATAGATAGATAGATAGATATGGTATTATTAGATAATTACTTATTTATTTAAGTGTAACATTTACATACACTAACTTGTACTTCAATAACAAACAATTAAGCAATCAAATTCAGTGGTAACTATGGCTTTGCATGGTTTTAGAAAGTTTGGATAAATTTGGCTCATAACTTGTTTTTAGTTTCAAACACAACTCTTAATTTTCATTTGTTAGTTGGCTTCTTACTTTACTTTTAATTATATTCATGCAAGAGAACGATTGTTCGCATGAATATGCCGATCTGATGATAGTCAGCCTTCCAAACGTCAACTTTTTCACCTGACTGTCTGACTGTAGCAATCTGGAAGACTATTCCATGCATCAAACATAAGTGCCTAATCTCTCTGCATTTCTTTTGATGCTGTCCACTTTTGTTTCGTTACATTTCTGGACCTTCAACTCTTATCAACTCTGTAAATCTTCCACTCCACAAAGTTTTACTTTGTAAATCGATCAATTGCATACCTAGAGATCCAGTATCAATTCCAAATAGCTTGATGTGGATTTCGGTACTATTAGTGTTAAGAAGATTATTTATATAAATGCTACAATCATTTCGTTGGTTTTAAATTGCTCTAATCTGTCAATAAATTCATCTTTAATTTTTCTTTATAACTGTGCTGAAGTAACTCGTGTCAACAGTTGCACTGATTTTATCGCAATATTGCTTTACTGATTGTAAATGAAGTAATTGACCGCTCTGAATATCTTCTGCAAAAAGAATAAATTTGTTCATCAAAACAAACGAATTCTTCTACCAATACATAGACTGAGTATCCCTTTCCTTGCAGTTTTATATTCTATCATTCAGCTCATTTTATTTTTCTGTTATATCCACCATAAAGTAAAATGCTTGCAGCCATTTGTCATTCTCTAATTCAATGCATTTTTCATTTAGGAATGTATTTATTTCATTCAAGCACAAAGCAAAAATATTTCAACACCGTACCTTTGGAAAGCCATCACACTTTATTGTAAAGAAGTAGGTTGAAATACTTAGTCTCCATTTTGTTAAGAATTCTTTTAACTGACGATGGTAGAGTTCTTTTGACAAGATCTTGACCTCAACTATTTCGGCCGGAACTGTTTGAACACAAAGCGCTACTTGAAGTACTATGCAGTGAAACGTAAGAATTTGGTGGTTTATTTTGCGCCAAAGAATCGTAGTTGCCCCTTAATTGTTTCCTGTCATCAGTTGTTATTCAAACGATTTTATTTCTATTTATTATGTCTAGAAGGTATTTTTGCACGCCATTAGCTGTATCTTCTCCTCTAGTTTGTCACGAGAGCAGTAGCAATCCTAGAAGTTCTTCTTTTGGACCTTGAGAAGACATATACCTGACAAAAAGGGCAACTTGTGCTGAGTCTTAGGCCTATATGTCGCAAGACTCATCCATATCCAGAAAAAAGTTGAATATCTTCCACTTGCAAATATGTTACCTTCAAGACATGGGTAGGGGTGCGCTGAAAAGCGAGTACAAGTGGCTGATAGATAGAATTGAATCAGAAAGATTTTTTAAATAAAATAACTAATATTTGCGCATTGATCTTAAGAGCCGCAGCTTAACACCCAAAGAGCTGTAAGTGGCTCGCGAGCGCAGGTTACCGACCCCTAGCCTAGACTCTGGAACACTGGAGCTAATCTAGTCTCTATATATAGATCTAGACTAGATAAATAGATATAGATCTAGTTTAATAAATTATATAAATTTTAACAGATTTAGATCTAGATTAGATAGTTAGTAGATCTAGATTCTAGATTACATCCAGATCTAAGTCTAGTGACTATAGTGTAGATTTGTTTCAATAAAAAAAGTCGTCTTTAGTACTCTTTCACCTTTTTTTTACTAAATTAACTAGGACTAGATTTCTAGATCTAAATTCTAAAGCTAGATCGAGTAATCAGAAATCTCGTCATAACTATCTATAGTCTATAATATATTTATATAGTCCTATCTATTAATATATATTGAGTATATTCATTATTTACCAGTTAGTCTAGATTTAATGTAGATCTAGCATCAAACAAGGGCATAATTCACTAAATCTAGATCAATATATTGAATAATATTGACTGAGTTTTAAATTTACTTTCATTCATAAAGTCAAACTGTCAGGTCAAAGTACACCTACACGGATTTTTTTTGTGAGTCCAGATCACTACTAAGGCAGCCTAAGGGAGGTTAACCAGCTAATGTTACTTTCTCACTAATCTTCATTGATTTATTTATAGCCTAGAAATTACTCTCAATTCTAAATATAGAGTCTACTTGACTAGGAGAGCCATATCTAGATCTAAATAAAATGTGCACATTGAGTTGAGGCTGATGCTAGATCAATCTGATGATCTGACAAATTATTTAGTTAATGTCTTACGCAAGGCAGGGTAGGGGAACTAACCGGGAATAATAAAACTATTTTCCCCGTTATTAGATCTCTCTCTATAGATCTAGCTTTCCGGTTTGGGGGATTATTTTTAAAAAATGGCATTTAAAAGCATATTAAGACATAGTCTAGATCTATCTATTTCTAATGTAGATCTGGATCTAACAGCTGCAGTAGCACAAGTTTGCCGTCTCATCATGCTTACACTTTATAAAGCTACATAAAATTAAAATTGATAAAACTGTTTTTACAATACATGTAACATTTGCATTTTCAACATTAGAAGTGCACAAACCCCGAAATCTTTTCCTATTATCGTTATGAGTCTGTACACATTATTAATAGAAAAAAAAACTAAAAATTTAAGTTTAGAATTTAGATAAATATTTATATAATTATATTTCTATGTTAGATCTATATCATGTATTCATGATGGTGGGGGTAGACTCTATATGGGGTGGGGGAAGTCTATTAGATTCTTCTATTTCGCAGACCTAATATCTTATCTATAACTACTATATTGATAGCATAGAATCTAGAGATCATTTGATTGATAGCAGGCCCTAACTTGTAGATCTATATTGTATTTTGTTTTGTTATTATTTTCATCTTTTACTATTATTAATAATTGCAAAACATTAAGTGTAAATATAGCCATGCAAACGAAACAATGATTTATTTCCGTGAAATCAAATAAGACGTAGAAAGTAGATCTACTCTAGATTCTGGATCTTTATTTTTGATCTAGAACTGAAAGTCTAGATATAGTCTATTCAAGATCTAGATATAGATTTAAGTCAGTAGATCTAGATAGATCAAGTACTGAAGTAGATCTAGATTTTTAGATCTGAAGTCAGTGAAGATTGACGCTATCTGACCAGTCACCAGTAGGCAGTAACATAACAATTAATTTAAATTTTAAAATAACAATAATTTGAACAATAGATCCAATACTAATAATAACATTGGACTTGGCCCACACTCACATTCTCAGTAATGTGGTTATTAGTTTCTGTTTCACAGCCAGGTAATTTTATTTTTATAATAATAATAATAGAAATAAATGTACAAGTTAAGTACAAAGACACTGGACATCAAATGATCAATTATACCGTACTCATACTATGATGGCTCTTACATACACCTCAATATCATTATATATTATATCTGATTATCTTTGATCTTAATAAATAAATACATTTTAAAGTAACATTATGATTATATTCATTTATCTCAATATCACATAAAATATATACTTTATTCTAGATTTAGATCTAGAATTTAGATTAGCATTCTAAGAAAATAAGTTATAAACATGCAATAAAAAAAATTATATATATATAATAAAACGGGAAATAATAAAAAAGAAAAGAGCATACATGAGT
This sequence comes from Biomphalaria pfeifferi, assembly GCA_030265305.1. Lineage (NCBI taxonomy): Eukaryota > Metazoa > Mollusca > Gastropoda > Planorbidae > Biomphalaria > Biomphalaria pfeifferi. Next base: position 947,761 of record JASAOG010000174.1, on the reverse strand, counting down.
GGCGATGGACAGACAAGGAAAAGAGCTCAACGTCGTTCTTGAGGAAGGGAGGAGAAACTACCGTCCCAGCTGGAAGACTCAAGACAAGTGACATGAGACAGTTGTGGGGCATCATCAACAAAATGGCAGGAGCACAAGTCAGAATTAAAAATAATCTTGCTACAAGAGACAAAAAAACATTAGCCAACGAGTTAAATGATTTCTATTGTCGCTTCGACACGAAAGATTTTAATTATCTAAGACTCAAAGCCCTTGAAGATGTCAATGTTAACAACTGTTTAGAATTAACGATTACTAAAGAGGAAGTTTGTAACATTAAAAACGTCAACCCAATGAAAGCTGGTGGTCCTGATGGAATAAAAGGGCGAATCTTAAAAGAATATGTGCTGAACAACTAGCTGAACCTTTCCAAGAAATTTTTTCTATTTCATTACTAAACCATGAGATACCACCTGTGTGGAAGTCATCTATAATTGTACCTGTGCTTTCCAAACCGAAGGAAATGAATGACTATAGACCTGTTTCACTGACTTCCATTGTGTCTAAATGTTTAGAAAAATTGGTTAAAATGTTTCTTCTGAATGATCTTTGTAGTAAGTTAGACCCTTTACAATTTGCTTACCAAAAGGGTAAAGGTGTTAGACGATGCCATCCTAAATATTTTAAATTGTATCTACAAACATCTGGACTTACTTACTTACTTATGTACAGGGTTCATGCGGCCTCCTGATTTTTCAGGAGCTCCTGGAAATCTCCTGAAATTGCAAAATATACTAAAAAGTCCTGGAAATCTCCTGAAATTATTAAAAATCTCCTGAAAAGTCATAAGAATCCCCTGAAAAATAGACAAAATTCTCTTTTTGGGTGTCATTCAATATGAAAAACGCTGATCCTACGGCCGATAAAAAAACCGGCATTGTCGGCTTTCATTTAATAAAAATGTAATAGTATGGCGAATTGTAAAATGTTATGTTTTACATGTTTCGGATGTTCCTTCAGAGTTGAAGATAATTACTTCCTAGTCCAAACCTCCCGCAGGACGACGGGGGATGGGAGCGGGCAGGGTTTGAACCCGGGACCATCGATAAATCTGAACGACAGTCCAGCGTGCCAACCGAACGACCAGGCAGCCATCCTTAAACAGAAGTTCTATTACTTTGTTTACTTTAATAGTCACTGGCATATATAGATCTATGTACGGTATTCTAAGTCTATCTCGATCTCTTAAAAAAAATCAAAAGTGTTGTTTTTTTTAAAAACAAATCTATAGAGATATGTATTCTAGATGTAGGCTAGTCAACATAGATCTAGAATCTAGATCTAGTTAACTAGTAAGTACAGTCTTAGACTTAGTTTGTTAAGTTAGTCTTAAAATTTTAGTGTCACTAGACAGTGACTAGCTATACACTATACAGCTATATTTCTATATTGACTATATCTATATAGATATATATATATATATATTATATACTTAGTTACATAGTAAGTTAAGTGACTTAGACTTAAATTTAGTTCTTAGTGAGTGACAGTTAGTCAAACTTATTAAGACTTAGTGAGTTAGATTTAGAATTCTAGATCTGTATATTATATACTAGACTCTATACTTCTATAGATTCTATATATACTAGAGTTTAGTAAATATGTCTAATATAGATACAATCTATCATCTAGTAATAAGTCTAGTACTAGTCTATAGATCTAGTAGCCTATTCTACCCTACATAGCCTGGCCTATAGTATATATCTAAATCTAGATATAATATAGACTAGATTTAAATCGAGGACTAGATCTAGCTACAAAGTTAATTTTATAAAATTTTATTTTATAGATATTAGAATAAGTGAATTTATAAAAAAAAACAACTAAAGTTTCCCTATCAGACCTTACGATCTATGGGGCAGATGATGTTAAGGATTAACACGTTGATCAACACGTTGACATCTGGCTTAATGTGGTCAGCTGCCTATCTGTGAACTCAATGTTATGGACTAAACAAAAGGAGGTGGGGATAGCTCATCTCTACCTCTGGAGATATACCCGCACATCTAGACAGATTATCAGCGTGACGTAGTTAAGGAATATGACATGTTTACTAGACCACTTAAAGGTCAAGACAAGCCAGTGTGCCAGACATCGCTGCTACGTATGTAATACGAATTTATAATGTAAAGTCTAGTCCCCCCCCCCCCCCCCCACAATAACAAACCTAGTTCCCTCGTGTGACCTCTAGAGAGTGCTTACGTCCATCGTATCTGACTTGGGGTCACCTGTCAATCAATGAACTCAATGTGATGGGCTAAACAAATAAAAGGGGGAGGGAGTTGTTCATCTAGAAATATACCTGGTTACCTTAGAGGTGTGGCTCTTGTAGTTCAGCCCCCCCCCCCCCCCCCCCCCCCCAAATAAAGATTAACTACTAAGTAAACAAACTCAGTTCCCTTGAAAGGTGTGACCACTAGAGAGTGTCAATACACTGACATTAAACCTACGTCCTTCGTATTTAACTTGTTTTCGCCTGCCTATAAAAAACTCAATGTGATGGACTAAACAAATAAAAGGGGGTGGGAGTTGTTCATCTCTACCTCTGGAGATATACCAGCACAGCTAGACAGACGTCTGGTCAGCATGACGTAGTCAAGGAATGTAACATTTTAACATGTTAACTAACTTAGTCAAAGGTCAAGACAAATTGAAAAAAGTGACAGCTATTGCATCTCTGTATGTAAAGCGCATTTATGATGTAAAGTTTCATCTCTATTTATATTAAGTTATTAACATGCCTTGTCTTTATAATAAACGATGTTTGGTGCATATTTATAATGGCTCTATTTTTAAGCACATTATTTTGTTTTCATATAAACATTAATACATTCTATAACAGACAGTAATGGAACGAGGTCCACTTTATGCATATAAAATAGGTGTATTTTTTACTATCCGGTTTACTATCTGGTAGTGATATCCGACCGGAGCCGGATAGCACCAGATAGTAAAAAATGCCGGATATTCGCCAGAAGCCGGAGCTGGAGGGACTATCCGGTGCACCCCTAGTCCATACATAATACTATGGGCTAATGAATTTTTGACCCAGAGATCGCAGAGGGTTAGGGTAAACAATGTTATATCCAATGAACGCATAGTTAACACAGGGGCGCCCCATGGGTCTATGACATCGCCATTGTGGTTCATTTTGTACACCAATGATTTTCATTCCAATAGTCCTTTTTGCTCCTTCACAAAATTCGCTGATTATGCGGCTCTTCTTGCCCTGCTCTCAGAGAGCTCAGACGTAAATGAGTATTTCAGAGAAATAGAACACATTGAAAAATACTGAAAAGATAATTTTTTATTATTAAATGTAAACCCAACCAAAGGCAAAGGCAGGTGGTCTGTTTCAGGCAGGAGAACTAAAGGCAATGTTGATGACATTGTAATTTGTTTGACTTTCTGTTAAGATCTTGAATTTAATAATAGACTTTAAAAAAATCTTCTCTTTTGAGTTGTAGATCTGCAGTGTTGGGATTTATATATAATTAGTACTATAGTTCTATAATAATATTCTCAGGCTATCTAGTGAAATGGAAACAATATTACATATGGTTCTGCTTGCTTCTTGGCACAAAAGCTACTAGTAAACATCATTTATTAGTCCATCAGGACCATGCATTTGCCCCTGGTTTGTTTTTGAAAATATTGTGTATACTGCACTTGTTCTGCCAAAAAGAAGGACTACTAAAATATGCTCTTGTGAGGTGTCACCAGAGAATGCTGACTATGTCCTCCAAAGCTGAAAATGTTATTGAGAACCCTGAAGTAGACACTTGCCTTAAAATACTCTATAGAAGAAAAACCATGTGGAGATATGCCTGATCTGGAAACTACTGCACCTTTTATCTCAGACTAGTTATCTGAGCCCTCCAACATGATAATAAGTATACAGAAGAAGAAGAAGTTATGTAAACGAACTGGTCTCTTGTTTAAACCTATTCTTTCATATTGAACTCTAAATGTTCTCCAGGGATGACCTTAAAAACATTCTAATAAGTATGTTGACCTCGATCTTGTGCATTTTTTTGAAGGTCTTCTTTTTTATTGGTGATTGGGGGATTTATACTAAAGCTGGGGAGAAGGCAGATTGATTTGTCTAGGAGCATGTAGTGGCTTCTCATGTGATAATGCATGTTCCTTTGAAGTTGCTATATATCATATTCCTAAGTTTTATTTTCTTTTGTTGGTCACAAGAACTTAATGATCAGTATTTAAATTAAATTTATTTAGTTACCAATTATTACTACGAGAGTGTCAGTGAGTTTCAGTTGAGAATTTTATGTTGGCTGTGGGAAGATTGAGCTATTAATTAATTTTTTGCTTCTATTTCTAGATTTGAAATTTGTCATTGTTGGAGACCATCAGTATGTTGTTGGGCGACAGAACTGTGACATTGTCATTCCTGATGCATCCGTCAGTCGTAAACAAGCAATTCTTACCATGGCACATTATGAATCCAATGTTGTAAGCTTTTTTTTTTTTTTTTTTTCAATACGATTGTATTATTAATATCAAAATTAGCTTAAACATTTTCTCAATTCATTTCTTTCTGTATAAAGTCATTAAAGTTATTAAAAGATTTTATCTACCTAATTTCTCATTTCATTACATTCTCTTGATGTACTAAGTCAGTAAATGATGAAGTTTTATGAAAGAGAGGATTATATAAATGGTTATATTATATAAATGCTTCCTTTTTTTTTAGGCCAAGTCATTTATCTCACCAACTTTGACTCTAGAGGACGTCTCAAAGTTTGGTACATTTGTGAATGGCAAACAAGTGAAGAATCCTGGTGGAAACACAATCACACTCAAACATAATGATGAAATCAAATTTGGTGGGGCACAAGCTTCTATTTTTAGGTAAATATCAGTATAAAAACTGCATTTTATTCTCTTTTTGTTATTTTTATCATAATAAAATTTCTTTTTTTTTTTCTTACTTAAGAATATGAAACATTTTGAGTACAGTAGAAATTGGATACATGCTGCCAAAGGAATTAATATTTATTTCAAGTTTTGAACTAGCAAAAGAAAATTACTATAACATTAACATATCATATTTATATATTATAATTTAAAATTGTGGAAAATTACATTAACCCATTTTCAGATATTCTCATTCTTATTCTTTTGAATCTGATGAGAACAATCATGATACATTCTTTCCAATCAGTTGCTATTGTTGTTATTTGTATTGATTTTATTTAATTTATAAATGTCTCACTACAGAGCTGTTTATGAATCTTTTATTGCCACTACATCCTGCTTAGAGAAAGCACCCAAGAAATGTCTTCATAAAGTAATGTGCTTGCTTGGCGGCCATGTTGTCAGAGATTGGCGTCCAACCTGTGACTTACTAATCATGTCCAATATAAATGTTACCATTAAGGTAAAATTTTTTTAATAAACTAGAGACTAAATATAATAACTCTGTTGTTAATTAACTAGAGACTCAATAATTAACAAAAAATAAAGACATGTTACAATGTTGAAGTCTACTGATATTGTCAGAATTCATAAAAAAAAATTGGTTAACAGATCATGTCATGTACTAAATGGTATATTTGGTTGATACACGACTGCTTCCTTCAAAGAAATGTTACAGGAAATGGTCTTTAACCAATTAGTTGATTGTTGTTTTTTTTTCCCAGGTCATTTGTGCAATAAACAACCAGAAACATATTGTGACACCCAAATATCTAGATGACCTTTACTCTTACCATAGAAAGCAGACAGAGAAACCTAATCCAGTAGAGTAAGTCTCTGTTTATAATCTGAAGTAGTTAAATCAGTCTTGCTTTAATTTGTCACAGTCATTTGGTCATGGAACCTGTTTCTCTTAATAGCCTAGCACAGTACTTCATACTCCGTACTGAACCAGCGCACTACTTTATACTCTGAACCTGCACAATACTACACATTCAGTACAGAACCAGCATAGAAGTTCACTGAACCTGCACAATACTTCACATTCAGTACAGAACTTCACAGTCAATACAGAACCAGCATAGATCATACTCAGTACTGAGCCAGTGCAGTACTTCACACTCATTAGTAAATCAGCACAGCACTTCACACACAGTACTAAACCAGAACAATATTTATGAGATTTAAAAAAAAAATTATGAAGTTTTGAATTGATGATACTCCAGTGTGATCATTCAATCTGAAAATGTTTAAGTCTGAAATACTAGTTGCTCTTTTAATATGTAAATTCTTAATTACCTCATTTAAATAATGTTAAATCTGTAATGTAATTTTGTTTGTTAGTTACTTACCAAAGGTTGTAGACCAAGAGGTTCCCCAAGGTGTTTCATTTCATCCCAATGCCAAGAGAGCCACATTGTTGGAAGGACTGAAGTTTTATTTTCTCTCAGCCATTCAGGTTAGTTTTTTTTTTAAATCAAGCAGAGCAGTTAAGTTTGTTTTTTTAATCAAACACAGCTAAGTTTTTTTTCCTTTAATTTCACTTGTAAGGGTAGATGAGTAAATTAAATCTATGTCATTTATTTCTTTGGCATGCTGTGACTATAATGTCACTATGTAGCACTATGATAAGACATAGGTATGAGTGTATGTATTTAGACAATGAAAAAATTGAATTAGTAAAGCTGTGGCACTGCAACAAATGAAATTTTTATATTTTTAATGTAATGTTAATTGGATCAAAATTGAATTGTCTACAAAATCTGTCTTGTTTAATGCTGCATACATATCTTTCACAGTTTAATAAAACCAACTTGGCTGTTTCTACTGCTGGCGGTCAACCTATCTTGCTAGAAGATGGCACAGAAGAAGATGCTGACACTATGACGCAAGATTGTACAGTTGTGGTAGCAGTCACCAGAGACATTCTGGTCACATTAAGTCCAAGCTGTCAAAAGTTTGTCAAGCTGGTCTATAGCACTTTGAAAAGGTTGGTTCTACTTTTAAAAAATGCTTATTTTAATAGCTGTGTTTTACTTTAAGTATGATGTATGAAAAACTAAAAGTATGCTATTCCAGCATTCTCAATGTGAAACATTTTCATACTGTTAAATTAACATTCCTATTGCATAGATGTGATCTAGATCAGTTGGAGAAGTTGAAAAAAATTCATGAATGTGTTGAAGTATGGATAGCTAGTTTCACATTTACAGTTTCATGAGGCAGATACCACCTCAAAGCAAATCATTCTAGAGTTTAAGTAGGCCATTGGTTGAATTTCAGATGCACTTCTGATCATTTATTTGACTTTCTCGTAACCCTTGAGGGCTAGGATATTAAATGAGTTTAGTAATTTACAATTGTAGTACTCATCTTCCCTGATTTTTACAGTCATTAAGTATAAAGTGTACAAAGTTTAATTGTACTGGTAGACTTTATATTTAAAGGATAATTTGTCTGCATGTACTCACCATGTACCATCACTTTATTTCTTCTTGGCATTCATTTGTGCACCCCCTTTTTCATGTTCTTTTGGTTGCTCACCTCAACATTTCATACACAGAACATATAACAGGTGTTGAAATCACTGGAAGTTATGAATTGAATTGGCCCTTTGATAGACTTAAAACGGTAAAGACCCTTTAAGACACAGTTGCAGGTGAAAAAAAAAGCTTGGAAAAAATTAAAGAAAATGTAAATATAATATCAAGGTTTTTACTGGATTATATGTTACTTGAGTCCTTGAGAAGAGCAGAGAATTTTAAAAAGGAGGTCATTGTATATGTTCTGACAACTTCCCACCCCTCTTCCTTCCAAAGAAACTTAAGGAATCAACAAAACAGGGGATAATATTGAATTTATATTCAATTCTTTTATAAAATATATTATATATTGATATGTGAGGGACACAATCCTTTCTTCCTTTCTTAAATTGTTTCTAGGAAAAGTTTAAGAATGGTGACAGATCCTGAAATAGGTTGGTCAATACTTACCTGTAATACAGAAGACTTCTGCAACCCCAGATCACCCATAAGTGAGTATGAGAGTTTTATATTTAAAAAAATCACTTGCAGTAAAAATTAAATTTGTGATGGAAAGTTCTATGCAAAGCTAATTGTTCCACTAAAATGTCAGAATGCATGCAACTTGTTGCTAGTATTTCACAAGAGCTACTTTAAATGATATAGTTGTGAAATTAAAGATTATCAATACATGTATTCTGAACTTATCAATTATATTTTCTTTTAGTGTTTTAAGTTTCCTTCCTTTACTAAGAAAAGGACCAATACTATTTTCAGCTCCCAGCATGCTGTCGGCAATGGCAAGTCAAAGTTTAAGTCAGATGACTGAGATGGATTCATCTCGTGATACTCAATTAAATGACAACAGATCATCAAAAAGGTTTCAATAAAAATTTGTCTTCCTCTGTAGAGATAATCTGCTTTTGTGTTGTGCTGTTTGTCACTGTTGTATGTCAATTTTTCAAAATTAAAATCTCAGAAACAAAAAGAACTTAAATTTCTCCTTATTGTGCTTAAAATAAGTACAGTGGCTGTTTATTGGTCTTTTGAGTGTACATATAAAACCAAGATATGAAAAAGACAGGGATAAAAACAGAGTTTTATCTGAAAGACTTGTGAAACGATTGAAAATCTGATTTCACCACCATACTTTAATGAGTAAAACAAGTGCAACCACCAATTAGTTACCGGTACTTATGATCTACTAAAATGTTCCTCTTTGTTTAAATGCATATTTATTTAAATCATTTTTAAGCAAGGTGAAAAGTGAGTTACGTTATTTCAATAATTCTTTGGGAGCTAGATTATCTAGTGTCATCAGTACTATTCTTTCATTAAGTTTTGATTTTGCACCAGTTTGTGCAGAGTTTTTTGCCAACTGTAGTAAGGAAGTAAAGCTTTGTGCTATTGAAGGATATTTTATTTACAACATAGATTTATCTTCCTCTTTTTTTCCCTCACCTATTTCCTTAGGAAACTTTCATCATCATCATCACTCCTTTAAGTTCCTCATGGAACATAGGGCCTCGACAAAAACACGCCACTCTCCATGGTCTCTTGCTAGTTTTTTTATGGTTTCCCAGCCCTTCCCGGTCTTCTCTGCTTCTTCAAGTACACTGCGTCGCAATGTCCTTTTTGGTCTTTCTCTGCGTCTTGTTCCTTGGGGGTTCCACTCTAAGGCCTGCCTAGCTCTGTTGCTGGTATCTTTTCTAAGGGTGTGAAACTTTGCAGTTTCTTTATTAGTTAAATACACAATCATCATAAAATTTTTTTTTCTTTTGTTTGCAAAATGGCAGAAACAGTTTCATTTACTTTTTTATTTCACAGACTTAGTGCAACGTCAGGTGATATAGGAAATACGTTGAAGGAATTTTGTGAATCACAAGTCATGAAAGTGAAGAGCGACCTCCTATCACAAGGCTGCTCCAGTGATGCTTCAACTGACAAAGGAACAACAAAGAGAATTAACAATGATGTGAATAATTCACCACTCTTAGAGAAAAAGAACAAAGATGTGACTCTAGAAGACAAATTGTCTGACAATGTCAATAGAATGAAATCTGACTCTGACTCTATTGAGGAAGCACAAACTGTTCTGAATATTGAAGATAAATTCAAGAGTTTGAAATCTCCTGTCACCCATGGGGGTGAAAAAAGCAATAATATTAGATTAAATCTAATTAGGGAGCCATCTCCTCCTAATGATATGGGAAATGTTTTTGCTCTGCAGAAGACAAAAAAGAATAACAAGGTGAAAAAGGTTAGTAGAGATGATTCTGATGATGATTCATTTGACTGTAAGACAAACAGGCAGAAAAGAAAGCCCTTGTTTGTAGACGATGACGAGGAGTGCAATATTTCCAAAACCAGAAAAAAGGAAGACGTTTTTAAAGAAGAAAGTGATGATGCTTATAAAACTTTAATGAAAGACAATGTCTGTAAAGAAAAAACAGATGATAATTCTAAAACTCTGAAAGAATATGATACTATCAAGGGTAAAGAGGGTGAAGTAACATTTAAGGAAAAGAAAGTTGATAATGATTTTGGCAACCAAGAGGCCATTGACAATGATGTTAGTGAACTGTTTTATGATCCCTTAGTTCAAGAGGAAATTCATACCCCTTCACGTTGGGAGCTAAGTTCACATCCAACTGTTGTGTCTGAAGGTTGGATTAATAAAAAGGTGAAAGCCTGTGATAGTGATATAAAGCTTGATGTCAAACCTGATCCTGAAGTAAGTTTCTACTGTTGTTAAAAAAAGTGTTATTAATATTTTCAAGTTCTCTGTTTCAAACTCTTAAAAAGCATTAATGAATTTTTGTAATAATAAATATATATATATTGTAGATATTTAAAAGTATTCTAGTTTTATTAATAGTTTTATAACTAAGAGTCAACTGTGTGATTTTATTTTGTTTTATTATTGTTGTAGATAGTACTCATTCCATAGAACAGCCATCCTCTTGGACTAAAGAGGTCCAGTTTGAGAGAATGAAACTTTTCAACCATTTTTATTATTTTTAGGTTAGACAAATAAAAAAAACAACACTATAATTTGGATTCAACTTTATCTTTTGCTTTCCTTTATTTATGAATCAGCTGCTGTGTGACAAAGAAGGTAATTTATTACGTAATATGTGTGAGGTCCAGGTGGTTGAACTGGTTTCACACCAGCCACGTAAATCCAAGCTCCCTGCAGCACCTTCTGAAGCAGGGGTAAAGAACTTTAAAAAGTTTAGGAAGGTATAGAATTTAACTTTTTTTCTTTTTTATTTATGAATATTTATGTATTAATGATATAGCTGAATCTAATTATATCAACCTCAATCGTATGAGATACCCAGTTATTATTGTAAGTTCAATGACAACTCCTTTCTTCCATTGGAGAAGGAAAACAGATTCTAGTCAAAATAACAAACCTTCATTATTTCTGTTCAACTTGTTTGGAATAAAATAACTAAGCCAACTTTATTAAACATAATGAAGCATAAATAGCAGCTAGTTTATATATACACACACACATATATATATATATATAAATATATATCAGCCAGGAAAATTAGTTTTAAGTCATTAATTAACATGCATGACTAAATTGATACATGAAATGCGTAGGACGTAATTATATTCTTTTTGAAGTAATCTCTGTTATATATATATATATACATGTGTGTGTGTGTGTGTGTATGCTTTTTAAAGAGAATATTTACTTTAATATCTTTTTAGGATTTTTTTTTACTTACTTTGTTTTCTATAGATGAGTTGTTTTTTTTCTTCTTTTTTATGATAGACAGAAAATATTGGTTCTAAGAAACTGCCAACTATTATTGGCAGAAGAGATCTTGAAGTTTACTTGAGCAGCAAACACAAGGAAATAGAAGATATGTTTTCTAATGAATTGGCAGTAAGTCTTGTTTTTTAAAAATAGATGTTGGCACAACCATTGTGAAAAATTCATAGGGTAAATATTATTTTTTAAATTTATAAAAAAACCCACCTTATTTGAAAAGTGCACTTCTGAACATTTGTAATAAAACATTTTTGTAAGGACGCCTATTATAAACTATCTTGACATAACCAACACATAATTTATTGACTCAGAACTGGACACAACAGAATGAGACAACATATGCTCTGGAAGCTAAAAATCGGGACAAGCAAAAGTTGCCCTTGTGGATCATCACTAGAGAATGCTGACCATGTCCTTTAAAGTTGCATTCTATATCAAGAGGTCCGAACAAGACTCTGGCCCCAAAACCCTCCTATAGAAGAAAAACTATACGGAAAACTACCTGATTTGTAAACCACTGCAAAATTCATCTCAGATATAGGATTAGGCATCTGAACCCTCCAACAAGTAAAATGAGAATGAAGAAGAAGTAAGAACTAATGATATTAGAAAGGATATTAAAACAGGATTATGCTGTACTGTTGTAGTACAAGAGTTTTCTTCTCTCTCAGTTCTGGCCTTGATGAAACAAAACATTTAAAGAGAATGACATGACGTCTTTTGTTTGGCCTGAGAACATACTTTCTTAGACCAATTTTAGGATGATACAAAGTGTCATCCATATTGATATTATGAGATTTCAAGCAAAAACAATTTTTTATTTTATTATAATTTTAAATTTCTTATACAGACCTAGTGCTGAACAGTGGAATAAAAACAATATAATAAAATATAACTCTAACATTCAATTTTTAATTATGGCAAAAATTTTAGAGCATGCAGAGTAATAAAAATACAAAATGCTACCATCTACTAGATTTTGAGTTAGTGATGTTCTCATCTAAAGATGTTGCTGGGAATTCATAATTTTTTATCCAGCTTTGCTAACACTCATCTCCTATCTGATATTTGCAACTATTATGATCCAGTTGTAATGAATGTGCTTATCCCTTCAGTTTATTATATAAAAAGTGATTGACATTGTTGAAGTTATTGAAATTTTGTTTTCAAACTTTGTTCATTATGTACAGGTTGTCATTAAAGCAATTTAAACAGCTTCAAAAAATATATATATATGTATTTCCTTTTATCTTAAACAGCTTGAAAATGAAAGAGGAAGAGAAGAGAAAAGAACTAGAGATTATTTTAAGTAAGTCTTAGACTTTCTAAAGACTACACTATGTTACTGGGGATACTTTATGGGTTAATTGAAAAGACTGCAAAAAATAAAATTCAGTGATGGTCTGTCCCTTATCTATTAAAATATATATCAATTGTATGTTTGTTAAATGAAGGGAGGTTATATATTTACATCAGAAGTCTGTAAAACCAGTTGCGACTAGAAGGAACAAGTTAGTAGAAAATGAAAAACATTTAGCGTTATTAAAACGAAAGTGTCAAAAAGACAAGTCTTAGCTTGACTATTATTTTGTTCAGCATTATTTTTTGTTTTTTTTCTTTTTTTAATGAATGTTTGATTTGTTCTACATTTTTTTTTTCTCTTTAGCTGGGACGATGAGCCCAAGAAGCCAGTTAGTCGTAAAGCAAGATAACTTTCCAGAGGAGCTGGAAGTGTGGTTTTGATGTTTTTGATGTAAATACTATTCTAACTTGAACTATATTGCAAAATTGATTGTGACATTTTCTTTGTAGGTCTTTAGGAAATGATGTATTACAAATAACTTTATATACACCAATAAACTGTACAGAGATCTCATTTTCTGTGATCAAGTTTTTTTTGTTTGTTTATGTAATGATGCATTTTTTGTTAGCTGCTGTTTTGTCTTTAGATTTTTTATGCTGAAAACACACCATAAAACTTAGTTACTTAATTTAAAAACAATATACCATTAAAATTTAAAAAAAAAAGAATTTTAAGGTTACAAAAAACAGAAGAGTTATTTTATTTTGTTTAGCAAATTCAGTTTTCAATATGCTAAGGATAATTATAGACCAATGAATCTCAAAATCTAGTTTCAAATTCTAATCCTCATGTTTCTAACTAATCATATTTCTATCCAACCTCTAGACTCACTAAACTATTGGCATGCATAGAAGACATTTTGTGGAAAAGTTCTTTCTGGTCATAAACTATCAATCCCTTCACTTTGTCTTCGAATAAATTTTTCAGCTTTACCCATAGAACTAAAGAGTCATGGCCATGTACTAGTGTCTCACAGACAGTCCAAATCACCCTTCACAATATTGAAGAAATCTTTCTTTGTTTATCTCTTAAAGTAGAAGTCAAAAAGCATTTTATTTACATTCCATTTACTTTACCCAGATTCTTATAAGGTGATTACTTCCAAAGGCATTTAACTTAAAGCTATAATAGAGTAAGAAAAAAGTATTGAGTTGTCTTAATTCTACTGTTAAGCTGATGCTACTGTTAATCAAAGTTTCTATGTGCTGACTTTCATGCTAGAAGTATTAATTAAATGTAGATATTATTACAAACATATTAGAATGAATTAAAATGAAGTATTTTTCACTGACCTATATATGAACAATGAGAAGTTCAGTTAAAAAGTCACTATAAGGTGCTCAGTGGACCAAAAAAAAAGGAGGGGGTGTCAGGAAGATGAGTGTGGACATTGGTCACTACCAGGTCAGGGGTATTAAATTAAAGTAGAGTCCAACCTGGTGGTTGTGATAGAGATGGACATCTGCGTAAAAAGTGCTGCTGTAAATGTGTTCTGCTGGCTGCTGGTGCCTCACTTGGTAAGAGTTGATTACAGATGATAAATATATAGACCATGACATCCTTGATGAAAGAGGCTCTGAAACTTAAGCCTTGCGGGAAAGTGCCAGAAGTTGAATTACACTTGGAGAGCATTAGAAAACTGCTTTGAACATTTTCTTTTCTTTTAATAATTGTAAACTGAAATTATTGTTTTGCAAATCAATTTTTTCAGAAGCTTACTGTCATGAAATACATGTACTACAGAATAAAATTTAGTTTCTAAGGATGCGCTATATAGATGTCATTGCTCTCTTGTTTTGCCTTGAGATGGAGTTCTCTGTGTGGTTTTCTTGCCCCAGTATTGGGTAAGTTCGTTTATTTGACTACCTTCTAAATGTCGTAGATCTAAAGTCGTTTCTTTTATAATTGTGTGAATGGCAGTATCAAAGGAGTGTGTAGTTTTCTTATCTAGGGACGCAGGCTTGGGACTCTGCTGGAGTTGAGTCTGAGTTGTAGGTTTTGTATTTGACAATTGCCCGTGGTGTTGGGGTGGGGCGTTGTGAGCCCTGATAGACTATGGCACTGAGATTAAGGTGTGCTATAGTTCATTGCCTAATATGTATACCTTGTGTTTCCCTTGTAAATACTATTGACCTTTATTCATCACTCCTGCCATAATAGTTCATACATTCATTAAATTGTTAAACCTACAATCTTGTTGTTAACTAATGTACATTAACAATAGGCCTATTGTTCACGTTGAACAACTGTTGGTATTCACTCAGTGTTCAGGTTGGGTAGCTCGGGACAGTGTATCATACCCTAACTAAACTGTTATCCCACCCTGACAGGCATCTCACCTGTATTTTTTTACTTAACCACTCACCTAGTCATATATGTTAATAAAAAAAAGACAAAATCTGTAATATTGTGATCATCATACAAGTGTGAGAGGATTCCTTCTTTATTTGCTTTCTTGCGCATAGGCTGTTACTTAGGCCTAAATGAAACTTTTTTTTATAAATTAAAAGCATGCATATCCCAAAGGAAATTAGTCTTAATCCTACACTAAACTACACTACTAATTCTTCAGAAGGATTTACCACTAGGGCTGTGAGCTGGAGCCCAGCTAATTAGTCTATTAATGACTGTTTGCGTAAAACGATGATTAAAGAATTTTAAATCAGACATCAGTTTTTTTTTTAAGTTCAAATATGAATGGGAAATAGGACACTCAAAGGATACTTCAAACTGCTCTACATGACACTACCAACTCAAAGAACCTGATAACTCAGGGCTCTAAAATAAAGTAACACTTTAAATTTCCAATTAATCACAACCAATACTGACACGTGTCACATGACACTGACTGTATAAATATTTCACCATTAACAACCGTACTGCCATATCACCTCTTGTACCGCTGTATCAGATTTCACTGGCCTCTTCACTTCGTCTCAGACTTGCACTGGGTTCAACTGTTCAGGACTGACTTCACGCACGGGCTAGTTGGCCTGGCTCAATCACAGATCTAAATGTCATCTCCTATTCGCATGGTGTCTTGATTCTATGATTGTAATGAGCCACACAGCTGAACTGCACTGAACTAAACCAAGCCGTAGTGAAACGTCTTGACTGTGACACGTCCCTCTTAAATAGGATACCTGCTGGCCTTTGAGAAACAGACATAACGTCGCTCGACCATTCTGGTTGATCCTATGTGACTGGCCTGAGTAGTGTTTACCATTTAGATATTTCCTCCAGTCGTCGCGGTGGATCGCTCATCTACGCACACACACTACTACCCCTATTAGCACCAGAGTTATAACATTATAACAATCTCTGTGTGTACTTATCACTTCCATGAAAAGTTTAATTAAACCTAATGTTGCATAGACCTCTGAGTTACTATTTTAATGTCTAATGATAAAAAAAAAATAAAGCTGTGCTTACAGTAATGAACTTCCTGAATCAAAGACTCTTTAAGTAGATCTTTTTAACAGTTGAGACTCATTTTCACAAAGCTTATATCAACTCAATCTGTCTTAAACATTTTGAACATGCTATTTCACCAACATCCATACTCAGATCAAGTTGGAACTTTAAACATTTATTGTACTTAACAAAACATGAATAGTTTAAAAAAGATTAACCAATTAGTCAATTAATTACTGGTAATGAATTATTTTGATTGATACCAACAAAGGAAATTAATATTTTTGCATTAAGAGATATGGATAGATATGTGGGGTTTTGTCCCCTTATATAATTGTACAGGTTATTTCTCCCATACCCATTTACAGATCCAGTTGAAACTTTCCACAATTATTTATTGTACCTAACAAAACATGAATCAATTACAAAAATTAACCAAGTAGTCAATTTATAAAATTGTTTGCTATCAAAGAAGGGAAATAAATTCTACATTATTGCTACAGTTGTAAATATGGAGTTCTTTTCTTAAGATTTTGAAAATGTATTTGTTCTCTCTCTTTTTTTTAAATTTTATATTATGCTTTTTGTTGATAAAGTGGGTGTGAGGTTAACATGAACTGCTTCTAAAATTACCAGGATTGAATAAAAATAACTAAAGTGTTTGTTGTTCTTTATTTATATTTAGATTCTATGACAAAATCAAATGAATGCATCAATGTATATGAAGATATATATGTAAATATAAAGTATTAAAGTATACATATAAATGTCTATATAAAAAAAAAATATCAACAAATACATTTAAAAAACCGTCACATCCAATGAATCATAAAAAATACATCACTTAAAGAGATTGTCTTCAAAATGTGTTAGTTCATTATATTTCAATTGAATAAAAACCAAACAATATAAGCTGACATAAAACTGTCCATCTCTATAATCTAAAGTACAATACAAAACAAAACACTAGACACTAAATCAAAGCTCTATAAATGTCACAAAACAGAAAAAAGGTTTATCAATTTTGCATATTACAAAAAAACAAAACAAATGACATTTTTGAGCAAATGAAGGTGATGTTTTTTTAGGGAAGACATCTACTTGCTATTGAAAAGGAAATTGCCTGCAATGAAAATCCTATCTGAAGTTAAGTATTGCCCAAAAAACAATAATTTAAAAATTGAAATAATTTGTAGCATATTTTAGTAATTGGGGAAACAAGTGTACAAAAATAGACTTGTAAAAATGAGCACACACATAAAAATACAAGATTGCTAGATTGGAACAAAAGGTAAAACGATTAAAAAAAAACAACAAGAGCAATTCAATATTAACAATTATACTATAAATAAATATAGATCGAAATTTGTTTCTACACATTATGAAATGTTATGAGTTTATTTTATTCTTATCCAAATTTCCTTATGAACAGGGGTCAAACTTGATAAAACACATTAGTGGACATAAACTAGTTTATAGACATAACTGTTCAAGATTCGACCCAAAAAATTAATAATTTAACCTCGATTTGTTTTAATGAATAAAATGCTAGCAGAATTGAATGAAACTAGAAATGGCTAAAGTATGAAACAAAGCTTTATAGTTTTATTATATACATGAAATCCTGTAAGCTCCAATAACTTTTACAAAATGAAAAACAAACTTCTTAATTTAGTCTACATAACGTTACAACACGTAATTTTTGAACACACTTTAAGTCTATGCATAAAAAAGAAAATATTAATTTGATACAGATGTCAGTTATAACGGTCCATACATATAGATAGACTGATGCCAACATAATGATAGAAGCCAGACACTAAAACCAGGCAGTGTCCTTGACACAGTGAAATTACAGCAGGTGACAAGCATAGTTATTCATAATGGCAAAAGGGTTAAACAGCAATGGCCTCCTCAACATGGATGAAAGTTACTGGTGTATTGCTCACCAACATCAAACAGAAACTTCTAACATAGAAAACAAGAAAGAAAAAAAAAGGTTCAGATCTACCAGAAGTTGTTTAACAAAGGGCCATGTAACAGCTGCAGAGGGATTCGACATATTGCTTAGAGGAGTCTTGACATAAACAGATGAATGATCAGCCAATGAACACAGTACTAATTGAAGTGGTATCATGTATGTCTATTACCTATGGTACAATACAATTCTCTGATACATTTCACTTTGTATCCTAAGATAGCTTTTTTATTGAAGCAATGTAACATAGAGCTTGACCTATTTTGTGAATTAAAAAAAAAATCTGATTAAAGAAAAAAAGTACAGGAACCAAAGAATTCTCTAGTAAAATGTACATTCATAATGAACCCCAAGCCCCATTCACATTGAACATAGAGGTCAAAACGAATGTGAACAGTCACTGTGGTAAGTGAACAGTTCATTGTCCAATTTTGAGTTTCAGTTCTATACAATCACAGCATTCTGCCAGGAGGATCAGGAAAATTTAGCATACATACATTAATTTACTAGAAACAAAATCAGGAAAGTTTAGCATACATACATTGTTTAAGCTGCTAGAAACAAAATCACTGACCAAGTGCAGTAATGCCTAAGTACTTCTAATTTAAACTAAATAACAGAAATCCTGAGATACTTTTCTATACAAGAGAAATTTGTTTGCCATGTTAACTTTGCTTGTGGATCCAACTAAGATAAATGGGAACCATGTTTTAGCTGAATATAAATATATATATACTATGCATAGATGTATAAAAAATTTTGACACATGGGCATTCAATAATGCTTATTTAGATATTTGAAATAATTAGCATGTCAATTATGAAATAACATTTAAACAATTATCCATAACATCTTAAAGACATTGTGTAACAATAATTCTTAAGTTTCATAGCAAGGTGCTGAAGATAATAGTTTGGCTTTCAAAAAATATTGTAAATGCAATTTTCAAGTATTCTTATGCAACAATTTGGTGCAACCTTCAAATCAATGAATAGGTAACATGTCTTGGCATTATAATCCAAAAGCTGAACATAAAACCAAAGAGAGAAAATGTTTTTAAATATTTGTATAAAACATTGTAATAATACAATCATTTAGATAATAACATTATATACAATGTTAAAACAATGTTTAGAAGTTTATTGAAAAAAAAAAATGTGTTTTACTATAAGAATAAATAAACTGGATATGCACATTGAATACAATTAACAGAAATTTAGCAAAATAAATGAACAAGTCCATTGTAAATGAAAACTACAATAATAAGATGATAGAAATGAAGACACACATTTAAATGATGTAAAATACACATTACAAGTACTACAATAATAGTAAAAGAATGTAGAACAAAATGGTGCACGTAATATAGAATATTGAGAGTGACTTCACTAGAAGATAAATACTTGAGCAAGTCAAATTGGTCTATACTGCCAAATGACTTTTTTCTTTATATTGTACTAAATATATGTACATGTTGTTCTTTGGAATTCATTTGTTCAACACCTATAATAAATGTTGCACAGTTTTCCTACACCAGAGATGGTATAAAAGAAATGAAGTGATCTCGTGTGTAAGGACAATACCAAGTTAAAGATTTGCTAATAAATGAGGGTAAAACCTTAATATTGCTGAGTATAACCTAATAAGTTCTAGAATGAATAAATGTGAATGTATGTCTTACAAATAATACAAACATATCTGACAGAATCAGACCAATAGCTTTATGACCTTATCATTGGAAATGTGTTTTCTAGTCACGTACATAGAGTTAAACATTTTGGCTTTGATTAATTAAAAAAAAACAACAACACTTTAAAATAATAAAAATAAATATAAACCTGAAGACTTGAAAGAAAACAAAATTGGAACTGTAATAGTCTAAACATATATCCATAAAGAAGAGATCACATCAAAAAGTAAAAACATCAAACAACAACAATTAGAATAAAAGTAGAAAAATAAACCATCAACAAAACAACATAAGACTCAAAAACAAGAATGATGTCATAATGGACACAAGTCTACATGCTTTAAACTACTGGTGATGGTGCTGCTGGCCCAGGTGGCATTACTGGAGCCTGTCCAGGGTAGACTGGACCTGCTGGAGCAACCCTAGGAGGACTTGGCTTGATACCTCTCATTTTATAATAGGATGTGACTTGTTTGGGGACCTCTGCTAGGACATGACTAGCCAATTCTGCTGGTGACTTCTACAAGGTGTAAAAACAATATATATATATTCAATTCAAATGGATAAAAAATTACATCAGATAGTATTAATATAAACAAAACTTTGAGAGATTTAAAAAAAAACAACACCTAACACCTACTTAGATATCTAAGATTTATTGGGAAAAGCAACTATGGTTTGTCAATGTGAAACTCACACATAAACAAAAGTACTTAAATAAAAAAAAAGTTTCTTAATTACAAGGATTAAAGTATGTATCATGAAAGAGATAAAGTTATCCTTGTATAAGAAGTTGCTGTCCCTTAAAAATCAAACAACCTATTAGTGCTTTTAATATCAAGAAAACTATTCTATATCTACACAAAACCAATTGCCTCATCAGGTTAAAACACACTGACCTGTTTAAATTCTCTAAAGGGGACAAATTGTACAATGTCTCTTTTAACTGGCTCTCCAGAAAGTGACTTAAGAACACCATTGTCGCCATCCAATTCATTCATGTCAGAGAAATCTGCATTGCCCACCCCTACAATGATGAGTGACATTGGAAGCTTGCTGGCTTGTACAATGGCATTTTTGGTGTCTCCCATATCACTCAACACACCGTCAGTCAGAAGAAGGAGTACATAGTAAGCCTAAGAACAAATGTAAAGGGTTTCTTTATTTCCTTTGACTTAGTACATAGTAAGCCTAAGAACAAATGTAAAGGGTTTATTTATTTCCTTTGACTTAGTACATAGTAAGCCTAAGGTTTATTTATTTCCTTTGACTTAGTACATAGTAAGCCTAAGAACAAATGTAAAGGGTTTATTTATTTCCTTTGACTTAGTACATAGTAAGACTAAGAACAAATGTAAAGGGTTTATTTATTTCTTTTGACTTAGTACATAGTAAGCCTAAGGTTTATTTATTTCCTTTGACTTAGTACATAGTAAGCCTAAGAACAAATGTAAAGGGTTTATTTATTTCCTTTGACTTAGTACATAGTAAGCCTAAGGTTTATTTATTTCCTTTGACTTAGTACATAGTAAGCCAAATGTTTTCTTTTAACTTAGTACATAGTAAGCCAAAGGTTTATTTTATTTCCTTTGACTTAGTACAAAGTAAGCCTAAGAACAAATGTAAAGTTTTTATTTATTTCCTTGGACTTAGTACATAGTAAGCCTAAGGTTTATTTATTTCCTTTAACTTAGTACATAGTAAGCCAAAGGTTTATTTATTTCCTTTAACTTAGTACATAGTAAGCCAAAGGTTTATTTTATTTCCTTTGACTTAGTACAAAGTAAGCCTAAGAACAAATGTAAAGTTTTTATTTATTTCCTTGGACTTAGTACATAGTAAGCCTAAGGTTTATTTATGTCCTTTAACTTAGTACATAGTAAGCCAAAGGTTTATTTATTTCCTTTGACTTAGTACATAGTAAGCCTAAGAATGTAAAGGGTTTATTTATTTGCTTTGAGTTAGAACATTTCTATGAATTCCCAAATAAAAAAGAAAGATATTTAGAAATGTAAGGCATGAAGTACAATGAGCTGTTCAAAAGTAGTTTTAAAACGCAAAAAACATAACAAAACAATAGGTAACTTATTAGGAAACTCAAGTGTATGTGAAATAAATTTAGAAGTTAACACTATAGAAGCAGACTAAAATGATGCTTGCTTACATGTGCTCCCTTGGCTGGTTCTTCCTGCTGGGCAGCCTGTGCAAACCTTGCCACATGGTTGATGATGGGTGAAACTATGGTGGGACCATATAACTGTACGTACTGTATACAGTTGGTGTAGGCGGCTAGAACTCCATCAATACCTTGGCAGACAATTACAATAATATATTACTTTTATCTGAAAACTAGTTTTAATTATGAAAACAACATGAAACAACTAAAAATTATAATAAAGTTTTCAAAATATTTTTTGTAGATAAAATGGAAAGAAACATTTTAAATATATATTTTTTTTAAATGAGTCATGCTGGCACTTAAGAGATATTCTTAAATGTAGGCCCTTAAACTGGTGGGGGAAAATATTTTTTGTAGATAACCAACCTAATGTGATATGGAACAAATGAAGACTTAATTATGAGAGTGACTTTTAACAACAAACTAGGATAAAAATGCCAACTAGAGTTAAGAAAGAAAGCTTACAAGCTTAAGTAAACAGATATACTTGAACTCTTAATACTTAAGAGAACATATACTTACCAAAATACAAGCATAAGAAAAATGTACTTTCACCATACAAGTATAAGAAATAAAGACACATATCAAGCAAATACAATCAAATATACTGGCAACATACAAACAGAAGATAAACAAGCTGTAGTGCTAGACATACCTGCACAAAATGGATTCTGAGGATTGAAGTTAATTGCAAATTCATGGGATACTTGAGTAGATGGTGGAATTCGGGCACCAAAACCTAAAGCAGGGAATAACTTGTCTCTGGAGGAAACAACACACATAGAAAGTAAGATCTTGCATGTCCATATGTATGAAGCTTAAAAGCATGAGCAGTAGAGATAACATTTTTATGAACGAACAATACTTATCACTGAGTAAATTGAAAAAAAAATTGTGAATACTATTGGTAGGATATAAACGGAAGAATAGTAGACTAAGAATTATTGTTTGTTTGTTTTTGTGTTATCTGGGTGTGGTTTGTAAGTGTAATGCCAAGAATGAGAGTCTGATTTAATTTAGCACAAGTGTCAAGCAATGAAGAGAGAGATAGAGAGAGTTGTTAATGTTTATAAAGTATGATTATGTTACGTTTCATAATTATTGTGTGATTTAGTTTAAAAAACTTGTTGCCTTCTTTGCCTGCTATTCAAAGGTGACCAGATATTAGGGAGTGATTTTTATGAAAGCAATAAAGCCAGCAATAGTGCATTTTAAAAATGAAAAAACAATCTAAATTTAAACAAGTCTTATCTCTCTCTCTCAGCTGTTACAATGATGGACCGGTACTTTCATCATTTTACGAGGTTATTGCTCTGAAACCATGCTTCATGGATGCATGAATCTCTTGTATGGTTTGGGTTCTTGCCTCCATAAACAGAACTGATGCATTTTGTATTGCCTCAATGTTGTTTACAAAATGCAGCCACATTTCAGCACATGGGTTTTAAAAGAAACCTTTGATTTTAGTGGGGCACTTCTTTTGGGACAGTAAATATAATTTCAAAGCAGGATATAATTTAAGATTTCACTCCACCACAGGCAAAAAGAGCCCAATTTTCTTCAATATTTCACATCAACATATTCTTTTAAAGATTGAATGCAAACTATGTATGATGAAAACAGAAATTTTTACCATCGAGCCCCGACCAATTTATAAAAAATGTCATAGACTATCCAAAATGTGACTGTCCCGCCTAAGTCAGAACATCTGGTCACCTTAAGCTATCCTAATCCAAAGAATCCAACAATTATATGAAAGCTTATTTAGTCTTAATATAGAAATTAATTGACTAAATGTAATGTAATTTATAAAAACAAGTAATTTTGCCACAAATCATAGTTATCAAGCTGTTTCAAGAAAACTATCCATAAATATAATATATGCATAATATTTTTATGGTATGGATATGGAATGCTTACAATTAAATTGGCTGCAATGGCTGTGATAAGTATTTTACAAAATTGTGATATGGATTTCTGAATGTACATGTGCAATATTGACTGTAAGGCCATTCTGGCTATTATTATTTACTGAATTCACCAGCAATTAATAACTATTATCATTCATAGTAAATGTTTGAAAAGCATTGAAAGTCTGTATTAACTTACGAGTCATAGTCCTGACACACTTCTCCAACAGCTTTAATAGCAGCCATATATTCATTAGGAGCATAGGGATTGATGTAGTGAAGGGATGAAGACTGGGAAGGATTGCCATTAGATGCTGTGAAGTCTATACCCACCTAATCATAAAACATTGGGAAATAAATGGTTCATAATTTAAGATATATATACACATGTACAGAAATAGAAGTATATATATATATCTCTCAAATCACCTATTAGCAAACATAAAAAGAACATTTTTTAAATTTCTAGCTTTATAAAGACCTTTTATGTACTTACTGTAAAATTTATTTGCATTCCCCCAAAAACATATTCTAAAAATGTGTGTTCTTTAACAAGCTGGTGAAAAAAAAGGGAAACTAACTAAATAATTATCATGTCACGATACAATAAAAAACTAAATTATTACTAATGCTCATGCAACAAATATTACCTGACATGAGGAGATAAAGATAACGCCAGAATTTGTATAATTTTTTTTCTTAGCTTGCTTGCTGGGATTGATGCAAGGGAAAGAAATCTAAAAATGAATATAAATTAAAATTATGGTAATCCAAATACATTTATACTAAGATCAACACTATTTTTCCTTGGCACAGAGCTCACAGTTCAGCAGCAAAAAGCTGGCTAGAGGAAGAAGAAGATTAAGATCAATTGAAGTTTATTATGTTAATAGTAAGATAGCTCTAGATCTCAACTGTGACTTCAATAAAAATGTTAGTATTCAATTGCAATATTTTGAAACTATAGTTAATGTTTGAACATTGTCTACTCTGTGCAAGTTACGAAAAAAATTACAATGTTTTGACACAAACCTCTCCTGCAGATGACTTGAGTATTTCTTCTAGTGTTGTTGTAAAACCTCCAATGTAGTCATTGGAGCCATCACTGTCCCAGTCATAGCAATCAATCTGGTGAAAACAAAAGGAGCTAATGTTTCTTGTTTTCAATATTTACACATACACATACAATTATTTGCAATGCTAATAAAGTATTTCTTAGACATTCTAATAATTTTTCAACAATTATTTTAACATAATAAATATTCTATGTATAGATCTGCGAGATGCGGTGGACATCAAGTGGAAAAATAATCAATGATGGCAAGACAATAATATATTCAGGACATGATAAGGAGCACATTGGTGGTGTAGGAATCATCATGTCTAAAATAGCAGCTTCAGCGCTAATTGCTTGGAAGCCAGTCTGTGACCGCATCATTACAGCTCGACTCCAAACAAAGCAAATCAAAGTCACTATCATCCAAGCATATGCCCCTACAGAGGATGTAGAAGATACCATCAAAGATAATTTCTATAATCAACTACAAACCACTCTTGATAAAACACCTACTCAACCTAATTCTACAGAACCTAACTGGCTTTGAATATGTAATGGGACCATATGGCTCTACAGAAAAGATCAGTGATAATGGCGAGCGCTTGATTTCTCTCTGCACATCCAACAGCCTTTCAATTGAAAACACATATTTTAAACACAAACAAATACACAAAAAAAACATGGCGATCACCAAATGGAGAAACCTTCAACGACATAGATTACATTTGCATCTCCAAACGATGTTAGACGTGCGGACCCGCAGAGGAGCGGATATCGGCTCAGACCACTACTTGTCAGTGGCAAATTTAAGCTCCGATTGAAATGCCAACCAAAACGAGCCACACGACCCCGCCCATTTAATGTAGAGAAGCTTAAAGACGGCAATACTGCAGCACAGTTCCAAATGAAACTAACGAACCGCTTTGAGGCTCTTGCAGATATATTGACCCTTGAAGAAGAGTGGGCCAACTTCAAAGATACCACTATTGGGTGCGCGGAAGAAGTTATCGGAAGGAGGGGAGGTTCATACAAGGAATGGTGGATACAAGACAGAACATGGAAATTGATAGATGAGAGGAAAGAGGCCAAACGTAGACGAGATCAGAAAAATGAAACACAGGATCGCA
This sequence comes from Biomphalaria pfeifferi, assembly GCA_030265305.1. NCBI lineage: Eukaryota > Metazoa > Mollusca > Gastropoda > Planorbidae > Biomphalaria > Biomphalaria pfeifferi. The sequence continues at coordinate 921,754 of JASAOG010000174.1, read as the reverse complement.
GCCTAGCGGAAGAAGCCTATAGGGAAGCAGAGCTGAAAGTAAAGAGAAGTTGTCGGCAAGATAAACAGGACTGGATTGAGCAGAAGGGACAAGAGGCATAAGCAGCTGCAAGCAGAAATGACACAAAAACCCTCCATCGTATTGTCCGAGATCTCACTGGGGCAAAGAGTGGAATGGGGCACCGATAAAAGACAAGCAAGGCAAAACTTTGTTAACGAAAGAAGAACAGGATGCAAGATGGGTAGAGCACTTTAAAGAGATCCTTAACCAACTGTCGCCAGACCTAACTTACATATTCAAGGACCCCTCTCCAGACAATGATCTCAAGGTCAAGACAGACCCAATAACTGCTGAGGAGGTTACCATGGCCATTGCAGTGTTAAAGAATAACAAAGCACCAGGGATAGACATGATATCAGCAGAAATGCTAAAATATGGGGGACAGTGCATTGTTAACAGAATGACTGATCTCTGAAATCTCTGTTGGCGAACTTCAAAAGTCCCAGAGGACTGGCAAAAGGGAGTGGAGTGATTGTAAAGCTTCCAAAAAAGGGCAACTTGGCAGACTGCAACAACTGGAGGGGCATTACTCTCCTCTCTGTCCCGGGCAAAGTTTTCAGCACTGTTTTGTTGAGACGGCTTCAACAGTCTGTAGATGAAAGGCTCAGAGAAGAACAAGCAGGTTTCCGAAGAGGCAGATCATGTACAGAGCAGATTTTCGTTCTACGAAATATCATAGATTAAAGTCTTGAGTACAAACAACGGCTAACGATCAGTTTCGTGGACTTCAAAAAAGCGTTTGATAGTGTCCACAGAGAATCACTATGGAAAATGTCCCCGTCAGACTTGGCGAGTCAAAGCTTGAAGAGCTGGACAAGATCACGTACCTTGGCAGCATCATAACAAATGATAGAGATGCTTAACATGATGTAGCGTGCCGAATAGGAAAGGCAGGGAGCATTTTCCAAAGGCTGCAGCCTATTTGGACTAGCCAAGCCATTGGACTCGAGACAAAAATACACCTTCTCAACACAATCGTCATTCCAACTGCTACATATGCATGTGAGACGTGGAAGTCATCTGTCAAAATTGAGAAAAGACTAAATGTGGCTCAACAGAGATGGTTGAGACGGATTTTGGGAGTCAGTTACACAGATCGGGTCTCAAACAAGGAAATCCTATGCCAAACTGGGAGTCGAACACTTGGTGAGGTTGTGACTGAGCGTCGCATGAGGTTTGCAGGACATGTTCTACGTCAAAATGAATTATGCACACCAAAGTTGCGATAACGTGGAAGCCAAAACAAGGAAAGCGCAAACAGGGACGTCCTCGTATTACTTGGAGACACACCTTCATGAAGGACCTCAGAACAGTGGACACCAGGTGGGAGGAGGCTTCAGACATTGCCAGTGACAGATCTTTATGGAGACAGCTTGCTGCCCAATGCGCCGAACGGCGCGGGAGGACCTAAGTCTGAGTCTAAGTAATAATGAAATAGCATTTAAACCCTTATTATCCTAAGTGTTTCAAACATATTGTGTTACAATCAACAGTTTATACAGAGATGCATACATGCTAAAATGGAAATGTATATTCACAGACCTGAAAATGTGTATTTTGAATGGCAAATGTTTATTTTCCTAGATATTAAGAAATATACTTAGGAAAGACTAAAATCATTCAAGCATGTAACATACATGAAATGCAGCAATATTAATAATTAACACAGAATAAAGTTATAAGACATTCTGTACATTTGTCAAAATATTAACATTTTTAGACTTAATAATATACACTTTACTATAATATGTTAGAATAATGCTGTTCTTGTGACTTGGCAAATGATTTTTTGATCATAATGCCTTATGTTTTATTCCATTTGATTGTCAAAATAGTTGAGCCGAAGGCTCTTCGAACTCTAGGCGTGTAAGCCTGCTTGAACCAACCATTCTGTCTGAAAGAGGTCCAAACCAATGCCTATGTAAAACACTGCTATTTCGGATATATCCGGCACTCCGGGCGCATGGACTAGAATGCATGGCCGAAGGCCGAGTACACCCTTACCCCCTCCATTTTCTTTTGTTGTACCAAGCAGGACTGGCCATTAGTGTAACAGTCCCTTGAGGAATGGCGCATGGATTATCAACAGGGAAATGGAAGCTCTCTTTCAACTCTGCACAGTGCAATGGGAAAGCTCTCGCATTCCCTTGGACGATCCCAATGGAGATTTGTTTAGCTATTCATTTAGCCTAATTACTTCCTCAAGTAATTGTTTCCACCCGGTGCCACGTTGAGGAAGAATAGCATACCTGGGCATGTTTTATTGCTGATTCCATAACAGCCCCAACAGAAAATTCATTTTAAAAAAATGGGTATTTTCTTTACAAGTTATGCAGACAATGGAAATATTTCATCACATTTTGAAAGAATTCAGATTTTATTCTTTCAGACGATTCTTTGCAGAGTCAACAATGAAAGCTTTGGTATCCTCTACAATCACTAAGCCCTAAGCTAAGTCGTTCATCTAATGACCTTCAAATTCTAGCATGGGAGACCATTAATGTTTTCAAGCCCAGTGCCATTTTTGCGTATACTGATGGGTCTGCATCAATTGATTCTAGAAGAGCAGGATATGGAGCCTACATCGAGTTTCTTGGCTCTGACTTGTTCAAAATCTTTGGACCATGTGGTAGTGTTTGCAGTTTTGATGTGGAGGAAATGGCAGTCTGTGAAGCCTTAAAAGTCATTGACTTTCAACTCGGTGAGGGACATTTGAGGGAAAACACAGATTGTTGTGGTCACTAACTCAAAATTTTTACTACAGGCTTTGCAAAGCCATGGACCATGGTCCCCCAATATTGACACTGCCATCATGGCCTCACACAACATAAAGCAATGCAATGGCACCCCTGTAATAATGCAGTGGGTACCGAGTCACACAGGTGTGACTGGCAACACTATAGCAGACTCCTTGGCCCACCAGGGAGGGCAAACACCACCAATGAACAGGCTGCAAGTTTTCATCATGCTCTGACTATAATTAAAAAATACAGAAATGGAAAAGTGGTTTGAGAGCTGGGACAAGTCCCAAAAAGCCTGCGGAGCCTGGGAGCACATGAGGCGCCCTAACCACACTTCCCTGTGGTAAAGTGATATAATTTAGTTTAGCAAGCTCTCAAAATACAAACTATCAAACCAAGCTACATTCAAACATATAACATCACAAATTTGAGGCAACTTGTTTCAGAAAAAAATAAATTTATTCTTCATGCCATTTCCAAATATTGCAAGTTTTCATAGTCCAGTTCACAGAAAGATTTTATTAAATATGAAAATAAATGATACTGTAAGAGTTTTAGTTCCACTTTCCTTATCTGATTCATAATAGTTTTTAAAAAAAAAAGGTTATGAAAATGTATCTTTTATGAAAATTATATGCTTTATCGGTTGTTGTTCTTATGTTTACACGTGCTTGTAACTTGTGCTTGTAACTGTTTGTAACTTGTGTGTTGTATAGTCATTAAATGTATTAAAGCCATACTAAGCAGACATGGTTTTTGACTCTGTTATCATTATGTTCATAACAATATCATACAGAGTATAATCTGCAACTCACCTTAATCTGTTGTTGTCTGTTACCTCCACATAAACTGTGTACAGAGATATTGACTGGACGCCAAGATGGATTCAAATTATTTTTAACAACCTGAAAAAAAATTCGCATAATTAACTGAAATGTATTACTTAAAGAGGCTATTCTGTACAGTAACTATAATAATTATTATAGGTGTTTTTTCAATTTCAACATATCTTAGATTGCTAAGAAAATAAGTAAATTTTTTACCTCTGTTCGATGAATGACTTGCCATCCACCATCTATTGTTGGCTTCATGATCTCAAGGTAAGGGTCAGACTTACCCATAAAATCCTTTGATAAGAAAACACCCAAATTTGTTGTTTTTTTTATAGTAATATAGCAGTATAGAAAATAAACAAAAAAATTAATTTTTTTTTTCATACAACAATATAAAAATAGATAAAAGTAATTTTGATTAACATCTCTTGCTGAAGCCAAAGGGAGATGTGTTAATATACATAAATAGATTTTGCTTAGGATGTATTGATTTAGTCATTGTGGCTTCTTGAAGTTGGTTTTAAAAAAAAGGTTGGATTGAATCATTCAGCATATGACAAAGCTTATGGCTCTAAGGAAAATAAATCTAAAAAAAGGGAAACATAGGTGGTTCTTTGAACTTATGATTAAATCGCAAAGAATAATAGCTTGATCTTTAACATTGCCAGAATGTTATTAAAATGTATTTTTATGAAGTGAACACAAAAAGAAAGGATTTTGAATTAAAAAAAAAAATTGGGCAGAAATTTTCAGGTTATTTAATATTAAGTTTCAATAACATATTAATTTGAAATTTATTAACACCATTTGAGAGTAACAGAAATCACAATAAACATATTATCCAGAATACTAGTTTTCTTGTCACAGTAGCCATTTCTTTATCCCCCTAAAACATACAAGCAGAGTGTTTGTAATTAGAATGACACACTAAAAGGACTATTTGAATAAAACACCATGTTGCATTAGTTACCTTATTGTCTAGCTTTTTGGCCTTGAACATGATCTGTGCCACCTCGCCACCTTCTTTAACTTCTTCTGCTCTCACCTGGAACATAGACATCAAACTCCATGGCATTCTCTTATCACTTTTTGCTAGTTAAACAAAATGTAATGAATCTCTACTTACAGTCATCTGACCATTACCAGCTTTATTGGTCCCATCTTTCATCAGCAATGGTTTTACATATGGACTATTGGACACCAGCTGAAAAAAGATTTTCAAGTCTCTTTTTTAACGCTTCATATAGACACAGGAATATTATTTACAGTGCATATTTTACAAATTGTACTTTACAATTTATCTGCTTATTGTATTATTTCATATTTTACTTTAGCTATTTTTATGTGTAACCTATTTCATTATCGCGAATAAATTTACAAGATTTAAAGAGTTACCATTAAAATAAAGAATGAATAAATAGAATAACAATAGAATTACTCAATGGTAAAAAAACATGTATTTCTATTTTGTTTAAAACTAATATATGTTTTATATTATTATGATGCAAATAACTTTATAACATTAAAATGACTAATTTTCTTTACTGCACTGCTAATAATAAAAAAGTAGTGAACTACTTAAGCTAAAAAAAATGTTTAATATTACTAACAATATTAAACTAAAATATTTTGGCACAATTAGTTCATCAGCCCAATGGATTCAGGATTTCCTGATAGGGAGAGAAAAACTGTTATCATAAATGGCTCTAAATCAACACCAATGACAGCAAACTCAAGTTTACCTTAAAGAAATGGGAATCGGATTTGGAACATGTTTTTCCACCCATAAAAATGTCAATTATTAAGAGTAACAAAAAACTAAAACAAAAAAAAAAAAAATTACTTATTTTATTCATGGTAAACCAGTTACACATTCTAAAAACTTGAAATATATAGATGTTTTAATAAATGAAAAGTTATAATTGCAATCCCCATATTGATGCAATTATTGAAAACCTAAACAAATCATTAGGGTTTAGTAAAAGCATAAAGCTACAATGCTATTTAACCTCAGTTTGGTTATTATTAGAATGTGCACTTTCTGTTCGGTACCCCTCAACTGAAGAAAACAAAGAAACTAGCACAGAGGCAAATTAGATCAGTTAGATTATAACATACAAATATTAACATTTGATTATGGTAATACCATTAATAAAATCCCTACATTTAGAGACACCTCAGGACAAAATTTTAAAAAGTAAAGTAGCAATAATAATAAAACACTAAATCATAATTTACAAATACAAAACCTAATAAAATACCCAGAAAGACATCAAGATAAAGGCACATTTTTTTTCCCATATGCTAGGTCCAATTCGTACAAGTGGTTCTTCTTCCCTAGTGGCATTAGAGCATGGAATGGGTTGCCTGAGTCAGCCAGGAAAACCAATGACTTGGCAGAGTTTAAGTCACTGATTAACCATGCATTACTAGATTGACACATGAAATGCATATGATGCACTTATCTTCTCTTTTGAAGTAACATCTGTAATTTATAAGATAAGAATACTTGAGTAAGATTATTTGCATTTAAAATCAAATAAACATACTGTTCCCAATGTACATTCCAGCTGGCCAAGGAAATCATCATCAGACAATGTGTAGGTTGTGTTGTCAACATCATAGATAGCTATCTTTATTTTCTGAACCTCCTCAAAGTAATAATTGACAGTGATAGGTTTGGCAAACTTTGGGTCTAAACAATTCTTTACATTCTCAGTTCGACCAATCTGAAATCATTATAGAAAAAACAATTTAGTCTCTTAGTGATAGTTACAGGTATAATATAGTTGCAAAAAAAGATAAATACAAAAAGTTCTAAATACCTCATCCATTGGACCACCTTTACGAGACATGTAGAGAACTGCACAGGGATCTGACTTGGACATTACATCACGATTCAGCAAATTTTTACATTCAATGTACAGTTCTACTTTTGAGAGAAACTCATTGGCTGCTCGAGGTACTGCACTGGGGTAGACAGGGTACGACATCTTTTTTTTTGAGATTATATTTTGAGCACTCAATAAAAGTTAATGAGGAACCTGTTGATATAATAGTGAACATTTCTTTACATTTCAACTTTACTGAAATTTCAAATATGGTTACTAATACAGAAATAAAATAAAGTTTTAAATAAAAAGAAAATAATAATATTTAAGGAAATAAAACCTGTTTTTTAAAAGACAACAAAAAAAAAAAGATTTTAAAATATTCCTCCCTTATTGAAGTATAGATGTAAAAGCAAAACAAAAAAAAAATTTCTAATCTATAAATCTATTTTAAAATTCTACTTACTGAGAGATAAGTGCAATTAGTTCAAAATATGTGCTTCTGATGTCTGTGAACCAATCACTAGTAAATATGAATATCTGAAAGAACAAGCAGGCTAGCATAAATAATAATAATATCTCTTTGAAAAATGTTTAAAAGTTTTGCGGTTTGATGGTCAGGGAAAAAAACTCTATGTGGTTCAAGTTGTGCTTTTCGATACCTACTCTGCACTCCTTTGACATCAGATTTATTTTTAACTATGCATAGGGGAATACACTAAATCAAAACCAGTATTTTAGACAAACGGATAAGGATTTTATCATCATCATCATCACCAAACTCTATTTGAGTGAGGGCTTGAGAGGCTCAAATCCTCTCTTGCAAAAGCCCTCGACAGAAACCTGCTGTCTAATGTAGTGTATACATGTCAACATACAGGTCGAGAATTTTTGGTTGTCAGAACTGTTGAGATGGAGATCAGCAAGTCTGGGGCAGTCAAACAGAATATGAGACACGGTTTCCTCTTCTTCCCTGCAGCGGGTGCACTGTGAATCAAAATTTGGCCATAGCCGTGAGAAATATGAGCCAACAGGACAGTGGCCTGTCCTGCACTGTGCTAATAGCTTGCTCAGGCCTGGACAACCTCCACCAAGGAGAAGTGCGGTCAGGGCGTCTCATGTGCTCCCAGACTCTCCTGGCTTTTTGGGACTTGTCCCAGCTCTCAAACCACTTTTCCATTTCTGTTTTTTTTTAATTGTTGCCAGAGCATGATGAAGACTCGCAGCCTGTTCGTTGGTGCTGTTTACCCTCCCTGGTGGGCCAAGGAGTCTGCAATAGTGTTGCCAGTCACACCTATGTGACTTGGTGCCCACTGAATTATTACAGGAGTGCCATTGTGTTGCTTTATGTTGAGTTTTAGGGTTAGGGTTAGGTCTCCATGAGGACAGTGTCAATATTGGGGGACCATGGTCCATGGCTTTGCAAAGCCTGTAGTACAGGTTTTGAGTCAGTGACCACAACAATCTGTGTTGCCCTCAAATGTCCCTCGCAGAGTTGAGAGTCAATGACTTTTAAGGCTTCACAGACTGCCATGGCCTCTACATCAAAACTGCAAACACTACCACATGGTCCAAAGATTTTGACTGAGTCAGAAGCAAGAAAGTTGATGTAGGCTCCAAAGCCTGCTCTGCTCTTCCAGAATCTATCAATGCTGACCCATCAGTATATATATATATATATATATATATATATATGCAAAAATAACACTGGGCTTGAAGGTGTTAATGGTCTCCAGTGCTAGAATTTGAAGATCCTTAAATGAATGACTTAGCTTAGTGGCATTAGGGTTTACTAGTTTCAAGCGTATGTCTGGGGTCATTGGGTGACACCAAGGGGGAAGGGGATGAAAACATTGAATGTTTTGTCGGTTGGTGGAGAGGCCAGCTTTATCAGATAGTCTAGTGGCATGATGCATAAAAGACTGCATCTTTCTAGCTGCGAGGTATTCATCCAGCCTTTTATACTGCTCAAAGCATGTCAGTACTGACCTTTCCCTCCTAAGGTTTAGTGGACCTACATTAGCCATTATTTCAGCCGCATTTACTGGGCTTGTCCTAAAGGTTCCACAGACAAATCTTAGTGCTTGTGACAGTATTTTATCAAGTTGTTCAAGAGCTATCCTAAGGTTAGATCATAAGGATTTCATAGATAGTTTCAGTTTCTAAAAACCTAAACATGAAAAATGGTATCAACTAGGCTTATGGGTGTGAGGAAACGTTACTTCACTATAGATCTAGATCTAGTCAGAACGAAATAGTACATAAAAATTATAATATAATATATGGATATGGTCTAAATCTAGATTAGCTAGATCTAGATATAAAAACTAGCAGAATCTTATCTTATATACAATAATACAGACGTAACTCCAAAAAAGAAGATAATAACGTCCTATGTGACATTTAGTCAATGTAATTAATTGTAAGTAGAATCTAGATCTTGATCTATACTTCCAGTCTCAAGTGATAGATCTAAATCTAGTCCTATTTATAAAATAAATTAATACTTATTATATAGCATATCATAGCTTCCTCATCCGCAAAGAACAATCTACAATCTTCCAACTAAGAACAGGACACACACCACTATTAAATTACCACCTGAACAAAATAAACTCCACACAACTCCCCCTTTGCAGACACCCCTTTGAAACCGTAAACCATATCCTCTTTGAATGCCCCTCCCTAATCCACCTTAGGCAGACCCTACTTCCACTACAGCAATGAGCTAGCCCCAGTGTTAAAAATACTTTCAGGCATCGCTTAACCAGGGCAGAGTACCAAAGGACTGGAAAGAAACTAATGTCACCCCCCTATTTAAAAAAGAAGAAAGATCTGACCCAGGAAACTACACTTACCAGCATCACATGTAAAATCCTAGAACACATAATATGTAGCAACATCATAAACCACTTAGACAAACAAAATGTCCTCACACCATACCAACATGGCTTTAGGAAATATAGATCATGTGAAACACAACTAATAGGACTAATTGATGATTTTTCTAAAGGTTTAAATAATAGTGAACAAATAGATGCTATCTTACTAGATTTTTCTAAGGCTTTTGACAAAGTTCACCACCATAGTTTGCTTAAAAAATTAAAATATTTTGGCATTAATGGTCCACTGCATCAGTGGATTAAAGATTTTCTAATAGGGAGAGAACAAACTGTAATAATAAATGGCTCTAAATCAACACCGATAACAGTAAACTCAGGTGTACCTCAAGGAACAGTCTTGGGTACACTACTATTTTTAATTTACATAAATGATTTACCAAATTGCATTAGTTCAGGAACAAAAGTCAGATTATTTGCAGACGATTGCATATTATAGAACAATAAAAAACAACACAAGACACAGATATTTTACAAAGAGAATTAGATGAATTACAGAAATGGGAATCAAATTGGAGCATGTCTTTCCACCCAGAAAAATGTCAGTTGTTAAGAGTAACAAAAAAACAAAAACAAATTAATACCACTTATCCTATTCATGGCTAATCAGTAACACAGACTAAAAACGCAAAATACCTAAATGAAAAACTGTCATGGAATCCACATATTGATGAAACTATAAAAAAATCAAACAAAGCATTAGAATTTATTAAAAGAAATTTCTATAAATCAAATAAGAACATAAAACTAAAATGTTATTTAACCTTGGTTAGGCCAATAATAGAATATGCATCCTCCGTTTGGGACCCCTCAACTCAAGAAAACATTAAGAAACTGGAACAGACACAAAATAGAGCAGTGAGATTCATAACAAACAAATATTCACATTTGACTAGAGTAACACCTTTAGTAAAATCACTAAATTTAAAAAGCCTTCAGGACAGAAGACTCAAAAGTAAAGTAGCAATCATACATAAAACACTGAACCATAATCTTCAAATACAAAATTTAATAAAATACTATGAAAGACACAAAGATAAAGGCATATTCCTCGTCCCATATGCTAGGACAAATTTGTACAAATACTCCTTCTTCCCTAGTGCTATTAGAGCATGGAATGGGTTACCTGAGCTAGCCAGGAAAACCAGTGACTTGGCAGAATTTAAATCATTGGTTAATATGCATGACTAAATGCAGGACGTAATCATCTTCTTTTTTGAAGTAACGTCTGTATTATATAAGATAAGATAAGATACAGCCCAACATAACCAACACCCTGTACGGCAGTGCTGAACAACTGAAGAAGACAGCACACTTTTTTTCCTTGGCACAGTCTGCAAAAGAGCTCACAGCTCAGCAGCAATAAAGCTGGCTAGAAGAAGAAGAAGAATATAGCATATCATATTGTTACGAATCTCACTATCCAGGCTCTCTGCAAACTGCACCGTACACCACCAACGTAAAGAACTTGACAACTCAGGGCTCCAGAGCAACGTAACACTTTAATAGTTGAATAAATAACAGCCAATACTGTACAATTGGCAACACGTACATTGTACAAATACCTCTCCGATAACACCGTACCGCCGTATCAACTCTTGCACTTGCCCTTTCCGTCTCGTTCCGGGCTTGCATTGGGTTCAACAGTTCAGGACTGTCTTCACACACTAGGTTTGTTGTGTCGGACTCGATCACAGACCAAGATCAAGACGCCAGTCGTCTCAACTGTACTTGACAGTACTTCGCACTGAACCGTCGTAATGCTCTGTACAGAACCACACAGCTGAACTGTGCTGTAGTCGACCGTGTTCTGAACCCCGTGAACCTTCTGTCGTGAACCTTGCTGTATTGAGCCCCTTTTCTCGACCGGACTGTAGTGAACCGGGCTCTGAACCGTCTTGACTTCGACACCTCCGCTCTTATATAGGGTCCCTACTGGCCTTCTCGAACCGGACGGAACGCCGCTCGATGTTTTTAGGTGGTCAGATGACTACAATTCTCATGACGCTCCTGAGCTCTGTTCACGATGGCAATCCTTCACGAACCGTCCTGTTGGCACTCGACTCGGCTGACCATCGTAACTCGTCACAGTTGACCGCTCGTCTAGCGCTGGCCTGGGGCAATTTGCGTCGGCTGACTACACTCACACCACTACCCCCATTCGTACCACCACCAGGTTTATAACAATATATATATAATCATAAGATAAGATAGTTATAGAATATTATAGATCTTTGTAGATTCTAGATTGGGTAGAATCAACTCACACACTAGTCACTAGTCTAGATCTTGATCTGAAATAGAATTTATATAAATCTAAATCACTTGAGCGCTAGAATCTAGAATTTCTAGAGATCTCTTATAATAATAATATTAATATATATAGACAGATCTAGAATGTCTAGATCAGAGGTGGGCAACCTTTTTCTGCCGAGGGCCGCATTAAAAAAATTTGGGGACTGGGGGGCCACATATATTTTTTTTTTGCACACCTAATTGAGGAATTACAAGAATTAGCAATTTCTTGAACTAATTTTAAGAATGATTTTTTTTAATTTTGCTATTGTCTGTTTACATCACAACATTTCACCACAAATGTATAGTAGTACTGAATGTGAAGTATATAATTGTTAACTCTCGTGCATAAAGTTCCGAAACTGTTGAACTAGCTTACTAGTTGTTTTCTCGTGGCTGCTGTCAAATACAGTCAATCAGCATCGACCTGCTCTAACACTTGGTAATTTTCAAACAAAAAAAAAGCATGTTCACATATGAATGTGGCTCCAAAAAATGTGAAAGTTCAGCAAAGTTGTTTTTAAGCACAGATATACAGCTTCTGGCACTCATGAAACTCCTGTGAAAGAACTGACTGGAACTTCTCTTACAGGTCATAATTTGTTAGGAGGTATGTCATCTGGAGGTGAATCAGCTTCTGCATTAAATGGAGAGCTGAGGGTATTGAAAACTGTTCCAAGTTCTTGACGTCTTGCTTTCAACTTCCACATTCAAGGAATAAAAAAATAGGTCTTGTACTTTTCAACCATTTCACCAGAAAGTTTCACCTTTCAGCTAAGGAAAACGATAAAACTTAATTTCATTTGCTGGCCTCAAGAAATGTAATAGCTTTGTTTAAATAGTATTAAGATGCACATACATTTCATGTGCAAACAACAAATTGAAATGCTTTTAATGATAAACATGAAGTCTGTTTTCAACTCTTCATTAGAAATATTTGTAACTAAGTCACAGTCAATGTCCTTTAAGGAACCTAACAATTTCTTCCTTTAGACTTCACATTCTTGTAATGCTAGGCCTGCAGATACTACTTTGCTACCGAACATCGGAATGTTTTGTTTTCAAATCAAATCTTCAAGTACTTTTCAGAACTGCCAGTCAAGGCCACCTTAGATAATTGGCGGCCCTAAGCGAAGTGAATTTGGTGGCCCCAAATAAAACAGAAAAATAAAAATTAACAGCGAAAAAACTAAAATTATGCAGTTTATTAAAAACCTAGTGTACTTCAACAATAACGCTGAGGACAAGTTTTGCTATTTCTTCTCTAAAATAACACACTGTGTTCTGAGCGAGGCCTCCGATAATCGTAGGCCCCAGGAAGCTGCATAGTTTGCCTATGCCTAAGGCCAGTGCTATGCCAAATATGAGATCATATAACTAACCGTGTAATAATTTATATGAGATTCAATGCAGCTTTGTGTAAACTTTCCTGTAATGAGTTTACGGTTGGAAATGAATATTGCTCTTTATTTTATTACAAAGCCTGTTTAAACTCAGTCAAAGCACGGTCTACATCAGTTGTTAACCATGCCATCTAGTACAAGCCAACCCAACACCTTCAACACAATTCTTCATAGCATGGAAATGTTCGAAATATTGCCATTTAAAATAATCTTCGTTTACTTTAAACTTTTTAGAATGAATTTTAGAGACAATGTTTCTTTGGACTCTTTATTATAAGTGATAAAAATCAAACGTTTGAATAATTTCTATAGATATTTACAATTATATATTTTTAATATTACATTTTTATATGTGTAACGTGTGGACACACCTGATTTCTTTAGGTGTCCGTGGGCCGCATAAAACACTTCGGTGGCACGCGGGGGGCGTAATTTGCCCACCCCTGGTCTAGATAGATTTTATTTAATCTAGACTCTAGACCTATAAATACTATAATTTATATAAATTCTAGACCAATCCTAGGGGCTAGCGTAAAAATAAACATTGTATTTCACTTTTTTTTTCAAAATTCAGTTAAATTAACCAAAATTAGAATTTAGATCTATTCCAGTTACAATAATAATACAATCTAGATTTATATCTAGTAGATGTAGATTAGTAGTAGATATAGAATTCTAGTATAGAGTATAGAGCTAGAATAATACTAACAGATAGATCTAGATTTAGATAGAAAAGATCTAGATCTAGATGCAGATCTACTCAGACGACTCAGTAGAATGTGAAATCAATAACACCAATTATTTAATGAATTTATTATAATTATGGTGTAACTCATACTTGTAAACGGTCCAAAGATATCTAAATTTAATTTTAAAGACTAAGACAAGTTCGCAAAGTGTAAGGCCTAAAATCTAGACTAAAATCTAAATTTAACAAATGGTCCGTTCAAGTCAGAAGTCTTGCGAAAGAATTCTAAACCATATCGGAAACAAACAAACACTGCAATCAACTTGACGTCACCACACCGAATTTGTTCTTTTCCTGAGTCTTGAACCGAGACGCTTGAGCCCATATTTCATATTATTAGATCTATACAGCTATATAAAATAAAGCCTACGATATAGCGAATGATAGGTGATAGGCATTTAAATAAAATTAAGAATATGTCTTTTTTTTTAATTGTACCCTTTTTTTGGGGTTAAAATCAACCCTAAGCCTAAGACATTTTTATCCAGATTCATTCAAGGCCTCAGCTTTAGTCAGTGTAGGCCTATGATCAATATTTATTATTAGTATTAGACTAGATAGATCTAGAATATATCTATAATTCATGATTTGACGCATGAGCAAACTTTTTTTTTTTTAAAGATCTTGAATCTCTAATGATTCTGAACCATCTAAATTAATCAAGTCCAGTGGTTCCCAGACTTTTTTTTGGCTCGTAGACCCCTTGTCATGTTTTCAAGTTTTCGGTAGACCCCCTGGTAAGATAATATTGCTGAATTTCATTTTTCTGATTTATGAAATTCGAATGTTTTTTTAAAATGATTTCTAACGTATTGAAGGTGAAGACTGAAAAGTAATAACAACCACATGCATGGGCGTCGATAAGAGGGGAGTCCCAAAATCTCCCACCGAAAAAAATCCTGGCTATGCATATGATCATATGTATGTTAACCTCGTTGAATTTACGAAACAAGTCTGTTAAATAAGCAATGTCTAATTTCTGTGTGATTAAATGTCAATTTAAAATTAGATCATTGACATCCAAGAACTCCGATACAGTGTCAAAAGAAAAAAACAAACTTGTTTATGTTAGTTAAAAAATCAAATAAGATTGCAATGTTTAAATAGTCACCTCCCATAGCTTAGCACTTCTATTTTTATTGTGTTTGGTTTATGTTCATCATCGGCCTTATAAAAAGTACATAACGTATACATTTTAATGTCTACATTTTAATAAGGTGATCGTCCCACCCCCCTTACCCCTTAACCGCCTTAACTCTGACGACCCACAAAAATTATAGATCAATACTCTCTCTCTCTCTCTCCCTCTCTCTCTCTCTCTCTCACTCAGTTCTGCCTCTCCTAAAGTTAAGAGTTGACTGTTGACACCATGTAGAAGCATAGTAAATTTGACATCGAATTTTATTGTCTTAGAATCGAGGTTCGTGGGAGCGAAATAAATATAACTACAGGGAATCGTCATCTACTTAGACAAGTTAACATCAGAGGATAATTAGCCATATCAGACGATTTTCCAGAGACGTGTGCACCTAGACCAATGGTGTTCAAACCCTTTGGGAGGCTCGCAAACAGCCTTCTGTTATAATTGTGTGCTTTTTTGTTTAGCCGTTGGGCTCTCACTAGGTCAATTGTTAAAAAAGAAAAAAAAAAGGATGAATCTTAATTTACAAATATAAATCAAAACCTAATTGTCAGAAAGACTCAAGCATAAAAATACATTTCATATTCCACATTTTAAGGCAAATTCGTACAATTGTTCCTTCTTTCCTAGTGCCATTAGAGCATAGAATGGGTCTTATCTAATTATCTTATATAATACAGACGTTACTTCAAAAAAGAAGATGATTATGTCCTACGCATCATGCATCTCATGTCATGCATGTCAACCAATCAGAGCCGGACTTTGTGGTCGCAATGGTCCCCACACTTTCATAGGCCCCGCGCTAATGCCAGGTGTAAATTATTAAATTAAAACATTATAACTTATATATAACAGGTTTTCCGTGGACTTCCTGATTTTCCAGGCGCTCCTGAAATCTCCTTAATTGCAAAATATATCAGAAGTCCTGGAAATCTGCAATTAAAAATCTTACGAAAACTCATAAAAATCTCCTGAAAAATAGACAAAATTAAAATTATCATTTTGGGGTGCCAACCCTACGCGCGACAAAAAAAAAAAAGGCATTGTCAGCTTTCATAAGATAAAAAATTATTTAAAGAGCAATTGTATTTACTAATACAAAATCTTTTGACATTATGCTTATCCCTACCCAGAGTGGGCGCCGCGCTATAAGTTTCGCATAGAGCTCGCAATTGCTTGGGGCGGCCCTGCAACCAATGACTTAGATCCTGTCAAGTCACTGATTTGCCTGGCTGGCTCAGAGAACCCATTCCATGGTCTAATAGCAGAAGAAGGAGCATTTCTACTATTGTCCTAGCATATGGAACGAGGAATATGCCTTTATCTTTGTGTCTTTCTTAGTAGTTAATTAGATTTTGTATTTGAAGATTATGGTTCAGTGTTTTATGTATAATGGACCTCATTCACCAATCGTAAATAAACACATTTAGCCACGTCATAATATTGATAAAACAATGAAAATTTCATATCACGTGACAGCCACTATGGATTACATAATTTGTATAGACGACATATAGAATCATGTTGCTAAATGTTGTTTGTTTACTATTGGTGAATGAGGTCCATTGCTACTTTACTTTTAAGTCTTCTATCCTGAAGGCTTTCTAAATTTAGTGATATTTACTCTAGTCAAATGTGAATATTCGTTTGTTATGAATCTCACTGCTCTATTTTGTGTCTGTTCCAGTTTCTTAATGTTCTCTTGAGTTGAGAGGTCCAAAACAGAGGATGCATATTCTATTATTGGCCTAACCAAGGTTAAATAACATTTTAGTTTTATGTTCGTATTTGATTTATAGAAATTTCTTTGGTTAAACCCTAATGAATCAGCCAGGGAAAACCAACGACTTGACAGAGTTTAAGTCTGTAATTAACATGCACGACAAGATCAACACATGAATACGCTTAGGGCCTACCTCTTTACGTCACGGTCACTTTTTGTTGCAGTTGTGGGCCTGCAGTCTGTAGTCAGGTCAAATTGTTTATCAACGTCACGTATTGAAGTATGCATTAAGATGATCACGTGACCATATTAGCACCAAGATAATGAGTAGGGATAGAACAACAATGGGATGGCACATTTTATTTAGGGCGGAGATCTGTGATTTCTTTGCCTGACTACGACAATGGTTGCGGGTACTTTTGTACGACCTGGTGTTGTACGCACATAGATATAAGCCAAGCCTTACAACACTGAGGATAGGATCTTTTATATTTGTGTGTGAATATATACATTTGTATATTACGTATTTATATTTCATTGAGCGGGTATTCTTGTACGACCTGGTGGTGTAGTACTGTTGAATGCACATTGATATAAGCCAAGTCATCATCGAGGATATTATCACTTATATTTGTGTGTGAAGATATACATTTGTTTAATACGTGTTTGTTTTTCATTGATTAAAATAACTTCCTACGATAATATGAATGTGTGTGTGTGTGTGTGTAAGACACAGAGCGTTTGTGTATGTGTGACGACATTGTGTGCACGTGTTTGTGTGTGTGTGTGTCCTTAATGAGTTGGTAGTGGAAGTGGTTGAACTCGCAGTGGCTGCCGGTGACGATGATTGACAGGAATATGATTTACAATTGATTGGTGGCGTGAGGTTCGGTTTCGTAAAGGAGGTTGGAGGGGGGGGGGGGCGTGGATTTGAAGGAATAAGAGGAGGGAGGTAAAGTGTTCATAGAATGTCACAAACAGTTTCTATAAAGTGTTGTTGTACAACGCATCTCTCACTCTCTCTCTCTCTCTCTCTCTCTCTCTCTCTCTTTCTCTCTCACACACACAAACTTAGAATCGCTAAAAAGCTTGAACCAAAAAAAAAGGTAATGGTGAGTTAAACATAACAATGCACTTGTCGGCTTTTTGTTAGGGCCACTTGTTAAGCGAAGCAGACTTTAGTGAGACTATTTCACTGCATCCCGTTTCACAGCCAGTAAATCGCATCTGCAGAGGGGGAGTTAGAAAAGAGAGGGGGAGCATAGTGCACATTAAGAAGAAAAAAACACGAAGTAAACTGTGCTGTGCGCTTTGGACTGGATCAAATGTAGCAGATTCGTTTTATCGTTTACACCTGGTGATCAGTCCCCTCGTGAGTACCAGCTGCGTTAGTTTGCCACACTACACATGGAAAGACAATAGATATGACAACCTTGGTTAAATATATCTAGATCTAGGTGTTTTAAACAAAGCAGCGCGTCTGGTGTTTTTGGAAAATGTGTAGCACTGTTGGGTGAGTACACATTGAATACATTCTGTCCTTTTGATTGGTGAGTGGTGAGTATGACACAGATTGATAATTTGTACAAAGACACCTTTAAAGGGAAGGCTTTATTTAGGCGCTAAAATTGTTGGCCTCCATCAGTCGTAACTACTATTATAATATTCACCTTATGTGACTGTGGAGCCTTATTTTGGAGAGACACTCCTGTCCACATATATATGCTTAGAAAGTAATTATTTGCGTTATAGGATCGATCTACTGAGAAATCTCAGTGCGCTAGATGGATTCTGCAGTCTATAAATAATCTAAAATAAGAAAAATTTAAACAATTGATTTAACTTAGTGACAAACATATGTTAGACTCAACTGTTAGATGCTAGGAAGATATTGACCAGATGATTGGACGCACAATAGAGATATTAGGCCAGAGTAAAATATAGACACATTTATTAATTGATCCATTGATTTATTCATACATATAGGAAAAGATATAGGCTATTAAATTGATCGATTGATAGATGTAAAAGGGAAAAAAAGATATATAAAGCCTATTAAGAAAGCTGAGTATGGACAGACGACCTGTGCATTCGTGTACTAAGTGACTGCTATCGTCAATTAAAGTAAGAAACATCCCATCCAAGCATTAAATCTCTTGGTCCAAATGGGCATAGAAAGTAAAATAGCTAAGCTTGACATTATTGTAGTGTGTTTAGATCATTGTTTAATACTTACATTCCCAGTCATCAAGGCTTCATTCTATAGAATTTAGAACGCAGCCCCAATTACTCCCCGAATGTCATAATTCATGTTGATACGAAATCTTTATTCCACCTTTTTTTTAAACATGAAACTTTAAATATTTCAGTAAATTTGGGAGGGGGGGGGGTATAGCTTTATTTTAATTAGTGTTCTAACAGTGATTGAAAATTGCACTAGGATGTAAATCTATTTTGTTCTTTCTTGCTTTACAACTTGCTAACAACTAGGTCTAAGTCCGAGAACTGGAAAACATGTTGATATTGAAGGACTTTTGTTCGAAGAAACCTTCAAGGATTGTTTTTGTCACCTGACAGCGATAGGTCTAGGAACTGGCAAAGTTCAACACATGTGTCAATGAAAAAAAAACAAGTAACATAACAAAGTTTTTTGTTTAGAGACAATTTCTCCTTTATACAGCTGACCAACCTTTGTTTGAGCTATTATTTAGCTCATAATAACTAATAACTAACCGATTAAAAAAGATACAGTTGATTGAACATTTTTTACCCCTCCCTAATCCACACTCCCACACTCCCGAAAAAAAAAAAGCATAGTATGAAAAATTCTAATGATAGGCCTATCGATCCAGACTTACAGAACGGTGCGCAAAATGCTTTCAAAAGTCAATTTTTTTTTTATAATTAACTCATGAATACATGCGGAAATACCCGCTGATCTTTGTGTGTTCAAGATTTACAATGTCTTGAACTCCAGAGCAAATTTCATTTCAAGATTATTACTAGAAAACTAGAGTTTTCCCAGTATCGCCAATTAGCTAGTAATTCTTTTCCCAAATATATACATAAGTCATAAACTATCAAATTTCTAGGAAAATTGTCAGATTTGTCGATTTTTCCCTGTCCAGGTTCCAGATTCTGCCACTTTTTGACGATAAAGTTAAATAAAGGACTTGTAAAAAAAAAGGCTATGGAGAGACAAATAGAAAGCGCTTAATACAAACTAGAATATGAAACATCTTTTAGAATCCAATGGATTGTGTGAATTATAATGTAGTAATTGTAGTTGATCTATTTCAATGAACTGTTCAATCTAGAAAGTGGTTCAACCGAATCTAAAAAATTCAAAAGCAGAAGTGGTATCTGGACAGTATATAATGATCAATTGAAATTCACAACTTCTTGTGATCAATAAGGGGTTATCATTCAAGTGGTTTGACATTTCATAAAAAATTGAGGAGGTATCTCAATCATAGTAAATTTTATTTATGGTCTTATCTTTGTTGCCATTCATCCGACGGATCGTCTTATTAAAAACATCCTGGTACTTTAGCTGAAAAAAACAACTCAAAATACAAAATTATTTTCATGTTATAGAAGTCATATAGTCAGCAATAAATGATAGAAGCCATCAATTAGGACATTTTTATAGGTCACCTAATCATTGATTAACATGCATGACGTAATTAACTTCTTTTTTTGAAGTAAGTTCTATAATATATAGGAAGATAAGATAAAATTTATATAGGCCATTGAGGAATGCAAAGAAAAAAGTTGTTATAGAAATCCTCTATTCACTAGATCAGTGATATTTATAGAATCAGCAATTGTTATAGAAATCCTCTATTCTCTAGATCAGTGATATTTATAGAATCAGAAATTGTTATAGAAATCCTCTATTCTCTAGATCAGTGATATTTATTGAATCAGAAATTGTTATAGAAATCCTTTCTTCAGGGATAGTTAGAGAAGGGAAGGGGGCACGAAGGAGTTTTGAAAGACAAAAAATTGGTTGTATTTACCATTGTTTTATTCCATATTGAAGTATTAATAAAGTAAAAACGACATTATTACAAATGTTTTAGAAAATAAATTAAGTGATGTCTATTCCCTTCTTTAAAACGAAAATCAATGTCTTTAACTCTTTTTCTCCTAATAGACGATACCAACGTCGATTTGACCCCATTAAATTTAATTAATTTTTGGTTTTACGAAATTTAATTTGCATTTTTAAAAAGAGCACGAAGTCCTCTTTAACTCTGTACCAAATAAAACATTTTCTGATAACAAACAAAAAAGTGATTGAAGTTTAATAAAAATAGGACAGCGAATTACAAATGAGCAAAGTGAATGATTCCATTGGAACATGAAAAATAATTACGGAGAGAAAGAGTTAAAGCTGCAATAAATATATGGCTTTGAAACTTGGGTGGAAACATCTATGGCTCTTTGAACAGCTTCATCAAAGGTGCCTTCACTCCATAATAGGCATACGCTGGCAAGACTATCTTACAAATAATCATGTTCTGCTGGTCTGAAAAGTATAGAAGCACTACGTACCATTCGAAAACTGAGACACGACAAATCGTTCACTGACATTTCCTTCACCGACAAATTGTTCACGACTAGCCTATTCGTTCATCCGACTATTCGTTCATACGACTATTCCTTCACCCGACTTATCGCTCACCGACAACTGGCTCAAAGTCAACTTGTTCACCAACAATTTGTTCATCGACAGTAGGCTCACGACAAACCGTTCACACGACAAATCATTCACAGACAATTCGTTCACCGACTAATTGTTTGCCGACAAATCGTTCACTGGATAGTAACATATTGTTAATAATATACACCAATTAAAAACGCCACGAAACTATAGTATTTCAAAAAAAAAAATAAAAAAATCTCTAACTATTTTCTTATAAATTTGACAGTTTAGGTATATCTTTGTGAGAAATACCTCATTGGCCACACTATGAAAACTCTGGTTTGACCGTTATAATTTTTCAAAATACAGTCATCGTAAAATTAAATTTGGATTTTTTTTTAACACGGCTCAGCGGGAATTCCCGCATTCGACTTGAATGTTTCTAGGTATTCAGTGAAATGTTGAATAAACAGACGTACTTAAGCGTTTTACTCAAAGTCTTATGTGGAAATCATTAGCTGGACTGTTAATATAGGAACTTGATTATGTTGAGCTCACTTGTAAGACTCCAGGAAATAATAAAGCATCTATCTGTGGAATTTAACGTCCAGAAAGACGATCTAACGAGAGCTGTCTTTGATATATATCTGCGGTCACGGGTTGGGCATCTGTTATCATCAGACGCCGCAGCATTGTATCCTTCTCTCTACTTCAAAGACCTTTGCTTTATGATCTATCCAGTGATTCTTTCTCCAGACCGTTGATATGCATTCTAAAGAGCTTTATGTCGTGCATCAGTACATCAAAAGTGGACGACCTACAACTCTCCTGTCTCCTATTAAATTACCATACAAAATATCTTATGGCATTCTGTGAACATGGCGTCTTCTGCTGATAATAGTGCAGATGTCATAGCACCCTGCTTTTCGCTGGGCTTCCTCGTTGGTCATTTGATTGAAAAATAATGCACCACTATCATATATGTAATGGAGGAATTGATTTTTCATAACTATATATTTTTACATGCATAAACTATCCAAAATACAATGGCGAGGTGTGTTTTGTTAGGTTTTCGAAGTGTTTTGTTAAGTTTTAAAAGTGTTTGAAACTGATTTACAGGATGATTACCTAGTCCTAGTGCACCTTTTACATTTTTCTCTTGTCGCGCTGCTGTGTGCATCAGTGTGGCTGTGAAGTAACTTCGACATTCATGTAACATATTTTATAACCTATTTTATAACACTTTTTGGACTTTGACGAAACGTACATCATATGAGTATCTAGTATATATATCATTGTTTCCTATAACGCCCAAGTTTTTCATATGTAACAATAAACTGATCATTATTATAAAGTGAGATCCCATAATTGTTGGCAGTGGAGGTGAAGGAAAAGATCATGCCTCTTATTTTCTGTTACTTAAATAATGATCAACCAGGGAAGATGAGAATGTCTGTAATTAAACGAATCACCATAAGCTGGGTATTACAAGCCATAAATAACTGGGTTTGATTTAATTACCCCTGTGCCACGTACGAAGTTTCTAAGGACACAGAAGCCTCATAAATGTGACCTTAAGTCCTTAATTAAACTATAACTGCTTTTTAAAAAACCTTCATCAACTCACTCTGTCTGTCTGTCTCGTTAAAAGTTTGATTTAAAATTAGATTTTTTCACTTTCAGAAAAGAAAAAAGTAGCCGTTGCATCAGAACAATGAATGGTTTAAAATATTATGATGTCGGATTTTCACTATCTTTTTAAGTTTATGAGATCTAAACGGGACGGGCGGACAGACAGACAGACAGACATTCTACACAAAACTAATAGCGTCACAAAACTTATAGCGTCTTTTCTCCTTTCGGGGGCCGCTAAAAAAGCAACAACCAATCATTTAATAAATTATTGGTAATTAAATATTTTGCTTGGTATCAAAAAGAGGGAAAAAAATGGAAATTGTACTTAACAGATGTGGCGGTATAAATTGCATTAGTTCCCCTTCATTGTTTTAAGAATTAGGTCGACGCGTAAAAGTTTGAAACTAACAATAGATAGCTATGAAACATTCTATTTTTATAAATGATTTGCTGGTACAGTGGTTAGTGACTTGGCTTGGGGAGGCTTGAGATATCGAATTCAACTCGTAAAACTTTTTAAATAAAGCTTATACAACTCCCTTTGTTTGTATGTCTGACTGGTAAAAAGATTGCGCACGTTTGTTCTCCCAAACCCAATATTGGATCAAGCTGAAATTTCGCACAATTATTTTTTTTTACCTGACTAAACAAGAATCAATTAAAAAAGCAATTTGTTAATTAAATATTGGCATCAATTATTTTGTTTGGTATCGAACAAGAGAAAGAAATTGTTATTAATTGATGTTATGGTATAAGCCCCATTTATACTTTGTAGATCGTCGCCTTAAAATTTGAAGCTAACATTAGATAACTATAAAACCTTTTATTTTCATAACTGATTCACTAGCACAGCGGTTAGTGTGTTGGCTTGAGGAGGCTTGAGTTCTCAAGTTCGAATTCAGGTCTTTCATCCTTTTTTAAAAAAATGCTTTTTAAAAGCGATACGGTAACATTCACACAGTTACCCACTTCTTTCTCACCACCCCCTTTCTCAACTGTTCCAGACAAGTGTTGGGATCATAACATATATATAAGGCTTGTCTTCGAGTCCGAAGATTAGTGAGGAATGCAGTGTTCCCCGTGGCTGCGCAGCCCCAGCTGTGACCTACATATTTTGGCCTGGATCATAACATATAGAGAAAGCTAAAAGCATGAAATTATGATTAGAAAAAAAATTGGTAAAAATAATCTAATCGTAAAGATTTATTGTTGTTGGTCTAGATCTGTTACACATTTAACCAAACTAATTGATACAACTACGCTTAATTAATATAAGCTTTCTTTTACTTTTTTTTAAAAAGTATTTTAAATATTTTCTTGTTTTAAATATCACGGTAACTTTCACCCTGTTCCTTCATTCTTTTTTTAGGAGTCAGTTATTAGAGATCGGGTCTCAATCAAGGAAATCCATGCCGAACTGGGAGTCGACCCCTAAGTAAGGTTGTGACAGAGAATCGCATGAGGTTTGCGTGGCATGTTCTCCGACAAAATGAATTACGCATACCAAGAGTTGCGATGACATGAAGGCCATGTTGGCAAAACCACCTGGATGGGTTTTAAAGCCCTCTGGAGCAGTGCGTGATATGCTTTTTTTATATTGAAGAGGTATTTTTTAGCTTCAAACCCCGCTCATGGGAGGTTAAAACTCAAAATCTCATTTGGCTACACTCATAGCATTTTGAGTGCGTAATTTCCTTTTTTTTATATTAAAGATGTGGTTTTTAGCTGCAAACCCCGCTGCAAGGGGGAGGGGGTTTAAAGACAAAACCCCTCTTGGCTACGCTCATAAAATCTGGTGCATGGATAGTCTTATATTGAAAAGGGGGTTTTATCGTGAATTTCGAAGGGGGTTTTAAAATCAAGATCTTCCTTAGCTATGCTCTTGGAATGTTGGTTTTGTCGTTTGCATTATTTTTTTGTTTTCGTTTTATAGAAGAGGGAGTTTAACTGCAAGTGATGGTTTAGTATTAAAATCTCAACTAAAATAAACAAAATCATATCAAAAAATCAGTCACTAAATTTCAATTCCCTTCAGCGGGGGGGGGGGGGGGGGGAAATTTAATTTTGGGGGGGGGGGGGGGTCCCCTGGCTACGCCCATGGATGGATGAAATTGAAGAATCTTATAACATTAGGAAAACAAAAGCACAAACATTTGTGTTTTGTTTTCGTGTGCCTAACTATGAACTAATCAGCTTACAGAAGCTTAAACCTGCTTTTTTTGTGTGTTAAATTTCAAAGCATGCTTAAAACGGATATCAAGCGTTTTTCAACCCCTTACATTGTACAAATACTCCTTCTTCCCTAGTGCTATTAGAGCATGGAATGGGTTGCCTGAGCTAGCCAGAAAAACCAGTGACTTGGCAGAATTTAAGTCATTGGTTAATATGCATGACTAAATGCATGACGCGTAGGACGTAATCATCTTCTTTTTTGAAGTAACGTCTGTATTATATAAGATAAGATAAGACTTTGAAGTGTTTCCGTCTCCGAATGTATCGTAATGTCAAATTTTAACTGAGTAACATTATTTGAGCTGTTTCTAACAATTGAAGAGCTCACAGAATTCAATAACTAACAGAGATAAAATGTATTTTATACAAACTTTTGTTCTCGGATATTTTATACAGATCCTTTGCTTCTATTTGCCTCAGTAGTCCTAATTGTCGTACGCGCGTGAAGTTTTTTTTTGTATTTAATATTGGTGTTTTAGCGTATAGGAAGTAGTTTCTTGCGTGTTTTGTTGTCTAGAATATTGTGTATGTGTGTGTACGTCATTCTTAGTTTCCGCAAGAGAGAGAGAGAGCTTCTTTTGTTAGCTGGGTAGCTGGTTTTTGTTTTCCCGTTGGGTGTTAGGCTTTGGGATATGGGAAAGTGTGCCGCCTTTCCGCCCTTGGAGTCGTATAGTAACTATCGTTGTTGAGGTGTAGGGAGTTGATGTTCTGTAGGGCGCCGAGATAGAGTGTGAGCGTGAAAGGTGTGTTATTGAAACTTATTGGTGTGATATTGGACTAATTATTAATTATTTGTTCATTCATCAAAACCCTCTTGGAATGAGATTTCATTCATGTTTTAAGTCAGGTCTATTGTCTTATTTAAATCTAAACAAAATAGAAAATGTGTCTACATGAAAAAATCAACGAATAGTTATCCAGTTTTTACAATTATCGAAATGTGGTGACTCCACTTCTGCGCCAATCAGATAAGTTCAGACAAAAAACTCTTTCATTTCCCTCCCTTGTCTTGTGTAAAAAAAACTGACCGTAAAGAAAAAAAAATCTCATGAATAACATACATTTTGATTGGTTTAGTAGGAAAATCTTTGATGTAATCGACCAGTCGTTTTAACTTCTTGGACAAAAAGGAGCGTAAAATGTGTGTGTGTGTTTGTGTATGTGTGTAAGCCTAATTATCGGTAGAAAGCTATTTTTTTTCCTGACAGTGGATTATTTGGAACGAGAAAGTCTTACTATAGGCATGAGTTTGAACACGTCACACATCCGGGTCCCTTTTTATGTGATTTATACGTTTTGAATGGCATTGTAAGTTTCAGACGTTTCTTCAGCAATGAAGATTATTACGTTCTAGCCCAACGCCACTTACAAGACGGCGGGGAGATGGTGGTGGGCAGCGTTCATTGAGACCCTGAAGGAGCGCATACCCCACTACCAAGCAGCTATCCAAGGTGAATGTAATTCAGATCACTTATTCTAGCTTTATTTGATGTCTTTTGTTTATTCTAGGCACATTTTAGGCCTTTCCTTTGATCTCAATTTGAGGTTTCTCTTTCTAGGAGAATGTGAAGATTCTTAATACCAAGCAAATTAAAGATCTCATTATGTGGGAATTTGAGGTTTCTTTATACCATGGAAATTAGATTTCTCATGTGAGAATTAGGGGTTTTTCTTTCTAGATGAATTTGAGATTTCTTATACTAAGTGTATTAGAGATCTCTCTTCTGGATGAATTTTTGTCTTTCTTTTCTTTGTGAATTATTTGTGGAGTTTCTTTCTAAATAAATTAAACGTCTTACTTTCTAGGTTAATTTGAAGGCTCTCATTCTAGGTTTATTTGAGGTCTCTTTTTTTAAATCGATTTGGTGGTTTTGTCAGTTACGAAGCATTGTTGAGGGCCCAAAAAATGAATCAAATATCTTCTATCTCAAAGTAGCCCTGGTAATTTAAAATGAAACATTCTTTAACTTTAATGATTGTATTTGAATACTATTTTACAGTGTTATATATAGGCATAGTGTGTTTGATGACTCTTAACTATGTGAAACGAAACAAAAACATGGGTTACAAAAGACTGTGTCCAATATTACACATAACTTAGGCAGCCGCTTGTGCCAGAAAAAAGAAATTAAGTGAAGAAGAATTGGAGAGGAAAAAAACCCACCAATTTAGAGACAAATTGGAATATAGAAAGTTTTGTTTTTTCTTTAAATTCTGATTGTTGTTGCCGAATTCCAAAGTTTCCCATGTCCACCTTTTGTGGTTGTGAGAAAGACACCTTAGGGAATTCAATTTGGAACTCTTGAAATGGAGGGAAATTAAAATCTTGGATTTCTCTGTTCTCCAATGTATTTTTATTTTAATTTTGGAAATAGGATAAGCCATTTTTATTTGTAATTTCAATGTTGAATATTACGCTGTAATATGTTAGTGGTTTCTAGTTGTTAGATGAATCGAAAGCTCACATTTGCCAACTGCAGATTACAGCGGTTATAAGCATATACATTTATAGTGAGTTTAAAAAAATTTGGTGCGTATGAATCTTATGAAGCCAGGACTTAGGGTGTGCAAAGTGTGTAACCATAGGCAGAGGCGTAGCTAGGGATGTGGGGGCCCAAGGGAATTGACCTCTTTGGGGGACCCTTGCATTTCGACATTCAACATCATGACATGAGATAATGTACTTCTTAAATATATAACCCAACATTCAAATTGGTACACTATATCATTAAAGTTAACAAGAAATAATCATTAAGACTCTTTAAATGAATAATACCGTTGTTTATTGGCGAAATAATGCAAAAGTGACAAATCTCAATCCATATCTCTTCACGTCGTGCTTTCTGTGCAACAAATACATCTTTAACATCATCTACATCGATAGTGTCTAGTATTTGTGACTCCACTGACATTAAAGCCATGATAAGCCTTTTTTGCGTCATTGTGCTCCTGAGTTTTAGATTAACTTGAGCTTTGAGAATGATCTCTCACATGACGCTATGGAAGTGGCCTGAGTTAGCAGTATGCGAATGGATGTTGCAAGGTTTGAGCACACATCATTACCATATGAAGCCAGCTTCCTCAATATGTCAATTGGTTATTGTGTTACTGGTTAGTTGATGAAAAGTGCTCGTGCATCAATGACATTGAACAAGCGATTTGCTTGTATTTCATCAAACAGGAAAAAGTAACACAGGTTTACATCACCGTGTCGTCACCCATAGACTCCAATCTTAGGACTCAAAGACAAGACTTAAACATGGTACGTGAAAATTGTAACGCAAATATCAATGGCTCCGTAATTCTTTAAGTCTTTTTGTCGGATCCTAAGCATGAAGAGTATGACCGTAAGTAACCCTAAGGCCTGACTAATCCAAAAAAAAATGTGGCACATCAATATCTACAATAAGAAAAAGGAAACATATTTTATTAATAGTTAGTCATTATTGTCCTCAGATTTCACTGGTATTCACATTTTTGTTTTTACTTGACCTACACATATTTTCTCAATTACAAACAAAACAATTTGTCGAACCCGTCTCGAATGAATAAAAGAACAAATTTACAAAGAGAGTTTGTGTTGTTACACAAACTCAGAGGCGGCCCCGTCGGAGTCGGATCCTTGTCGGATCCGCCTATTCGCAAGGAATATTCAAGACGTGATTTTGTTTTGATTGCCAAAAGTAAAAATGTTCCAAAGATTCAGTTGGCATTGTAAAATTATTTCTTTCTGTAAAAGGTTTGAATGTTCCTTCAAAGTTAAAGATAATTTACTTCCTTATCCAAATCTTCCGCTGGACGACGGGAGATGGCATCGAGCAAGGTATGAAACCGGGACCGTCGAGACAATCAGTCCTGCGCGCTAACCGCATGACCAGGCATTGCTGTTAACTTAATAACGAACTTTATTGATAAAGATATATATTACACATTACGGCATGTCAACTACCGGATATGTACAATATATCAGACGAGAGACTTTAGAATTTAGATCATCTTTTTTGGATTTGATTTGTATTGGAAAAAAAAAAGAAAAGAACAAGGCATTGAGCTTTTACTTCGGCAACGTCTGCCCGATGTCCCAGCACAGTTACCAACAGAGATATTGGCATTTTCATTTAAATGGAACTAGAATGAGGAAGTAGATCTACCTAAATTAAACTTCTGATTTAGCACTCTTAAGATCTATATATACTAGATCTCGATCTAGAATATAAATTTGGAATAATGTAGCATTAATTTAGATAAGATTTATGTAAAAATAAAATCTATTAATAGACTGAATGCAATATTAAATTAAACAAAATTACAAAGAGAGTTTGTGTTGCCACACAAACTCAGAGGCACCCCCGTGGGAGACGGATCACTGTCGGATCCGCATATTCGCTGGTCGACTGAGGATGGCATCGAGCAGGGTATGAAACCGAGACCGTAGAGATAATCAGTTCTGCGCGCTAACCGCACGACCAGGCATTGCTCTTAATCTAATGACAAACTGGTTACAAACTAATAGCCTACTATTGATAATATACCTACACATTACGGAATGACAACTACCGGATATGTACAATATGTCAGAAGAGCGATTTTAGATAATCTTTTGGTATTGAGCATTTTCATTTAGGCCTAAATGGAACTAGAATGAGGATGTAGATCTACCTAAATTAAACTACTAATTTAGCACTCTCAATATCTATATATACTAGATCTAGATCTAAACTATATATTTGGGATAATGTAGATGTAATTTAGATAAGATTTATATAAAAAAACACTAGATAATCAATTAATAGACTAATTGCAAAATCTAAATATTAAAATAGTAGATTATGTGAGCTTGCGCTCCCTGAGCTAGTTTTATATGTATTTTTGTTGTATAGGTTAGATCTATTTTTATATATTTTATTTTTATAGGTTAGTGACAGATTTTATAGTTGTACTTCCGCATATTTATATAGGTTAGTGCGGGATAGTATAAAAGTGATGTACTACATGCTGTCTTAAAACAGTTGAGTGTACATTTGACCAGTGGTCATTACCATATCTGTCTGTGTGACAGCTGAAGATCTTTGTGGTCTGTCGTCTAATTATTTTATTATTCTGTACCTGGGACGGCCTGTTTGTAACTATGTGATATTTTCTTTTACTAGATCTATGGCACACTGTGTGTAAATATGCTAGATATATTCTAATTTAGTTTTATTTTCTAGTTGGCAGTTTATGTTTTGAGCATGTGATTTAAAGATGGCAACGTCCATCAGTCCTGCTTTGCGTTTTCTAGATCTAATAGAATATATGATTTTATGTATTGCACTTTTGCAGGCTATTATTGCTGCTTTTAGCTGCTGCAATTACACTGCTGTTTTTAACTGCTGATTATAACTGCTATTACTCTGCTGTAACCTCTTGCCGTAGATCCAGAATCTAGTGTTATTTTGTTTTTGTAGTGTAGCCTTAGTGGCTTGGCAAACTTAGTTATAGCCTGATTCTGTTCTTAGTGAATACTAATAATAAGGTACTAAGATTAAGGTGTTCTTGTTTTAGTTGTAGTTATGGGTTGGTTATAGTATAAGTAGTAGAGTATTGTGGATCTAGACTAGTTTATTGTAGTGTGTTTGTGTAGATCTAGGTCTAGTATAGTAGTTGTCTTGTAGTAATTTAGTTCTCTTTAGTTAGATAGTTGCTTTGATCAGTTTGTGTTAGATAGTTGGTTTGGTTAGTTTTTAGTGGCGTAGATTCAGAGGGTTTTAGTTAGTATTAGTTGTTTTCATTGTAGTGTATATATTTTATTATTGATTTATTTTTTTGTATGTTAATAAAGTTTTGTTTTGTTTATTTATCCTAAACTAAAGTTTCGTTATCTTGCTTTCATTTAGTTTAGGTTAGTATAGTTAGTATGTCTGGTTACTTAGGCGACTCTAGCCCCTTAGTCGTAGACTGAGGTGTCACAGATTGAGCCCACCCAGTAGCGCTAACATCTGCCTACTGTTGGTAAATTTTAATGTTGAGCAGCAGATAATAGGTATCTCCCACTCGCGCCTGCCTTACCTGCTCACAATTAGTTTTAGTATTTTATAACATTGCAATATTGACAATCTAGACTTTAGAAAAAAAAATCTACACTTTAAGCCTAGAAATTAAAATTATAGATCTTGATCTAGTCTAAATCATGGCTGTTTGGTAGTGCGGTTTGCGCGTTTAGATTCATCGATGGACCCAGGTTCAAACCCTGCCCTCTCCCATCCCCCGTCGTCCTACGGGAGGTTTGGACTACAACTCTGAAGGAACATGTAAAACAACAAACATTCTAAACTAGACCAAGAAATTCTAGATCTAGATTCTATAATGATTTTAATTAGAACTTAAATCTAAATCTAGTTTTAAAAATCTAGTGTAAGAAAAAAAAATCTAGATCTAGTGTAAAAAATCTAGATCTAGTGTAAAAAATCTAGATTAGATCTCAATCTTTTTAAAATGGGAGTCACATTACGAGGTTTAATAAACATAACTATACTGAGTTGTTTTAGCATTTAAAGAATTTATTCCATATGACGTCAAAGGAAAAAAATCCAGAACGTCACACGGTCTAGTTAGACTAAAACATATCATCTATACGAGCAGCTTGTTGAGTGTTCATTGACATTGGTGCACCGAGTGAGATCTTTTAGCATTTCATTTCAAGAATTAACTCCATATGACGTCAAAGGAAAAAGATTCCATTACGTCACACGTCCTAGTTAGACTAAAAAAAATGTGAGAGAAAATAAGAATTCCAGATTAATCAAATGCCGTTAATTAAATTTGTGGGATGGTCTATTATGAAAATTAGATGTACCATACCCTTATAGAGATTTTATCAAACCATACTTTGGTGTTAGGAAGTTGTTTTCCTTAAAAATCAGAGCATGATATTAACGATAATTAGATTTTTTAACGTTTTAGCTAGAAAGTTAAATGTAGTCTAAGAGAGAAGTGCGATTTTACATAAATAGAGTTAAACTATTTTTCATAAAAAATCCGGAAAAACCAATTTTCGTAAATGAGAAAAGTTATTTGTTTTATTTATTAGAAGAGGGATTTCAAACATTTATTAGCGTTATTAGATTTTTCATATAAAATTCGGATCATTTTTGGTGTCGATTTGTATGAAAATTATGTAATGTAGGTCGATTTCTATTTCGAAACAAAATCCGGAACATTCTTTACCGATTAAACAACTTTTATTATGTTTCGTCAAGAAAATTAACTGTCTAAAAATTGATTTTCAATAATCGTTTCTAGTAAATTACTTTCTTACTTTAAAATCCTGAATAACCTATTGTCGATATTTTTGAAAAAAATAAAATTATTTGACATAAATTTGTTTTTTATAAAACAATATCCGAACAACTTTATAGTTAGATAAATATAAATCAGTATAGATATTTTTATTTAGCATTTATATGCTATTTACATAAAAAAACCGGAACAATATATTTAAGATCAAATGTTTCTTGCAACGTTTAAGCATGGAAAAAAAATCTAGTATAACTTAGAAGAGCAAAGAAATATTCATTGGCATTGATTTGTTTTTCACAAAACATCCGGAACAATCTATTATAGATACTTTAAACTATTGCAATATTTCTGAATGAAAAATTAAAGGTTAAATCAGATTTACAATAGCCTCTAGTGTTATTTGTTATCTAATCGTGACGGACAGACCGACCAACAGACAAAACGCACAAAAATAAGCTTCTTTTATTCGGATTGGGGCACTAAACAAAAAATAAATAAAATCTGATTTTTTAAAAAAGTTTAAGGAATTGGTTAAGCACCATGTCATTTTGCGACGTTGCGCTACTGCACGAAAGTCGCTGCTTAAAAAGTCCATTTTAAAAAATGTGCATGATATTTACATACAAAGTGCATTATTAGCCTTTATAAACAAACAGCAATGTTTTCTTTTAATTTTAGCAGCAAGTTAACCAGAAAAAACATCTTTAAGTATTTTTTATGTTTGTTGTAAACATTTCCTGTACATTTTATAAATATATTTGACTTAGTGATACTGAAAATGCACCTACAATATCAAAATTTGTTAGCATATTGTAACATTGCCTCCCTTACATTTACGTAATTGTTTTAGAATTGGTGTATTTTTATGAAAAAATCGCTTGCATAATTAATTTTATAAATTAAACGGTTTGCTTTTAGAAAACCAAAACTAGCCGTTGCAACTAAACTTTTCAAGCCGCATTTAATGGTGAAATAATATTTTTCATATCTCTTCTAGTTTTCGAGATCTGAGTGTGACAGACGGACATTTTGCAAAAACCTAATAGCGCTAAAAATAAAAGTTTAGTTTTAGTATTTTAAAACATTGCAATATTGATCTAGACATTTGGAAATAAAAATCTACACTTTAAGTCTTGAAATTGAAATTATAGATCTTGATCTAGTCTAAATCATTAATTGTTTTTGTTTAGATTTTACCTCCTTTTTTTTCTGGTATAATAATTACATTATTAGATTAGATTATACAATATTATTTATAGTCATCGTAAGACCATCATGAATCTATTTCACTATTTTAACATTTAATATACTGAAATAAATCTATATAGATTTAGTGGCATTTTTTAAAAAGTCTAAGTTCTTAAGATTACTAAAACTCTCCTGTTTAAGTTCACTGGTCTCATTGATTATTAACTAGAATCAAAACCTACATCAGAAAAGTGACCAGAGCTGCGCAAGGAAATAAGGTCTGGCTCCCATCTGTCACGAAACCCCGGCCTGAATCCCGCGGCGAATACCTTAGGTCACACTGGCTCAGAGCAACCAGCGGAGCAGTCAGGTTCATGAGTGATAGACTTCTGCCTCCCATCTAGGCCATCTTGGATGTCAGACTTTTAGTTTCAGTAGTTCAAAAGGTTTTACATTGTCAAAACTAAGCAAACAAATTTCATGGTCCCTCACGACAAGCAAAGTAATATGCTTCCCCAGAAATTGTTCCTATGTCATTGGGTTATCCTATTTTCGGCTGTAGACATCATGGCTATTGTTCTCTGTTGTAGTCACATGTACGAACACATGTATTATACATGTCCTCACATGTCAGACGATGAAACAGGGATTCTCCGAAGGCAGCCATCTCCAGTTTCCATGGAAACTTGGAAGCCAAGAAAGAAAATCCCAGGAAACACAATCCTAAATGTTTGTGTTGGTATGTTTACCAGCTAACAGATCAGCGTGAATTCCTATTGTTCTACTGTTTTTATGTCCAACACTATATATTTAAAACTGGGCTAATCAACGCAAACAACGTTCCTGGACATCACTCATCATCACGTTGCGGATAAGACGTGAATTCGGAGCCATTGTATACAGATCCAAAGAAACTGACCAAAGTCTGACCGTTTCTCCACATTAACATCGGAGAAGCCTCCAAAGGTCGGCAGACTTACAGCATTGCAGTTATCTCTTGAGGAAACTAAGTAGATAAAACAAGGCAACACAATTTTTGTGTCTTTGAAATAACTATGATTTCCTGTTAGCTACATCCAAATGATCAAAAATAGTATTTGTTTTCCCAAAAGTTTGGGTTTGTGGTCAGGACATTGATAGTTCAGATCACGTATTGGATAGCATTATACAACGTTTAAAATACATGTAAGACTTATAATACACTTATGATGTTTGACAAAGTCTTCACAAACATGGTCCATACAGATGAATAAAAGTCAAAAATTGCATGTTCTTTTAGACTGACGATTATAGACTAAATCACTATCACGGACTAGGCCCCAGATATAGTCCCCCATCATATTCTCGGTATACTGTCCTTGGTATCGACGTTCAAATTCCTTCAGGTCTTGATGGAACTTTCCTCCTTGTTCCTCTGAGTATGCTCCCATATTCTCCTTGAAATTACGCAGATGAGCATCTAGAACCTTAAGCGACATTCTGCATCCCATAGAATGATAGTTTCTCACAAGTGTCTCCACCAGCTCCACATAATTCTCGGCCTTATGATTTCCAAGGAATCCCTGAACAACTGCGATGAAGATGCCCCAAGCTGCCTTCTGGATGTCTATGAGACTGTTAAGAAATTGCTGAGACTCCATTATTTTCTTTATTTGTGGTCCCACAAAGATCCCACCTTTCACTTTGGCCTCTGACAACTTGGGGAAGAATTCTTCTAGGTATTTTACAGCTGCCGACTCTTTACCCAGAGCTGTAACAAACTGCTTCATGAGCCTCAGCTTGATGTGCAAAGGAGGCATTAGAACTTTCTTAGGATCCACTAGAGGCTCCCACTTGACATTGCTACTCCCAATGGTAAAGTTGGTCCGTTCTGGCCAATCCCGACGATGGTAGTGTTGCTTGGTGTCTCTGCTATCCCAATGACGAAGATAGCATGGAAACTTGGTGAAACCACCCTGAAGACCCATTAAGAATGCCACCATCTTAAAATCACCAATTACCTCCCAACTATACTGTTCATAGTTTAGAGCCTGCAGAAGCTGTCTGACGCGATTGTACTCCTCCTTAAGTTGTGCTGAGTGAGCCACTGGGATAGAAGGTAGCTGATTGCCATTGTGGAGAAGAACAGCTTTCAGGCTGCGGGAAGAACTATCGATGAAGAGACGCCAGTTCTGTTAGTATCACCAGAGACTGAAAACATATCAGTCTTAGTTCGGTAATATAGACATAGTCTTAAATCAAATCAGTGGAAACAAAAAGGATGAATTTACATACTTTAAATACAAAAGAAATAAAAAACATATTAAGATTTGAAAAAATTGAATAATTTGTAGCTGTAACGAAATTTTAATTAGTGACACTCGGGACTATCCTTACTTCTTAATCAAACTCTCTCCATCCCTCACCATTCCTGTAATACTACCCATAAGTGTATAAATAGACAAAAAAAAAAGAATGGGACGGTATGGAGACGATTGTCACCTCAAACGCACGATTAGGGTTAGCCACTACATGGGCGTAGCCAGGGGGTTTGGGGTTCAAACCCCTCCCCCCCCCCCGCAGGGGGGTGACCGAATAAAGTGACTGATTTTTGCTTTCATTTATTTTAGGTGAGATTTTAATACTGAATCATCACTTACCACAGCACAGTCGAGGGGGTTTTGAGATTTTAAAAAAAAACCCCATCAGGGGGTTTTGAGATACAAATCCCTCTACAAGGGGGTTTTGAGTTTAAAACCCCCTACCAGGGGCTTTGAGTTTAAAAACCCCGTTTTTGAGTTAAAACCCCCTACCAGGGGTTTTGCAGTTAAATCCCCATCTTCTATAAACAAAACTACAAAAAATGCAAACGACTGTTCCAAAGTCCAAAAAAACAGCTTTAAAAACGCCTCCAAAAATTACAATAAACCCCCTCTCAATATAAAAAAAAAGCAAATTACACACTCACAATTCTATGAGCGTAGCCAAAAGGGGTTTTGGTTTAACCCCCCCCCCCTCCAGTTGGGGTTTGAAGCTAAAAAGTACCTATTCAATATATAAAAAAAATCAAATTGCACACTATAAAATCTATGAGCGTAGCCAAAGGGGGTTTGAGTTTAAAACCCCCTGCCAGCGGGTTTGAAGCCGAAAACTACCTCTTCAATATTTAAAAAAAAAAACAAATTACGCACTCAAAATGCTATGAGCGTAGCCAAAGGGGGTTTTGAGTTTAAATCCCCCTCCTCCAGATGGCTTTTTCTTTAAAGTTTAAAACCCCTCCAGATGGTTTTGAGTTTAAAATTCCCCTACAGAGCGTTTTGAGTTGGAAACCTTTCTCTTTAATATTACTTTCAAGCAAACTACAGTCACCAAATTCTATTATCGTAGCTAAATGGGGTTTTAAATAAAAAAAACAACTCCAGAGATTATTTAGTTTAAAACGCCTCAACAGATGATTTTGACGATAAAACTTTCCTTTTCGATATAAAATCTAAAGCGAAATACAGGAATCCCCCCACCCGAAAAAAAAATCCCGGCTACGCCCATGAGCCACTATTACAATTCACAAAACCTGATGGAAAGCAAATCCTTACATAAAAGCTTAAAACACTGCTTTTTAAGTTTATATAAATTCTGGGACAAAGTTTATTATATTTTTAGGGAGCTTTTTAAATTCTATTTTTTTATCGGTTTTTATAAAAGTGCGTTTATTTTTTCACTTTGGTGTCATCCCAAAGTTATCAAAAAGTCAAGAGTAATGGGCCCAAGCGCAGTGGACGCAAGGAGCGATGGTCGTGCCCACTTTGAAGCCCCAAGTACTTATATAATCTATGGCATTAATCCGAGAGTGGGTACATGAAAAGAGTTGAAATCCTGGAATGGCTCCAACAAAGCCTGTGGAGTCTGGCAACATTTGCGTCGCCCGGACCGCGACAATCCATGGTGGAGGCTAAAAAGGCCGGAACAATCAATCATTGCGCAGTGTAGAATGGGGCACTGCCCTGTTGGTGCTTACTTTGCCCGGTTCCGGCCAAATTTTGATGCCCGTTGCCGACACTGTGGAGAGTCGGTGGAGACAGTGATGCATCTCTTGCAAGAGTGTCCGTAGCTCCGAGAGCTGCGGGATAGTTTGTCTGCAGAGTCACTTAACCTGTATGGGTGCTTAAAGGCACTTCGCCTAACAGCATAGTTTCTCGCCAAGGCTCTACGGGGAGGACTAATCCTTCCAGTCTTGTTACCAATTGGAGTTAATCACAGGTGGGCCCCTAATGGTTCGTGGGCCCGGGTTCATTGAACCCCTTCGCGCCATGGATGCTACGCCACTGGCGGTCACATGTTGGGCATATGTAATCACCAGACGCCGTTGCAGTTCCCTCCTTCTTTCTGCTACTACTGTTGTTTATGGCATTTGCAATCCGAGACCCTTCCTTTAGGCTCTCTCTCCATGTGGATCTGTCCAGTGCCACTTTTCCCCTGCTGTTAGTGTCGATTTTGAAAAGCTTCATGTCCGGTTTGCATACATCAGTATACCTTAGAAGTGGGCGACCAGCGGCTCTCCTGCCTTCTGTTATATAATAGACATATAGAGAATAGACAAATAGAGAATAGAAGTTCAGTCAATAGACCTACATTATTTCTTTGCTTTCTTCTACTGCTAATACAATAAAAGATTTGAGAAGAGAGAGACAGACCTAAAATATGAATTGCGAAGGAAGCTGGAGATAATACTAGTCCCAAAATCAAAGATTTTTATCAGTCTATAATCTATAACGAAACTCCTAACTGCCCCTCCTTGTATTCACCTATGTGCATCAGAGATTAACTTAGACGTTAAGGACCTAGGCTGATCGATACGTTGTCTGCTGTGAGCACTAGGGCTCTTGACTGTAAATATAAACCGCGTGTTCAGGGCGTCTTAACTTTAACCCTGGCACGCGTTGGGAGAATTTACACAATGTCATGTTGAGTGCAGGGCACTATGGATGGCCAAGTTTAATTTCAAATGTGAAAAGGGGAGAGAGAGAAAGAGAGAAAGCTATATAGGGGGGGGGGGCGATAAGCATTTATTGTAATATATTATGAAACTTCCCGATTGTCCAATTGGAAAAATCAAGTCTGTAATGTTTAGTATTTCGGCCTAATATATATATAGTTTATCTAATATATAAATCAGAATGTAAGTCGTACGTATGTATGTATGTCTCGCATAGAAGTCAAAACCATTTGGCCAATCTTGATAAAACTTGGCATAAATGTTCCATAGATCAAAGCGGAGATCCGTGGTGAATGTTCAATAACTTATAAGTATAAGAAAATACCTAAATGTATCTCTATTCAAGAGCGAAACACTTTTACAAATCAGGCAAACCCGACCCGCATGCCGGGGGTTATATTCGGCTAGTATAAAATATAGACTACAGACGATTATCTGTCATTACACGTGTATTTTATGCAGTTCTGAACGTAAAGTATCTTCTTTAAGACATTTACTTATGTATATAAACATCTAAATTTAGACCATTTATAAGTTAC
Source organism: Biomphalaria pfeifferi (assembly GCA_030265305.1). Lineage (NCBI taxonomy): Eukaryota > Metazoa > Mollusca > Gastropoda > Planorbidae > Biomphalaria > Biomphalaria pfeifferi. The sequence continues at coordinate 882,584 of JASAOG010000174.1, read as the reverse complement.
GTGGGTCTATGATTTAAATATGCATCTCTTTGCGGATGGTAGCTGGAGAAAATATAAAAATCTTTACACTGTTTAATTCGCGCCTGTTAAAAAGGAATGTCAGAGCACACCATGATCATTTTTCTATAAAATGTCGACTCAAATCTAGATCTAACGAGAAGAGATATTGAGACAATAGCCAGATTTATTGTAACGATTAACACGTAAAGTATACAGATTTTTAAAACTGAACAATCAGACAGTTTCTTTTGGGTCTAGATCGAACAAATTAGCCAATAAAAAGGGTCATATTGGCCAGTCTTTATAGATCTACAATCTAGCCTATTTCTCTGCCTAACGTTAACTCTAATTTCGAAAATAGAGCCACATTAAAAGAATATATAGGGAACCAAAGGAATGAGTGACACAGGGACACTGTAGACTCGTGAAATAGTTCTGAAATGGTCGGACCTCAAGTAACATATCCTGTGAAGTAACTCGGAAAACTGCTGCCCAATTAGGATTTCAGAAAATTTCCATTAAATTCCTTCAAAATGTAAGAAATAACATAATAAAAAAAAATATAAAAAAAGAATAGATGTATGATATAACAATAAAATGAAATAAAATAAAGAAAAGAATAGATGTATTTACATTGTGTTATAATGTACTCTTTATTTTAAAAGCTTTTTTTTTCACTTTTTGTCTTTCTGTCTTTGGTAATGAGTTGAAATCTCTTTTTTATTTTCTAGATCTACATATTTATCTGGCACAATCCTTTGCTTCGTGTTCTTGGTTCTGAATAAAGAAGATTAGTCCCCACATGACATGTAGCCGTTTAGCGTGTTTCCTTGAGCTAAGCTTCTGTTTCTCTTCCTTCATAGGTCTCTTAATTAGTACAGCTTTGGGCCATCCTAACATCTTTCCTGACGTTTAACTCAAAGATCACGCTTTCTATTAGACAGTGAGAAATGGGGTGCAGGGGAGAAAATAGGTTTTGTGAGCGTCAGAGAGAGAATGGGTAGAAGCGAGAGAGAGAGAGAGCAAAAGAGAGAGAAAAGTTAGGATGACATGGAGAGGCCGAAACACTAGTTGTTCCACCCTTATGCTTTGTGTGTAACAGACATTTTTTTTTGGCTTACAATCTTACAATAACAATGTATCTGGCCAGATATTATAGCGTCTGTGTGTGATAAAGGGATGACTATTGCCAGTTGTACGTAACATACAGTAGTGACCACTGTCCAGTTTTTAGTTGTTTATTTTGTATCAAAACTCTACCGATTGAGCTCTAGACAAAATTAAGCTGCAATGGATATACATATATATTAATTTCTCATGGATTTCACAGTGGAAAAACAGTAAGTAGACAGGATTACTAAAATATATAAATGTAGATGTTTTCCAATTCAATGAATCCTTGCCGCTTGCTTTACGCCGCGATCAAGAGTGCTATCGAGACTGTATCTACAGGATGTTATAGGCCTATAGTTTCTTTCCCATGACATTGAATTCAACAATTTCATTTATTAAATAAAAAACTGAATCTCTTGCATGGTTTTATGAGCATGATACTGTCTCATTAGATCTCGCTTTCTTTCATTCCTTCCTCAGTCGCCCAAGTGAATGTGTAGATAGATATCAATATTTAATGTTGTTGTTATTTATCTAAACCAGCAGGATATGACCAACGGCCAATCTAGTGGATTACATGTTCCATTAACATTTTAAAAAATATTACCACTAAAATGAAAGTGGAGTGTGAAAACGGGTTTACCCATTCAGCTGACATATTTATATCAAATATAAAATACTTTGAAAACGGGTTTATCCGGTTTGTCAAAAAGTTACGTTCTTTCAAAGAGATAAATTCAGATATTTCTTTTTATTGTGGGACCTTCTTGTTTTGGGAGGGACAGTAAACATACACTACTGTCTCAGCAATTATCTAAAAAAACATTTGTATCAAGTTTTATCCAGATTAGTCTGACGGTTTTGATTTCTAGGCCGGACATAATACATACATACTCCTCACATTCTACTTTATATGTTATATTTGTATTTGTTGGAAACAAATCTTTTAAACGAGGTCTCAGAAATGTTGCATTACGTCTGGGTAAATCTTAGTGCACATATTTGTTTTCCAAACAGCATGTGTTTTATTTGGGAATTAGCACGACTAGTGAGTTGGAAACACAGTGATCTTGTCTTTGTTTGCATTTCGATTCATGTAAATTCGGCTTACATTCTTAAAGCAATAAAATACCATAGAAAACAAACAGAAATGGATATTAAGAAATGTGGGCGATATAAATAGATCTACGTGAATTTTTTTTTTGTTTAAATAATAGTTCTCCTTTCAGACCTTGCGATCTATAGGGCAGATGATGTTAATGCAATCCGTTTCTTTGGTCAACTGTTAAAGAATAAGGTGTAATCTGGCCAGCACAACGAGCAACCGCCTATACTTTCTCCAACTAAAGCACCCATTAGAGTTGGGTGGACTCAGGGGCGCCCTAAAAAATCCCGAAATTCAAAATCCAAATCTTCACCGAGATTCGAACACAGGAAGCAAGATTCGGAGGCCAAGCGCTTAACCACTCAGCCATGAAAACGCTAGATAATAAAAAGACGAAGACGACAAAGGTTACAAATAATTAGACAAAGTCATCAATGTCAAGGGCACCATATTTTGTACATTAAATAATCATTCTTTTTTGTGTGTGCTATAGTCGAAAGTGCAAAATAAGGGAAGTGTTGAAAAGCCTTTTTTTTTTTTAAGTTTCTGATAATTTCTGAGCACTTTTTAGTCAAAGAGAGCCCTAAATCATGCGGTGTCAGGAACTCAAATTCCCTGCTCAGACCTGAGACAAAGTATTGCTTCTGCCATCTACCAAGAGTGGCAGGACCGATGGGAGGCTGAGACTCACAATAAACTCAGGCAGATTGTGGCGGATGTCAGGTGGCGGTCCACATCTAAGGGTCTGACAAGGCGTGGTAGCACGACCATGTCCAGACTTAGGATTGGCCACACCTACATCACGCACTCTTTTGCGCTGAAGAAAGAAGAGCCCCCACTTTGTGAGTATTGTGACTCTCGCCTCACCGTGGAACATATCCTCATCGACTGCCCCAGATACCAGGATGTCAGGAAAAAATATTTTAGAGCCACTAATTTAAAAACACTATTCAATAATGTCGACCCTGGGAAGGTACTGGGCTTTATCCGGGAAGTGGGGTTGTCTACGAAGATCTGATTTATGAATTCTGTAGACATGTACTATTTACATTAGATTTTTACCAAATTATTAAATTTTTACTGCCTCTACTATTTTAACTGTGAATAGACCTTGATTTTAATGATTTGACTGTATGGAATTTGGCCTTTGCTGTGTGGAGGGAGAGTGGCCCTTGAGGGACAGCAGGCACGACATGGCCTAAATTGTGCCGATGTGCCCAAAATCACAAATCACAAAAAAAAAAATCACAGAATCAAATTGTCTAAGCTCTTACTTTGTTGTACAAAATAGTTTAAGTATGGAGTAAGCAATTAGAGTTTTACTGTATGACTTCAAACGTATTTGATACGAAGATAAATTGCCGCGCATTGAAGTAGTGTTAATATTGAACTACAATTTAGCGTCCTTAACATTGTTTAGTTTATCCCGAAAATCTTCAATAGATTATCAACACTTCTGTACACCGGATACACCAAAAAAAAAAAAAAAACGCTAGCTATTTATTATTATCCTCCATAATGGGAAGCTCCAATCATCAATAGATTTCTCGCAGTGTATTTTTAACTAGCGGACATTGTTTTTTTTTAAACTTTTGTCACGGTTGTTACTTATTTTAGCTGAAAGAAATTGTGTCCGTGTTTGTAAAGTAGAGAATGCTCTTTTGTTCTTCCTCGGGTTTGTCTACGGTGTGGATCTATTTCGCTTTGGTTTCTGTTGCTCCTTCTGTCTTTGAACACTCTGCTTTTTAAAAAAACAACTTTATTCCTTCCTCGTCTTTATGGCAATGTTTCAGATTCCAACCACTTTATGTGTCTGTTGTCTGGAAAGGATCAATACTACAATGCTTGCGTTTTTCAATAGCTGTTGTTTGTTTTACATGTTTTGGATTTTCCTTCTAAATTGAAGATTATTGCATCCTAGTCCAAATCACCCACAGGAAGGCGGGGGATAGGACTAGGATGCAAGAGATAACAGTCCAGAGGGCTTACCACATGACCAAGCAGCTGTTGAGTGTTCTATGCATTGTTGAGTGTTCCATGTATTGTTGTTCCAAAGTTCCTTCAAGCAGCTGTTGAGTTTTCTATGCATTGTTGAGTGTTCCATGTATTGTTGTTCCAAAGTTCCTTCAAGCAGCTGTTGAGTGTTCTATGCATTGTTGAGTGTTCCATGTATTGTTGTTCCACAGTTCCTTCAAGCAGCTGTTGAGTGTTCTATGTTGTCACGTACACTGTATCTATATTTAGCCAAGGTTACCAGAACTTCACCTACCTCGGGAATTTTCTAGATGATCATCTTATCAACTGACGATTTCTGAATAATCGGCAACCACAATCATTGATAGTGCGATATAGATCAAGATAATCTTCAACGTGACATTAGCACTATTGATGATTCGTGACATATGTATTGTTGAGTGTTCTATGTATTGTTGAGTGTTCTATGTATTGTTGAGTGTTCTATGTATTGTTGAGTGTTCTATGTATTGTTGAGTGTACTATGTATTGTTGTTTCTAAGTTCCTTCAAGCAGCTGTTGAGTGTTCCATGTATTGTTGTTCCAAAGTTCCTTGTAATCAACGTTTGGATCAGTAGGCTCATTCCTAATCTCACAGTTCAAAGCTTCGTTCATCAATTCCTCTTTTTGCATCGTAAATGTTGAATTTGAAATCAGCTGTTGCTGGTCTTAACTCTACACTGTAGCCAGAGGCGTAGCTAGGAATTTTCCATCGTTTGGGGGTCGGGGGGCCCTTTTGGGGGCCCCTGCATTTTGCATAATATTTAATTTCTAATGTATGTAAAAAACACTCATTTGGTCCCCCTCAAGTGGGGGCCCGGGGGGGATTTTAAAATTCTTCCCCTTCCTCCCCCCACCATAGCTACGCCACTGACTGTAGCAGAGGGTCATGAGCCAGTGTAATAGAAAACGTAGCCTCCATGTAAATCTACATTTGATACGACAAGCACATGTACAGTAGTGAAGCAGAATGGAGAAGTCCTTTGAAGTCCGATTACCTCACCGGTGTTGAGAAAAACAACCATGTGACTAGTAAAGGGGGCCGGTATGTTGGAGGAATGATAGTTTGTTCTGAAAACTAGTGTAATACACGATTTAGTCCATATACTAACTAGCATACAATTGTGTATAAATGTCTTTAAGCCAGCACAAAAATGTTTCCAAACGTTTACTAGCTTCTCACTGCTACCAAAATGCTTGTAAGTACTACAGACAACGTAGGCCTACATGCTACAATGTTAATTGATTTCACATTGATTGTAACATTATTAACTTTTTCTTACGACCTCATCATAGTATGTTGATCCACGCCACAGGCATGAAGGGAGACCATATAGTCAATAAGTTACTATCAAGATCTAGAAATCACAAATTTATTTTCACAGAATTTTTGAAGGTTATCTACATTTTTCTGTGCTAATGTAAGAAATAATAAGATTACAAAGAGAGTTTGTGTTATTCCCACAAACTCAGAGGCAGCCTTCGTCGGAGTCGGATTCCTGTCGGATCTGAGTATGACAGACTGACGGACGGACATTTTGCACAAACCTAATAGCGGCTTTTCCCCTTACGGGGGTCGCTAAAAATAAAATCAGAGATGAATTATTTTTGATGCATTTGATACATCACAAATATGATGACATGTTGACCCGGAGACTGGTTTTGCAAGCAGAAATGAGCGTTTTAGTTAGTCTAAATTGTGCAATGCTTTTCATATAGACCAGAATCATTATGAGGCACTCTGCTGCAATTTGTAAGGCCTGTAAATTGAAGCTGAGGTTGTCTGAGAGGAAATGAATATATGTGCATGAAGGAAGAGGTTTTTGTTGTGAATGACAATATGTAATGGGACTGGGTGATCATCACAGATACGCCATTTTCTTTCTTTAAAACTCCTTTAGGTACCAAAGGATTTCATTGTTGTTTGTTTTAATAATGGACGTTGCGCCAGCAAGTTCCTGAACGTCTATTTATTTCTTTATTCCATGACGACATGCGGGAATGCCCGCTGACGTATGTGTTCAAGATAAAGATGGACTAGACCTCCAAGCCAAATTTAATACTTAAATTGTTATAGTCTAATTAAATAAAAAATAAATTATGGCTTTTATTTAGCGCTATTTTCATGCTTATGGCATGCTCAGAGCGCTTTGGTCCAATCTCATTTGTGGACCAGTAGGTGGGGTGAGTATCTAGGAGAAGGTTTTTCCGTGCTGCTTTTGGGTGCTCAGTAAACACAACTTTGCCCGAGTCGGGTGTCGAACCTCGAGCCCCCTTCATAGGTAGCCAAACCATGTTCAAGCGCACTTAGCCTCTCGACCACTAATTGAAAAATTTAATAATATTAACAATCAAACCAGAGTTTTTCCTGTTTGGCCTATTTGCTAATAATTCTTACCCAAAGATATAAATAAATTATCAACTTTCTAGGAAAATCGTAAGAGCGTTTTCGAGAACCATGTCTATATATCCAGGTTTTTTTTTTTATCCGATGAAGAATTTGCAAGCTGATAAGAGAATCGTAATAAGAACATTGGTCAATGCGTCGTGTTTTGCTTTGTTTTAACTATGTTTGAATGTTTAGAGCTTAATGCACGTAAAAGCTTGTATGTGTGGGAGCGTGCGTGAGCGGCTGTGTGTTACCTAGTACACTGGTGTTGAATCACTGCCACAGCTGTTCAGTTTGCTCTTCGTTCAATTGTTACATTTCTTGGGGGGAGAGTATATTAGTTTTAGTAATTGAAAATCTTTCTCATGGATTCAACCTACGTTTGATTGTGTACATTCTAAATAGTAAAACACAGCTATGTCTCACAGACTTGATACAAGTATTTGTTTTCTTGCCAGTGAGTAGCAGAGGTTAAGTTTAGCTTTTATGCAAGATTATTTTTGTTGTTTCTCTTTGAAGTCTGCAGAATTTGTGTCAGCACCTCCGTTTGTTTTAGCGACCACCGAAAGGGCAATAGCCTAACTATTTTTAATATTATTGACTATTAAGAGTAAAAAAAAAACAACAACATCAGGGAAATCTGTATTATTGTATAGCAAGTATATTTTTAACACATTTATGCACATGGTTTTGTTCTTTTCTAAAATAATGTTATGAACAAAACTAGTACTACTAAATTAAATACTTTCTATCATACAAGCAACTCACATTTTAAGTAAAATGTTTTCTTATATTTTAAAACAGAAAGAATGCATTTAGTATGTACATAGATCGGATATAGTTTAAAACTACAATTAATAAGCATCGTTTTAGATTATACAACTGTATCATCACATACGTTACATATACTGCATAAAAAATACGCATAGTAATTTAACTAAAGTGGAAAGTTTCTTCCTTGAGGCCTTGAATGAGAGATTGGCCCTTAACAAAACAATTAAATCAATTAGATAATCATTCAATGACATCAGTTAGGCCAGGTTCACATTAAACCATAACTATCAGTTTATTGAATACATATGAATATTAACAATGTTAAAATAATATTAACATCAATAAATCTCCGTATCGTGTGGTGTAATGTGGTAAGTTGGCCTAACAATACAAGTGCTTCTTCTTCCTTAGTTTAGACCATGTAATTAGCCATGAATCAGCCAGGAAAACCAACTGCTTAGCAGAGTTTAAGTCATTGATTAACATGCATGACTAGATGGACACAAAGATACGTGTAGGACATAATTATCTTTTCTTTCGAAGGAACGTCTGTACTATATAATTTAAGAGAATGTCAATCTATGCTTTTCAATGCCAGCCTCTCATTGAAACTGATTTATCTTTAAATGTCTTTCTCAATTCTCACTTGAACAAATATCTAATCTAGAAATTATAGGATTATACAATTAGATACCATAGACGTTGTTTTGTTTTATATTTAAACACACAAAAAATGCATAAAAAGTCTATGTATTTTCAACAAGGGATGTAACAATGAAAAAAAGTACAGTACTGTTTTTGGTGACTATCATTGGTGAACAGTAAATGGGTAGTGGAGAATACAATGTTCAAAAAAAAAAAATCTGCCTTAGATCGATACGATCGCACTTAACACTGTAATGTACATTTAATTACTGGTCCAGTGATGCAAGATGGACGCGTGATGTTACAAGTGAGAACACGTGAAGTTAACATGTTGACTATGTGGGTTGTCTCCATTGAAAGACCAGTAAAGTTAACATTTTGGCTATGTGGGTTGTCTCCATTGAAAGACAAGTGAAGTTAACATCTTGACTATGTGGGTTGTCTCCATTGAAAGACCAGTGAAGTAAACATCTTGAGTATGTGGGTTGTATCCATTGAAAAACAAGTGAAGTGTATCTGGATAAATAGTAAGATGTAATTCTAGATATGGGTAGATAGTTCGGAGCACATCTGGGGAGGTAGGCCACCTAATATGAAGTAAATTAAGAAGATGATATTTACAAAATATGGAAAAAATAATAAAGAAGTAAATATGAAGTACATCTGGGTAGATAGCGTTACTGGGTATTTTGACAAAGCTAATATGGGTAAATAATACTAGGAACATCCGGGTAGATGATGTGAGGTAGATCTTGGTGGAAAGTAAGTAGCACATCAGGGTAAAAAAATATGCGGTACATTTGGGTAGATCATGTTAAGTATATCTGGGTAAATAGTGTGAAGCACATCTGTGTAGGCCTAAATCATATTAAACTATGATGTTGTGAATAGTGATTTAAGTGGTTTAAGCTTCTAGATCTATATGACAAAGTAAATGAAAAAACGAGGAAGAAAGAGCCTATGAAACACGAATTGTTTCAATGGTCCTACACAGCAAATGCAAGTTCATATATCGATCGAACTAAATTTAGACATAACAAGCAAGTGCTATAGCAGTGGCTGAGTGGTTAAGCTTGGCTTCCAAATTGGAGGTTCCCGGGTTCGAACTCACCCAATTGAAATGGGTAGGCTACCTGACTTTAGTTGGGGAAAAGTTAAGGTATTTGAACGTTGAACTTGCCACATGACACCCTCGTTAACTGTGGGCCCTAGAAATAGATGACCTTTACATCATCTGAAATATAGACAGCATAGTCTGAAAGGAGAAATATATATATATATATATGGCTCCGTTTGTCTCAAAAGGCAATGGATGCGCCCAAATGAGTCACTGGTTTTGGCTTAATCTTGAGACGGGCAGAATCTGGTGTGGCTAATCAAGCCAATTCTAGAACGGCAGACTTTGCCACAATTCGTACATATGTATGCCTCTGATTTAGGGCTAGCGGGCAGGGCAGCTTTCTTTTTTTCCCTCTTGATTAAGGCCGCTTCAATTCTTTTGTTCTCAGCAAGGGTTGTCCCAGCACGCACAGTCTGTCTCCATGCACTCCGGTCTTTGGCTATTTTTTCCCACATACTTTCACTGATGCCTGTGGCTCTCATGTCTCGCTTACAGACATCTCTATATGTTAGTCTTGGGCGGCCCTTGGGTCTGACTCCTTCCACAGCTCAGCATATAAGATATCTTTCGGGATTCTACCATCTGGCATGCGGGTGACATGTCCGAGCCAGCGTAATCTTCTTTGTGTCAGGAGAGCATACATGCTGTTCGTATTGGCCAATCTCAAAACTTCCTGATTGGAGACATGGTCCCTCCAAGAGATGCCCATTATGCGTCTCAGGCAGCACAAGTGGAAACTATTCAATCTGTGCTCTTGGTACATGTATGTTGACCAGCTTTCACTGCCATAAAGGAGAGTGCTCACAACACAGGCGTTGTAGACTAGGATTTTGGTCGGTGTGGTCAATTTACCATTTTCCCAGACGCGCTTGGAGATTTTTGCCAATGCTGTGGTAGCTTTTCCTATCCTTTTTGTCAGCTCGATGTCTAAATCTAGGTTACTGACAATTGTTGAACCCAAGTAGGTAAATTCCTGCACCACTGAAAGGGTCTGGTTCCCAATTTGTATTATAGGTATTTTGCGACGTCTTGTGCCAGGATTTCGGTCTTGGAGAGACTTATAGTAAGGCTAAACTCTTGACAAGCAGCTGCTAAGGCGTTCACTAGCTTCTGTAGACCTCCTTGTGAGTAGGTACGAGTGCCGCGTCATCGGCAAACAGCAGCTCCCTTATCAAGATACGACGCCTTTTCGTTTTGGCTTTAAGACGTGCCAGGTTAATGAGCCTTCCATCGGATCTGCTATGGATATATATATTCCGTCTTCCAGGGATTTAAAAGCACCGGTTAGTACAAATGAGGAGAAGATGTTAAATAGTGTAGGGCCAGTACACATCCTTGTTTTACACCGCTCTTAATGGAGAATGGCCTGGAGGAAGAACTTTCAAACTGAACAGTGTCCTGCATATTTTTGTGAAAAGCTGACACTAGATTTCATAACTTATTTGGGCAGCCGATTCTCTCTAGTACAGCAAACAGACCGCTTCTGCTAACAAGGTCAAAGGCCTTGATCAAATCAATAAATGCTATGAAGAGGGGCTGCTTTTGTTCTCTGCTCTTCTCCTGTAGCTGCCGCAGAAAGAAAATCATTTCTGTTGTAGATCTACCTTCCTTAAAGCCACACTGCGACTCTGGATAAACACGATCTGCCAGGATCTGTAATCGCTTTAGTAATACTCTAGCTAAAGCCTTTCCGACTATGCTAAGCAGTGAGATGCCTCTGTAATTGTTACAATCAGAGCGGTCGCCTTTATTTTTATAAATTGTAACTATGTTGGAGTCTTTCAACTCCTGAGGGACCATTCCTTCTTCCCAGCACAAGCTTATCAGTTCATGGAGTGGTTTGATTAGGGCATGTTTTCCAGCCTGAATGACTTCAGCAGGAATAACATCTCCTCCGGGTATTTTCCCATGTGCAAGCATGTCAATGGCAATGCTCAGCTCCTTTACTGAGGGCGTTTCGTCTAATTCCGTCAAAACTGGAAGTGATGGGAAGTTGGAAACAGCATTTGGTGAGATGGCGTTTTCAATCTAGTAGAGTTCTGCATAGTGTTCTACCCATCGTTACATTTGCATCGCACGATCGCTGATGATTGAGCCATCTTTTGACTTGAGCGGAGCACACTTGCTGGTGTGAGGTTCAAAGGCTTTTCTCATGTCCTCATATAGTCCTCTTATGTTACCACAGTGGGCACAAGATTGAATATCTTCACATAGCTCCTGCTAGTATTTGTTAGCACATTGTCTCGCTACTCTTTGGGCATTGTTACGTGCAGCTCTGAGCCTTTTTAAGTTGCTTGGGGTGGGATCCTTCTTGTAGATTAGCATGGCTGCTCTCTTGTTCGTAGTGGCAGTTTCCATTTCTGGTAGACTAGCTTCAAACCAGTCTACGCTTTTCTTGGTTTTGTTTCCAAAGACCAGCGATGATGTTTGGTAGATTGTATCACGCATAAGCGTTCAGCTTTTTTCTACCTCAGTCACAGAGAAGTTTTTAAAAGCTTCCTCTAATTTGTTCTCAAATTCGGTGCAAAGATCAGGATTTTTTGTGCTAGTGGTATTCAGGCGTGATTTTCTTTTTCCCTGTGATGTGTGGATCTTAGTTGGCAGCAGTCTTGTCCGGCAGGACACTAAAGTATGATCAGTATCACAATCCGCGCTTTGGTAGCTTGATTGGCGTAATGTATGGACGCCACGGGTTGTCTCTGACAGTGGGAGAGGTCTTCGCGCCTCACTGATCAGCTACCGCCGCCTCAACCTGGGCAGCTCCCAGTCAGTTAGGTGCTGATCCGCCTCAGCCTGCCTGCTCTAATGGGTGCTTAGAGCTTAGTATAAAACCACAAGTAGGCTGGAAACTTGCACCAAGCAACAAAAGAAGAAAAATTAAACTGAAAAAGAAAATCATGCGACTGGCCACTTGGAATGTCAGGACAATGTGTCCTGGTCTCACTGATGATCTTAGGCAGATCGACGACGCAAGGAAGACGGCAGTTATAAACAACGAGCTAAAAAGTCTACATATTGACATTGCAGCCCTGCAAGAAACCAGACTGGCAGAAAACGGCATGCTCCGCGAGACTGACTACACTTTCTTTTGCAAAGGGAAAGCACAGGATGAGACTCGAATACATGGTGTGGGCTTTGCTGTCAAGAACAGTCTTCTTCCCATGATAGTCCCTCCAGTTGGTGGCTCGGAACGGCTACTAAGCATAAGTATGATGACAGCATCTGGAAAAGTCACTCTAATTAGTGCCTATGCCCCCACACTAGGCTCGCTTCAGGAGGACAAAGACAAGTTCTATGAAGACCTCAAAGAAGCCATTGCAAACATTCCTCAAAAAGAACATATGATCCTTCTAGGTGACTTCAATGCCAGAGTAGGATCAGATCACACTATCTGGCCAGACTGCCTTGGGCTTTTTGGAATCGGAAAGATGAATGAGAACGGACAAAGACTGCTTGAATTCTGCACATACCATAAGCTCTGCATTACCAACACATACTTCAGAACAAAACCACAGCACTGTGTCTCATGGAGGCACCTTAGGTCTGGGCACTGGCACCAGCTGGATATGATACTGACACGAAAAAAGGACATTGGAAATATATATATAAATACCAATGTATTTGCATTGCGTGTCCAATCTGTTATGTGTCCAATGTAAAGTGTAGCCAATGTGAAGTTTGTTCAATATGAAATTTGTTCGTTATGAAGTTTGTCCAAACTGTTGTGTGACCAATGTGATGTGCACATCAATGTATTCTGTGTCCAATGTGATGTGTGCCAATGTATTCTGTGTCCAATGTGATGTGCACATCAATGTATTCTGTGTCCAATGTGATGTGTGCCAATGTATTCTGTGTCCAATGTGATGTGTGCCAATGTATTCTGTGTCCAATGTGATGTGTGCCAATTTATTGTGTGACCAATGTAATGTGTGCCAATGTATTGTGTGACCAATGTGATGTGCACATCAATGTATTCTATGTCCAATGTGCTGTGTGCCAATTTATTGTGTGACCAATGTAATGTGTGCCAATGTATTGTGTGACCAATGTGATGTGTGCCAATGTATTGTGTGACCAGTGTGATGTGTACATCAACGTATTCTGTGTCCAATGTGATGTGTGCCAATGTATTGTGTGTCCAATGCGATGTGTGCCAATGTATTCTGTGTCCAATGTGATGTGTACATTAATGTATTCTGTGACCAATGTGATGTGTGCCAATGTATTCTGTGTCCAATGTGATGTGTGTCAATGTATTATGTGTCCAATGTGATGTGTACATCAAAGTATTCTGTGTCCAATGTGATGTGTACATCAATGTATTCTGCGTCCAATGTGAAGTGTGTCCAATCTGCTGTGTTTCAATGTGAATAGTGTCCCTGGAGCTTAATGTTATGATGAATGTGTTCCTTTTAATCATGACGTCTTAGATTAGATCATAATCATTTTAGGAGTGTTTGCCTTCGCCCGTGTGTGTCTTTATGTGTGCTTGTACGTATGTTTTCCCACTAGTGCACACGCAGTCAATGTTACTTATTGTGTTGCTTGTATTTGTACAGGATTATAAAAGAAAGCTAAACGGATGTAGTGTTAGAGATTAGATCCGTTAGACGAGATGCTCGACAGGACGATAAAAAAACATTCCCCATGTGTGAGATTGTATGCGTGTGTAGGTGGGGAAGATGGGTGGTTTATCGATCTGACTGGTCATTTGAACTCATTCATATACGGATGTATATCTAGATTTCAATGTAGTCCCATTTATTTCTCTAAGTAATGTTCACTTTTTGTGGCATAGGGGATAGGACAATTGAATTGCAGTTCTCTAGTCTATGTGACTAGCCTGCAGCTGATGAAGGTTTCACGTGGGCTTGTATAACAGTTAAACGCCTACACATTCAGTATATCAGGTCTTATGAGATGGGTGGAGTCAAAGACATGCTTTAATCGAGAAAAAAATCCTGGGCTTTTTAGCGGCTTTTGAAAGAAAAAAAATCTGATATTAGTTTTTTGTGTGGTCTGTCTGTTCGTCCGTCCGGAAAGTCATGCTTTGATTTAAAATTTCATATAAGTCCTTGTGCGTAGGCTACTTTTTTTTACCTACGATTATGTTTTTCAAAAATAAAATGTACAAGCCGTTTTTTTAAACTAAATATGCACTATTTTAAAAACTTTTACTATTGATTGTTACAAAAAAAATAAAAAAATAGGGAAGACTATAATTCAGAGTAACCCTGAGTTACAGCCCTTCAGATAGATTTTATTTCATTTAATTGTGCAGCACGGTTTGCAAACGTTTTGATGACAATGCTGAATTACAATATTTTCCTGAGTTATTTTGACCTTTGTGGTCGTATAGGGTACAACTGAAGACATTTAGCGCGTATCTTTAGAGTTTTGTTTTGTTTTACATGTTTTGGATCTTCCTTCCAAATTGATTACATCCTTGCTCAAACCTCCCACAGAACGGGTGGGAAATGGCGCGGGCAGGGTTCGAACACTGAACCACAGAGACGACAGTCCAGAGCGCATACCAAACGACTAGGCAGTCATTACAATCACCACAAATCAACGCAGACAGAGAGATCTAGGTCAAGTCAATGTTTGTATAGTTATATATTGTTTGTTTCAAAGATACTTTAAAGCGGCGACCTATAAAGGGGACTAATTCAGCTTATATCGCCACTTCAGTCAAGTACGATTTCTTTCCCTTGTTCGAGATACCAAATAAAATAATTTATTACTAATAGTTAATTAACTTCCAGTTAATTTTTTTTTATTGATTCTTGTTTTGTAAGGTTAAAGAAATAATTGTAAAAAATTTCATCATAATCCGGGATTGGATGTCGAAGAAATAACATGTATAAACTTTTCACAAGACAGACAGACTGAACGAGCTGATATAAGCATTGTAAAAATATTTCTCATCGCACAGATTTATAAGTGTTAGTCTAGATCAGATGAGTCAAGTTAGTTGGGAACATATGACCTTTACATCATCTGCCCTATAGACCACAAGGTCTGAAAGGGGAAACTACATTTTTGTTTACTAGATCTATTAAAAATTTAATTACATTAATTTTCATTAATTACATTAAACTAATTGATTCAACTACTCTTCATATAAACTCTGTTGTTGTTGTTTTTTAAAGCATTTTTTACGCTTTTCTTATTTCTCTGTTGTTGTTCCCGACTGATCAACAGAGAAACGAAAAAAAAAAGGAGTGATTGGTTGTAGAGTTTTTGGATTATAGGTGACTTCAACCTACCTGATATAAATTGGAAAACACTAACCATAGATAAACATCAAAACCTTAAGGACATAAATGAGCTTTTCATAGAAACTTTACACAACCTAAGTTTAGATCTAATCATTAAAAAGCCAACTAGATTGAACAACACATTAGATCTCTTCTTAACCAACAGACCTGGATTAGTAGTTGATTATGATATTATCCCTGGTCTATCAGACCATGAGATCATAAAAATACACAGTCAGATAAAAGCAGTAGCCAATTCAAAACCCAAAAGAAAAATCTTACTCTGGAATAAATGTAACCTAACACAACTACACCAAGCTGCATTAAACTTTCAACAAACATTCTTTTTAGAAAAAGACATTAACCAACCAGTCGATGACCTCTGGAATTTCATTAAAAACCATCTTAAAAGCATTATAGAAAATCGTATACCAACTAAATACACATCACACAAAATAAATAAATGCTGGTTTAATAATTGACTAAAGAAGCTTTGTAAACAGAAGGAAAACCTATATAGAAAATTTAAAGAAACTAAGGCAGAAAGAGTTTACAAAAAGTATATAAAAATTAAACACCTAACCCAAAAAGTAAGCAGACAGCTGCAGAGTGAATACATAAACAATGTAATATCTAAAGATAACAACAAAAACCTATGGTCATACATTAAGTCTAAGAAAATGGAAACAACAGGCATAGCGCCATTAAAAGATGAACATAACATAATACATAATGGTAATGAAACTAAAGCAAACATCCTAAACAAATACTTTGCATCAGCATTCTCAGCCCCAGGAGACAAAGACATATTACTGAATTTGAACCAAGTAGACAACATAGAAGATATAGTGGTACAAGAAAATGGAATCCAAAAACTATTAGTCAACACCAAACCAAATAAAGCGTCTGCACCTGATGGTATTCCAGCTAGATTACTCAAAGAACTAAGCAATGAGCTAGCCCCAGTGTTCAAAATACTCTTTCAGGCTTCACTTAACCAGGGCAGAGTACCAAAGGACTGGAAAGAAGCTAATGTCACCCCCCTATTTAAAAAAGGAGAAAAATCTGACCCAGGAAACTACATACCAGTATCACTTACCAGCATCACATGTAAAATCCTAGAACACATAATATGTAGCAACATCATAAACCACTTAGACAAACAAAATGTCCTCACACCATACCAACATGGCTTTAGGAAATATAGATCATGTGAAACACAACTAATAGGACTAATTGATGATTTTTCTAAAGGTTTAGATAATAGTGAACAAATAGATGCTATCTTACTAGATTTTTCTAAGACTTTTGACAATTCACCACCATAGTTTGCTTAAAAATTAAAATATTTTGGCATTAATGGTCCACTGCATCAGTGGATTAAAGATTTTCTGATAGGGAGAGAACAAACTGTAACAATAAATGGCTCTAAATCAACACCGATAACAGTAAACTCAGGTGTACCTCAAGGAACAGTCTTGGGTCCACTACTTTTTTTAATTTACATAAATGATTTACCAAATTGCATTACTTCAGGAACAAAAGTCAGATTATTTGCAGACGATTGCATAATATATAGAACAATAAAAACAACACAAGACACATATATTTTACAAAGAGAATTAGATGAATTACAGAAATGGGAATCAAATTGGAGTATGTCTTTCCACCCACAAAAATGTCAGTTGTTAAGAGTAACAAAAAAATTAAAACAAATTAATTCCACTTATCTTATTCATGGCAAACCAGTAACACAGACTAAAAACGCAAAATACCTAGGTGTTATAATAAATGAAAAACTGTCATGGAATCCACATATTGATGAAACTATAAAAAAAATCAAACAAAGCATTAGGATTTATTAAAAGAAATTTCTATAAATCAAATAAGAACATAAAACTAAAATGTTATTTAACCTTGGTTAGGCCAATAATAGATTATGCATCCTCTGATTGGGACCCCTTAACTTAAGAAAACATTAAGAAACTGGAACAGACACAAAATAGAGCAGTGAGATTCATAACAAACGAATATTCACATTTGGCTAGAGTAACACCTATAGTAAAATCACTAAATTTAGAAAGCCTTCAGGACAGAAGACTCAAAAGTAAAGTAGCAATAATACATAAAACACTGAACCATAATCTTCAAATACAAAAACAAAATTTAATAAAATACCCTGAAAGACACAAAGATAAAGGCACACTGCTCATTCCATATGCTAGGACAAATTTGTACAAATACTCCTTCTTCCCTAGTGCTATTAGAGCATAGAAAGGGTTGCCTGAGCTAGCCAGGAAAACCAGTGACTTGGCAGAATTTAAGTCCTTGGTTAATATGCATGACTAAATGCATGACGCGTAGGACGTAATCATCTTCTTTTTTGAAGTAACGTCTGTATTATATAAGATAAGAAGAAGATAAGAAGAGTTAGAAATGGAAGGTTAACAAGGAATTATCGGTACTGACTAGATCTAGATTGCGGCACCGTTGAAGGTTAAAGGCTAAATGAAAGATGAAATGCAAGCCTAACTAGATTGGCCGGCGCTAGTATTTCATTCACTTACACAGCAATGATCAAGGTACTTTTTGAAATAGCATGGGAGACAACTACAGCAGTTTAGTGCTTAAAAATTTGGATTGTTGAATAGTTAGTAACTGCCCAATACAGGCCTGTATACAATGTTATTTAAGGCTTGAACACAAGTTAGGTTAACAATTTCTTATATAACGCCCCACAATATTAGAGTTTAACTTCGGATTACAATTTCTTTTATTTGGGGTTTCAGTTGGTGTACATTCTTTTATTAAAAAAAAAACAATGGTTATATAATTGAGCTTAGGCTTACAGTTTCTTTTATTGGAATGTTAGCTGGGTTTACAGTTTTGGAGTTTACATTTTGTTTTCTTAACTTAGTATTGGCGTTTAAGTTAGACTAGATTTAAAATTTCGTTTTGGGTAAACGTCAAGATTGAACTGTAAGTTTGTATTCTAACCATGTTCTAACACGATTGTATTCATGTCCTTAATGGGTACGTTTCATTTGAAATTGTACAAATTTTAAGTTTTTTTTAAAATGATGATGAATTGGTTATAAACTACCCCTCCTCCCCCACTTAGTAGCCTGGTATAGTTCCTAGTCTCTGGTCAAATCGAAGCTATTGAAGACAGTTAATCATCACATATGCGATTCTCAGTTTTCCCTCACAGTAATTCCGTATCATGTTTACCGGTGTCTTCTAGAAAAGCGCGCAGGGAAGATATATACTGTATTTATATAAGTTACTAAATAGTTTTCTTAACGGTTATGTTTAAGTCTGAGCATAAAACTAACACAACTATCGTCAATAATACTTTGTAAATCTAGTTTGATTATTACTGGTCAGTTTCCCAATTATGACTTGGGGGAAAGTCCACCCCACGTGACATACCTAAACCAGCACGCTCCACTAGTGACTCGAGACCACAATCACACTTAAGTGAGCCTAATCGATTTTCTTTTTTTCTTTTTCTTTTGGACTGTTAACTCCCATCCTGGCAGCCGGACGTCGCTGGCTCGAGAATACAGGTCTGATTGAATGGGTTTACTCTCAGGAAATCGAAGACTTATTCGTATGTAGTAGTGAAGAAAAAAAAGCAGCTTTACATTGCACAGCCAAAAGTGGGGTCAGTTTGTATGGAGGGGTAGAGGAATACCACCTTTATAACTTAGGCGATAGATTTAGCTTACCCTGGATTAATATACATGTTTTTTTTGGATTCAGTTTCCATTGTCACAGATGGGTCCAAATCTTGTAGCTCGTTTGAAAAAGGGACGGGAGCCATTTTTATTCTTTCATACGATCATACGCTTGTAACAAGGCCGGATTTTGGTGAGGGCAGGAGAGAGTGACCACAGCCCGGGGACTTAGAGCCGACGGCTCAGCAACTTTAACGTCTGTTGTTTGTGTTGTTTCTCAATTTTTGAACTTTTACCGACATGGCGTTAAATTTTACAGTTGTCAGCAACGTCGTGGTTAAGAATAGTGTCCGCTTGCTTGAACTATATAAATGTCCGCTTGCTTGAACTATATAAATGTCCGCTTGCTCGAACTATATAAATGTCCGCTTGCTCGAACTATAGAAATGTCCGCTTGCTCGAACTATATAAATGCATCTCCGGATTTATGTCAGTGCGTCAACTAACAAACTTATAGGCCTAGATATACAATATTTTTTTTACGAAAATAAATATTTTTTAAAAATAAGGAAATGAGATGAAATGTACCTAGTTTTAGAAATAAGTATTGTTATTATTAAGTGGCTGACAACTTCCAATGGGTCTACGGAGAAAAAAAAACATTGGGAGTGTATGAAATGTAAATGGGGGTCTACGATAATGAATCTCCTTTAAGCAGGTGGGGATTTTACATTTCATACCCCGTTTATGCTATTAATGGGAAATGAAATTTATTTATACACACTTATGATTTGTACCCTTGTTAATCCTTCGAACTTTAACCTTGTTATTCGCATACAAAATAAATGTTACAATTTGAACAGCACATCAAGCTAATAGTAGACAATGCCGCATCTAAACAGAAATGTAGACAGGGCAGTGTTGATTCTCTGAAATGTGGCTTCCTTCCTTCCTTTCCCGTCCTTCCTTCTTTCCTTTCTCTCCCTTCCTTCCTTCCTTCCTCTCCCTTCCTTCCTCTCCCGTCCTTCCTTCCTTCCTCTCCCGTCCTTCCTTCCTTCCTCTCCCTTCCTTCCACTCCCTTCCGTCCTCTCCCTTCCTTCCTTCCTCTCTCTTCCTTCCTTCCACTCCCTTCCTTCCTTCCTCCCTTCCTTCCTTCCTCCCTTCCTTCCTTCCTCTCCCTTCCTTCCTTCCTCTCCCTCCCTTCCTTGTATCCTTCCTTCCTTTCTCTCCCTCCCTTCCTTCTATCCTTCCTTCCTTTCTCTCCCTTCCTTCCTTCCTCTCCCTTCCTTCCTTCCTTCCTTCCTTGTAGAACAATTTCCTATGTGCCTTTAATGCTACAATTTTAAAGTAACGATACAATGAAACAACTACGCTGAGGATTATTGGAGGCAATGCGACACTGATAAAATAGATGAAGATTTGAATTACTTTCGAACAAATTTTCCCAATTTCCAAATTTAGAACAGTTAAACTGTCAGGATGTTGACGTTTGAAATTATAATCACCATTTAACGCCCTCTATTCCAATTTTACCAATTTTCAAATAAGCCTTGATGATATTCTGAATATGGTAATTACCTCAATGGGAAATCAATCAATAGGAGGAAGATCAATCAACAGAAGAGGCGGAAGTAAATACAAATGAAGACCTTAAAGTACAATTTTAAAAAGAGTAAAAGTTCCTCTTGCTTCAAAATGTTGATACTCTCTGGACACTCATCAGATGTTTTGGAATATCAACAGAACGTTTCATCTACAGGAAAAAAAAGTGTCGGCGATGTGTAAGCTTTCCTAAAAAAAAATAACCGGACATCACTAATCTCTGCATGACGGAGGAAACTACCCCGCAAAAAAAGTAGTACATGACCTCCTTTTCAACTTTTGCTTGGCGTTTGGTAATCCTTCGAAGCTACACCAAGCATCCATAAATCTTTAACCTGCAACCATTTTGTTTCACACCATACCTTTAATGTATCGTGCTGTGCAATGGCTTATTTCGCTCCGTATTGTACATGTGCTGGAACCTTGAAAGGATCAAAAATAGGCAACGAATATTCTATGGATTTTGTACACATCTCTGGTATAGATAAAAGTAGACCTTATGAAATAAGTTACAACACAATAAACAACACTGACCTCTCATCAAAGATAAGGCAAGATAATTTAATCTTTTACCTAGATCTAGGATCGGACTAGTTTTAGAAGTAAAAATAAAAAACACATGTGGACATGAAATCAAAACAAAAATGTTGGTTGAAGATTGTAGATCTACTGATCTAGTCAGTGTTGTAGCAAGACCATGATTCTATACTATAACGATTGGTCACGGTTTTAGCTGTAGTGTAGGTGTGGAAACAGATCAGTGTATTAACTGTATTATTCAGTGACAAAGTGGATCTATCTCAACACGAAGCGTATTGTATATTATTATATAAACACCTATTTGATACTGGATCTATTTGCTTAACATATCTTGGCAGAATTTAAGTCATTGATTAACATGCATGACGCATAGGACATAGTCACAAACTCATCTTTTTTTTTTAAAGTAACGTCTGTATTTTTTAAGATAAGATAAAAAGATAAATCACGTTTAAAAATAAAAGAAATATTAATAGCTTAGTGTTTGAAATTCATTGTTTTTACAACTTTTGTTTGCCCGAATAGTCACGTGAAAATCCAAAAGCTAGTTGTGTGAGGTTATTTCGTACCATTCCTGTCCACTTGCTGGCTTGGACAAGTTATATATTTTATCAACCAACTGACTTACTACATAGTACATATATTACTGGAGGCGCGGTGGCTGAGTAGTGAAGCGCTTGGCTTCCGAACCGGGGGTCTCAGGTTCAAATCCCGGTGAGGACTAGGATTTTAAATTTCAGGAACTTTGGCCTCTCTGAGTCTACCCTGGGTACCTGACAATAGTTGGGTAAAGGTAAAGGCGCTTGGTCGTTGTGCAGGCCACATGACACCCTTGTTAACCGTAGGCCACAGAAACAGATTACCTTTACATCATCTGCCCTATAGACTACAAAGTTTGAAAGGGGAACTTTACTTTACATATATTCTTCACTATCAGTTACTAACTATACGTCATAAATATGTTCATGTTCTATCTATCCTGTCCAGCATATATCAGTGACTAACTATACGTCAGTCAATATGTTCTATCTATCCTGTCCAGCATATATCAGTGACTAACTATACGTCAGTCAATATGTTCTATCTATCCTGTCCAGCATATATCAGTGACTAACTATACGTCAGTCAATATGTTCTATCTATCCTGTCCAGCATATATCAGTGACTAACTATACGTCAGTCAATATGTTCTATCTATCCTGTCCAGCATATATCAGTGACTAACTATATGTCAGTCAATATGTTCTATCTATCCTGTCCAGCATATATCAGTGACTAACTATATGTCAGTCAATATGTTCTATCTATCCTGTCCAGCATATATCAGTGACTAACTATATGTCAGTCAATATGTTCTATCTATCCTGTCCAGAATATATCAGTGACTAACTATACGTCAGTCAATATGTTCTATCTATCCTGTCCAGCATATATCTGTGACTAACTATATGTCAGTCAATATTTTCTATCTATCCTGTCCAGCATGCGGGGCCGAGTTACAGTCCAATGCCTACACAGTAAAGGGGCCTCGACAATATATAAACAAATCCATATTTCGACGAGTCAGCAACTTCTCGTTTCTGGGAAGTAGCATCTTTACTCGTATTTTTACCAACAACACTTTTAATCTTACAGTTGGCAGCACTGTCTCGTGGTTTATAAAGTGTCAGCTTATAGTGTGCTCATATGCTCGTAATATACGGATTTACTACATTGCGTGAACACTAAAAATTTACATTTTTTAGTTACTAAAATATGCATATTAAATCATTTATTTTCTTTTAAACGAAGGAAAATTGAATTAAAATTACAAGTACTCTCTTTTATACTATTGCATGTTAGATATTACTATTTTTATTAATGGGTGGATTGTTTTTTAAAGCTTTCGAATATGTCAAGGGGCCTCCACAAAAAGTTGGCCTCGGGGCAACCCGGCCCTACCAGCAGGCAATAGACGTCCGGTCATTTTTCAATGCGTGACAAGGGACATAATTACATGGTCGAGACTTCTTCACGGTATCCGTTTAGTGGACCTACCAGGGCAAGGTTGTCTTTTTCTTATTTGTTTGGACCTTACGCTCAGACATAAAATCAATACTGAGCTCAACTGAAATAAAGTTACTGGCGATCTGCTAGTCAAATGTCATCTATACAAATATAAACAAGTCAAAGGCCATCTCTAAAAAAATATAAGCAAGCATAACCACATTAACAAACACACACACACACACACTAGGAAACTTTGTAAGATAAAATGAAAAAATTGACATAAATGGCTATTTTTATGACAGAGTATTGTAAGAATAGTTTTATATATACAGCCTTACATATATTTAAAAACTATTCTTCCCCAGGAGTTTATGAGTGTTATATGTACAGCCTTACATATATTTAAAAACTATTCTTCCCCAGGAGTCTATGAGAGGCTCTAAAGAGCCTGTATTATGGAGAAAGGGGATGCTATCGTTGCCCTCAAGCAGCGTATGACCAGGGTGACGCCTCTTCAAGACGAACCCAATTTCGCAACATCTGATGAAACGTAAGTTTTGCAACTTCATTAACCCATAACCGACTATTGTACTAGATTTAATGAAATGCTTTACTTACATGCTTTTTAATCGCAGCTATAGGTATAGTTATGAAAGGGTTAAAAAATCTTTACAACAGCTCTTTAGGCTGAAAGATCAATTTTAATATGGCCAAGAGCCTCATAACTTGATATTTAGTAGATATCCTCATCATTACAGATGTTTGACTTGATATTTAGTAGACATCTCATTATTACAGATGTTTGACTTAATATTTAGTAGACATCCTCATCATTACTGATGTTTGACTTGGTATTTAGTAGACATCTCATCATTACAGATGTTTGACTTGAGATTTAGTAGACATCTCATTATTACAGATGTTTGACTTAATATTTAGTAGACATCCTCATCATTACTGATGTTTGACTTGGTATTTAGTAGACATCTCATCATTACAGATGTTTGACTTGAGATTTAGTAGACATCTCATTATTACAGATGTTTGACTTGAGATTTAGTAGACATCCTCATCATTACTGATGTTTGACTTGGTATTTAGTAGACATCTCATCATTACAGATGTTTGACTTGAGATTTAGTAGACATCTCATTATTACAGATGTTTGACTTAATATTTAGTAGACATCCTCATCATTACTGATGTTTGACTTGGTATTTAGTAGACATCTCATTATTACAGATGTTTGACTTAATATTTAGTAGACATCCTCATCATTACTGATGTTTGACTTGGTATTTAGTAGACATCTCATCATTACAGATGTTTGACTTGAGATTTAGTAGACATCTCATTATTACAGATGTTTGACTTGAGATTTAGTAGACATCTCATTATTACAGATGTTTAACTTGAGATTTAGTAGACATCTAAAAATGCGAAGTCTGAAGGGGTACCCTTTTCCTCTTTTACTAGGCGAAGTGTCGCCCAACTGTCATAGTACACACTGAGAAAAATACGTGCTGGCTCTGAATAGATGTTTGTTATAGAATTACAATCTTTGTCTTCATACTCTTTAATAAAGCTTGAATGTTTCAGTATTGTACGTTTCTTGAAGGCTAATGATTGGAAGTACAAAGATGCCGAAAAAGCTCTGCTGTCCACTGTTGAATACCGCCGCCAGACACGCCCACTGACAGTTGACTGTCAGTACTGTCACACTCGCCCTGGTTTTCATTCCATGGTTCGTTGAGTTTTAAATACATTCATACTTTGGATTTATTTTTAGCTTATTGTCATGTACTTTGAGATAACTTTTCTTGTAGGTGTACATGAAATAAGATTGCTATTGTAACAATTAAACTTAACCCTCCTCTTATAGCGCTAGAGATTAAGGGTGTGGACAAAGGGTTCAACAGGGGGGTAAATAAAATTTTATGTAACAGGAAACACGATTTAAAAAATCTGATCTTTTTTCTCTTTTCTGTTGTAGTTTGCATCAAACCTTTTTTTCACACTTTAAGAGTTAAGAGACAGGTTTACATAAACACAAAACCCTAAGTGTAAACCATCCCAGGCAAGAAGTGGAAATAGTTTTGTGTAAAAGACAAATAAATTACATTACATAAACGAAATTGAGAAAAATGTCATCTATGACTGAGTGTTCCCCAGTTCAAGTCCTAGTGAAAAGGGTTTTTTATTTCTTAATGTTCTTAGAACTTTAAGGCAAACTTACAGCAGTTCTGTATAACATTCATATGAACTTTGTAGCAACTTTTTTTTTCTCTACGTATTTTAATTTGGACTTTTTCTGTGTGACTGTACAGTTGGATATAACACTGTGTGACTATAAGAATGAGTGAGTAAAATAAAAAGATATTTAGATCTTTCATCATGTTTCTCTACTTCAACATCAACTTACCAATTTGTACACTCCTTTATTTTCTAGCGTCAGGTTGGCTTCGATGAGTCAGGTCGTCCTGTCATGTACTCCAGTTTCGCCCAGGCATCCGTCCACAAGAACACAGTGGAGGATTTGGTCACTCACGTCACCTACCTGATTGAGAACGCCAAGGTCACCATGAACTCAGGAGTCACCACCTGGGTGTTCGTCATTGACTGTACATGCAAGTGTATCCGTTGTTTCCCTTGGTCATTAAACAATAACAAACATACACATGCTAAAACCTACTGGCGGATCCAGGGGCGATCGCCCCCCACCCCCACTCGGCCGACCCCCCCCCCCCCGAAGGGGGGGCGGACGAAATTTAGTATTGAATTCACATAATTTGTATACGAATTTATTACTTATGTTAATAATATATACTAATTATTTATATTTCAATCAATTTTTAGATTATTTCGCCCTCCCCTCTAGTATGTTGGTCGATATGGTGAGGTCGGGAGGGGTCGATGGCATCAATTCCGCCCCCACCCCCATAAACTTTCAAGAGGGGGGGGCGGTCCAATTTATATGTAGAAATCACAGCTTGAAACAGAATCAATTGAATATCTATATGATTAAAACTTGTTATTGGTATTTTAACCGATCTTTATATTATGTCGCTTCCCTGTTTGCCGATGGGGTGGGGAGCGAATACCTCTACTGCCCTTTCCATCTAAAACCTTTGAGTGGGGGGGGGCGGTCCTACTTTTCGGAGAAATCATAGTTTGTGAACAAAATTAGTTGAATTAATATATAAATTTTATATTATGTCACTCTCCTTCAGGTATTTTTGCCGATTCGGTGGGGTGGGGGGGGGGGGCGATTGCATGTACTGCCCTCCCCCACTCTAGCCCTCTGAGTGGGGGGGGGCGGTCCTATTTTTATGGAGAAATCATTGTATGTGAACAAAATTAGTTGAATATGTATATAATATATACTACGTGAACCCATTGTATTCTATGTCTCACCACGCTCTAATCTCAAATTTATCATTAGTAAATATAAAATGAAAAAGGGTTACATGCAATCACCTTCCCCCCATCGGACAAACCAATACTTTTTCTTTTTGTTTTATAGTTAAGAAAATACAAAATAAAAAATATCTGTCACTAATATAATTTATACATGCTATAAAATTAAATTCTTATATCGAGTCGCCCCAACCCTATTCTTTAATGCCAAATGCAATCATTAGCAGAAATTATAAAAAGGAATGAGGATTAATCATTTTCACTCTATCGCCCCCTCCCCTTTCCAGAGTTTATGTAATTTCACATGAGTTTATCTTAATAATTTTAAGAAAGACTTCGCTTTGGAAAATTTAGAATTCAAACGAAATTTTTCAGTATAAGAGTCACGATTGAGATGAAATCTAAACCCAAATATCTTTTCCTAGTCGCCTTTTTACAACCTTTACACAATCTGATATTTTTCTAGTTAAATAAGACTATAACTCACAATTTATACTTAAATTTTATTGAATATTATTTATCGAATCATTTTTTTTCGGCGGCGATACTCAAAGCCTTAATCTAAAGATGTGGGATATCTAACCGTATCTTATCTTTTCAAGGAACAAATCGGTTTTATTTGCAATGTATTAAGGGCCTAAAAATCCATATTAGAATATTTTTCAACATTATTCAAAGGGTCCTTTAAAATAAGATGAATAATGAGCTTTAGGTCACGAGAATGCGTTTCTTCAGTGAAGAATTCAAAAAAAACCTTTTCGAGATTGGGCTTCGACCCGAACCCCACTGATGAATAATGAGCTATAAATGTCAGGAGAATGCGTTTCTTCAGTGAAGAATGCAAGAAATCGCTTTTGGCGTCGGGACCTTGCCCCGAACCCTACTGATAAATAATGAGCTGTAGATGTCAGAAGGATGCGTTTCTGCAGTGAAAAATACAAGAAAACGCTTTTGCGTCGGGGCTTCGCCCCGAACCCCACTGGGGAATGTTACAGCGCTCTCCCAGACCCCCAAGGCCTCAACATGACTTTTTTTTTTCGCCGAAGGTTGAGAAACACTGCTTTATTTTATTCTCATATAGTTTTATATATACGCGACATGAAGCTCTTCAAAATCGACACTGGCAACTGGGAAGAGGTAGCACTGGACAGATCCTCATGGAGAGAGAGCATAGAGGAAGGGTCAAAGATTGCAGATGTCATACACAACAGAAGCAGAAAGAAGGGTGAAAATGCAACGGCACCTGATGATTATATATGCCCAACCTGCGATCGCAGCTGTGTATCAAGGATTGGCCTCTTTAGTCACACAAGAAGTTGCAAAGGGAAAAGATCGTCTCTCGAGACGTAAAATGCCACAGATATATATATATATATATATATATATATATATATATATATATATATATTGTTACGAATCTCACTATCCAGGCTATCTGCAAACTGCACCATACACCACCAACTTAAAGAACTTGACAACTCAGGGCTCCGAAGTAACATGACGCTTTAATAGTTGAATAAATAACAGCCAATACTGTACGATTGGCAACACGTAGACTGTACAAATATCTCTCCGATAACACCGTTCCGCCGTATCAACTCTTGCACTGGCCTCTCCGTCTCGTTACGGGCTTGCACTGGGTTCAACAGTTCAGGACTTACTTCACACACTAGGCTCGTTGTGTCTGACTCGATCGCGGACCAAGATCAAGACGCCAGTCGTCTCACCTGTACTTGACAGTACTCCGCACTGAACCGTTGTAATGCTCCGTACAGAACCACACCGTTGAACTGTGATGTAGTCGATCGTGTTCTGAGCCCTGTCGTGAACCTACTCTAGTGAGCCTCTCTCGTGAACCGGCTTGACTGCGACACCTCTTTATATAGGGTCCCTGCTGGCCTTCTAGAACCGGACGGAACATCGCTCGACGTTTCTAGCTTCGTCACATGACTACATCCCCCGTGACGCTTCTATGCTCTGTTCACGACGTCGATCCTTCCCGAACCATCATGTGGACACTCGTCTCGACCGACCGTCGTAACTCGTCACGGTTGACCACTCGTCTAGCGCTGGCCTGGGGCAATTTGCGTCGGCTGACTACACTCACACCACTACCCCCATCTGTGCCATCACCAGGTTTATAACAATATATATAACATTATATATATATATATATATATGTCCTGTACGCACGACTATGCACAGGGTTAGGGTTTACTCGGCGTTAGGGTTAGGGTTTGGAAAAAAATCGCCCCCCCCCACTCCAAAGTTCTGGGTCCGCTAGTGCTAAAACCACACCTGTAAATTTGGATGAGTTGTTCATAGTGGGACAATAAACCAATTCATTTTGTAGCACTCCTTTTATCAGCGTGGAGGAATTCGAATTAAATCAAGAAGTACATGATATTGAAACAGTCCATGTATAGTAGACATGTAGCCTCATATCATGAACGTTATAAAGTATTTACGGGTTCTTTTAAAATAGGTTGATATCAACTCATTCTATCTATCTATCTGGTACACATTTTGTATTTCTACCACTTCCCATTCTCGGATCAAGTTGAAACTTTGCACAAATATTCATTTTCCTTAACAAAACATGAATGAATGTTTAGTATAGAAAAGGGATAATAAATCTCACAGTATTGAAATATATGGCTGTAAATGTGCAGCTCTTTCCCTTATATAAACTTTTTAAAACATTATTTTTATAGTTTGTTTGTTTACTGACCAGGGATGACAATGGGAGCGTGCAATCCAAAGCTGGGTTACAACGTGACCAGTATACTGTCCAGTCACTATCCAGAGAGGCTAGGAATGGTCATCTGTGTCAACATCAGTCCAGTTTTCCATGGAGTTTGGAAAGCGATAAAGAAACTGTTATCCCCTGGAACTGTCTCTAAAGTAAGTTTTAGTCGAACTAATTGATTTGAATAGTACTATTTGTCTCCTACACTTCAATATTTCTACCATTGAGAGTCCTTTAGACTAACAACAAACACGTCAATGTTGAAATGTTTTGTCTATATAAGGGAAGAGATGTCATGTACCTTAAGAAAAAAAAAATATTACTAACTACTAAGACGACAATGTTTTGTTTTACAGGTTCGCTTGGTGCGCTCAGAATCAAAGATCCGTCAAGTTTTCGGAACTTTTTTCTCAGATGAACTTTCAGCGTGGTTACTGGAAGAGATAGCACTAAACAAGTGTAAACCTCTTTCACGAGGGCAGCTCGAGTTCTGGAACCCTCCCTCGGGTGAAAGTCGGCATGATCCTCGCGGTACGTTATCTTACGTCCACGGCTATATCAACCAGTTCAAACTGGAGGACGCTCACGTGTTCCCCGGGCACCCGAAGAAGCACTTACCGCATCCTAATATCATCGATGCGCTAAGCGCTGTGGTCGCCGCTGTCTCGCTCACTCCGTCGGAGGAAGCCGAGCGAGAAGAGGCCCTCGGAGCCAGCGGGCGCGATGATTCCAACTTGATCTGCGCCCAGGACGACGTCTCTGACGACGATGATGAAGACAGTGATTCCGATGCAGAAGATGGCGATGATCGCCTCCAGGAAGCTTCAAAGTTAAAGCCTGAAGGATCTAATGCAAAACCGAAATCAGAAATGGTTTCAGCTTCTCATGGGGGCTCTTCGGGAAAACCTATGAGTAAATTGAAAAAATGGATTACCCGATGAACCTGAAAGAACTTAAATGAACCTACCAGCAAAGAGTTAATACCTGTCGCATTCAATAAAAACAACCAAACTTTGTAAATATAATGAGCCTCTAATGTTTTCTTTGTTCAATATTTATAATTACCAAATGACTAGTTTCTTGTTGTAGAAAAATTCAGCAAGAATAAAAATTATTTAATTATATCCAATACGAATTTATTTAATTTTTTGTTTCATTTTCATGAGACTACTTTTGTAAAAAATTAAACCAATAGAGTTGATAATGGTAAAGGTTTCAACTCTGCACCACATCGCATACTGAAAAGACAAAGCTGATACGTGTTATTAAAACAGAAAAAAAAAAGTAGGAAAAAAAACTAGGGGCCTGAGATATAGTCTAGATTTAAAAATACAACCTATTTTTTTTTAGTATTTATCCATGATCGGATTTGGACTTGATATGGCCCCAAGCTAATAGAGGTATGGAGCCTTAATTAGTTATCTAGACTTGATATGGCCCCAAGCTAATAGAGGAATGGAGCCTTAATTAGTTATCTAGACTTGATATGGCCCCAAGCTAATAGAGGAATGGAGCCTTAATTAGTTATCTAGACTTGATATGGCCCCAAGCTAATAGAGGTATGGAGCCTTAATTAGTTATCTAGACTTGATATGGCCCCAAGCTAATAGAGGAATGGAGCCTTAATTAGTTATCTAGACTTACAATTTTTCATCAAAACGATTGAAATACTACTGGAATCCTTTTAGGGCCTCCTCCCCCCTCCCCTTTGCAAGAGATATGTAAATCCAGCATTGTACAATGGCGCCTCCCGTCCCCGTTTTGAAATGCCCGTTACCTTCTGAATGTTAATTAATTATATTCTTCTGTAATTTTCTTTGAGGAAATTAGAGGCCTAGGATATATATCCTGAGCTATATAAAAAATGAGTTTTTGTTTTGTTTTGTGTAACTTGTTTTCAAAGTGCTTCCACGAATCCCCAGTTTAACAAAGATATGAAATGTAAGACCCCCTTTTTTTTATCCTCACTGTTGATGTCCTATACGTCCCTAGATGTACAGTACAGTAACCTGTATCTAAATAAACAAGTTACTTCAAGACAAATCTATTGTGTTCAAGAGTGTCACGATTTATTTCTTTTTTGTTCAATTATTTTATCCCAGTACAGTTGTGTTTTTAAACAAGCGCGTGTGCTGCTGTTTGTAAGGTTACTAGCTTCATCTTCTTTAAAACATAAAAGGAGTGATTTTTTTTATGCAGCTATAACAAATCTTATTGTCTAATATTCTGTTCCTTTTGTTTTGATTACACTTTAATATAATTAAGTTTTAACACTTATTAGAGTTAACTGTTCTTAAACGAAAATATGCTTTAGGTACGCTCTCTCTCTCTCTCTAAAACACACACAACCAAACTTGATTCCTTTACATTTTTTCTGTCAACAAAATGTCTCCATTACACAAAGGCGAAATTTTAATGTTGCACTCTGAACACGAGTTTTTTATTCTTATTATTATCATCCCACACGCACACAAACACACACTAAATCGTATTGTTATTTTACCATTTTATTTCTACATTGAACAAGTGTTCTGTATAGGCCAGAAAAAAAAACAACATATGTAGCCTCCATTATGAAGATAAGATTAAATTACTTAGTTTAAAAGTACACATTGCTACTGTGAACAACTTGCTATACTAGTTAATTCTTGCAAACACTCTGTGTACCGGTATTTTAATCTACCTGAGTTTTGATCTTAATCATACTTAGTAGTAAAAAGTTACTCTTTGGTTTCCAATCTTTCGTAGCATAAAAATGCTTATGTTAGCAGCACATCTACTTATAACTGCCAACTTTAGCAACTCTTTCTATTCTATTTGTAACTTGAAACTAACTTAAACTTACATGATCTAATCAATGATCTATTCCAGGGGTTCTCAATCTTTGAGTCGCAACCCCCTTGGGGGGTCGATTGACGATTTGCCAGGGGTCACCTAAGACCATCGAAAATATGGATTGTTATTGTCTATTCTTCTATTGCTGTATGTGTGTGTGTGTGGGAGGGTCGCGTCACAGTGGGGGATTTGTAAAAAGGAGTTTCGAGCTTAAAAGGTTGAGAACCGCTGATCTATTCAGTAAATAATGTAATCATGCCAACTCTCAATAAATACAATTTGAAAAATCTTATTGATTTTGATCGGCGAACTGTTTTTTTTTTAATCATTGCGCCAGGAATGCCAGAAAATTGTTTAGTTGAAGTTACTGCAGACTTTCATGTCAAGAGACTTTTGTAACAAGATATACCACCAAGCTATTTCACCAGACGACGGAGGGGAAGTAACTCTAGCAATAACATCTCAGGAATTTCCAGAAGAGATTTCACTTCCCTACTACGTTGTAATTGAACTCAGTTCTCTCGTGTGGCTTGTGGTCTTGAGGATAGAGTACAACTCAGTTCTCTCGTGTGGCTTGTGGTCTTGAGGATAGAGTACAACTCAATTCTCTCGTGTGGCTTGTGGTCTTGAGGATAGAGTACAACTCAGTTCTCTCGTGTGGATAGAGTACAAACAAGATTGTAACCTATGTCAACATTTATCTCAAGACTTTCAAAGAAAATCAGAATGAAAAAAAAAAAGCTAACGCTTGCAACTGTAACGAATGTGGAAGTGAAATAAATCAATGATGCGCCATACAGTGATATCAGTTGAAGAGGTGTTGACAATGACCTCGCTCACATTTTCTAAATCCTTTATTGAATCACAATCGAGGAACTGACAGTTACAGAAATAAGACTAATATTTACTGAGAATAACTGATATTCTCTGATTTCAAAAAGTATAACAAGAATAATGAAAATTGCAGTGCCAACTCTAACCTTTAATGCTTAAAAACACGAAAATAACAAAAGAGAAAAATATGACACCCTACGCTTGGAAATAAAGTGACTGTGAAAGTTGGCAACAATTATTTCAATATTAGCAATTGTGCTATCAAACGAAGGGGTGATGACAACTGACTACGCAATCATTTTAAGTGCCTGAACATGCCTAAGAAGATTCTTTATTACCTATCAGAGGGAGGTAGCATTACGAGACCGCACCCAAACCTTAGCGACACCTTGTTGCTTTATTCAATACTAACCCCAATCATGTCACGTTGATTGTCACGTCCAAGATCTGGCAAGCCAAAGTACAACGCCACCGACAACTTCATGCGTAGCAATACAAGTGGTGATACTTTCTGAAATTTGATAAAGAAACTGACTAGCGACTTCCAGCAGTAATACCTAGGGCATATTAACAAACAAACAAATCAAATGACATAATGCAATCAACACGTTATTAGTATAGTCTATTGTTAGGGTAAAATTGTTAACGAACGACTTAATTTCTACAAAAAGGATTAACTCCCATTTGCTTAGCACTTGTTCTATATAAAACAAAATTAATTTGTCAGGACTAATTTAATGACTAATTAACTTTTTTTTTATTGATTCATGTGTTGTCATCGACAATGAATAATTGTTTCAGCTTGATCCGAGAAAGTAAAGTGGGAGAAATTACGTGTAAAAGATTACAACCAGACAGGCGGAGTGCGTTAATATTAACTTTGTAATAAAAAGAACCAAATAAACAATCATCTACATGTTGGCCTACATACAACCGAATGGGAGGTAATAACAGATATCATTCTTTTTTTGGGGGGGGGGGGTGGTGGTGATGTAACAACTCTTTATCATTGTAAGATAAGAAAATGAGAGTGTAGTCCACATGACTCCAATAGGTACTACTCCAATAGGTACTACTCCAATAGGTACTACTACAATAGGTTCTACTACAATAGGTGCTACTACAATAGGTGCTACTACAATAGGTACTACTACAATAGGTGCTACTACAATAGGTACTACTACAACAGGTACTACAACAATAGGTACTACTACAACAGGTACTACAACAATAGGTACTACTACAATAGGTACTACTACAATAGGTACTACTACAATAGGTACTACTACAATAGGTACTACTACAATAGGTTCTACTACAATAGGTACTACTACAATAGGTGCTACTACAATAGGTACTACTACAACAGGTACTACAACAATAGGTACTACTACAATAGGTACTACTACAATAGGTACTACTACAATAGGTACTACTACAATAGGTACTACTACAATAGGTTCTACTACAATAGGTTCTACTACAATAGGTGCTACTACAATAGGTACTACTACAACAGGTACTACAACAATAGGTGCTACTACAACAAGTACTACAACAATAGGTACTACTACAATAGGTACTACTACAATAGGTACTACTACAATACCAAAAATGCTTACATATATTTACTTTCTTTCTTTTTCCGTATCAGTATTTACTATTGTGATGGTTTGCTTCAGGCGATACATTAGTGAATTTAATAAGACGACTTCTTTCCGGCAGACATTATTGCTATATATATATTGGATCTAGTAGGTCATCTGGGTCAGAGTAACTATACCCTTTAATAATCTCTCGACTGAAAGACAATTAGACATCGCCTTATTAAATGAGTCTGTACGGTGTTATAATAGTCACAGACGAAATCCTCGGGTCTAAATGACCTTTAGCTTTTTCCTAGGTGAAACAGGAAAAATGGTCGGTTGCGTCACTTGTGCTACCACTGTGATATGACTCCTACCGAAGGTTATAGTAAGCCACTAAGGTACTGTCAATAGTAACAGCACTTTGGATCCAAAATAGAATGGGGTAGCATCGTAGTAGTGACATTCAGTGGAGTGAGAGACGGAGCAACTAATGAAGTAAATGTATGTAACTAAAAAGCTCATCAATAAGACGCTCCTTTGTCTCCCTTCCCTTTTTGGTCATTCAATGGTCATTTATCTCGTTACATTCGCTACTGAGTGTATATCATTCTATACATAGGTAACTATCTCCACACTCGAGAACTCCTTCCTTGGGGTATCAGACGACATTGTTTGGAATGCTGGGACTGAATGCTGTTTTTCAACCAGGTTGTGGACATGATCGAACACAGGTCAGTTTATTTTAATTGAGACCATTGATCTAAATGTTATGCAAGATCATAGTGCTAGTAACACAAAAGTCTGATCAAGCAGATCACATGGTCTTGTGTATGTTATGTAGAGCTTGGTCATTTTATAAGCAGTCAGTATAGAAAAGTTTAGTGTATAACATTTATGTACTCTAAGCTCTGACATAGTAGGTATGTATTTAAATGTCATTTTTCAATTTTTTATTTGGTTCATGTTTTTGTTTCAGAAATACCGATTAAGATTGAGTTTATATATACGCCTAGCCGACGATGTCTGGAAATGTCTGACGTTCTTAATTTTTCGAATGATACTTCGATCTTATTTTTATGATACGTAATATAAATCCATCTTTAAAAAAAACATTTATAACGAGAATGTGTCCTACAAAATGGTAGGTGTAAACAGTTTCATGAGCACCTCCACATTGCGACTGCAAAGTAATTTAAATGTTACACCCGCCTAGTGTTTTTGTCATCTTTATTCCCATTATGATTAATGTTTTTGTCCATATTAAATTTCCACCACAATTTTGAAACTAATGTCTGCACAGCTGTACAAGAGAATGAGTTGATATGCTGCTATGTTGTGGCTGATAACGTTAAAAGTGCATTCACATTTCTTGATATTAACGCACTCAAGTATTGTAATGATCAAACAAAATCACCATTATGATTTTAGGTTAAGTTCTAGCTCTGACTCTCCATTCATAGACGTTTTAAGTTGTAAAGTGACTACCATGTTACTAGTATAGAGACCACACACAGAGTTATGTATCCAGTTTAACACTTAAATGACTGTTCTATGGACAAGAGACTTTTGTTTCGGAAACGAGCTTCGCTGTCAACAGTTCTAATGTATTTCAATTTTAATATTTTTCATTACGTATTTAACCAGTGTCCCCATTATGGTGTCAAGTCAATCAAGCTTCTTCTTGTTTTACTATATTGTGCTCGGAGTGAGTGCTTACGTCATGCACCAAGGTAATGAATTGAAATACCAACTCTAACCAGCTCATCCTATCTTAGCATTACATATAGAAACATATAATTTTGTATAGAAGAGAAAGAAACCCAATGTTCCCCTTTCAGACCTTGCAATCTTTGGGGCAGATAATATAATGGTCATCTGTTTCTGTTGCCCACATCGACCAACCGCCTTTACTTTTACCCAGCTAATGTCAGGTACCTATAAGAGCTGGATGGACTCAGAGGCGCCCATGGATCCTGAAATTTAAAAAATTTCAGTATTCACCAGGATTCAAACTCTGTACTAAGAGCTTTACCGCTCAACCGCAGCGTATTCACCCAACGCTTTATGGTAAGTTTATAGAGACATTCTCTGTTTCCCTTGAATGAATCAAACGTATGTGACTTTCTTAAAAAAGACAAATCAATAAAAAAAAAACTACTAATATAAATATCTTCAAATTAAAATAATGACTATATTTCCAGATAAAAGAATTTGAAGCATAAAATGTTTCATTCATTTTGCAATGTAGTAATGACGTCTATGCACAAAATCAAATTCAAAGAGTGAGGTTATAATAACATTTAAATGGTTTATATTAATAAATTTGCATTTTTTTAATGTTCATTCCATTAAGTTCTTATACAATAAATAAAATTGCAATGTCATCAAATGCAAAGGTTTAATTAAGGTTAAGGCAATTTTTGATTTGACTCACTGTCAATGAGAATGTCGTGTGGCCAGCACAACAACTCACTATGCTTAATTTTCCTGACAAACCAGATCTGTCACCCATTAGCATTGGATGAAATCTACGTTCTTACTCAATGTTGCTATTTTAAAAATAATTTTCCTAAATGACACGTGGTTCTATCCTTAATCAAATACTTTTCGTTTGATCATAGTTAAGAGCTTGGCCAATGTAAATATTTTAATTTATTTCAATATCATTAGGCTTAATGTCGTACATTGAGTTCGCAAAAGTAAGTGTCTAGGGTTCTTAACTTCTTGTTAGTACTCTTAGGCTCTTAGAACGTAAGACCTTCAGAGCACCAGCAGGGCACTGTCTCGCAACCACCACGTGACCACATCCAAAAAAAAGTTAGTTATCTATTACATCATGTTCTACACCTTATCTCTCACATATAGCCAGGCCGATCACACATCACGTTTCAACCTTATCTCTCACATATAGCCAGGCCGACCACACATCACGTTTCAACCTTCTCTCTCGCATATAGCCTGGCCGACAACACATCAAGTTTCAACCTTATCTCTCACATATAGCCAGGCCGACCACACATCAAGTTTCAACCTTATCTCTCACATATAGCCAGGCCGACCACACATCACGTTTCAACCTTCTCTCTCACATATAGCCAGGCCGACCACACATCACGTTTCAACCTTATCTCTCACATATAGCCAGGCCGACCACAAATCACGTTTCAACCTTCTCTCTCGCATATAGCCAGGCCGATCACACATCATGTTCCAACCTTATCTCTCACATATAGCCAGGCCGACCACACATCACGTTCCAACCTTATCTCTCACATATAGCCAGGCCGAACACACATCACTTTTCAACCTTATCTCTCACATATAGCCAGGCCGACCACACATCACGTTTCAACCTTCTCTCTCACATATAGCCAGGCCGATCACACATCACGTACCAACCTTAGCTCACACATATAGCCAGGCCGACCACACATCATGTTTCAACCTTCTCTCTCACATATAGCCAGGCCGACCACAAATCACGTTTCAACCTTCTCTCTCGCATATAGCCAGGCCGATCACACATCATGTTCCAACCTTATCTCTCACATATAGCCAGGCCGACCACACATCACGTTCCAACCTTATCTCTCACATATAGCCAGGCCGAACACACATCACTTATCAACCTTATCTCTCACATATAGCCAAGCCGACCACACATCATGCTCCAACCTTAACTCCCACATATAGCCAGGCCGACCACACATTACGTTTCAACCTTTTCTCTCACATATAGCCTGGCCGACCACACATTATGTTCTACATCTTATCTCTAACATATAGCCAGGCCGATCACACATCACGTTTCAACCTTATCTCTCACATATAGCCAGGCCGACCACACATCATGTTCTACACCTTATCTCTCACATATAGCCACATCACGTTCCAACCTTCTCTCTCACATATAGCCAGGCCGACCACACATCATGTTCTAATCTTATCTCTCACATATAGCCAGGCCGACCACACATCACGTTCCAACCTTATCTCTCACATATAGCCAGGCCGACCACACATTACGTTTCAACCTTTTCTCTCACATATAGCCAGGCCGACCACACATTATGTTCTACACCTTATCTCTCACATATAGCCAGGCCGATCACACATCACGTACCAACCTTATCTGTCACTTATAGCCAGGCCGACCACACATCACGTTTCAACCTTATCTCTCACATATAGCCAGGCCGATCACACATCACGTACCAACCTTATCTCTCACATATAGCCCGCCAACCACACATCATGTTCTACACCTTATCTCTCACATATAGCCAGGCCGACCACAAATCACGTACCAACCTTATCTGTCACATATAGCCAGGCCGACCACACATCTTGTTCTACACCTTATCTCTCACATATAGCCACATCACGTTCCAACCTTATCTCTCACATATAGCCAGGCCGACCACACATCATGTTCTAATCTTATCTCTCACATATAGCCAGGCCGATCACACATCACGTACCAACCTTATCTCTCACATATAGCCCGGCCAACCACACATCATGTTCTATACCTTATCTCTCACATATAGCCAGGCCGACCACTAATCACGTACCAACCTTATCTGTCACATATAGCCAGGCCGACCACACATCTTGTTCTACACCTTATCTCTCACATATAGCCACATCACGTTCCAACCTTATCTCTCACATATAGCCAGGCCGACCACACATCATGTTCTAATCTTATCTCTCACATATAGCCAGGCCGACCACACATCACGTTCCAACCTTATCTCTCACATATAACCAGGCCGACCACACATCACGTTCCAACCTTATCTCTCACATATAGCCAGGCCGACCACACATCATGTTCCAACCTTATCTCTCACATATAGCCAGGCCGACCACATATCATGTTCCAACTTTATCTCTCACATATATACAGGCTGACCACACATCACGTTCCAACCTTATCTCTTCAGGTATATCCACGCTGACCACACATCACGTTCCACATCATATCTCTTCGGCTATGGCCAAGCTGCCCATAAATCTTCTTAGCAAAAGGCACATTAAAAGAGAGCATGATGCGGGGTTGACATCCGAAGAGATAAGCGTTCTTCTGAACCTCCATAATAACTTGAGAGCCACTGTCGGCAGCAGTGACATGACGAGAATGGTGAGTTTCAGAGTAGAGGTTTTCACTTCCTCTCACTAGGACACACTAGTCTTTGTTTAGTCGTAATACGTGTGTCCAGTCAAAAAGGTATTTGAATTTGTGGTATGCACGAGGGCAAGTGGTATGTTAGATTATCTTGTTCAATTACAATACTAGGGCTTGTGGTAGGCCAGTGTGTGTCAACACAAAAAGTAAAATAAAAAATAGTATTTTAAAAAGACAGTTTCTCTGAGAACTGTTCGTAGGATCGATTATTTTACTCTTAATAACTGATGAATGACATTTTTAAAAAAGAAACATTTTTTTACCCCGCCACATTTCCTAACGCCATGAAAAAGAATCATTAGTTAAGCGAATTTATAAATCTACAGCAGAGTATATAAAATTATAATAATAGGCTCAGAGATCCAGACTTTCAAGACGTTTCGCAAAATGTTCATTTTGTCTATTTATTGATTAAACCATTGATTAAACTGTTAATGAGTAAGCCCTACGTGCGGAAATCCCCGATGACGTATGTATGTTCAATATAAAGATTGTCTACCGTGAGTCTACACCAAATTTAATTTTAGAAAATAATATTTCGAAACATTATACCCAGAGTTTTCCCAATGTGGCCAATTACCTAGTAATTCTTTTTCCAAACATAAGCTGTCTGATCATTGAGGCAAGCATTCTTGGTATGAAGAGGTTGTTTCTTAAGTGTTGATGGGAGCTCTTCAGAGAGAGTGACAGAGAGAGAGAGAGAGAAAGGGGGGGGGGGGGGGTTGATGAAGAACCGATCTTTCATTCGTGGTCACAGAGAAGTATCCTATCGTTTGGTCGAGGTTCGAAGAGTTCTCCTTTTTTAATCTTTAAAGATACACTACAAATGTGACTTTTCAGTTTCTCTTCAGTTACTTTGTTATTTTTATAGAGTGTTTTTGAGAAATAGACGTGATACAATGTGCTCCTTAATATCTAGGCAAGTGATATTTCTCTAAACCAGGGGCTCTCAACCTGTAAGTCGCGACCCCTTTAGGGGGTCGAATGACCATTTGCCGGGGGTCGTATAAGACCATCGGAAATTATTTTTTTATTTATTTATTTTTCAATGGAGGGCAGTTTTAGTCAATGTAACATCATTGTTTTAAGGTAGACATATTTTTTTACCTTTTTTTTTTTTAAATCTAATAGTCATTCGAAAATAGATGCTGCAGATAACATTGTAATTGTCGCAGCAAAAATATTTTGAAATCACTATGCATCAAACACGTTGCCTAACTTCGTTGCTATTTTCAATGGTGAAGAGCGGATGAGAATGTAGTGAAGCTATTGAAACTAGATCTTCGTTTTATAGTCCATGATATTGAAGCCAATACGTTCATTACAAAACACGCCACCAACAAGGAACTGAACAAAAGAATGTTAGGAAAACAATAGGACGATTTTTGCGGCATTGGTTTTCTTCAATAGTTCCACAGCGTATTGTATGAAGCTGAACAACGGAGACATCCAAGCTTTAGCTATAAAGATATCCAATTTTTTTTTTTCAGTTTAGCTTTAAAGCCGATGGAGTTTTAAAATATCCAGACTTAACTCAGGTGGCAAACATATAAAAAAAAAAGCTTTTTAGTTGGTAGCTATGACAGTTGACACCATTGCCGAGGAGTTAATATTGCAGCAGTCAAAGACATAGGTCACGTTATGAATGGAGCCGAGTTCATTGCTAAATTTAATGCAATTTTGTATCTAATGACACTGTTCACAGGAGAATAGTTCTGCTGATTTTATTGATCAAGTAATTCACGAAATGATATCTTTTCCACTTCCAATATTTAACATCCAGCTCGATGAATTCACAGACATTGCAAATCGTTCCCAATTACTGGTTTACGTGATTTTAAAGACGAGTTTCTATTTTGCAAAC
Source organism: Biomphalaria pfeifferi (assembly GCA_030265305.1). Classification (NCBI taxonomy): domain Eukaryota; kingdom Metazoa; phylum Mollusca; class Gastropoda; family Planorbidae; genus Biomphalaria; species Biomphalaria pfeifferi. The sequence goes on along the minus strand of JASAOG010000174.1, from coordinate 840,872 downwards.
CTCTTGAAGCAACCTCTACAGCACGTTATGTATTTCACAAAAGTTGGTTCATTTTCGGAAAAGTGACATTCATTGTGATCTTACAAAGACTGCCCCGAAACTTCCTGATCGGTGAAACGGAAACAAGCTCAAATTCTTCAAATGGTCACTGAAGTATGCAACATGAATAATCAAGATGCAATAGAAAAGTAAATAAATGAAAGTCATAAAGATAAACGTTTTTTGTCATTTAAGTGAAAATGTATACTTTACACTAAATACAATTACATAAAGCATTTATTAAGTTCACTTTCTATGAAAATACATCATGAAACATTTTGATTACAATTTTATAATATTATCAAAATCACATTTATCTTGGCCTATGAACGAAACAAATTTTACGGTTGGGGGTCGCCGCTTTGTATGGAATCGTATTAGGGGGTCGCAGAGCTAAAAAGGTTGAGAACCGCTGTTCTAAACAAAGACTAGATGTTGGCTTGTGTACATTAACGCTTACCTTTCAACAAGGACTGTGCTTGCACAGGGTTTCTTTTTTTACAAAGCCTATATCAACTCACTCTGTCTGTCTGTCTGGTAAAACGTTTGAACGTGTTTATTTCTCCCATTTCCCATTTTCGGATCAAATTAAAACTTTGAAAAATTATTCATTAAACCTGACAAGACATGAAAATTTTTTATCCTGACAGAGATGGAACTTTGGCTTAGCAAAAACAGCACAAGCCTATGCTGAAGAGTGTAAGTTTGAGTACACGTCTTTTGAGTTTAGAAAGAATCTCAGTGACCTAGGTTATGTTGGTGAAAACTTGTACATTGGAACAGGTTAGTGTTCTAATTAAACTCAACTATTGTTGTTATTTTCTTTCACATATTTCGAGCCTTCCTTCAATATGCAATTTTACTACATCCAGGCCCTAAACCTCCTACAGAACGGTGGGGGATAGCGGCAGACAGGGTACGAACCCGGGACCATCGAAACAACTGGGCATTCTATTGTTTTACTTTTCTACTGGGACTTTGATTCTGCGTAGCTAATTCTTTTCTTTTATATGAAATCCCAAAATAATGAAAAGAAAGTTAAAAAAAACAACATTTATAAATTATAAATATTAGTTATGCATTTTAAAGAGTTATTTAGCTCAATGTCTCTTCTACATCCTTTTCTTTTATTGTCTGCAATTTATTTAAGTTTCTTCATATACCTTCCACATGTCTCCATATCGCTTTTATCTTTTTTTTTTCTCTTTCTGTATTTCATTGCTCAAAGAGATGTCTTTGAAATAAAAAACGGAAGTTTTAACAAAATTAAACAAGGAACAGGTTACGGTGATAAAGGTAATTATGCAAATCTTAAAAATAAAACTACCCAAGGTGCACTGACATCAAAATAATCTTATTCTGAAGTCTAAAAACTGTCGAATTTCTAAAAAAAATCGTTAGAGACGTTTTTGAGAATCGTGTCCACACATGAGTTTCCATTTCTTGCCGTTAAATGTGCGACCAGAAGAGAGAAATTGTAAAAACAAAACAGAGTAGTAGGTAAAAGATGTGAGCTACTTTGCTCTTCAACCCTAATCAACCCTGAACAACGAGAAGATCTAATCACTTTACTAGAGTTTGCAATTGTTTTTTTTTTTTACAATGCCTCTATTCAAGTCACTCCTTCATGGAGGAACCCGGGTGGGTGGACGGACAGCTGATCTCAAAAAGAGTTCTAACGATTTTCCTAGAAATTTAATAGTTAATGTATAGCGCTGAGAAAAGAATAACTAGCTCGTTGGCCCCACGGGGAAAACTCGAGTAAAAATAAATAGATGTAAATTTGACAACAGACTAAATCTAGGTCTACATCGGTTTGGAAAGAACTATCGCTTTCTTGAAAGGACTTTTGGGAATTTCTAATGTAAGGCTTTATTGATTCAAGAGTTTAATAAATTAATGTTCTGGACAATTTAGCGCTAGCGCATTGTCTTCTAAGTCTAGATCTAAATGCGTATCATTGGAACATTAAAAGGTGTTCTATATCTATACATTCACTTAACCAGGAGTCTTTCTCGAGGAGATGGAGGAAGAATCTAAAATTCATTAATTTTTTAAAAGAAAAACAGTCGTATAAAGGAGGTATGTTTTGTTTTTTTAAAAGTATTTTTAATGTTTTTCTTGTTGTGCTCATGTTTCTACTTAGGACGTCTGAATGTTACACTGGCAGCAACTATGTGGTGGGAAGAAATACAGTTCTATGACTACGACACAGCACATTGCCAGACAAACCATAAGTGTGGACACTACACTCAGGTAGGTTGAAGAATTAGAAACTTAATGTGTGGACTCTGCACCATGGGCGTAGCCAGTTTTTTTTTTTCAGGGGGGGGGGGGGGGGTTGGGGGGGATTTTTTCTCCCCCCCCCCCCCCGCGAACAAAATATTTATATGTGTTTATGTGTGTGTGTACATAATCTTTATTACATTCTGACTCTTCATTCTTTCGGATGACGTTTATTGTGCCCTAGAATAGCTACTTCCTGGAATTAGTGCAAAAATTGTAGATTCCACGCCATTTCCAGCAAAGGGGTCTGGGGGAGCCCCGCCGCCAAACTTTATTTCTGGTATTGAAAGCCTACAAATTGCATATTCTGAGGTATCTACATTGCATTTTCTTGCTATTAAAAAGTTTTATTTCAAAAACCTAATGTGCTATTCTTACTGACTTTGACCCTCCTGCGCCGTTTGGCTCATTTGCCGTCAAGCTGTTTCCACAAAAATCTGTCACTGGTAATGTCTGAAGCCTCATCCCACCTGCTCTGAGGACCTCCATGAATGTGTGGCGCCAAGTTGTACTAGGATGTCATCGCAACTCTTCTTATGCGTAATTCATTTTGTCCCGCAAACCTATGCGACGCTATGTCACAATCTTACTAAAGGGTCGACTCCCAATTCGGCATAGGATTTCCTTGATTTCCTTGCGATCTCTATAACTGACTACTAAAATCTGTCTTAGCCATATTTGTTGAGCCACATTTAGTCTTTTTCAATTTCGACTATTCACTGCACTTTATGAATGGAGCCACGCCACTAGTAGAAATGTGTAACCTCTCTTAAATACGCTCTTGGGATGAAGTGATTGCAGTTTGCTTTAGATTTTATATTGCAAAGGGAAGTTTTATCGTCAAAATAATCTGTTGAGGGTTTTAAACTAAAAAAATTTCTAGTGTATATTTTAAATTCAAAACCCTCATTTAGCTACGGTAATAGAATTTAGTAACTGTAGTTTAGAGTAATATTGAAGATTGAGGCTTTCCACATCAAAACGCTTAGTAGGGGGATTTTAAACTCAAAACCAACTGCAGGGGTTTAAACTTTTTAAAAAAGCCATCTGTAGGAGAGGGGTTTAAACTCAAAACCCCCAATTGGATTGGCTACGCTCAAATAATTTTAGTATGTAATTTGCTTTTTTATATTGAAGAGGTATTTGTTTTAGCATCAAACCCCTCTGAAGGGGGGTTAAACTTAAAACCCCTTTTGGCAACGCATTTTTAGTGCGTAAATTGCTTTGTTTCTTACACTGAAGATGCATTTTTTAGCTTCAAACCCCGCTGGCGGAGGGGGAAGGTTAAACTCAAAACCAATTTGGCTACGCTCATAGATTTTAGAGTGAGTAATTTGCTTTTTTTTATATTGAAGAGATTTTTTTTAGCTTCAAACTCCACTGGAGGGGCATTTAAACTCAAAACCCCTTTGACTACTCTCATAACATTTTGAGTGTATAATTTGCTTTCTTTTTATTTTTAAAGAGGTATTTTTTACCTTCAAACCCCGCTGAAAGGGGGTTTAAACTTAAAGCTGAGTCAAAACCCATTTAGCTACGCTCATAAAATTTTGAGTGCGTAATTTGCTTTTTTTTATATTGAAGAGGTATTTTTTTACTTTCAAACCCTACTGAAGAAAGGGGGGGTGTAAACTCAAAACCCCTTTGGCTACACTCATAGAATTCTGAGTGTGTAAGTTGCTATTTTTATATTGAAGAGGGGGTTTATCGTAAATTTTGGAGGGGGTTTTAAAATCAAAATCTTCTTTAACTGTGATCTTGGAATTTGGGGATTTTTTTTGTTTTGTTTTATAGAAGAGGGGGATTTAAATGCAAAAACACCTGTTAGGGGGTTTTAAACTCAAACCCCACTGATAGAGGGTTTTTAACTCGGACCCCTCCTGGTAAGGAGTTTTAAACTCAACCCCCCCTGGTAGGGGGTTTTAAACTCAAAACCCCTTTGGTTGTGCTGGGGCAAGTGATGGTTTAGTATTAAAATCTCACCTAAAATAAACAAAATCAAAGCAAAAAATCAATCCCTAAAATCTGTCTCCCCCCCCCCCTTCGGGGAGGATTTCATTTCAGGGGTGGGGGTTGAAGCCCAAACACCCCCCCCCGGCTACGCCCATGCTCTGCACTCAAGTAGTTTGAAGATAGTTTTAGGCTTTAGGTATATATATATATATATCATGGGCGTAGCCAGGATTTTTTTCGGGGGGGGGGGAACCCCGCAATATATATATATATATGTGTGTGTGTGAGCGTGTATGTGCATAATTAATCTTAATTACATTTTGACCCTTCATTCTTGCGAAAGACGTTTATTGTACCCTAGAGTAGGTTCTTCCTGGAGTTAGTGCAAAAATTGTAGACTCCCCCGCCCTTGTCACCAAGGGGGTCTAAGGGAAGCGTTGTGAGTCAAGCACTATTTCCGGTATTGAAAGCCAACAAAATGTATATTCTGAGGTATCTACAGTGCATTATCCTGCTATTAAAAAGTTTTATTTCAAAAACTTTATGTGCTATTCTTACTGACTTAGATCCTCCCGCATAAAGCTGTTTCCACAAAATCTGTCACTGGCAATGTCTGAAGCCTCTACCTACCTGCTCTGAGGACCTCCATGAGTGTTGCGTGAAGTTGTACTAGGATGTCTGTTTGCGCTTTTCTCGAAAAGGCCTCCATCTCTTTGTATGCGTAATTCATTTTGTCGGAGAACATATCCCGCAAACCTCATGCGACGCTCTGTCACAAACTTATTAAGGAGTCGACTGCCAGTTCTGCATAGGATTTCCTTGATTGAGACCCGATTTCTAAAACTGACTCATAAAATCCGTCTAAGCCATCTTTGTTGAGCCACATTTAGTCTTTTTCAATTTCGACTATTCACTGCACTTTATTAATGGAGCCCAGCTATTTGTGGGAATTTGTAACCTCTCTTGGCTACCCTCTTGAAATTAGATGACAGTAGTTTGCTTTAGATTTTATATCGAAAGAGGAAGTTTTATCGTCAAAATGCTTTTTTTTTTCAGGGTATAAAAAAATCTGTGAAGTTTTTTTTTTCTTTAATTTAAAGCCTCCTTAGCTACGCTCATAGAATTTTGAGTGTGTAATTTGTTTGTTTTTTATATTGAAGAGGTATTTTTTGGCTTCAAATCCCACTGAAAGCTAAACTTAGCTATCCTCTTTGAGTTTGTGAATTGTCGTTTGCAGTCTTTTTTTTTTTGGTGTTTTTATAGAAGAGGAGGATTTGATTGCAAAATCTCTAGTAGTAGTTTTTAAACTCAAAACCAAATTAGCTGCGCTGAGACAAGTAATGGTTTAGTATTAAAATCTCACCTAAAATAAACAGAAGCAAACCAAAAAACCAGTCTCTCAATTCCGATCCCCTGCTGGGGGAGGGGATTTCATTTCGGGGTGTGTGAACCCTCCCCCCCCCCCGGCTACGCTCATGATATATATATATATAATCACTAACGCTCAAGCAGGTTAAAATAGTTACATCATGCCCAGGAGTAGGAATATCCACGGTCTTGAATATATGAACCACTTAATGTTCATAAACTTTTAATATTGACATTTATACTGACTTTCGGTATATTGGAAATTTTTCAAAATTCTAAATAAAAAATAATACTAACTAAAATTGTTCTTACCAAACCTAACGAAAAAAAAAACAAGGTTACAAAGACAGTTTGTGTGGAAAATCGGTCCCCGAAGTGGTCCACCCAGGCAGGTAAAAGGCAGGCTTCAATATTATCAGAATGAAATTCTATCAAAGACAAATGACATGGAAGAATGGAGAAAAAAGGTTAAGGGATCTTGTGTGGTGACCCAAAGAATAGGTGAAAGTGAATGTGTAGTTAAATGTGAACCTGGCCTAACTGATGTCTTATAATGAATATCTAATTGATCTAATTGTTTTGTAAAGGGTGAATCTCTTATTCCTCAAGAAAAAAACATTTCCGTAAAAAAAAAATGGAACTATGGTTAAGCTGTCTCTAGTTAGGAACGTACACACACGTTCACTATATAATATGAAAAACTACTTATTAACTGTTGTTTTAAATTATGTCTAACATATATGCATACTAGATAGATAGATTTTTTTCTCTTTAAAAAAATAGTAATCATTTTTTGTGTAAATATAGTATTTAGTATGATAGAGCTTCTGCACCTTGACAATAAAGAGCCTCCAGTGTTTGTTACTATTAATAGTGAATATTTGTAAAAGTGGTGTATTTTTATGAAAAAAAAACTGCTTGCATAAGTGATTTTAAAAATTAGATTTTTCGCTTTCAGAAAAGAAAAAAATAATCGCTGCATAGAACTTTGAATGGTCTAAAATATTATGATGTCGGATTTTCAATATCTTTTCTAGATTACTAGATCTGAACGGGACGGGCGGACGGACATTCCACACAAAACTAATGGTTTCTTTTCCCCTTTTGGGGGCCGCTAAAAATCAAACAAGATTTTAATTAAAGAGATGAATAAAATTTCTGATCGATCAATCGCATTTTTTGTGAGAGCGAATCAAGTGAAATTTCTTTTACTTTCAGATGGCCTGGGCAGACAGCTACGCTCTTGGTTGCGGGTTCAATTATTGCCACACCCTTAGAAACGTTTCTTCAAACGACTTTGAAAGTGGCAATAACCTCGTCTGTCATTATGCACCAGGGTAATGTTCTAAGTAAATCTCTATGCATTCCATACAAACACATGTACACTTAATATTCTCTAATTGTCTGTCCGACTCTCTCTTCTCTCCCTCTCTCTCTCTCTATATATATAGATATATATAGAGAGAGAGAGAGGGAGAGAGAGAGAGATAGATAGATGATGTAACATTCTAATTGTTCTGTTTCCCCACAGAGGTAACTATAGATACGCTAAACCTTTCAAGAAGGGTCCAGCTTGCTCTCAATGTCCCAGTACTATGAAGTTTTGTGTGGATCATCTGTGTGGTAAGTTATCAATAAGTCATTTCAAGATATTTATTTATATAGACCTCCTAATTTTACAGTGAATGTTTCTAATTGACCTGTTATCTACTTGGCATATTTTTTTAATTATATCATGTAACTTAATATGTTACAACAAATTCATAATGAGCATATTATATGATGATTGAAAACATTGGTATACGATTATATACAGTTAATTTTACAAAGATTATACCAACTCATTCTGTTAAAAAGTTTGTACACACTACTTCTACTACATAGACAGGACATGAATCGATAAAAAAATAACCAATAGTCAATTAATTACTGGTACTAACTATTTAGTTTGATACCAACAAGGAAAATTAATCCTTCAGTAATGACATATACAGCTAAATATGTAGGGTTTTGTCCCCTTTGATAATTGATTACATTGTTTCTCCCATACCCATTCAGGAGTCGAGTTAAAACTAAAAAAAAAGCAATTGTTAATTGTATTTAACAAAACATGAATCAATGAAAATATTAACCAATCACTCAATTAATTAGTCAATTAATTATTGGTAATTGATTACTTTGTTTGATATTGAAAGGATGAAATAACTTCTACATTATTGAGAGATATAGTTGTAAATGCAGAGTTTTTTCCCTAAGGTTGTTTTTTTTTTCAAAGGATTTTTCATATTTTACTGTCTGGCTGGTTGTGCGGTATGCGCCCTGGTTCATGCCCTGCCCGCTGCCATCCAACGTCGTAGTGTGGAAGCTTTGGGCAAGAATGTAGATTACAGCTCTGAAGGAACATCAAAACATGTCAAACATTTGACGAAACCACTCTTCATAAACCATTGTCTAAACTAAAAACAATGCGACCAATGTAATAATAATGTCACGATCCTCAATGTGCTAATGTCACGATCTTTTATGATGTTGGATGTCACGTTGAAGACTATCTTGATCTATATTGCACAATCAATGATCGTGGTTGCCGAGGAATTAGAAATTGTCAGTTCATAAGATGATCATTTAGAAGTTGCTAGTTGATAAGATGATCATCTAGAAGTTGCCAGTTGATAAGAGTATCATCTAGAAGTTGCTAGTCGATAATACGATCTAAGTATGTTATTATTAAATTCAATGAAGAAACTTCCCCTCGTCAAATACTTTAATTCAGAACTTGAAAAAACTATTCCCAATAGTTACAATGATATACTGTGATTGAATAAAACATAAAATGTATATTTCTACTTGAATAAATGATCTATACAATAATATGATCATGTTATCTTTCTTTGAGTTCCAACACGAGACTTTAGTACATCTTCTCTCTAACACGTTCCGCTCGACACTGGAGGCAATCTAGAATCTTTCCCGGGCTCAAGAGCGTTACCACGTGACTAATATGTCTCCGTCGCATGGTTAACCAATAAAATACAACTTAACATACAATAGTTAACATTTCTGACCAATTACAATTATTCTAATAAAAGGTTTTTGTCTACTTGAATAATCTCGAGCTATGAAATGTTGCCGACAACCTTGGGCTAAATATAGACAAAGCGTACGTGACAAATAATAATTTGTTTTACAATTGTGCATTATACATAACAATACATGATTAGAGCAAACAATTAATACGATAGCATACATTCATAGCCCAAGTTACATTTTGTTCAATAACTGAATTGCCCAAGGAACAAAAAGGGCTCATGTGTCTATTACCTTTTGTGATCTGAAATTTAAGGGTTTTTCTTTTCTTTTTTTATTTCTCAGCTTTCACATCGAAATTTGGTTCAGCCTCCACAAGTATCCATGGATATATTAGTCAACAATTTAATGTCCTTCTAATTATTGGCTCTATTTGCATAAACTACTTCTTTGTTGTAAAAGTTAGTGTTTGAATTTGTGTGTGTGTTTAAAGATCAAATATGTAGATTTATCTTTTGTATTTTGTATATTAATTAATGTTTACTGAATAAAACGTGCGGCTTAAGACAACTTATATGCTACTGAACATACCGAATAACTGTCGTGTCTTTTTTACTCTACAACTTTAGTACTTTGACTTTGGTGTCTACATGTACTATGTATATCCACATGTATATCTTGTGTATGTGTGCGTTTGTACTGTAATTCCTTTTGTTCACCTACATGTATATCTTGTGTGTGTGTGTGTTTGTAGGGTAATTCCTTTTGTTCACCTACATGTATATCTTGTGTGTGTACTGTAATTCCTTTTGTTCACCTACATGTATATCTTGTGTGTGTGTGTGTGTACTGTAATTCCTTTTGTTCACCTACATGTATATCTTGTGTGTGTGTGTGTACTGTAATTCCTTTTGTTCACCTACATGTATATCTTGTGTGTGTGTGTGTGTACTGTAATTCCTTTTGTTCACCTACATGTATATCTTGTGTGTGTGTGTGTGTACTGTAATTCCTTTTGTTCACCTACATGTATATCTTGTGTGTGTGTGTGTGTACTGTAATTCCTTTTGTTCACCTACATGTATATCTTGTGTGTGTGTGTGTACTGTAATTCCTTTTGTTCACCTACATGTATATCTTGTGTGTGTGTGTGTACTGTAATTCCTTTTGTTCACCTACATGTATATCTTGTGTGTGTGTGTGTGTACTGTAATTCCTTTTGTTCACCTACATGTATATCTTGTGTATGTGTGTGTGTACTGTAATTCCTTTTGTTCACCTACATGTATATCTTGTGTATGTGTGTGTGTACTGTAATTCCTTTTGTTCACCTACATGTATATCTTGTGTATGTGTGTGTGTACTGTAATTCCTTTTGTTCACCTACATGTATATCTTGTGTGTGTGTGTACTGTAATTCCTTTTGTTCACCTACATGTATATCTTGTGTGTGTGTGTGTACTGTAATTCCTTTTGTTCACCTACATGTATATCTTGTGTGTGTGTGTGTGTACTGTAATTCCTTTTGTTCACCTACATGTATATCTTGTGTATGTGTGCGTTTCTACTGTAATTCCTTTTGTTCACCTACATGTATATCTTGTGTATGTGTGCGTTTCTACTGTAATTCCTTGCCTTTTTTTTCAAATTTCGAGAGTGAGAGAGGGAGAGATGAATGATGCAATTCCACTCAGTAACGTAGCCTACGAAATGTAACTTAAGTACAGACTTAGATTTTGTGTGTTGTCTGTTTACTACTATGTCACTTAGTCTAAATGCTAGTCCGAACAAGGGACACAACGATCTAATATATAAAGCCGAACGTAAAGCGTATGTATGTATGTATGTATGTATGTATGTATGTATGTATGTATGTATGTATGTATGTATGTAGCCTATGTATGTCCCGAATAAAAATCAAAACCGTGTGACCAATCTTGAGTGAGTTGATGTAAGCTTTGTACTAAAACTTGTTAAAACTTCAAATGATGTTTATTTACCAATGAGAATGATCGTCTTGTCTATCTAACCTTCGTTTTAATTATCACGCTCTTCCCTCTACTTCTTTCTTCAAGCCCTAGCCCTAGTCTTCTCCTATCATGTACCTCTGTTAGGCAACGTCAATCGACTGTCTGACTACATCGCCACTTTTTAACGTAGCTAAAAACAGTGCACAATATATTTATTTACAAAACTAACCTATTCTCTAAACTGTAAGCCAAACTAGGTCACTCAACTTAATTGCTCTCGGACCACTTTAGTGCACTGTTGTACTTAGTAGCTCTTGCTTTTGTATCAATAGACCTACGGTTACCAGACGTCCGGCAAAGTACGACTTGTCCTCCTTTTTGTGGCCATGTCCTCGTCTAGCAGGCATTGACCTAAAGAGTTATTACACTTATTTATTGCATGTGCATGTGTCCATTCATATCTTAAAATACACACATTCACTTAGACACTTAGTAGAAAGATGACGTTTCAACACCTTCTTTTATGAACAAGTGTTCATTTATTCAAGCCTGTTCGAAAGAAAAAAAAGAACACTTACTTAACTCAGAACAACTCAATGTGTAACTTGTGGGCTTCCAGAGTTCAAAGAGCCCTTTCACTGATAAATGTATAGTAGACATAGAAAAAAATAGGCTCTCACTTCGTCTGAGAAGATACTTAACATAACAGTCGTACAGCCTTGGATTTACTGCCATGTTTTATCAAATCAAGCATATATCAAGCCTGGGTTTTAAAATTTACTTCTTTTTATTTTTGTCCTCCTTTGTCATGTGTCTGGTAGCCCTAATGAAGTTTAAAGCCTTAGATCTACTTATCTTGATGTAATCATCTGTAGCCTTATGTAGAAGAACAAGCTTAAAGACTTTCAATGTCTTATCCTAGTGGCCTGTAGCCTTGGCTAGAAGAATACGTTTAAAGACTTTCAATGTCTTGTTCCACTCAAGTGACCTTTAGCCTTCTGTAGAATAACTTTTAATGTCTTATTCTACTGACCTGTAACCTTCTGCAGCATAGAGTAATGGTCGCTTACATGTGAAATCTACAACCCTGAAGACCTTGAGAAGTATATTAGTATATGGAATGACGTAATAATTAGTGTCAAGGTTGTTTAAATTTTATAAACAAAAACGAAACGTGCTTACATTTTGAAAAACAATACTAATGTTCTAATAGAACTTAAAAATTGCCAAGGGGGTTAAAAATAACCAAGGATCTTTTCAGTAGAGGATTCTCGTTCTTTCGTGCTTATTGGCGAAGCGAATTTTAGACAAAGGGTGACAATAAGCAAAGTCGGTCAATACTTCTCAAGCTTCTTGCTAATTTTAGTTATGTGAATTTATTAAAGATAAATAATATTTTGTAAATAGTGTGCGTTTAGTTTTGTATGATTTCTACATGAATTATTAAAAGTGTTTTGTTCCGTAAACATAAATTTGGTAAGTTCTTTACCTACACAAGGACCGCCAGCATAGTAAGCAATCATGCACATAAGGCACCTTAATTTTAAAATTCATTCTACTATTAGTCTATCTGAAAGAAAGAAGTAAGTAAAAAAAAAAAAAAAATATTTTTTTTTTCAAAAACAAGACTTATATAAGGGGAAAAACCGCTCAAGTGCTGTCATTTTTCTAAATTCTGCAAGATTTACTTCCCTTTTTTCAGTATAAAACAACATTTATTAGTCACAACTAATTGATTTAACTTGGTGCCGTGGATACCGTGGTTCACAGAAACAGATGTCCTTCACATTATCTGCCCTATAAATGGACTTTTTATGCATCGACTTTTGTGCAGTAGCGTAACGTCGCAACATGTTACGATGCCAAACCAATTCCTTAAACTTTTTTAAAAAATCAGATTTTATTTATTTTTTGTTTAGTGCTCCCATCCGAATAAAAGAAGATTATTTTTGTGCGTTTTGTCTGTTGGTCGGTCTGCCCTTCACGATAAGATTAACAAATAACACTAGAGGCTATTGTAAATCTGATTTAACCTTTAATTTTTCATTCAGAAATATTGCAATAGTTTTAAGTATCTATAATAGATTGTTTCGGATGTTTTGTGAAAAACAAATCAATGCCAATGAATATTTGTTTGCTCTTCTAACTTATATTAGATTTTATTTCCATGCTAAAAGTTGCAAGAAACACATGATCTTAAATATATTGTTCCGGTTTTTTTTAATGTAAATAGCATATAAATGCTAAATAAAAATATCTATACTGATTTATATTTCATTAACTATAAAGTTGTTCCGGATATTGTTTTATAAAAAATAAATTATGTCAAATGGTTGTTTGAAATCGCATAATTGACTAATATTACACTGATATTCTTTGACACTACGTCACTATAGTTTATTTATCAATATCAATTGTTCCGAATTTTTAATTTAAAACAAATTTATGTCAAATAATTTTTTTTTTAAATATCGACAATAGGTTATTCAGGATTTTAAAATAAGAAAGTAATTTACTAGAAACGATTATTAAAAATCAATTTTTAGACTTATTTTACAGTTAATTTTCTTGCCGAAACATAATAAAAGTTGTTTAATTGGTAAAGAATGTTCCGGATTTTGTTTCGAAAAAGAAATCGACCTACATTACCTTAATTTTCTTACAAATCGTCGCCAAAAATGATCCGAATTTTGTATGAAAAATCTAATAACGCTAATAAATCTTTGAAATCCCTCTTCTAATAAATAAAACAAATAATTTTCTCATTTACGAAAATTGGTTGTTCCGGATTTTTTATGAAAAATAGTTTAACTCTATTTATGTAAAATCGCACTTCTCTCTTAGACTACATTTAACTTTCTAGCTAAAACGTTAGAAAATCGAATTATCGTTAATATTATGCTTCGATTTTTAAGGAAAACAACTTCCTAACACCAAAGTATGGTTTGAAAAAATCTCCATAAGGCTATGGTACATCTAATTTTCATAATAGACCATCCCACAAATTTAATTAACGGCAATTGATTAATCTGGAATTCTTATTTAAATATATAAATATATAAACATCCGGAACAAGCCATTATAGAAACTTAAAACTAATGCGATGTTTCGGAAAGGAAATTAAATTTTAATAAGATTTTCAATAGCTTTTATTTTTTTTTCTCGCTATTAACATAACGGACAGACAGACTGACAGACAAAACAAAAAAAAGCGTCTTTAATCCTTATATATATAAAGTCTTACTAACACATCAAATGAAATGCTAAAAGATCTCACTCGGTGCACCAATGTCTATGAACACTCGACAAGCTGCTCGTATAGATGACATTTTTTAGCCTAACTAGGCCGTGTGACGTAGTGGATTTTTTTCCTTTGACGTCATATGGAATACATTCTTTGAATGCTAAGACAACTCAGTATAGTTATGTTTATTAAACCTCGTAATGTGACTCGCATTTTAAAAAGACATAATAGCAAGATTTAGATCTAATCTAGATTTTTTACACTAGATCTAGATTTTATTTTACACTAGAGCTAGATTTTTTACACTAGATCTAGATTTTTTTTTACACTAGAGCTAGATTTTTAAAACTAGATTTAGATTTAAGTTCTAATTAAAATCATTATAGAATCTAGAACTAGAATTTCTTGGCCTAGTTTAGATATATTATCAATAGTAGGCTATTAGTTTGTAACCAGTTTGTCATTAGATTAAGAGAAATGCCTGGTCGTGCGGTTAGCGCGCAGGACTGATTATCTCTACGGTCTCGGTTTCATACTCTGCTCGATGCCATCCTTAGTCGACCAGCGAATATGCGGATCCGACTGGGATCCGTCTCCCACGGGGGCCGCCCCTGAGTTTGTGTGGCAATCTTGTTTTTTATTGATTCACATAGAGTCATCGACAATGAATAATTGTGCAAAAGTTTTAACGTGATCCGAGAATGGGAAGTGAGAGAAAAAACGTGTAAAAGAATCATGCCAGACAGATAGACAGACCAACGGACAGAGTTAATACAACCTTTGTAAGGAAAAAGCGGGAAGGGCAAAAGATTTGAGAAAAAAAAAGTTTCTCAAACAATTTAAATTGTTCTTTTATTTTTTCTGCTTACACTCAATGACACACCAACGCATTATATCAGCAGGGCCAACTAAGACTAAGACTGCTTTATTGATCCATAAGGAAATTTATTGTGATTACAAGGACTCTGTTCTCATATAAAAAAAAAACACAACATAAACATTTACATAAATAGAACAGACACTGCATAAAGAGTTAATTGAGCGACTACACACAGGCATCCTGATCCTTTTCGTGTTTCCTAGTCAAGGAGTGGCGTTGATATTGTCCTGACCGAGTAAGGAACGAACGAGTTTTGTACCGCTCGGTTATAGTCTTCATTGACAGAAGTCGCCCACTACGCGACGACTTCACGTAGTTACGATGGAGCGGATGGCTGTTGTCTTTATCTTTATGTAAGATGTACATTTCATAATGGCACGTAAAAATAGATTTTGCAAACGCAATTCAACAGTATTCAAACATATCCCAGTGAATAGGATCTAGTAGATTTAGCTTACAATTGATCAAAGTGAATTTTCTTTGTTACCACCCTTTCCTTCCCTTGCTTTACACGATCATACCCCTTTGAACATTACTGTAAAATTATTGTTACGCAAAGTAGAGCGCGAACACTTTGTTTATACATTACTAGTCGACCGGCGGCGTAGCATATGCCGCTATTTTGCAGGGCCGGCCTTAGGCCACTGCAACCTATGCGACCGCAGTGGGCCCCGCTTTTTCATAGGACCCGCGCTAATTCAAGGTGCATAAATTATTAAATTACACCATTTTACAACTTAATACAGATTTCCCGCGCCCTCCTGTCAATTTACCAGGAGCTCCTGGAAATCTCCCGAAATTGCAAAATATATACGAAAAAGTCCTTAAAATATACGGAAAAATATAGAAAAAATGTCATTTTGGGGTGTCATTCAATATGGAAAACGCCAATCCTACGCGCGATAAATAAAAACGGTATTATGCATTAGCCGTAATGGTGTAATCAGGTGATAGAAGCTTCTCGCGCCTCAAACTAATGAAGAATTACTTGAGGTCAACAATTTTCAAAGATAGATTAAAACATTTGGTAATTCTTCCTATTGAGTGTGATTTATGAAGGAAACAGAATTATTATGATATACTGTATGACTTTGCTACACGCAAGGCTCGTAAAGTAATTCTGTACGTAGTAAAGAATAAATAGAATGCTAAGCCGAATTTATTTTCTAATACAAACTCTTAAATTTCACTTATTGTCCGCTTCTCTACCCAAACTTCTCTACCCGCGAAAGCCGTTTCGAATTGGGCCCCACAATGCCTAAGTCCGGCCCTGCTATTTAGTGTTTGTAAAATGGTTGTTTGTAAAATGTTTTACTTGTTTCGGATGTTCCTTCAGAGTTGAAGAGGGTTTACTTTTTAGTCCAAACCTCCCGCAAGACGAAGGGGGAGGGAGCGGGCAGAGTTTGACAGTCCAGCACGCAGCCATCCGTAGCAATGTCTGAATACCCACGTGTTCTCCCCCCCCCCCCCTCTTACTATTTCGTGGGGTTACTCCGCAGAAATAAGAGAGTGATCTTTCCTTTACTTCTTGCTTCTCGTCCAAACTCTTGAGGGAAGAAGAGAATTATATATGTAGATTCAATAATAGATAGTATGTTAATATGTTTATAGCAAAATTTCATGTATTTAGATGATGGTTGTGGAGAATAGTAGCACTATATGAAAAGCCTTAAAACACATATATCGCCTATACTATATTAGAAGGAGGGATAGCATGTCAATATCAAGGTATCAGGGATAAATCTGACGTATCATAGTTGGCAAGAACTAATCATCAAATAGTCAAACCCTTACAACTTTTGTTATCTTTGAATGACAGAAGCTTCGTCAAACTTGAAGGTAATTACGTCCAATGAGAATGCATGTGTCTGCCAAGCCATTTGTTTTTCTGGTTGATTCAAGCAACCATTATAACATTTGTAGAGCCTCAACAGTCCATTATATCATTTAGCAAGTCATTGCTTTTCCTGGTTAGCTTAGGTATTAAGTAAGGACATCATGTTAAAGTAGTTTGTAATGTTGCTATAAATTATGTGTTCTAGTATCCTGCATGTTATGCAGGTGAGTGGTACTGTCGCTTATCAGATATTTCTCCTTTTTAGCGACCCCCGAAAGGGGAAAAGACGCTATTAGTTTTGTGCGAAATGTCTGTCCGTCTGTCCCGTTTAGATCTCGTAAACTAGAAAAGATATTGAAAATCCGACATCACAATATTTTAGACCATTCAAAGTTCTGATGCAACGGCTACTTTTTTTTTCTGAAAGCGAAAAATCTAATTTTTAAAATCAGTTATGCAAGCATTTTTTAAAGAGAAAACGCTAATTAGTATGCATTATAAATTAGACCTAATTTAAGACAAATAGTAATCTTGTAAATTTTATTTTCCTGAACTTTTGTTTTTACGGAAATATTTTTTTATATTTTTTTTTTGAGGATTCAATTAAGAGATTGAGCCTTTTCAAAACAATGAGATCAATTATAAGACATCAGTTAGGCCATGGGAATCGCGGTGGCTGAGCGGTAGAGCGCTTGGCTTCCGAAACGGGGGTCCCGGGTTCGAATCCTGGTGAAGACTGGGATTTTCAATTTTGGAATCTTTGGGCGCCTCTGAGTCCACTCAGCTCTAATGGGTACCTGACATTAGTTGGGGAAAAGTAAAGGCGGTTGGTCGTTGTGCTGGCTACATGACACCCTCGTTAACCGTAGGCCACAAAAACAGATAAACTTTACATCATCTGCCCTATAGACCACAAGATCTAAAAGGGGAACTAGTTAGGCCAGGTTCACATCTAACTTTACATTCACTTTCACCTATCCTTTGATCTGCGGGACCGTTGGGGCACTACACAAGATCTGTTAACCTTCTTTCTCCATTCTTTTCTCTCATTTGTCTTTGATATAATTTCATTTGGATGTTCTTTCTGAAAATATTGAAGCCTGCCTGGGTGGACCACTTCAGTGGCCGATTTTGAGTTTGTGTTTCCACACAAATTGTCTTTTGTAACCTTGTTTAAATAGAAGAATGATATTGGCTTATTTTTTTTAATCACTTGGTACTCTACCTTTATTAAGTGAAGCTTGAATAAATATTTTGAATACTGGTGCTAGTTCGTAGCTTAGTTCTTGGAGTAATGTAAGTGCTGAGTTTGTCAACAGTCTAAACAGAACATTCATAGTAGGCCTACCTCCGCCGTTCAACATGTTTTATACCGCAAGTCCATCAGTATTGAAGACAAGTGATACTGCCAGGGGCGGACTGGCTATATGGGCATTCGGGCAAATGCCCGATGGGCCGGTACGCAAATGGGCCGGCAGGGCCACCGAAAGAGCAGCATGAATGCCAGTAAATTGTTTCGAGATTTATATTATTCTCTTAAAAGGCAACACTTTGAGCGTCGTGAGTACATAAAAATAATTTTTACACTTTTCAAGTCTAATACTAATCTAAAGCATTGTAAATATGTTTCATCTGTCTTAAGTGTTTATAGTAGATGTCACTAAAGGCCAAAAGGAAAATGAAGGCATTTATTTCTTATAGAGATCGACGTTAGTGTGTAATAAAGGGATCACCAACAACGTTCCTATAGAGGACATGTCCAGTCACATACGAATTCTTTTTTTGTTTGTTTGTTTGATGGAGTTGGCCTCGCTACGAAGTCCTTCACAAATCACAATTATTATCATGAACAGTGTTGAAATGTGTTGATTGGAAGCAAAATGCAAAAGAATCTAAAAAAAAAGAGCAGAAAATAAATAATAATAACTATTGCTGGAATGCTGTGCAAAACAATATTACAAAGAAAGTTTATGTTATCACACCAACTCATAGGCTGCCCCCATCGAATTCACCAATGGACCAGGAATAATCAAGCCATAGTCTTGTTTTGATCGTTTATACTTTAAAGTAATTTTTTTTTAATCATTTGGCGTTATTTTTCACATAAAAGCAAACAAGACGACACGTCGTCTTAGGTAAGACTCTTCTAACTCTTCTGGAATAAGTAGAGTAACGTTAACTGATCACCTAAAAATTATTTTTTTTTAATTTTGGGATCTTTGGACGCCTCTGAGTCCACCCAGTGAACAAAGCCCGTGGAGTCTGGCAACATTTGCGTCGCACGGACAGCGACGATCCATGGTGGAGGCTAAAAAGGCCGGAACAATCAATCATTGCACAGTGTAAGAACGGGGCACTGTTGGTGCTTACTTTGCCTGTTCCGGCCAAATTTTGATGCCCGTTGCCGAAACTGTGGAGAGTCGGTGGAGACAGTGGCACATCTCTTGCAAGTGTGTCCGCAGCTCCGAGAGTTTGTCTGCAGAGTCACTTAACCTGTATGGGTGCTTAAAGGCACTACGCCTAACAGCAGAGTTTCTCGCCAAGGCTCTACGGGAGGACTAATCCTTCCAGTCTGGTTACCAATTTGAGTTCATCTCAGGAGTCCACCCAGCTCTAATGGGTACCTGACATTAGTTGGGGAAAAGCGGTTGGTCATTACTCCCTCGTAAGCTGTAGGCTACAGAAACAGATTACTTTACATCATCTGCCATATAGACCACAAGATCTGAAAGGGGAACTTTACTTACTTTACTACTGGATAATTGTGTACTATGATTTTCGCATCATATTCACTTCTTAATGTTTACATAATAAATAAATCTGCACCCCCTAAGCAGTAAGAAGATAAACTATATCTTAATAATTTATAGATTTTGTTCAAATTGTTTAATACATTAAAATCTAGTTCTACGTCTGGCTTCTATTTAGTCTAATTTAGATTGTTGTCATTCACCAACTTTATAATGACAGCATTTACGAATGAACAGGCTTAACGCCATAAGAAACGCTTATGCCAAGACGACAAAGTTATTGACATACGTCGAAATACAAAGAGGCTTTGCGAGAACATGAGATTATCTTGACAATATTTGTTTACTGAACGTAACGATATTAAAAACAAGTGGATATGTTCTGTTGTGTAGGCCTATGTGTGTAGCCAGCTTTAAGATGCAATCGAACTAGGTTTCCAAGTTATGGAGAAAGCAGTATATGAGAGTAAATTTCTCTTTCGGATCTGGTGATCTATAGATCAGATGTTAAGATCATCTGTTGCTTTGCCAATGGCTAAAGAGTAGGGTGTCATGTGGCCAGCACAATGACCAACAGCCTTTACTTTCTCAACTAAAGTCAGGTACCCGTTAAGGTGGGGTGGACACAGGGGAACCCTAAAAATCCCGAAATTCAAAATCCTAGTCTTCACCGAGATTCGAACCCAGGACCCCAGGTGCGGAAGCGCTTAACCACTCAGCCACCGCGCCCCCATGACCTTGTGGGATAGACGGTTAAAATAATGGAGAATGAAGAGTTGTATTTGTAAATTGAAGTTCAAATGTCTGAGAACATGGCGAGGTGTGAAACTGAATCCTAAATTCCTTTTATGTTCATTAATGGGGGATCTTCAGACGTTTTGAGTGTTAATGCTAATTATATGATAGCAAGAACTTTTCACAATAAGAGATTCCCCATTCCAAGTGTTATACTTTATTTATTTAGTAATAGCGCTTATCAGATAGTTTCAAAATCATCTAATAAATTATCCATATACTAACTACTTTCGATACATTATTAAAATTTACACTTTGATTTTGAGGTCAGGTAGGATTGGACGCTCATCATGTGGCATACAACTTGTGGGCGGAATGTACAGAAATGCCCGGGCCGATACTGACTCCCAGTCCGCCCCTGGATACTGCTGAAGAGTGGGTTACTTTGAAATGAAGCATCCTGAGACATAACGCCTCATACAGTTTTACTATTTTTAAAATCAAAGCGCAAACGAAAAAAAAAACATCTTGTCCTGTCTGTTTCATTAATTTAACTTCTTTGTTATGTGTCAGCTCACAGACCTATATGTCCAAGCTACACCAACCTGTCGTGACGTAGGCGAGTGAAAACGATCACTTGTGCCTGTGTTATTGTTATGCAAAGTGACACGAGGTCACGGTGGGGTGAACTGGACAGTGGCTTTGTGGTCACATTGTCAATCAGGAGAGTAGGGCACTGTAGCGAAAACTAAACTAACAAACCCTAATTGTATTCCATGTGCATCTTGCTAGTACAAGGATGTTTATTAGCCGTTGTATTAAGTAGTGTGATTTCAACTGCGTCTGTCACCTTAGACGTAGAGCCACTTCTTGGATTCTCAATTTTGTTTCCTCTCCATTACCTACTTTGATTATCAGACGTAGGCAGGTGTGAAAAGGGAAGCGGAATGTGTGTCAATGCATATAGCTTATCTTTCTGATCTGACACAGTGTGTCAATGTTTGTGAGCTATGCGCATTGTGTTCTAGATGTCCGTGGTCACAGGGAGAACAACCCTACAAGTTGACACGTAAGTTGTGTGTGTGTATTTTTTGTTCTTTGTGCACCACTTTGGTCGCTGAAAATGCGACACGACAAATGTACCTAGACCTATTTAAAATATCCTGCGTGTTTAGCGTGAAGGTAGAGGTTTTAAAAGTACTAACGTTGCGCAACTGAGGCTGTCTTAGATTGAACGATACTAAAGGGCATTTTTTTTACATAGTATTTATGTCCCTTTGAAATCGTCTTTAACAACGTTTTTATTGTTAAACTTACACAAGAGTAATGTCCCTTTCAAGAGTTGGTCTCAAGGATCTCTGGGGGAACTGTAGTTTGCTCAAATTGCTCATTTCTGTGACTAATGATTTATGAAGGAGCTGTGTTGCAAACACAAGGCCAGAATGTCTTAAACTGTCCCAGCAGACATCTGGAAGGTCTGTTACTCCAAGCGGGGTGGTCGATCTTATCCCTCAATGGTATGCCGAGACTTCACCAGCTCTCCAACTCCACCAGCTCTCTAACTCCGCACTTGTCTTTATGTGAGCTGCCGTAAACCTTCTAATTTATGATAGGACAAAAATATAAACATTTACCCTCGTGTTGGCTAAGTTTCTTACATTTATTACCGTACACTACTTATTAGTGATGTCAAGGTCATTCGTCATTGTAAGTACCTAGACCAATCGTCATAGTAGGCCTGAGTCACTGACCTGTGACGTGACAACGTATGACAATTGGTCCCAATTGTACACAAGTACAATGAATCCTAACTAATTGCAAAGCCTTGGTTTATAGCATGGCGTGTTAAACTTTTGGTCCATGAGCCGTATCGATAAATAGGTAATCACTCTGAAGTCACATGTTTAAAAAAAAAAAAGACCTAGGCCTAAAGACTAATTCATTATAAATTGAATGTTTCTGTTTGATCTCTTATTACACGGCCATGGCCACTGAATGTTTTGATAGCTATTTAGCAGCTGAATCTCAAATATAATAAGGTCAAAGCAAAGACAATCTCTTGGTCTGTTGAAACGTTAGGACCCCACACATGATCTGTCGACCGTCTTTAGCTTTGAAAAGAATTTCTTTCAATTACAGTCCCTGCCTTCCCATCGCCTTCTCTGTCTTTTCTTTTTCCTGTTACTGTTCCCTGAAGAAAGGACTAGTTTTTTAAACCGAAAATTCAAGAATATTCTCCTACTCTAAACGAATGGACCTCATTCACCAATCTTAAATAAGCAACATTGAGCTACGTGTTTCCCTATCTCTTCTATAAAATTTACGATTTAATTTGTAATCAACAATGGTTATCATGTGAAACCGGTAGCTACTAGATAACTAGAATGTAAACAATTTCCTGTTTACATTTCTCGTGCAACATTGATGCGTAACACACGTGACACTTGCATGGGCGTAGCCAGGATTTTTTTCGGGGGGTGGGGGGTGGTGGTGGATTTTTTCTCCGACCCCCCCGCCCGAATTTTTTTTTGTATATGTATTTATATGTGTGTGTGTGTGTGTACATAATCTTTATTACATTCTGACCCTTCATTCTTTCCGAAGACGTTTATTGTGCCCTAGAATAGGGTTAGGTTACCTCAGTTTACATCAGGACTGTTTGATTCCTTTGATGCGGACAGTTCTAACCCATGCAACATCCTAAACACCATCCCAAACCAAACTAACCAACCACTAGCCAGGTCCACTCCTGTTAAACCTAAATCTACTAAAATTAATACAACAGCCTCACTAAACGAACCTACTAAAGAAGCAATACTAAAACACCTAAAAACCTTAGTAATAAATTTTCAAAGTATTAGGAACAAAACAGCAGACTTAGAAATGTTATTAGAATGTGAGAAACCAGACATAATTGCAGAAACAGAAACTTGGCTACACTCTGAAATTTATAATGCAGAAATTTTCAATAGTAATTATGAAATTTTTAGAAAAGTTAGGGCTGATAATCATGGAGGAGTTTTATTAGCAATAAAAAAAAAAACCTCTTATAGCAGAAGAAATTACCTAACCTAACTCAAAAAATATAGAATCAACATTTTGTAAAATTAATACCACCTCAACATCCCTAATAATAGGCAGTATTTACAGACCACCAAATTCCAGTTTAGAATACATGCAGGAACTATGTAATCAGTTTACTACACTTAAAGAGACAAATAAAAATGCAGTTTTTTGGATTATGGGTGATTTCAACCTACCTGATATAAACTGGAAAACACTAACCATAGATTAACATCAAAACCTTAAGGACATAAATGAGCTTTTCATAGAAACTTTACACAACCAAAGTTTAGATCAAATCATTAAAAAGCCAACTAGATTAAACAACACATTAGATATCTTCTTAACCAACAGACCTGGATTAGTAGTTGATTATGATATTATCCCTGGTCTATCAGACCATGAGATCATAAAAATACACAGTCAGATAAAAGCAGTAGCCAATTCAAAACCCAAAAGAAAAATCTTACTCTGGAATAAATGTAACCTAACACAACTACACCAAGCTGCATTAAACTTTCAACAAACATTCTTTTTAGAAAAAGACATTAACCAACCAGTCGATGACCTCTGGAATTTCATTAAAAACCATCTTAAATGCATTATAGAAAATCGTATACCAACTAAATACACATCAAACAAAATAAATAAATGCTGGTTTAATAATAGACTAAAGAAGCTTTGTAAACAGAAGGAAAACCTATATAGAAAATTTAAAGAAACTAAGGCAGAAAGAGTTTACAAAAAGTATATAAAAATTAAACACCTAACCCAAAAAGTAAGCAGACAGCTGCAGAGTGAATACATAAACAATGTAATATCTAAAGATAACAACAAAAACCTATGGTCATACATTAAGTCTAAGAAAATGGAAACAACAGGCATAGCGCCATTAAAAGATGAACATAACATAATACATAATGATAATGAAACTAAAGCAAACATCTAAAACAAATACTTTGCATCAGCATTCTCAGTCCCAGGAGACAAAGACATATTACTGAATTTAAACCAGTAGACAACATAGAAGATATAGTAGTACAAGAAAATGGAATCCAAAAACTATTAGCCAACACCAAACCAAATAAAGCGTCTGGACCTGATGGTATTCCAGCTAGATTACTCAAAGAACTAAGCAATGAGCTAGCCCCAGTGTTCAAAATACTCTTTCAGGCATCGCTTAACCAGGGCAGAGTACCAAAGGACTGGAAAGAAGCTAATGTCACCCCCCTATTTAAAAAAGGAGAAAGATCTGACCCAGGAAACTACATACCAGTATCACTTACCAGCATCACATGTAAAATACTAGAACACATAATATGTAGCAACATCATAAACCACTTAGACAAACATAATGTCCTCACCCAGACCAACATGGCTTTAGGAAATATAGATCATGTGAAACACAACTAATAGGACTAATTGATGACTTTTCAAAAGGTTTAGATAATAGTGAACAAATAGATGCTATCTTACTAGATTTTTCCAAGACCTTTGACAAAGTTCACCACCATAGTTTGCTTAAAAAATTAAAATGTTTCGGCATTAATGGTCCATTGCATCAGTGGATTAAAGATTTTCTGATAGGGAGAGAACAAACTGTAATAATAAATGGCTCTAAATCAACACCGATAACAGTAAACTCAGGTGTACCTCAACGAACTGTCTTAGGTCCACTACTTTTAATTTACATAATGATTTACCAAATTGCATTAGTTCAGGAACAAAAGTCAGATTATTTGCAGACGATTGCATAATATATAGAACAATAAAAACAACACAAGACACAGATATTTTACAAATAGAATTAGATGAATTACAGAAATGGGAATCAAATTGGAGTATGTCTTTCCACCCACAAAAATGTCAGTTGTTAAGAGTAACAAAAAAATTAAAACAAATTAATTCCACTTATCTTATTCATGGTAAACTAGTAACACAGACTAAAAACGCAAAATACCTAGGTGTTATAATAAATGAAAAACTGTCATGGAATCCACATATTGATGAAACTATAAAAAAATCAAACAAAGCATTAGGGTTTATTAAAAGAAATTTCTATAAATCAAATAAGAACATAAAACTAAAATGTTATTTAACCTTGGTTAGGCCAGTGTAGAATAATAGAATATGCATCCTCTGTTTGGGACCCCTCAACTCAAGATAACATTAAGAAACTGGAACAGACACAAAATAGAGCAGTGAGATTCATAACAAATATTCACACTTAACTAGAGTAACTGTCACAGCCTAGTTCTTGTTGTAGGCGTGATAACGCCAATGTCGTGTTATGTAGATACCTCTTGTAGATAATATAATATTCTTTGTATTCTTAGTTAAATACTTTCACTCGCGCACTAGATTTGCTAGTGCGTGAGAACACTAACATGCTGAAATCTTAGACCACAATATTTAGAATAATTAATAGACTCACTGGTAGTAGACATGGTTTTTATTACATATAATAATGAATCATAAAAGATATTGGCAAGTCCAGCCATCAAGAAATATTCACAAAAACATAGTGCATTATAATCCAATGAAATACTTCAGATATCACATGTACTCCAAAATCAACCTTAATATCTATACATTACTACACTGGACAAGATATCCATAATGAACCTCTCTTTACGAAAGTCCAAGATCAACTGAGGTGTCCACCTCGTTGTCAGCTTCCGACCAAACAAAATCTCGTGCGAACTGCACGGAATGGTTCAGTAATTACTAGTCACCAAATATTACAGGGGTTCTAAAACTGATGTGACAGTAACATCTTTAGTAAAATCTCTAAATTTAGAAAGCCTTCAGGACAGAAGACTCAAAAGTAAAGTAGCAATTATACATAAAACACTGAACCATAATCTTCAAATACAAAAACAAAATTCAATAAAATACTCTGAAAGACACAAAGATAAAGGCACATTCCTCATCCCATATGCTAGGACAAATTTGTACAAATACTCCTTCTTCCCTAGTGCTATTAGAGCATGGAATGGGTTGCCTGAGCTAGCCTGGAAAACCAGTGACTTGGCAGAATTTAAGTCATTGGTTAATATGCATGACTAAATGCATGACGCGTAGGACGTAATCATCTTCTTTTTTGAAGTAACGTCTGTATTATATAAGATAAGAAGAAGATAAGAAGAGTTAGAAATGGAAGGTTATATAAGATAAGATAATATGTTCTTCCATGAGTTAGTGGAAAAATTGTAGATTCCTCGCCATTATTAGCAATGGGGACTGGGGGAAGCCCCGCCGCCAAGCGCTATTTCTGAAATTGAAAGACAACAAAATGCATATTCTGAGATATCTACAGTGCAATTTCCTGCTATTAAAAAGTTCTATTTCAAAAACCTAATGTGCTATTCCTACTGACTTAGATCCTTCCGCGCCGTTCGGCGCATTTGCCGTCAAGCTGTTTCCATAAAAATCTGTCACTGGTAATGTCTAAAGCCTCTTCCCACCTGCCATGAGGACCTCCATGAATGAGTGGCGTCAAGTTGTACTAGGATATCATTGCAACTCTTCTTATGCGTAATTCATTTTGTCGGAGAACATGTCCCGCAAACCTCATGCGTCGCTCTCTCACAATCTTACTAAGGGGTCAACTCCCATTTAGACCCGATCTCTATAACTGACTCCTAAAATCTGTCTTAGCCATCTTTGTTGAGCCACATTTAGTGTTTTTCAATTTCGGCAGATGACTATTCACTGCAGTTTATTAATGGAGCCCTGCCACTGGTAAAAATGTGTAACCTCTCTTGAGTACGCTCTTGGAATTAAGTGACTGTAGTTTGCTTTAGATTTTATATCGAAAAGAGAAGTTTTATCGTCAAAATCATCTGTTGGGGGTTTTCCACCTCAAAATGCTCTGTTGGGGGATCATAAACTCAAAACCATCTGGAGGGGTTTTAAACTTTAAATCCATCTGTAGAAGAGGGGTTTAAACTCAAAACCCCCGATTGGATTGGCTACGCTCAAATAATTTTTAATAATTAATAACTCCCCCCCCCCCCCCGGCTACGTCCATGCGTGACAGAATACAAGATTGATAAAAGTGAAACTTTACACTCAACTTGTATTGACTCTCCAGATATATAAGATATATAATACTTGCTTGTATTAGAGACTCTCCAGAATAAGATATACAATACCTGTTTTTAATTGAACGTTTTAAATTACTGCTTGTATGCATACAAGGAAAGTATATAATTTATATGCATGTAGCTAAGGAAATAATATATTTATTGAGTCATGTGTGAATGTACATTTTGTTTTTATTGTTCGTAAAGAAATTTGTCTTACAATTTGTGCAAAACACCAAACAAAACAAAACATAATAACATAAATAACTATAAAAAACAAAACAAAATGTACATTCACACAAGACTCAATATATTGTCAATGAGACACACATATGAGAACATGTCGGTTCCTCTTATTGCTGAGATATTTGGTATATATGTCATTGTAAGTCTACCATTCAAGCAAAGATCGGTTTACATAAATAGGATGGAACAACAAACATGCCGTTTTGTATGCTTTAGAATCTTTAAATTCGGACTTTTAATTCTGTATCGAAGTCTGAGCTTTTGCATTTTAAACCAATTTTAAAAAAAACAACATTTATAGGGCAGTGGGGGGGGGGGGGGGTTGGGGGGGGGGGAACAAAAAACAAATAATACAAGTGCAGCAAAAAAAATTGTTTTGACCAATATAATTGCATTTACTGTGATAAAAGTGTGCAAATTACTGTCTCTTATTTAGTGTATTTTAAATTTATATCTATACAAAAGATGCTATTAGCTGTTTATTTTTCTCATCTGTCTCCACTTAGATAAAAGTCTAGAGTAGTGTAATCTAGACCATTCAGGCTACAATGAAATATAACTAGTTAACTCTGTGTTTCCTGTGCCTGACCTATGTTTGAGCATACTTATTAAGAACATACTTTAATGACTTATTTAAAAACGCTATCTGTCACTCTGCAGGGCAAGCATGAAGTCTAATCAACAGCTAATGTTGTGCTTTTGTTGTCTGATACTATCAGTGAGTGCAGACTTCTTTCACTTGGGTAAGTACAAACTTATTAGACTTGCAGCTGACCGTTTTTAAGTCAAAACTTAGTTTGGGATATCATTTACTAAATTATATAAAGAACTCTGTTATGGAGATAATCTCTATGACAAGTGAGTTAAGTGTGTGAAGTTTTATTAGTAAGACGGAGCAGGCGTCAAGTGTTACTTGACTATCGCCATTTTGTATTTTACTTGGTAATGTAGAATTCTTTTTCGACTAGCTAAGGAAATATTTACCTTCTCATAGCTCTTGTGTCAACTGTTAGACACTTAGTATAGAGACGCACCATAGTTGACGGATTTTGGACGCGACATTTAGTTTGTTCTTAACAGACAGACTGAGTTAAAAAGCTGTAACAAGCATGATATAAAAAATCCGCAGTTGCGGCCCTAGAGAGTGGGGCGACCGCCCCATGCCCCGCACCTGAGGGGGACTCCGCGATCGTAGATTTCCTTGTCACCTTCAGCTTCGCAATGCAGATCAGTTCTCATAACTTGAACTTGTTACTCAATATTTTGGAAGCTTTCCTGGGATCTAGATCAATTTAATACCAATTATCATGTAAGTTTTTAACATGATATTATTTAGCTTCAAATACCATTCTGTTTCGGTAAAGACAGCATCTTTTGACCTGTCGATTCTACGAGGCTATCATTGTTTAACAGTTCGCGCTCTGCTAAGGCCGCCTGTCTGTACAAGCTATTATTACAAGTCCTTATCCTTCTTTAATATCAAACAAAATAATTACCAAAAATTAATTTACTTACAGAGTATTTTTGTTTATTGATTTAAGGTTTCGTTAGGTACAATAATTATTTAAAGTATCTACTTAATCGGAGAATGCGCGAAGGAGAAATAGCGTTAACAATTATTTTAGGGGACTAAAACCAACAAATTTAGCCACGCTGTGAATACTGAAGTATTAGTTTCCCTTGTAGCTATTAAACAAAATAATGAATTACCAGTAATTAATTATCTAATTATTTACTAGTTTTATTTATTCATGTCTTGTCTATGTCAATGAATAATTGTGCGAAGTTTCAGATTGATCCGAGAATGTGTGTGGGAGAAATAACGTTTTTACACGTCTTACTATACAGACAGTAAGACGAGTGTGTTGATATAAGCCTTGTACAAATTCTGCCGCATACACACACAGTCATACTGTAATGTTTATTCTGAGAAGAGAAGGGTAGCTTCTGTCCAAAGTCATCACGTGATTATCTCTTCGAGAGTTAGGCTTAATGGTGATTAGCACGATACATTTTAGACACAATATCTGATCTTTGTTGACATTGTTATTTTGAAAATCCTGCTTACATTGTTTAAGCATTAAAATACACTTACATCGTAAAAGAAGAAAAAAGTTTAGGGGCGATATTTTTTTCTTTATTAAGGAAAGCGTTAAAAAAAAAGGGGGGGGGGGGCAATAAGAGAAATTAAATATGAAGGTTGAGAGAGATTTGGAAAGAAAAACAAAGCAATGTCATGGATGTTATCTTCAACCAAATCAAATTACTTTGTTCTACATGTGAAGGAACGTCAAAATGTTGTTGTTTTTTATGTTAATAAGGGCCCCCACTTTATTGAACACATTTTCCAATACATAACTTATCAACACCTACGATACAACAAAATGTAGCTAATGATAGTTATCTTTTTTATAGAAATCTCCAATATTAAAAATGTCAGCTTTAGGAAACAAAGTATTAGGGTTTATTACAAGAAATTTCTATAAATCAAATAAGAACATAAAACTGTGTTCGGGACCCCTCAACTCAAGAAAATATTAACAAGGTTACAAAGACAGTTTGTGTGGAGACAAACTGAAAATCGGTCCCCGAAGTGGTCCACCCAGGCAGGTAAAAGGAAGGTTTCAATATTATCAGAATGAAATTCTATCAAAGACAAATGACAGAAAATAATTGAGAAAAAAAGGTTAACAGATCTCGTGTGGTGCCCCAGCGGTCCAGCAGGCCAAAGGATAGGTTAAGTGAATGTGAAGTTAGATGTGAACCTGGCCTAACTGATGTCTTATAATTAATATCTAATTGATCTAATTGTTTTGTAAAGGGCAAATCTCTTATTCCTCAAGAATAAAACATTTCGTAAAAAAATATTAAAAAATAAAAAAAATTCTTTGGTTAGGGTTAGGTGTTTTATAGCAGCCGATATGCTGCAGTTCATGCGATAATGTGAAAAACTACTTATTAATTGTTGTTTTAAATTATGTCTGACTTGAATGCATACTAAATAGATTTTTTTCTCTTTTAAAAAAAAATTTTTTTTTTCTGTAATTATAGTACTTAGTATGACAAAACTTACACAATTTAACAATACAAATAAAAAACATTTAACAAAAAATCTACAACCATGTGCATAAATATGTTAAAATATAGTGTACTAGTGCACACCCTAACAAAGAGCCTCAGTGTTTGTTACTATTTATAGTGAATAGTTGTAAAAGTGGTGTATTTTTATGAAAAAAACTGCTTGCATAAGTGATTTTAAAAATGAGATTTTTCTCTTTTAGACAAGAAAAAAGTCTTAATGCAACAGAACTTTGAATGGACTAAAATCTTATGATGTCGGATTTTCACTATCTTTTCTAGTTTACGAGATCTAAACGGGACGGACGGACGGACGTTTCACACAAACTAATAGCGTATTTTCCCCTTTCGAGGGCCGCTAAAAAAACTGGAACAGACACAAAATAGAGCAGTGAGATTCATAACAAACGAATATTCACATTTGACTAGAATAACACATTTAGTAAAATCACTAAATTTAGAAATGTACAAATGTGAAGGTGAAGTTAAATGTGAACCTGTTCTAACTGATGTTATTGAATGATTATCTGTTAGATGTAATTTTTTTTTAAAAGGCCCATCTCTCATTCAAAGCTTCAACAATAAAACTTTTCCCTAAAAGAAAACATTTTTCTTTAGTTTAGTGTACAATAGTCTACATAATATGTGAACGTTACCAATTTCACGCTATTAATACGAAACACTGTTTATTAATTGTTGTATTCAATTATACTCCACATATATGGCTACTAAATACATTTTTATCTTTTTAAAAAATGTAAACATTTTTGCTGGAAATGTATTAGTTAATATGACAGAACTTACTTAATTTAGCAATACAATGAATAGAAAGTCTAAAACCGTTTGCATAAATGTGTTAAATATATAGTATATAATTATCTCTCTTACTAACTATTCTTACATGTTTTTTTTTAAATCATATTTGTGAATATATGTAAAAATGGTCTTTTTTTTATAAAAAACTGTTTGCATAGTTGATTTTAAACATAAGTAACCGTTGCATCAGAAGTTTGAAGATGTAAAATATTATGACGTCGGATTTTCAATATCTTTTCTAGTTTACGAGATCTAAACGAGACGGACGGACGGACGGACAGACAGACCAAACAAAACTAATAGGGGCTATTCCCCTTTCGGGGGCCGCTAATAAAAAGATATCGAACAAGTTAAATTTATATTTAATGTCTGCTCACTTCAAAATGACTTCTTTCACATTACAACAACACATGTGGTTTGGTCTCTCGTCTGTCGCATTCGTCTTCTGTTCCAACCATTTGTATCCACTTAGGTCTACCTCTAACAAGCCTCATTAAAGTTATATCAGAGACTATACAAATACACAGTCTATAGCAATACTTAAATTTTGAAATTTGCTATAATAAAAAAAAAAGACACTTTGATAATAGCCAACACAACGTAGGACCTATTATATGTTAAATTATACTTTCATTTCGGTTATTGTTTTATTGTTTCTGACTTCGATCTGTTTGATCCACTTTCCAGATCATTTTGCTGTGCACACTGACCAAGGTGTTATTGCTGTGCACCCACAGCGCCGCCTCACCAAGCGGGAAGTCAACAATCGAAATGTCGCTGGTTTTACTGCGGAAGAAAAAAGCGCCATATTACAGCTGCACAATACACTAAGAGCCAAAGAGAGTAGCAGCAACATGATAAGGATGGTAAGAGTTAATGACGATTTGTTTCGGTTTGTCGCTGGAACTGTCTCATAACTGTAGCGTTATCTTGTTTTTCTGTCTAGTTAGTTGAAGGTAGGTTTGTATAAATGTATGGACTAGTGCTGGAGCCTTAGTTAAAAGACACCAAGACGTAAAGGAAAGATCACTCTTTTAATTCTAAAAGTCGGACTAGAGTTACCCCACATAACTTAAGCGGCAAAAAAAAAAAAAAGGAGTAGTATACTACAAGTAGTATTCACCCGGACTAAACCATTGTGATCAAGAAGTCATGTAAATATCACTCTTTTATTTCTGGAAGTCGGACTAGAGTTATCCCACGTAAAAAGAAAGAAGGGGGGGGGGGGAGAGAACAAGTAATCTACTCTGTTCTCACCCCTCACGATATAGCAGGGCCGGACTTAACCATTGTGAGGCCCTATGCAAAACGGATTTTGCGGGGCCAAATTTGGGTAGGGTTACGGATAAGGGAAAATTAGTTTGTTGCATTTTATTCATTCTTCTAGATATATAATTCTCTTCATCAAATCTTACTTTATTTTCAAATAATAGTCAGCTAAATGTTTATATTTTATATATCATTGAATAATAAAAAGAAGAAAATTGAAATTGAACCCACGACATTTGCGAATTTCTAATAAATTAGCTAACCAGAAAAAAAGAACTGTTCGAAACTTCAGCTCGAAATAACTCATATTTTTAGCTTCTGAAAGGGGAGTAGCAGATATAAGTTTGATGTGGTCTGTCTGTCTCTCCATCCGTCCTGTTAATAACTCATAAACTAGAAAAGGTATTAAAAATCCAATATCTTATTATTTCATTTCTGATGTAAAGGCTACTTTTTTTTTTTTTTTTTTCTAAAAGCGAAAAATGTAGCTTTTGAAATCAACTATGCAAACAGTTATTTCATTTAAAAAAATACACCATTGTTACAACTATTCGCCATTAATAGTTAAACCAAGAAAAAAAGGACACGAAAGTGAGAGAGATAATTATTTAGCACATTTTAAACACATTTTTGCAAACGGTTTTTCTTACTAAATAAAATGATTTCTGTTAATACTAGCTATTTACATTTTAAAGAACATGTTTAATTTTTTAAAAGAGAAAAACCTATCTAGTATACAAATATAGATAATGTTTGTTGCTCTCTGTTTCCATTTCTCTCTCTCTCTCTCTCTCATCCCCATTTTATTTTATAATCTTTGACCTTTGTAAAGTCAAAAGTTGATGCGCATGTTAAAAGAAAACAAAATGGGGGTTCCAGAGAGTGAACAGAGAGAGAAAGAGCGGAAGGCAGAAAAGGAACTAGAGAACAGGCCGTATAATTTCCTTGCAACAGATACATTTATTCACGGGCTAAAAAAAATTATGTTTGGTTGATATTAAAATGTGGCCCATTTATTTCAATTAAAAAAAAAGTGGGTGTTCCGGCCATAACTATCAGTATAAAGCCTGGGAACAAAACATCGGGCAAAGCGGTGTGTATTGCTATTATTTTATATTTGTAATTAAAGTTAGTCATGTTTCCTACCTGTTATGCTTTTTAAATTGTCTTGAAATTGCGGTATGTTGGTAATAATAATAATAATATTAATCTTTATTGTTCGTAAGGAAATTTGTCTTACAATTTGTGCATTACACCAAACAAAACATTATAACTATATAAAAAAATGTACATTCAAACCAGACTCACTCATAACTCACATGTGAAAAGTTTATATCAGATTGTTTGTACTAATAACTAAATAATACTATTCGTCCACTATATGGTTGCACATCAAGTTTCATATATTTAGAGAACCAAATAGGTTCAACACTGAGAAAGAATGATTGTATTTAAGGCAGGAAAGTAAAGATGTATTGTATGTATTTTATCCTGTGGACATTGTGGCTCATTTGCTTCAAATATCTTGTGTTTACAGAGCTGGAATAGCGACCTAGAAAAATTAGCTCAAGACTATTCGGAAAAGTGTGTTTTTGAACACAGTACAAAACAGTATAGAGGAGATGTTGGTGGATTTAATTATATAGGGGAGAATCTTTATGCTATTACAGGTCAGTGTTTAGGTCTGTTTTAATTATATATGAAAGAATATTTACTTAAGTACGTGTCAGTTTCTGGTTCAAACTTTTTTTTTCCATTTCATATTTGTCACACGTAAATTTCAGTTTGTGCTATACCAAAGATAAGTAACTAAGTCAAAAAGCATAAAGATCAACAAAGAGTAGAAGCCATTCAATCAGTAAAAACATTTCTTTACACAATCAGAATCTAGTCAGCCAATACAAACAAATTAACCGCCATATTTTAAGGCACGGGTTCTCAACCTGTGGCTCGCGACCCATTTGGGGGTTGAAAGACCATTTCCAGGGGTCGCCAAAGAACATCGGAATTTTTATTATTTTTTTTTTTTTTGGAAGGGTTTTTAAAATATATTTTTCGCTTCTTACTTGTTGTAACAAGCAAATTTGTACTATAGTCGATATACATTTATCTTCACAGTGTATCTCTAGTGGAAGACTTTTCACGTTATATTAATATTAAACAAATTATGAAACTATCGTCAAGTATTTGTGAAGTAAAATTAAAAGTGGTAATACCAAATATAGATTTAAGAACACGGGCATAAAGCCAGAAGATACGGATGGCAAATCCAGCGAATAAACAATATCGTTGGAAGGTATGCATGATTATTATTGGTAGTTACTTTGTTGTTTTTCTTTTTTAAAATATTTATAACAGTTATTCGAATGTAGCTGTTGCGACCACATTTTCTTTGTGCAGAATAAATTTTTGAATAATTGAAATTACTGTCCATGAAATGCGACGTAACACCTTTGCGGGATTAAATATTTCTATTGTGAATCAAATGCAATTAAACATTTCTATTGTGCAGCAAATGCAATTAGTAATGCGCCAACGTTTTATAGTCCATTTTATTCTTGTAAACAAATCCATGAACACGGACAAAAGAACTTTAAGAAAAGGAAACAATATGACAATTTTTAGCGAAAGTTTTACTTCAATAGTTTAAGCAGGAATTGAAATGACCTGATCCGTCATTTGTTTTAAAGTTCTATTTGCCGAATGTATGGGGCTAAACAACCGTCAGAGCTTTTCCGATTAGGACATCCAGTATTTTAGTTCTGAAGGCTGATGAGTCAAGAAATATAGACTAAATTAAAACATAGAAGCTCTTGGAACTTCTTATTTGGTGGTTCTCAGAATTACTTGAGCTATGAAATCTCACACAATTAAACAAGGAGTTCTTGTCAACGGCATAGTACATTGCAGGAGCTATGATAGGAGCCGAATTCTTTAATAAATTGAGTGCAATGTCCATATTCAATGACCTGTTTACAGGAGATTAGCTGACATGTCAGGTAATTCAGGAAATGATGTCTTCTCCTTTTCCAATGTTTAGTATTCAGCTTGATGAGTCCACAAACGTTTTACATTGTTCACAATTACTGGTTTACTAGAGATATATACATAATGGCGGGTTTAAAGATTAGTTTCTATACAAACAACTTGAAACGACCTCTACAGAAGTACTAGTAATTCACAAAGTTGAATAATTTTCAGAAAAGTAAGAGACCTCTTGAAAACAATATTTGTGGTGTCTGCACAAATCATGCTCTGATTTCTCTTCATTGTCATACAATTCTGGATCAATTGTCTGCAGTCATTCTTTTATATTTCCGGTTTTTTTTGTTGTGACTTACTCTTCCATTTCCAACGACATAACTTTGTGAAACATGGTTTTTCTGCCTGTTAGTTACAAATCTAAATACAGAAATAAACTTGACGCAAAAGATATGAATCCCTAATCCAGTGAAATAAAAACAAGCTCAACCTTTGCACAAATCTAAATACAGAAATAAACTTGACGCAAAAGATATGAATCCCTAATCCAGTGAAATAAAAACAAGCTCAACCTTTGCACAAATCTAAATACAGAAATAAACTTGACGCAAAAGATATGAATCCCTAATCCAGTGAAATAAAAACAAGCTCAACCTTTGCACAAATCTAAATACAGAAATAAACTTGACGCAAAAGATATGAATCCCTAATCCAGTGAAATAAAAACAAGCTCAACCTTTGCACTAACTTTGGGTGCCTCTGAGCCTACCCAGCTCTAATGGGTACCTGGCATTAGTTGGGGAAAAGTAAAGGTCGTTGTGCTGGCCACATGATACCCTCGTTAGCCATGGGCCATAGAAACTGATGGCCTTTGCATCATCTGCCTATAGATCATAAGGTCTGAAAAGGGGAACTTTACTTTTTACTTACATCAGAATCTATTCAGTCAATACAAATTATTCGCCGTAGTTTTTGCACAGTTACATCAGAATCTGTTCAGCCAATACAATCTATCCACCATAGTTTTACGCATGGTTACGTCAGAATCTATTCAGTCAAAAGAGACGCAAACACACACATAAACCATTACACTGGGGACTCACTTGCTCTTACTGGTGTTAAGCATTGAACTAGACACAACTGATACTGAATCCTGTGACGCATGTGGATATCGTAATGTTTTTTTTTAGGGTCATTTAATGTCACAAGTCCAGTTCAAATGTGGTGGGACGAGTTCAAGTACTATAACTTCAACACCATGTATTGTGAACCTTCCCAGATGTGTGGCCATTACACTCAGGTGAGTCAAATCAAAGGTTGGTACGTCCCTCACTCTACTGGGTGAAAATTCAGGAAAAGAGGGGGGGCTTAGACTTAGGTCCTCCCGCTCCGTTCGACGCATTGGGCGGCAAGCTGTCTCCATAAAGATCTGTCATTGGTAATGGCTGAAGCCTCCTCCCACCTTGGTGTCCACTATTTTGAGGTGCTCCATGAAGGTGTGACGCCAAGTTATACGAGGACGTCCCTGTCTGCGCTTTCCTCGTATTGGCCTCCATGTCATTGCAACTCTTGGTATGCGTAGTTCATTTTGTCGTAGAACATAACCCGCAAACCTCCGTCACAACCTCACTAAGTGTTCGACTCCCAGTTCGGCATAGGATTTCCTTGTTTGAGACCCAATCTTTGTAACTGACTCCCAAAATCCGACTCAGCCATTTTTGTTGAGCCACATTTATTCTCTTCTCAATTTTGACAGATGACTTCCATGTCTCACATGCATATGTTGCAGTTGCAATGACGATTGTGTTGAAAAGATGTATTTTTGTCTCGAGTCCAATGGCTTGTCTTGTCCAAATAGGCTGCAGCCTTTGGAAAATGCTCCCTGCCTTTCCTATTCGGCACGGTACATCATGCATGGTAGGCATCCCCATCATTTGTTATGATGCTGTCAAGGTAAGTGAACTTGTCTAACTCTTCAAGCTTTGACTCGCCAAGTCTGACGGGGACACCCTTTGCCTTATATCCCTCTCGCAAAATTTTAGTGTTATCCAAGTTTATGCAGAGGCCAATTTTGGGTGCCTCTCTATTTAGGCTCGCTTTCATATCTTGTATGCATTTATTTGTAGCCCCGAGTTGTGCAACGTCATCGGCGAAGTCCAAGTCCGTCATTTGGTTTTGCTTACGCCATGGAATACCAAAGGCAGTCTGGTTCATTGCTCTCCTCATTATGTCTCATTATGTTGTCGATGGCTAGGAGGAAAAGGAGGGGAGATAGGATGCATCCCTGTCTCGATGTTAACATCGAAATGGGGGGGGGGGGGGGTAGGCTTATAAAAATTTAGGTTATTAAGTCATTTGGTATATTAAATTTGAAGTTTATGTTAAATGATATAGTAAGCTGCAGTCTTACATTTGCATGGTGGCTACCATTTGCAAAAGGGATACTACTGATACTTATAATAAGAAAAATACATTTTTGTTAGTTCCCCTGAGTCCCATAGATCCTTAGATTTAATAATTAATTAAGTGATATTTCTGAAATAAAATGTGTTGTGGTGCATAAGTTTATGTGCAAAATAGCAGCTCAATCGGATAATACAAAGTTATCTATAAAAAATTAGAATTTTAATTTTGACTTTTTGATAATGACGAAAGTGTGAGCTAATAGTAGGAATGGAAAGAAACAAGTTTCAAAAATTGAAGGAGTTAAAGTATGGAAGAGTTTGGCAAACTGACTGAAATTCTGGCCCTGGAATGTGATTTTAACCATATCTTTTTTGCTGCTTAAACTTTCTCAAGGTAGTTATATTATTTTATTTCCTTTTTCATAATGAATGCTATATCACCTTTTTTAAAACATGTTTTTCTCGTTAGGTTGTCTGGGCAGAAAGCTATGCCCTTGGATGTGGAGTCAAATATTGTCCAGTACTTAAAAGAACTACCTTCCCACGAGGAGGCTATAACGTTGTGTGTCATTATGGACCTGGGTAAGGTCCAATTCAGAATACATGTTCTGCAGTAGACAAATCTTTGTCAAATAACCTAGTCATATTTAACCCTCTAATTATTCCTTACCTCTGACAAACACATAAGTGAAGTCCTATGGTACGCTGATCAGTTTTATGAAACAGTCAAGATTAGTCCTCTAGAAATTTCAAAAGCGAATTGGTTAATTTTAACACGTCTCAAAGTGTAATGCGACTATTTGGCAGCGCTGTTGTGACAATAGACATTTTGGTGAAACTAGGGGTTTTTTTTAGATGTTTTTTGAAACACACACAATGGCATTTATTTTTTTCTATACGAAAATATATCTTCCTCCCTCCCTTTTCAAATAGAAATTGACTGGCTCCACCCCCTTTTTTGTCAGCAGCGGATTAGAGTGCGCTCCCATATTTTGAAAATTGCTAAATATTTTTTTAAAAAAAGGAATATAGTATCTAAACTGCTGCGCCAAAGTGTCACCCCCTCGAACTGGTCCATAAAAGTGATTAGACCACAGCGCACAGAGCAAGTTATTAGCATGATAGTTGCACTAAGCTAAAACAATTATTAAAAATATTTCCAATCACAAAAATGTTTTATTATAGTCTAGATACATTAAAAATTAATTACATGGTTGATTCAAAATAGTTGATACAATGTCTCGCTATATAAGCTTTTTTTTTTTTGTTTCAAAGTATTTTCTTATTATTTTCTTTTTCTCCAGTGGTAACTATCAAGGTGAACAACCTTATAAAAAAGGAAGAGCCTGTAGTGAGTGTCCTGAAGATTTAAAGTTCTGTGTCAATCAGTTGTGTGGTGAGTTTCAGCATGAGGGGCATAGGACTTGTTGAAATCTCTTTATTTTTCTGTCTGTCTCAAGATATGGGATGGTAAAAAATATTTTCACATTAATGGCAACCGAAAGAATGACTGCTGTTGTCATAACCTTCAATCCAAATAATGACTGCTGTTGGCATAACCTTCAATCCAAATAATGACTGCTGTTGTCTTAACCTTCATCCCAAATAATGGCTGCTGATATAAATCTAATAAAAACTTTAATTGAATTTTTTAAAAATCCAATGTTATCACTACTTATTATTATAAAAGTCAACTTTTTTTTGGCTAATAGTATTTTTGTTCTATCTTTCAGCATATCGACCTGTAATTGGCTCCTCTTCTACAAGTTACCACACTTCCATCGGTCAACATGTATTGCTTGTTTTTGTACTTATCTACACTTGTGTGAAACATTTTGTCACTAGATGATTCAAATTTCAGTAAAATCTCTACATTTTCCATGTCTTTCTATATACTTAATTTTACATATTTGAATTTTTAGTGTAAACCATTTTTATGATTTCTTCATTCCATGTACATAAGAGGAGGAAATATATTGGTTTCAATCATGACTTACTAAATGTATTAATGTAAATAAATTTTAAAACATTTTTAATGATATTATTTGTACATTTTACTATATTTTGATCTTTTTTTTTTAAAATCATTTTGTTTTATGTTTCCAAATGGTATTCTATCTAAAAAAAATGTATTTATGAAGATTTTTTAAATTTTATTATAAGGTCATTTTTGTAAATGACTGTTTGTCCATTTAATTAAATTGTCTATGGCTATAAGTATAGTTGTTTTTTTAAATGTAGATTAAGGAGATCTCATTATTTGACTTTGTCTATACCCTTTTCATGTGCTAGAAGACCCTTTTTTACGATATCACTTTCATAAAAAAGAGTTTTTCTGTAATGTTAGACTCAAAGGAAGAATTTAATAAACTGTACCCTCTCATTTCTGTACAGGCTTTGTGTTTTTTTACAAAGTTCACTAGTGCCTAGTGGTTACTTTCTTTGTAGCATTAAAAAAAAAAAGCCAGAAAGATCAATCAACTAACAATTCACCCACATAGAGAAAACTACAAGTAAATAATTTTGAATAATTTATTTTTATAAAATTTTGCACATAGTAGTAGTATGGCTGGTTAGTTAAATTGTTTGAGCTATTACCATTAATGCAAAAGGTGTGGATTCAATCCCAGTACCATTTTTTTTAAACACAAATAAAATATGAATGTTAAGTTTACTATTTTATTTGAACTTACAGTATGGATTCATTTTTTCAATGCTATACTACTTTGCTCTGAGCTTGGTTTCATAAATCCTTATTTTCTTAAACGTTTGTTATTTAATGTACATTCATAGGTAATAGGTACGTTTACTAAACTGTGTAATATTTACAGTAATTTACACATAATTATGTTTAGAGATTCACATCAATTGATACATAATTCTGTCATTTCAATATAACAAAGACTTTGTTTATTTGACCAGCAATTTTCAAAATATGGGAGCGCACTCTAATCCGCTGCTGACAAAAAAGGGGGTGGAGTAGGTCAATTTCTATTTGAAAAGGGAGGGAGGAAGATATATTTTCGTTGTAGTTATCAATCCATGATTGAAAACATCATTACCAACGTTTGACAGATTAAAACATGGTTATGTCATTACATCTTTAAAGTATTTACAATTTCGAGAGAGTAACAATATCGACTCAAAACTTTTTGAAGAAGGCATTTCTAAAAGTCTCCACTAACGTGGTTCTTCTCGACTTTTTTATGTTAGAATGGACGAAATTCTCCCGACTGTACATCCTTATTTTGACAACCTTTGTGTGGCTAAAAATGAAAAGGTCTATGGCTGGAGATGATTTTACTTAGATTAAGCAAATTACAGGCATACGTGCGCTATATGTAATTCAAATGTTATCACATAATAGTATTGGCTAGTGGTAT
The DNA here is from genome assembly GCA_030265305.1 of Biomphalaria pfeifferi. NCBI lineage: Eukaryota > Metazoa > Mollusca > Gastropoda > Planorbidae > Biomphalaria > Biomphalaria pfeifferi. Next base: position 799,453 of record JASAOG010000174.1, on the reverse strand, counting down.
CTCTTTATTAGACGTAATTTGATTTTTTTTCTGACAAGAAAGTATAGTGTGCTCTATTGCAAGAAAGCACTTCAATATCAGCCTGTCCCTTCCTTTTTTTTTTTTTATCTCTTTTTACATAGCTTCTATCAGCTCACACTGTCTGGTAAAAAAATGTGTATGCGTTATTTCTCCCACACCCATTCTCAAATCAAGCTAAAACTAAAACTTCGCACAATTATTCATTGACATAGATAAGACATGAATAAATAAAAAAAAGTAACCAATTAGATAATTAATAACAATTATTTTGTTTAATAGCAACAAGGGAAACTGGTACTTCAGTATTTACACCATATATGGCTAAATTTGTTGGGTTTAGTCCCGTTAAATTATTGTTAATACTATTTCACCTTCGCCGATCAAGTTATTTTAAACAATTATTTATTGTACCTAACAAAACACGAATCAATATTATTGTTAATATTGTTTTAATGGCGGAGTTCTTCCCCTTTAGATAAGCTTTGTTTTTTTTTTTTAAAGGATTTTGTATAATTTGTTTATTATTGCTTTTAAATATCTGATAAATCGGAGGTTATGGCCAAAGTAAACTGTATAGGCCTACTACCTTTACGCCTTACCTTAGCTGATCAAAAGCCGTTACAAAAGTTCTGTGACACGTCAATTTGTTGGACTGCTAAAATCTACAACAATTTTACATTCAACATAAAACGGCGAAGACTTTAATGCACTCCAGTCTGCTGTTGGCTGGGTCACTTTACTGTACCGAAACCTAATTTGAAGGCCAAATATTGCAACACCATTAGTCTTTTATTTTTAGAGCTTACTTAAATTGCAACGTAGTCTAAGAATGATGCACATGCATAAAGCTCAATAATTCTAATCGAAGTCTCAATGTCAAAGCGGACTCCAAACGTGACAGTTTGGCCACCCAGTTTCATTCTGATATCTGCAACAGGAGATATTTTAAACACGACTATCAGATCTTTGACATTAGGCAGATGTTTTTAGTGCCTACTTGAACAATGTAATTTATTATTCCATCGTTTATCGCACTAATAGGCCTATATCGGAAATGGAAATTTCATGACCCAGTTTAACAGCTGCCACAGTATAATCAATTATTAAATGTGGAGATAATACAGCATAGTGAAGAGATATGTTGGCTAAAAAGAAAATGTTGAAGGCACTTTGTTACAAGCATAATATAGAATCAAGGTGGGGGAAAAGTTCATACGGTACGTCAAAAGGCATTCTTTAACCTGTACACTATGAAGCACGCGTGCATAATGATACTACAAAATTAAACTAAATGACAGATTGTCCGTTTCAGAATCAAAGAACATTCTAACGGTACTAGCCCAAATTTTCTGCAAGCAGGCGGGAATTAAAACCTCGAGACTATTAAGACGATAGTCTTCGGAATATAGAACACGATTAGGCCGACATTTTGACACTTCTTACGCGTGCTGCTGAAGTATATAGTCCATTTGAGTGTTACTAAGCTTGTATCAACTAAGTCTGTCTGGTAAAAGGTTTGTACACGTTATTTCTCCCACACCCAATTTCGGATTAAGTTGAAATTTTGCAAAATTATTTATTGTACCTTACAAAACAGGAATGAATTTTTAAAAATTAACCAATTAGTTAATTAACTAGTGGTATTTATTTATTTTGTTTGGTATCGAACAAGGGAAAGAAATTGTACTTGACTGATGTTGTGGTATAAGTTGAATTAATCCCCTTTATACTTTGAATAGAGAATTAGATCGTCGCTTCAAAGTTCGACACTATCAATAGATAACTATTAAACCTTCTATTTTAATAAACACTTCGCGTGCACAGTAGTTAATCTGTTGACTTGTCTAGGCTTGATCTCTCCAGTTTGAATTCAAGTCATACAACTTTTTTTTTCACAGATACCCCCTTTCTTTCCCTTCCCCTTTCCCAACTGGTCTAGATAAGTGATTGGATCATAGCGCATCGAGAAAGCTAAAAAAGCATGCGCTAAACAAAATCAATTGGTAAAAATATTTCTAATCGCACACATTTATTATTGTTAGTCTAGATATATTACACATTTAATCACATGACTTATCCGTTTGATTGTCAGAAGAGCTAAGCCAAAGGCTCTTCGAGCTCTAGGCGTGTAAGCCTGCTTGAACAACCGTTCTGTCTGGAAGAGATCCAAGTCAATGCCTATGTAAAGCATTGCTATTTCATATAAGCTTTGATTTAAAAAAAAAAAAAACTATGTTTGATATTTTTCTTGTTTAAGTTTTAAAATGATTCAAAGCTGTGTATTTTATTAAATGCATACCCCCAATCACTCTCTCTCTCTCTCTCTCTTTCTCTCTCTCCCCTCTCTATGCGTGTTTGTATACTAATAGTCTTGAAAACCAATGACTTGGCAGACTTTAAGTCTCTAATTAACATGCACGACTAGATTGACACATGGATACAAGTAGGTCGTAATTATCTACTTTTTGAAGGGACGTCTGTTATATAAGTATAAAAGTTACACATTTTTTATAATCAAAAGTAGACCAAGCAATTATGGAGAATTGCTAGATAAAGCACATCTGGCACTGACTTATACTTTAACGCATTATCTTGTACAGAGAAATCTTAATAAATCGCATTTTAAAGTTGTACAACAAATGAAACAAAAAGTTGCTTTCAACAAAGGGTTTGTTAATATTTATAAATGTATATTATCATTAAATAAGTTTTGTTACGTTAAAATAAAACATTTAAGTTAGGGTTAGGGTTAAGCAGGCCCTGAAGGTTCCTTAGAGTAATATAAATTGCATATTCAATAAATGTTTAGCTCAAAGTTTCTCCAACTTCAGTCTGTGACGCCCCCTCCCAGATGAAAAAAGAAAAGTTAGTTTCGCGCCCATTTGGCCAGCTAAGTACTACTGTATCACTAAAGTGTTTGTTGATGCGCAGTTGTTGGTAAATATGCTTCACCCTTGACAATACGGAAGGACTCATTCCAAAGGCAATGAATGAGAGATTTGTTTGTTAATACGTAGTTTGGCACTTGTTGATACTTACCGTATTGCTAATCATGAGCGTAGACAGATTTTTTTTTCGGGTGGGGGTGGAGGTCTTCCCTCCCCCCCCCCCCCCCGCCACCATATATATATATATATATATATATATATATATATAAGTTGCAAAGGGAAAAGATATATATATATAATCTTTATTGTCCGTAAGAATTTGTCTTACAATTTGTGCATTACATCAAATAAAGCATTATAACTATAAAAATAAAAAAATGTAGATTCACACAAAACTCACTCATAATTTACATGTGACAAAGTTTATATCACTTTGTTTCTGTTTAATGATTTGATTGCCAGAGGAACAAAAGAGTATTTGTGTTTGTTTGTCTTTGCTATCGGTGTCTTATATATCTTTTGTGATATTAAAATCACAAAATCCTAACCCAAAGCGTGATTTTTTATTTCTAGAATCTTTTAAGCTTTTTTAAGGATGTTTGTCTCAAACAGCTGCTCAAATGAGTTTTTTTTTTTTTTTGCTAATGACTTTACCAGCAGCATTTAGGATTCTCTGGAGTTTATTTTTATTATTGTGCTCAGATTGCCATACCAGGAAGTGATATTAAAATTTAAAATATTGCAGATGTGAGCGTGATAAAACATTGCCAAGGCCTGTTCGCTAACATTCAAAGAGGACAGTTTTCTCAGTAATCATCATTTTTGCCCTTTTTTTGTTGATATAGGTATGTGGTGGGTTTGGCACAGCGAAGAGCTAAATAAATGAGAAAGGCAACTCGTAGGCCGATTTCAATCTGTTTATATACACACTAAAGGTCGTACACTAAAGACCTGCACAAGGCAAACATAATATAACACACATTAAAATACATTCTCAAATTACATACGGGTACAACTTAACATAATTAACATAATAGGCCTAAATGGTTAGACCAATTTGTACAACTCACATCCAATTCTAAATACTAGATCTAACAAAAAGAAAATCTTATAGTGTAAACCTATCATCTCTTATAAGAACATAAGAGATTTGGAACATCAGAAACATTATCAAAATAAATGACAAAGTAGTTCTCTAAAAAAATCTATTAGTTGTTCTCCATAAAACAAACATATATTATTGTAATACATGGGCGTAGCCAAGATTTTTTTCGGGGGGGGGGAGGTTGGGGGGGACGCCTCCCCCCCCCCCCCCGCGGAAAAAATGTATATATATATGTGTGTGTGTGTACATAATTAATCTTTATTACATTCTGACCCTTTCGGAAGACGTTTATTGTGCCTTAGAATAGGTTCTTCCTGGAATTAGTGGAAAGTTTGTAGACTCCCTGCCCTTGCTAGCAAGGGGGTCTGGGGGAGCTCGCAGCGCTCCTCTCAGCGCGGGGCGAAGCCCCGCCGCCGAGTACTATTTCTGGTATTGAAAGCCAACAAAATGCATATTCTGAGGTATCTACAGTGCATTATATTGCTATTAAAAAGTTTTATTTCAAAAAACCTAATGTGCTATTCTTACTGGCTTAGACCCTCTCGCGCAGTTCGGCGCATTTTCCGGCAAGCTGTCCCGCAAAACCTCATGCGACGCTCTGTCAGAACCTTACTAAGGGCTCGACTCCCAGTTCGGCATATGATTTATTTGATTTAGACCCGATCTCTATAACTGACTCCTAAAATCTGTCTTAGCCATCTTTGTTGAGCCACATTTAGTGTTTTTCAATTTCGGCAGAAGACTATTCACACTTTCTTAATGGAGTCCAAGTCACTGGTAGAAATTTGTTACCTCTCTTGACTACGCTCTTGCAATTACATGCCTGTATTTCGCTTTAGATTTTATATCGAAAAGAAAAGTTTATCGTCAAAATCATCTGTTGAGGGGTTTTAAACTAAAAAATCTCTGGAGTTTTTTGTTGTTTTTTTTAAAATTCAAAACCCATTTAGCTACGATCATAGAATTTGGTGACTGTAGTTTGCTTTAAAATAATATTGAAGAGAAAGGTTTCCAACTCAAAACGCTCTGTAGGGGAATTTTAAACTCAAAACCATCTGGAGGGGTTTTAAACTTTAAAGAAAAAGCCATCTGGAGGAGGGGGATTTAAACTTAAAACCCCCTTTGGCTACGCTCATAGCATTTTGAGGCGTAATTTGCTTTTTTTTTAATATTGAAGAGGTAGCTTTCAGCTTCAAACCCCGCTGGCAGGGGGTTTTAAACTCAAACCCCCTTTGGCTACGCTCATAGATTTTATAATGTGTAATTTTTTTTTTATATTGAATTGGTACTTTTTAGCTTCAATCCCCAACTGGAAGGGGGGGGGGGGGTTAAACTCAAAACCCCTTTGGCTATGCTCATAGAATTGTGATTGTGTAATTTGCTTTTTTTTTTTTATTGAGAAGGGGTTTATCGTAATTTTTGGAGGCGTTTTTAAAGTTAAAATCTTCTTTAGCTGTTTTCTTAGAATTTGGAATTGTCGTTTGCATTTTTTTTGTTTTGTTTATAGAAGATGGGGATTTAACTGCAAAACCCCTGGTAGGGGGTTTTAAACTCAAAGCCCCTGGTAGGGGGTTTAAACTCAAAACCCCCTGGTAAAGGGATTTGTATCTCAAAACCCCCTGATAGGTTTTTTTAAATCTCAAAACCACCTGGTAGGTGGTTTTAAACTCAAAACCCCCTGGTAGAGGGTTTTTAACTCAAAACCCCCTCGGCTGTGCTGTGGTAAGTGATGATTTAGTATTAAAATCTCACCTAAAATAAACAAAATGAAAGCAAAAATCAGTCACTTAATTCCGTCCCCCCCCCCCCCCCGCAGGGGGATTTTATTTGGGTTGAACCCAAACCCCCCGGCTACGCCCATGTTGTAATAGTTTCGCTCGTTTCCTTTCCATACAAAAGACTAAGATAACGATGAGGCCTACATAGAAGAAATCTATACACTAATTCTTAAAACCAGTATCTACACACTGGTTGTAAAAATATATTTACATGCTGGCTCCTAAAATAAGGATAGTCCAGCAACATGGACGAAAACCAGGGTAGCAATATTCTATATAAAAACAGTAAATATATATCTTAATATCTTAATCTTATACTAGTTTAAACTAGTTATACTAATGTTATACTCTAACTCTATAGTATAGCCTACTGTCTAATATAAGAAATGAAGTGGGGGTTTTATCGACAATTTCGGAGGGGTTTTAAAATAAAAATCTTCCTTAGCTATGCTCTTGGAATTTGGGTATTGTCGTTTGCATTTTTTTTTTGTTTTTTTTGTTTTGTTTTATAAAAGAGGGGGGGGGGGTTAACTGCAAAATCCCCTGGTTGAGGGTTTAAACCCCTTGGCTGCGCTTGGGCTAGTGATGGTTTAGTATTAAAATCTCACCTAAAATAAACAAAATCAAATTAAAAAATCAGTCATTTAATTCCGATCCCCCCTGCGAGAGGATTTCATTTCTGGGGGGGGGGGGGGGGGGTGAACCTCTGGCTACGCTCATGCATGGATCTGTGCTTTAGACCAGTGGTGCCCAACCTAATTCAACCTGCGGGCCATTTTAATTTCCTACACTCGTGTCGCGGGCCACATGACCAAAAAATGTTTAAAAAAAACAACTTGAAATTGACCTAAAACTATTTCATTAAAAACCCGTGGATCTAGTAATTACATTAATAATTTGGTATATTATCTTATCTTATATAATACAGACGTTACTTCAAAAAAGAAGATGATATTTGAAGTTTATCCTTAATCTATTTTTTCTACGTGTCTGGACATGGCTTTATATTTAGTTCTCTACTTAAATTGCAACTTATTTAGTAGTTATCCTAGCCTTTAATTCATGTTTTTGTCTCTTTTTGGTCAATATTCCCATGGATCCTCCACGTCATAATTGTTTTTTGATGCTGTTGCTGTATGTTGTTTATTAAAACAGCCAGACTTTCTTTATAAAAAAAAGTTTGTTGGCTTATTACCATGTCCCACAAAAAAAAAAAAAAGATCCGTTCAATGGCTCTGGTTTTTAATTTCCTTTTCATAAAGGCACAAATGTTAAAGCTCGTGGTACCAATTTATCAGAGGAAAAGTGAGGGCCCTAACGTAGGTAAAGAAGATTTTCAACCTTTATATTTTATACACTTTATACCGACGTTTCGGCGGGCCGGATGGAACCTCGTCACGGGCCGGATCTGGCCCGCGGGCCGTATTTAGGGCATCGCTGGTTTAGACCTATTCATTATAGTTCCATGTTCATAACAGCAGCTCTAATAAGAAAGGCTTACATCTAGCTGATTGGTAATGGCATAAGTGTCCCCAACAGTGAAAAATTATTAATGCTCATTAGGTGAAGAAAGATGTGTTTTAAAATGGTGTGTAACGAAAGGCCAAAGGCAACTATATATATATATATAAATACCCCAAGTGTGTGTGTGTGTGTAGGGGGCAATCAATGTTTTTCAGTTGGCAATATCTGCCGTTCGCTTTTTTTTTTTTTTTTTTTTTTCAGTTGTTACATTTTTTCACCACTTCAAGGTAGACAACCGATATCAGTAACAGATTGTACAGTGGACTCTAGTGAAATCTAGTGACACTGTTCTTGTTAAGAGAAGATTTAGACACTTCTAAGTTCTATTAGACTGTCTAGAGACACTCTACTAGAAATATAGATCTATATCTAGATATAGAATCTTCTTAGATCTAATTCTGGATGTCTAATATAGTCGACTAGATTTTAAGATTAGATTAATAATTAAAATCTTTGAATCTAGACTTTCTCAGTTTCTGAACTCTGTAGTCTGAACTGTAAAAAAAATGGATCCAGCAGGGAGTAGCAAAAAAAATAGGTAAGCTTTTAAGTTTATTTTGCAGTGAGATCACATTATTATTATTGTGATTTACAAAAAAATGGTTGACATTGAACCCTTGTTGTGAGCTTGTGTCATGTCCAACTTATTTTACTATGACCATGTAATGTTATCTTATCTAGATCTATGTAGTGTTGTCTACTATGTACAGTTACTTACTTACTACAAGATTATCACTGAGATTATGATCTAGCTGATTCTAGCTAGATTGCTTGATCTATCAAATAATTTAATTAATAAAAAAAATTTGATCTATAATCTAGATCTATATATTATGTATAAAATCTAAATCTAGATTGACTAGATGTTTCTATTCTGACTCTAGCTAGACAGTCTAGTATCTAGAGCTAGTATTAATAACTGAATTGATATTCCTTCTTATTTTTATATTTTTATTTAGAGAACAAAATATAATAAATGAAGAAATGGCAACAGGAATGTGTAAGAATGACTTTTTGTTGTTGGCTTGGGGGGGGGGGGGGGGAGTATATACATAAAAGTGATACTAAAATTTATGGACCCAAAATAAGAGAGCATGTGTATGAGCTGGGGTGCATCATGAAGTGTGTCTTTCCAAATCAAGTCAAAAGTTTATGTGGGAGAAATCACGATAGGCATGTAAAAAAAAAAATGGGTGTTCCAGAGGGCGAAAGAGAGAGGGTAGCTGTGAAATTTCATTATAACAGTTACAATAATTCATGGGCTAAAAAAGTATGTTAGGTTGATCGTTAAAACATGGACTTTTTAATTTTTTTAAAAAAGGGTATTCAGGAAAGAGAGAGCAACACATGAAATTTCATTGTAAGATAGAGATCGATACATTAATTCGCTGGCTAAAAAGTATGATAGTATAATTGTTAAAATGAGGTCCATTTATTAAAATTCAAAAATGAAAAGAAGGGGTGATTTGGCCACAATAAATAATGGGAACAAATTAATGGGCGTACCCTGTGCGTACTACTTGTAAGAATATAAATAATTCAATAGATCTATTTCTATAGTATAGAGCAAGTGACTTTCAGTCTTGAAAGAGTAAGCCTACTGACTACTCTATTTCTAGTTATGCACATATTCATCTCAGATTTTGATAGAATCCTCAGAACCCCCAACGTAATAATGAGACCAAAAAAGTAACTATATATATATAATTACTTCTTTGTTCTCATTATTACGTTGGGGGTTCAGAGGATTCTATCAAAATCTGAGATGAACTGTAAAGTGGTTTCCAGATCAGGCAGCTCTCCTAGAAATCTAGTTTAGTTATATTATCAGCTCCAGAAACTAGTCTTTCTAAGTAAGTTAGAAGAAAAACAATTGTATTATGTATTTAAGTGTATTTAGATCTTGAAGGTCTTTTGTCTATAAATCTATAATTCTTAAAATAAATAAAGTCTTTATTATTTACATTTATAACAAATAAAATTTAATAATTTGATGCCTATGACATTATGCCTATCATAGCATGTGTTAGGTCTTTTTAGAATAATATTACTGCATTATTATTAAATATTAATGTGTAGATGTATTACAGTAATTTTGTGAATTACAATTGTGTACTTTGTATTATTTTATAACTTGTAATATTTTAGGCCCAAGTTCAGCCCGACAGCCACACCATACACACTCTGTTATACATAAATTAATAGACGAGGTTTATGATGATTTAAGAAAATAATGAATTTAATCTAATGATATATTTACAAATGAACTGATATATGATGAATGATAATAATAGTATGAATATCAATAGATATATATATATAATAATATGTAATCTAATATGATCCAGTTTGTCTCTTTACTATATATAAATGATCATTATTTGAACAACATCATTACCTTAAAAAGTATTCATTACAAGTTGTTCAGATAGACTTCCAACACAACTGGTAATCCACATAGATCTAGCCTCTAGATCAGATACTGTTCACTGATGACAATTCCAAAAGTTTATAGTTTACACTGTAACATCAGGTCTGACCATGGCGACCTGCAGTCTGGAATCTGGAACCTCAGACTCATGAAAAACCAACTTGAACAGCAGACGACCAACTAACTGAGATGAAGACCTCAGTCCTGTAGACTAATGCAGTACTCTTAATATCGAAAACTGAGACTGGAACTGATACTTGACACTGAGTCTAACACCTAGACTTGAAACTGAGTCTAACACTTAGACTTGACACCAAGACTAAGACCAATACTTAGACTTGGCGCTAAAGCCCTATAGAAAGATAAAAGAAAAGATTCTTCTAATCATCTAGATCTAGTCTAATTATAGACTTACTAATACGATCGAATCCAAATAGAAAAACTATGCAATGAAAATAAAACACCCTAAACAGGGGTCAAGATAATCCAACAAGAAAATGTCCAAGGCAAATGCTAAGGCTATCCAGTAACATAAGCCAAGGAGAAATTCAAGAGCTCTCAAGACACGTCTTACTGTACCAACGTACAAAAATGTCGCAGCCGATAAATATGACAAAAGTCACACACACACCTCTACGTCACAAGACAAAAACTAGATCAGTCCCCGAAACTACACACTAAAATAAAAATGAGTGTGAATGACATCCTCAATATAGTGATGAATGCCGCACTAAGCAACCAATTCAATGGATGCGACAGCATGATTTGTTAGTTTTGCTTAGTACAAAATCTGTTCAAATAGTAAAAGCTTTAGGGTTATTAGGGTACAGTATTAACTTTTTTAAAATTTGGCTTTTAATCTAAATTTCTTCACAATCATTAACATTGTTAAAGTGTTTGCATTAAAATTGATATATTTTAAGTCAAAGCCAGAAATATAACTGTACAATAAAGACATTTACTGCTAGTTAAAAACTGTCTTTTTAAGTAGATTTGTAATAGCCTTTTTTTTATTTCAGCTATACTTATGAAGATGCTCAAGGAATTGCAGAGAACATTTTAGCCAGAGTAAAAAGTCATCCAAAATTGGCAATTATTTGTGGGTCGGGTCTTGGCAAACTTGCAGATATGGTTGAAGACAAGGAAGTCATTCCCTATGGTGACATTCCAGGCTTTCCAGTTAGCACAGGTTCTTCCTTTATTCATCCCAATTACATGTAATTTTGTAGCACAAGTAAGTAAAGATTCACTATAATAGTCTATGGAACAGATGATGTAAATGTTATCTGTTTTAGATGCTAACAATGAAGATTTCTTGTAGCCTACACACTTGCAATCACTTTTACAGGAAAGACGCTGCTATGAAAAAAAAAAAAATATCATATCTGTCATTGTGATTTCTTCTTAAGACTTTTTGTTTCAATAGCTAAGTTCTTGTCCACCATATAAGAATTATTGTTAAATGTTTCATTTTTAAAATGCTTTTGGTTTCTAATCATTATTTTTAGTAATGATCTTGTTTTTAAAATGTCCAGCAATGCAAACATGTTGTAAAAACAGATAATATGCAACAATTGTCAATCACACTAAACCTTAGTAGTTGTGGTCTTGAACCTCTTTTATTATTCCATGAATAAGCTGTTGTAGATCTGCCTCTATTGGCATTCTTTACAAAATGTAAACCCCCTGCCCATTTCCTTGTGGCTTTAACATTGTAATGATCTAGTAGTGTTACCACATAGGTGTTTTATAAATCTATAAAGAATATAGCACAGGAATAAAGTCTGTAAAATTGAAGCTTTAATATTTTTAAAATATTTATATCTCTGAGTTAAATGTACTAGTTTTACTAAGATTTAGATTTATTAAGCAGAATGAATAAACTAACAAACCCCAAAATTGTCTTTCCTTATATACATTTTCTTTTCTTTTTTATTATTCCATGAACAGCTTGACTTACAGAATCAACAAGCTATTTTTAGTCCTTCTAGTAAACTTCAGTAAATGTCATACCAGCCAAAACCTCAGCTGTAAATAAGATAAGAAAGAAGGGGTTGTCAGATTAACCTGTGACAATAGCAAAGACAGATGCAAAACAATAGAGATCCATATCATTGGGTTTTTGGTAGTGGAATCTGGCCATTATCTTCATTTCATTCTCAAGTATTATAAATAAATGTAAGCCTAAAGTCTTTACTCATATGATTTCCTAAGTTTTCTTTTGTGATGAAAGATTTACGTCATCATCATCATCATTCCAGTGGCACTAGAGCCCATGGAGGGCCTTGGCCTGCTTTAGCACATCTCTCCATTCTGATTAATCCTGCTTGGACTTTAAGCTGTTGTAGATCTGCCTCTACATCATCAAGCCACTGTACTCGTGGTTGGCCTCTGGGGTACCTGCCTTTTGTTTTTTTTCTAGTGAATAATCTTTGCTCCTCTGTTTTCTGACATTCGTTCAAGGTGGCCTGCTGAAAGATTTACATAGAATTAAATATAAGTTCTTGGGGATTAGGATATGCATTGGGGCGGATATTTTATTTGTGAATTTACTTAAATAAGTTATAACTTGTGGACATTTAAAAAATATGTTACAAAGATCCTTCTCAACCCTTTAATAATATAATTCTTATAAACTCTTTTGATATACCCTGCAGGGTTGGGCAAACAATAATGGTTTTAAATTTTCGGACTCCAAAACAGTTAGTATGCATTTTTGTAATTTAAGGGGACTCCACCCAGACCCTGAACTATTTATACACAAAAAGAAGATCCCTGTCATGAAAACTACAAAATTTCTAGGCCTCACCCTAGATTCCAAATTTAATTTTCTCCCCAAATGCCAAAAGTCATTAAACATACTTAGAGTACTCAGCCATACGGACTGGGGAGCTGACAGAGACCTTGCTGCTGCTATATCGGAGTCTAATTCGATCCAAGCTAGACTACGGATCCATAATATATGGAGCAGCAAGGAAGTCGTACCTAAAAATAATGGGACCAATACAAAATGCTGCCTTGCGTCTCTGTCTCGGCGCGTTTCGTACATCACCTATCCCAAGTCTCCATGTGGAGGCTGGAGAACTCCCCATGGATATAAGAATGAAAAAGCTTGCAATACAGTATATAGTCTAGCTAAAATCCAACCCCACGAACCCTGCTTTCGACTCCATATTTAACCCCACAGAAGTAGAATTATACAATCGAAGGCCTAACGTCATACAACCATTGGGCCTTCGAATGAGAGAACCCATCCAAAATTTAACCCCACCCATTGACCAAATCTCTAAAATAGAAACCCCTCAGAATCCTCCTTGGCTAATGAATAAACCCAAATTAAATTTATCCCTCCTTAATTTCAAAAAAGAAAATACAGTCCCAAGCATACTACAAGTCCACTTTAGGGAACTGCAGGAGAGCTACGGAGATTGTGGCACCATCTACACTGACGGATCTAAAATGGATGGAAAGGTCGCGTGTACCTGCTCCTTTCGGAACAAAACTATCTCCTGTAGACTCCCCGATGGCTGCTCCATCTTTACATCCGAATTGCATGTAATATCGCTTGCACTTATGGCTGTCAAAGCATCAGAAAGGAGGAAATTTATAATCTGCTCGGACTCCAAATCTGCATTGCAAGCTTTGGGGCGGATGAAGACTGACATTCCATTGGTACATAAGAGCCTGAAGCTGTTGGACCAAATAACAGCCGACCATAGGGATGTCACCTTCATCTGGGTCCCCTCCCATGTGGGCATTGAGGGAAACAAAGCCGCAGACAGAGAAGCAAAGAGAGCCCTAAATCATCCGGTGTCAGGAACCCAAATCCCCTGCTCGGGATAAAGTATTGCCTCTGCCACCTATCAAGAGTGGCAGGACCGATGGGAGGCTGAGACTCACAATAAACTCAGGCAGATTGTGGCGGATGTCAGGTGGCGGTCCACATCTAAGGGTCTGACAAGGCGTGGTAGCACGACCATGTCCAGACTTAGGATTGGCCACACCTACATCATGCACTCTTTTATGCTGAAGAAAGAAGAGCCCCCACTTTGTGAGTATTGTGACTCTCACCTCACCGTGGAACATATCCTCATCAACTGCCCCAGATACCAGGATGTCAGGGAGAAATATTTTAGAGCCACTAATTTAAAAACACTACTCAATACCCTGGGAATGTACTGGGCTTTATCTTCTTATCTTATATAATACAGACATTACTTCAAAAAAGAAGATGATTACGTCCTACGCGTCATGCATTTAGTCATGCATATTAACCAATGACTTAAATTCTGCCAAGTCATTGGTTTTTCTGGCTAGCTCAGGCTACCCATTCCATGCTCTAATAGCACTAGGGAAGAAGGAATATTTGTACAAATTTGTCCTAGCATATTGGACGAGGAATGTGCCTTTATCTTTATGTCTTTCAGAGTATTTTATTAAATTTTGTTTTTGTATTTGAAGATTATGGTTCAGTGTTTTATGTATAATTGCTACTTTACTTTTGAGTCTTCTGTCCTGAAGGCTTTCTAAATTTAGTGATTTTACTATAGGTGTTACTCTAGTCAAATCTGAATATTCATTTGTTATGAATCTCACTGCTCTATTTTGTGTCTGTTCCAGTTTTAATGTTTTCTTGAGTTGAGGGGTCCCAAACGGAGGATGCATATTCTATTATTGGCCTAACCAAGGTTAAATAACATTTTAGTTTTATGTTCTTATTAGATTTATAGAAATTTCTTTTAATAAATCCTAATGCTTTGTTTGATTTTTTTATAGTTTCATCAATATGTGGATTCCATGACAGTTTTTCATTTATTATAACACCTAGGTATTTTGCGTTTTTTAGTCTGTGTTACTGGTTTACCATGAATAAGATAAGTGGAATTAATTTGTTTTAGTTTTTTTGTTACTCTTAACAACTGACATTTTTCTGGGTGGAAAGGCATGCTCCAATTTGATTCCCATTTCTGTAATTCATCTAATTCTCTTTGTAAAATATCTGTGTCTTGTGTTGTTTTTATTGTTCAATATATTATGCAATCGTCTGCAAATAATCTGACTTTTGTTCCTGAAGTAATGCAATTTATGTAAATTAAAAATAGTAGTGGACCCAAGACTGTTCCTTGAGGTACACCTGAGTTTACTGTTATCGGTGTTGATTTAGAGCCATTTATTATTACAGTTTGTTTTCTCCCTATAAGAAAATCTTTAATCCACTGATGCAGTGGACCATTAATGCCAAAATATTTTTATTTTTTAAGCAAACTATGGTGGTGAACTTTGTCAAAAGCCTTAGAAAAATCTAGTGAGATAGCATCTATTTGTTCACTATTATCTAAACCTTTTGAAAAGTCATCAATTAGTCCTATTAGTTGTGTTTCACATGATCTATATTTTCTAAAGCCATGTTGGTATGGGGTGAGGACATTATGTTTGTCTAAGTGGTTTATGATGTTGCTACATATTATGTGTTCTAGGATTTTACATGTGATGCTGGTAAGTGATACTGGTCTGTAGTTTCCTTGGTCAGATTTTTCTCCTTTTTTTTAATGGGGGGTGACATTAGCTTCTTCCAAACCTTAAGTACTCTGCCCTGGTTAAGTGAAGCCTGAAAGAGTATTTTGAACACTGGGGCTAGCTCATTGCTTAGTTCTTTGAGTAATCTAGCTGGAATACCATCAGGTCCAGACGCTTTATTTGGTTTGTTGTTGGCTAATAGTTTTTGGATTCCATTTTCTTGGTCTACTATATCTTCTATGTTGTCTACTTGGTTCAAATTCAGTAATATGTCTTTGTCTCCTGGGGCTGAGAATGCTGATGCAAATTATTTGTTTCGGATGTTTGCTTTAGTTTCATTATCATTATGTATTATGTTATGTTCATCTTTTAATGGCGCTATTCCTGTTGTTTCCATTTTCTTAGACTTAATGTATGACCATAGGTTTTTGTTGTTATCTTTAGATATTACATTGTTTATGTATTCACTCTGCAGCTGTCTGCTTACTTTTTAGGTTAAGTGTTTAATTTTTATATACTTTGTAAACTCTTTCTGCCTTATTTTCTATATAGGTTTTCCTTCTGTTACAAAGCTTCTTTAGTCTATTATTAAACCAGCATTTATTTATTTTGTTTGATGTGTATTTAGGACCTAACCCTAACCCTACACTTAAAGAGACAAATAAAAATGCAGTTTTTTGGATTATGGGTGATTTCAACCTACCTGATATAAATTGGAAAACGCTAACCATAGATAAACACCAAAACCTTAAGGCCATAAATGAGCTTTTCATAGAGAAACTTTACACAACCTAAGTTTAGATCAAATCATAAAATAATTAATACTAGTGTTAGTGTGCTGGAATGTTCAATTACAGTAGTTATTGTAGTCTTTTTTTTTATTCACGATTTAGTTCCTGGCCATGAAGGAAAACTTGTTTTTGGTACTTTGAGTGGCAAAAGTGTTGTTTTAATGCAAGGAAGATTTCATTGCTATGAAGGCTACTCTGCTCAACAGGTTAAACTCTAATTCACTGTATATAGTCTAACTTTTTATTTTTCAGTTGTTTTTTTTTTTTAGTTTGATTTTTTTTTGTTGTTGTTGTCATATTTAATTTTAATTTTTGCGTCATATATTTTGTTAATTGAATAGTTTTCATTTTTCATACTCTGTTCAAACTACATGTTTCAGACAACTCTTCCTGTTCGTGTGTTTCACCTGATGGGTATAAAAACATTGTTTGTCACCAATGCAGCTGGAGGCATCAACCGAGGATACAATGTGGGAGACATAATGGTTATTAAAGACCATATAAACTTGGCAGGTTTTGCTGGAGTGAACCCGCTTGTAGGACCTAATGACACAAGGTATGTCAGATTAGTTCAATTACACACTTTATAAAATTTCTAATGGAGATTGTGAAGCTAAAGACCTACATCTTTTACACCCTCATTTCCATATTTCATTTATTTTTTTTATATTCAAAATATATAAATTGTTTTTACAAGTTCATTTTAAAAAAAAGGTTTTAAATTTTGATTCATATCTATACTTATTGTACAACATTGAAATTTACAAAATAAGAAGATTAAAATTCTTTCTGATTTTGTGTAATATCTTTTGTTTTCATGTAATTAATAACATCGTGTGCTGATCATCAACATTGTATTCCTCTTTTATTTGTAAAGATTATCTTCCCTTCATTTGTATTGGACTTTTTGTTCCTTCTGTTTCTCAGATATGGTCCACGCTTCCCACCTATGTCAAGAGCTTATGACCTTGACATCCGTAAGCTGGCTCTTAGTCTTGCTAAAGAGATGGGATTTGGAGATTTCATCAGGGAAGGTGTATACAGTGCACTAATCGGCCCCAACTTTGAAACTGTTTCAGAATGTAAATATTTACAAGTTGTTGGTGCTGATGCTACAGGTGAGCTCAAACTTACTTCTTACATAAAAATATATTGCTTTGTTAACATTCAATGTCAAGGTTAATTCTTTGGCTGTCTGACCAATCTAAAAATAAGCTTTTATTCATTTTATCTTCAATTTTTACTTGTTGACACATACATCATTGGACAGTTTTCATTGCCATAAATAAATATTGCCTAGATTTAAAGGTAGAGATGGGAAACAAACCGAACTCGAACCTCACTTACGACTGAACCAGCGATATGATTTGACAGTTATTTATAATATTTGTACTTTAATGAAATGGAGATTCAAAGAAAAATATACTCTGAATGTAAAAACTACCAGGAAAAGTGGACAGATCTTATCCTTTTTGTGGAGCATGGAAATAAGCCAATATGTTTGATTTGTATAGAACTGATAGTGGCTGTTTCTATAGAATGTAACGTTAAACAGAATTATGAAATCAAAAACATAAACAAATATGATGGCATTCAGAATTTCAGCCGCGAAGATAACATCTCTAAGTTATGTCTAGAGATTAGAGTACTGACAAGAATATTTATCAAGAAGGAACAAGAAAATGAGTCAGCAATAAGGGCAGGCTACAGAGTTACTCTCAATGATGGAAGAAATAGGTCATGAAAAGAAAAACCCATGACAAATAGAAATCTTAAATTAAAAAGTTCGGCATGTTTTCTATTACTGCAGACATATCTGATACCGCTCAACTCTTAGTAATTATTCACGGTTTCTCTTCTTTGTGAGAAATTAGTTGGCATAACTACTGATAGCACCAGAAGTAAGGCTGGATGTCACAGCGGACTGACAGCAAGAGTTATTAGAAAACCTCTGTGGCAAATTGTTGAATCAAGACCATGTGTTTATGTGTTAAGCACTGTTAATTTTATAACATTTAAGTCTTTGAACTACAAAAATTTCTAAGAAATAGAATCTGAATATGAAGACGTTTTATATTACAGTGAAGTGCACTGGTTAAATAGGAAAGGTTCTTAAACTTTTTTTTTATATGAGACATAAAACTGAAATTTTTATGCTAGAGAAATGAAAACAACTGTCTCATGGTTGTGGGATTCTGCTTTTGTAAAGTGACATCACATCATATCTGAATGAACTCAATAACAAACTACAAGAAAAACAAGTTAATTTTGCATGTATAAGCTGACTTAAGCATCTTCTAAATGAAATAGCAACTCATCATTCAGCAGGTGGAAATGGGCAAAATGCATATTCGCCTCACAGATGATTTAGTGCTTGGACATGGTGCAACATCTATGCAACGAAATTTTTAGAAGTTTAGTTTCGGATTAACTTCCCACATCCCATGGATTGGTCTAAGTACTATATCTAATAAATTCTTAATAATTGTGCTTTATTTTTTATTTAATATATTTTTTTTATAATTTCTGTTATGTGGCCTGCAACATGAGTGTGGGATATTAAAATGATTCATGTTTTATCTAATAAATTGAATTGAACATATACATAGTTTTTGTTATTACCTAATTTCATAACATCGAACCAGGCCTGAACTTTAGATCTGACTGAACCAAACCTGAACTTTAAAAATGGGTTCGATTCCCATCTCTATTTAAAAGTTGTAGTGTTTATTTAACAAATGATAACAACATTCTTTAACTCTAGTTTTCAGACAAAAGTGTTGAATAAATTGATGTGGCTCCTATGCATTCAGTTGCTTTATCAAGAAAAGTGGGGGAAAGCAGACCATTTTCCAAACATAAACCAAAAGTTGGTCATAGCTTTTTTTTTTTCATGATGACAGGATCTTGTTTCCAGCACAATTTTCTCTTAACAGATGTAAGGTACTTGTGGGAACTCATTTGAATAATTGTCAAGTACACAGAAATCTGCCTTCAGTAAAATTTGAACTCTGCACTCTTGTTTCAACTATGAAGTACTTTTCCTCTTGGCTACCATATGCAATAGTGTTGTAACATCATGATATTACACTTGATATCTGATAGCAGCAATTATTGTTTTTTTACTGATTTAGTGCTTCGAGTCTTTTCTTTAAAACTATTTCTCAACTATTAAATTGTATTTTTTTTTAAATTTTGTTTCTTAAGGGATGAGCACTGTACCAGAAGTGTTGGTAGCTAAACACTGTGGCATGAGAGTGTTTGGCTTGTCTCTCATCACCAACATAGTCATTGATGAGTATGATGCTGAATCTACTGCCAACCATGAGGAAGTGCTTCAAACAGGCGAGATGAGAAGCAAAGACTTGCAGAAGTTGGTGGCTGCCATTATTCAAAAGCTAGATTTATAAACGGTAGCAAATAATTCAAACATTTCTACATCTAAACATATTGACTGTGCAACAATAAGATAAAAATAATGCTTACAACATTTGTTTCTACTGATAATGTAGTTTTGTATTGACTTTCCTTTTTTTTTAAATGAATTTAAACAGATTGTAGGGACATTTATTTATATGGTATAATCTACAAGATTTTGCATTTCTTTCATTGATATTATACATTTCCATGAATACTATCCACCTCTAGTTTGTTTTGTAACTTTTCATCTTGTTCACATGTAACAAAGATATTTATATTTAGTCTTCCTGCATTCTGCCATCCTCATTCTAGAAGCTTCACACAACTCATGAGAAATAGTATTGTATGTGATATGTGTGATTCAACCTTAACTAGTATGGCTGTCAAACAAGACAAAATACTTTTTTACTGGTATAAAAACATTTATATAGTTAGCAAAATCGTTTCAAAAGAAAGTTTAAGATCATGTCTATTGAACTATTTGAGTCTATAAAGAGCCTATGACATAGTTAATTGTTGATTCTTATGGCAAAGGGCAATTTACTGTAAACATTATGTATTCTTAAAGCTGAAGATTGTATAGTAATTTTGTACATTAAAGCATGCATTTCCATATTTCTAATCCTTTTGTTTGATCATGATCTGATCTCAATAGTTTGTTGTTTTTTTTGTTAATGTGAGAAGAAAGAAGGCAATGTAAAGAAACTAAATGAAAAAGCTTGATGTTAGGTCTGACATGATAAAAACAAAAAGCAACCAAAAACTAATCTACATTTCAGCCATATAATTTCATTTTTTTTTTTTGCTGGTTCTCTCTTGAGATGTATGTCTTTTGGATGCAAAGATTACATATTGTTAATGCTATTTTTGTTAAGCTGTTATACATCTTTGTTTCTGTTCAGATTGCCATTATAATTTGCTTTTATTGATAAATACATAGGAAGAATATGCTGACCTTCTATTCTTTATTAAATTCTATATTCTCATCTATGTGATGTGTTTTCTTGTTTATTTGTTTAAAATAAATGTAATAAATCATGTGTGTTTTTTTCGTGCAGAAAATAAGCATTATTTTTACTCTACCCTTTTCTAATGCATCTAATTGCATCATTCTCATACTTGGGTGTTCTACATCTGGGTCTTCAACATTTGATCATTTTGTACTTCCATTGAACAGCATGTAATCTCAAGTGCCCCTGTGCTGATGTGCAGGAAATGGGAATGTAATAGTTTGTAAAGTAGTACATTTCTTTTATCTCAAACTTAAGATTTGACCAGAGACATATTCAAGTAACAAATTCTGTGACCTATAATGGGGCATTAAAGCCCTGGTTTCGATTTCTACTCTTTGCAATGTTAAAAAGTTTGCT
The DNA here is from genome assembly GCA_030265305.1 of Biomphalaria pfeifferi. Taxonomy (NCBI): domain Eukaryota; kingdom Metazoa; phylum Mollusca; class Gastropoda; family Planorbidae; genus Biomphalaria; species Biomphalaria pfeifferi. The sequence goes on along the minus strand of JASAOG010000174.1, from coordinate 778,608 downwards.
CATTCGCCTTTTTTTCAACCTATACCCCTCCTCCCAACACATGCATGCTTTGTCATTCTAATGTGGAGAAGCTTACAAACGATTCTGACCAAAATATATCTTCCATAAAAAAAAAAAAAATCAGTCTTCAAAATTTGTTATCTCAAGACACTATGTGTTAAAGCAGTTATCCAACTTGTGATACATAGTGTCTCACAAGATAAAGAGGCCCTTGTTTTGGTCAGTGAACTGCATTAACTACATTGTGCCACGGTGGTGACCACTGCGATTATAAAACGAAAGTGTTCTTTGACGTTGAGACTATTTACTTTCTGTCTTATTGTTTTTGTCTTGAAGAGATTGTTACAAAACAAGCGACTGCAGTTGTTTGGCCTAATCAAATACAGGCGTTACTTCAAAAAAGAAGATGATTACGTCCAACTCGTGTTCCAAAGTTAATCAATGGCCTATATCAACTTGGTTGGTGACTGACCGGAGATTCTTTGCCGAGCGTGTTTGATTCTCTATGAAGATTATCAAAAGAACTCTATTTTAAAAGTCATTGACTTTGCTTTTCCTAGTTTTAAAATTTTGTTGAATACTATTCGATTTTAGGATTATAAGATGTAGGCATGTTTATGTATGCCTATAATAATAACCTTTATTATCCGAAAGTAACTTTGTCTTGGTTCACTTCAGCTATCTTGATATAGCCATACATTCTTGAAAAGGCGGAGTCACAAGGTAGTTTCTTTACTACTCCTGTGTAGTACATGCACGAGGGGAGAGAATTCTTTACGTCGCAAATAATAGGTGAACTTTGGAGTACTAAACAGTTGCTCGCAGATTTAGGACTGTTAGTTGACTCCTATCCAAGAATAAGTTAATGAAATTTGAAATTAAGAAATTTGTGGCGGTCCATGGATCCAGTTTTTTGGTCCAATAGCAGGTTATTTTTTTTACACGGGAGAACCTATGAATAACAACTATCCCTACAAAATGTAAGTTTAAAACATTTTCTGCAATCACTCACACTTAATATACACGGTTCTGTTTATCTCCTTTCCAAATACAACCAATGTGATTATTACAAGATTTTTGTGTGTAACAAAGACAATGGCAAATTTAGGCCTATATATCGGTAACTATATCAATAGCTCAATTGGCTCACGTCGGCAGACGTAGGTAGTACACAAACTGTCTGTTTAATTTAGTTTCTTGACTTAGGTGCCCAGAACGACATTCCCGTCCATGCAAACTTGTCTTCATTATCCCTAGCAAAAGGGCGATTGTGGGCCTTCTCATAATAATCCAATGATGCTAAGCAACATTGGTCAGGGGACATAGAACATATACACTTCCCACTCTTTTGGTACGGGAGAATTGTAAACTTCTATAAACTTGCCTAGTCTTGCACTCTGAGCAGAAACTTCAAGGAATTGCGATACGGGTCGCATACGGCCTGCGGTCCATAGTTTGGAAATCACAGTCATAATAGACATTATGCATAAAACACCAATATGATTTCGAAATATAGTCAATAGATCGAACTTTGGTAAAGTTGACTAATTTGCTGTCTACTGTTGTGTGCTGTTTCTTATTTTCGACAAAACGTCATTAGTTTTTAGCGGTCCCCGAAAGGGGAAAAGACACTATTAGTTTTGTGTGAAAAGTCTGTCCGTCCGTCCGCCCCGTTTAGATCTTGTAAACTATAAAAGATAGTGAAAATCCGACATCATAAAATTTTAGTCCATTCAAAGTTATTATGGTTTATAAAATTAATTATGCAAGTGCAGGGCCGCCGCTACCTATTGTACAATGTGTGCATTGCACGCAGGCGGCCGACTTTAGGGGGCGGCCAAATCATTATTCCAAGGTTAATTTTTTCAAAAAATTTAGTTAAACAAATTAATAAAATATTTTAAATAAATTCTAATTGTTCCATTATCCTTTGAAAATTAAACGATATTCGTACATAAGAAATTATTTTGGAAACTAGAACAAAAAAAAAATAGAACAGCTTGCGAGGGATTCCCACGGGTTTATATATAGGCGCCTCATTTCTGGCCTTGAATTTTCGTGTGTAGTTTTTAATATTTGATTTGAGTCGAATAGCCCGCCCTGTAAGTAGATCTATTACCGGTAATGAAAAAGTCAATTTTAAAAACATTTTCACTAAAAGGGGGGGGGGGGGCGTTAGTTCATCTCATATGGAGGGGGAGGACGCAAAGTTCTGACAAAAAGGGGTGTGTGTGTTTCCTAAGCGGAGGTGAGAAGAGGTGAAGCGATTGATTGGTGGTTATGCAGTGACAATGATGAAATTAACGTATCTAGTGCAAATGTGAGACGAAAAACATGAAAGAGTAAAGACTTTTTTTTTGTTTTGAGCTAGATTGTGTTTAAATATCAGTTTATTTCATAAATATTAGATCTATGTCTCATCTCAAGTTAAATCGTGAAAATAAGTTACATTGAGTTTTTGTTCACAAAGAAGTTTGTTCAAGTTGTTTAAAGTTTGTTTTATTTAAAAAATATATAACGCATTCATCGACTCAGTTATACTAGCTGTCTGGAGTTACAAGCCAACAACCGACCAACAACATTTGGGGGGGGGGGGGGGAGCAGCGGCGAAAAAAATGTTCAGACCCCTTGCCAATTGCCGACTTGAGTGGAAACCTACCGCATCTTCAATTCTATCTCCAGGAACAACTTTTTACAAGGCTTACAAATTATGCAGGCAAAACAATTTCCGAAAAAAAAAAGTTTTAGTGAACTTTCATGACACCTTTGCAATGTTAAATTAATATAAATGAAAAAAAAAACCTAAAAATTGTGACTAAAGGTTTTTTCTTTTTTAATGTAATTTTAAAAATCTCACGGACCTCACTGTGGAAGCCTACATCGCTCCTCTGGGCTCCAGTTTCGAAATGTTGTTATCTAGTGAGTCGCCTACCGGGAATGTGAAAAACACTGCCTTACTATATTTTATTTCAGGTCATTGTTTAAGTGACTTGTATTTTGGATTATTTACTTTTTATTTGACTCTAGAAAAATATTCAGCTCTGAGTTGTTGGATAAATTTGCAGGCAACTCTGAATCAGTGTATGTCAGAGGATTGTGGAGACAATGCACATCTCTCCAAAATACAATCGTGATCATTATTACGACAGTATACGGAACATTGACAAATTTCCACCTCAATAGATTTTGTATTTTGAGCTTTTTTTTCGGCTTTGCTTTTACTTACAATAACAAAGAAGTTAACATATGCTAATACTGTTGAGCAGTCAAAGTTATCGAGATATTGTATATAGATCATGATCATTTATACTATTCATTGTTATATACCCGCCGCAGCTCATCGATTTTAATCATCGCAAAAACAGAAGCATAAGTGAGTGGTCAGAACGAGATCAGTTTTTAATGTTTAGCACAAAGAACCAAAAAGTCAGACTTCTGAATGTACGTAAATCCGACATCGTTCCTAGTGCATGATTCATATTTCATAGTTGTACTTGAGGGGTACAACAACGGTGCGAAATTGAAATGAAAAAATGGAATGTTCTACAAAAATACATTTAAATCAAAGGGCACTTTTAAAACAGTGTTCAGCTCAGTCTTAATGGAATTTTTTTTTCTAGAAAAAAAAAGGGGGGGGGGCATTTTTAAATTTCGCACGCACGCGGCCACAACCCTCGCGGCGGCCCTGTGCAAGCGATTTTTTCGTAAAAATACACCAATTCTAAAACAATTACATAAATGTAAAAAAAAAGGGGGGGGGGAATGTTACAATATGTTAACAAAAAAGAAACATTTTCAGTGTATTTTCAGTATCACTAAGTCAAATATATTTATAAAATGTACAAGAAATGTTCACAACAAATGTAAATATTAGTTAAAGGTGTTTTTTCTGGTCAACCAGCTACTAAAATTAAAAGAAAACATTTATAAAAGCTAAGAATGCACTTTGTATGTAAATATCACGCACATTTTTTAAAATGGACTTTTTATGCAGCAACTTTCGTGTAGTAGCGTACCGCCGCGACACGATGTGGTGCTAAACCAATTCCTTAAAAAAAAAATTAAAAATCAGATTTTATTTCTTTTTGTTTAGTGCCCCCATCAGTATAAAAGTCACTAATTTTTGTGCGGTCTGTCTGTCCGTCATGTTTGTATTAAAAACAACAACACTAGACGCTATTGAAAATCTGATTTAACCTTTAATGTTCCTTTAAAAACATTGCAATAGTTTTAACTCTTTCTCTCCTAATTAACGATGCTAACGTTGATTTGAGTCCCATTAAACTAAATTGATTTTTGGATTTATAAACTTTGATTTGTGTTGCCTAAAAACTACAAGCTTTCTTCTACCAATTAATACCAAATATAACATTTTCTGATGATAAACAAAAGTTTAATCATAACAGGATAGTGAAATACAATGAGCAAATATGAGTATATACTATCGGAACGAGAGAAATAATTACGGAGAGAAAGAGTTAAGTATCTATAATAGATTGTTCCGGATGTTTTTGTGAAAAACAAATCAATGCTAACGAATATTTGTTTGCTCTTCTAACTTATATTACATGTAATTTCCGTGCTATGAACTATGAAGAACTATGAAGTTGTTCCTGGAATTGTTTTATAATTTTTTATGTCAAACGATTATTTGAAATAGCAACATTGACTTACATTACCCTTATATTATTGGACAATAAGTCACTATAGTTTAATTAGTTCCATATTTTCAACTTAAAACAAATTTATGTCAAATGACTTTTTTTTTTCAAATATATCGATTATAGGTTGTTCAGGATTTTAAATAACAAAATAATTTACTAGAAACGATTACTGAAAAACACTTTTTAGACTTATTTTACATTGAATTTCCTTGCTGAAACATAACATAATGTAAAGTCGCCAAATATATATATATATTATTTACAATATCTTTAAATGAATTATATTAGAACTCAGTGCATTAGAGACTATGTACCATCGTGTTAATAAAAACATTTTTGTTACTAGCTCATCGTGACGTAATGGAATTTTTTTCCTTTGACGTCATATGAATGAATTCTTTAACTGTAATGTGCTAAAAAAAGAACACTTGGTGCACCAATGCGCCTCTGAGTTTGTGTGATAACACAAACTCTCTTTGTAATCTTGTTTCTTTTTTTTGGGGGGGGGGGGGGATTTCGATAAGAGATTGACCCTTTACAAAACAATTAGATCAATTAGATATTCATTATAAGACTGATGTTAGGCCAGGTTCACATTTAACTTCACATTCACTTTCACCTATCCTTTGGTCTGCTGGATCGCTGGGGCACCACACAAGATCTGTCAACCTTCTTAATTTGTCCATTCTTCTCTGTCATTTGTCTGTGATAGATTTTCATTCTGATGTTCTATCTGAAAATATGGAAACCTGTCTTTTTACCTGCCTAGGTGGACCACTTCGGGACTAATTGTAAGTTTGTGTTTCCACACAAACTGTCTATGTAACCTTGTTAATTAAATGTTTACAATTGATACCGTGATTTTGTATTGTCTATTATTTTAATTTTCTTTTCTATAGATTAGATCTAAATTAGACACGACTAGACGGCTTTGTATTAAAAAAAAAAAAAAAGTAGGGAAAGGAATGGAGAAATCGATATATAAACTTAGAGAGAGAGAGAGAGAGAGAGAGCAGAGCAATGGAGATAACTTTGATAAATTGGAACAGACACAAAATAGAGCAGTGAGATTTATAACAAGCAAATATTAAAGTTTGACTAGAGTAACACCTTTGTTGAAATCACTAAATTCAGAAAGCCTTCAGGATAGAAGACATAAAAGTAAAGTAGCAATTAAACATAAAACACTGAACCATAATCTTCAAATACAAAAACAAAATTTAATAAAATACTCTGAAAGACACAAAAGATAAACGTAAATTCTTCGTTCCATATGCTAGGGCAAATTTGTACAAATTTCTTCCCTAGCGCTATTTGGGCATGGAATGGGTTGCCTGAGCTAGCCAGGAAAACCAGTGACTTGGCAGAATTTAAGTCATTGGTTAATATGCATGACTAAATGCATGACGCGTAGGACGTAATCATCTTCTTTTTGAAGTAACGTCTGTATTATATAAGATAAGACAGAGTACATATATAGGATAGGTTTATGTGTACCAGATATATATTTGCAATTATATTGTAGTGACCATTGACAAATATATTGTTATAAACCTGGTGGTGGCACAGATGGGGGTAGTGGTGTGTGTGTAGTCAGCCGACTCAAATTGCCCCAGATGAATAATCTGTGATAATTTTTTGTGCTAAATCTAAATAAGAAATATCATAAATATAAAGTGTGGGGGAAATGGAAAACGTGACCATACTAGCGTAATTAACTTTGGAACTATATAAATTATAATGTACCTTAAAAAGTATTGCCAACATTACCAAAAAATCTTTTCCTATTTCTAAGAGTTATTTCCCCACTTCAATTTACCGGACGTGATATCATACAATACTTGTCAGGGTACTTTTTTTCGTAACAAATTTATTCGCTATTTGTTGTGTTTCTAGGGAAATAAAAGAATTTGAGTTAGATGTATGCTCTCACATAATATTTAGGCTAATAGAGGTCTTATTTATGTAAGCTGAGTACATTTTTAGAAAAAATGTATGTCATTTTATGAACTATCTGTGGGGGCGGAGCAACAATGCTCCTTGCGAGTAAGACGCCATTTTCTGTCTTATTAGGATTTATACAGAGCCGAATAATAATACAGATTATATAGCTTACAAGTCTTAGTCTGTAGTGAAAAAGCAAGAGGTATCGAGTCATCTTATTCTAGACGTCTAATACAAATTCTGCCCAGATTAAAAGAATTATAAATCTATCAAGTGCTAGATCTAGATTATTTTAAAAATCAATATTCAATATATTAAATTAAAAATTATGAATTATCATTATTATGATTATTGACATATTAATGATATTTTTATTTATAAATTAAATAAATAAATAAAAACTTTTAGAATCTACTTTTATATTTTATAAATCTATACTCAATAAATAGATTATAGTCTTATACTAATGTTATACTCTTAAAAACTGTCTATCATAGTCTATGGATAGAATACTATAGATATCTAGTTCTAGACTAAATCTAGTTAGAGTCCTAGAGTAATTTATTTATTCTGGACATTACAAAATGATTACATGAATCCCTAAAAATGTAACTTGCTGTTTTGTGGTCATTACATCTTTATTATGATATTAATATGAAACTAGAGCGCTGTATAATGTGCATGTACATTTTCCAATGATTCTGACCCAATTTCCTTCCATTTACTAAATTTAGCTAGGTGTCTTTTTATGTAAGAATAAAGAATTTTGAATAAAATTTGTAAGTCAGGTTGTTGTTTTTTTCCTATACTAGACATGCTATGTCTATGTAACCAGGATGACTTTACCTCTTCCTAGTGTTAAGACTATATTTTTTGGTAGGCTAAGTCTATGCTAATGAGTCCGACAATATTTATTGTTTTTGGAGATGATTTATTTGATGCATAATTGCCATAATCATAAGCCAAGCAAGCCAAGTTGTTTGATTCCATACAAAAATATTATATAGGGTGTTTATGTTAAATTAAGATTTTCTTACCAAAATTTATTCCAAACAACAATTTTTGGACATCACTATTAATTATCTTAAATATTTGTTTGTTGTTGTTTTATAGAGAATAAATGGGCGAATGTTTGGAGTGAGCTTAATACATTGAATGAAGTAAAATGCCTAGATCTAGACACTAAATAGATCTAGCTAGATATAGAGAGTATATATAGAGAATTCAGCTATTTAGGCAAGAATGGCCATCCTAACCTGTGTACTATACTTCTAGAGATCATCTGTATTAGAAATTTATTAAAGGAATAAACAAAAAACAACACATCTTTATCTAATCATGCAAAAATAAAATGTCTAAAAGTCTGTGTAGAAGTCACTATGTCAATGACCTAATTTTGGTAGAATAAGTGTGTTCAAATTTTTATTTTTTGTGTTCATATTTATGCATAATTTGAAACATCTTTTTAATTTCATGGGAGGGGCTATGCCTAGGGATCTTAAAATTTAGTTAATATTAATAAATCTGAGCAATCTCTGACCTACTTTATAAAAAGTCACGTGACTGTGGTCTTATGCATGGCAATAATGGCAATATCTTCCTTTGATAAGATGTAGATCTAGATTTAGTGCTAGCATAGATCTAGTAGACCTACTAAATAATCATAAAAATTAGTGAATTATTGTAACATCCTTTTTATTACTTAAAGATGTATACATCTAGACTATTTTCATGTTTAAATTACAATGAAATCAATGAGATCATTAATGTTGACAACACACCCACGTGACTGAGATCCGGAACTACCCCATTGATGCCAAAATATAGAGAGAGACTGTTTGGAATAAATTTTGGTGATTGAAATCAAATAAAGTGTGAAAAAATTTGTTTTAATTAAATGAAGACACACATGGCCTCTTTGACCTTAAATCTTATTCTCCTTAAACTAAAGAAGATTTTGATACTTCATTTTCTTTTCTATGTCAAACAGTTATCAAATAATGCGCTGTCAAAGTCAAACTGTGAATTTTTGGCCTATAGGTGTTAGCATAAACTACTCTATATAGTCTAGTAACTTATTATGATTTGTAGATTTAGAATATTATAGTTTATACTAAGTAGAGATATTATACTATAGATCTAGATAATAATAATTTTAGTTTACCCTAATCTTGGTCCTGGCTAATAAAGTAATAACATGTATAATTTAGTTCTAATAGATCTAGACCTATATATATATAATAATAATCTTTATAACAATACTGACAAAGTCAATTACTAACGAAAAATGGAATTAATAGAATTTTAGTTTAACAATTAAGTTAATTAAAAGTTGTAATTATTATTAGTCTAATAAAATAATCTAGTTTAAGTTGAAGTACACATTCATTGTCACTTAATCTATATACTCTAGACCTCTAGTGATCTAGATAGAGACAATCTAACTAGTGGTCTCCAGACTAGATCATGTACAGTTTACAGACAGAGACTCTGACTGTCAGTTCAGTTAAGATTGTTGGTGAAAATGGGTATGCTGAGGTGGGGAGGGGGCGATCTTGGGTTGGTCATGTGACTATTGACCACTGGGTAGCAAAGTGCAGAACTGGCAAACACTGCTAATCAAAAAGGTTTTTTAGGAATCTGGGTGGTCAAGTGGTTTGTTAGCGTATTCCTGTTTGCTGCTTGGCAGAGCTGTAGAGTTGAAGGATCCACCGTTTGTGCCTTGATCAGGACTTTTGGCTACATATATTTAATTCACTATTTTCTCTCTTTACAAAGCTCTTACTAAACATGAATGAATCATTTATTATTATGATATCAAAAAATATCATTTTTAAATTGCTGTTTTTTTATTTACAGTGTCCATAAGACAATAATATTTTACTTGTGAAGATTTCATGCACAAAAACTTCAATAAATGATGAACGTATTAAAGGTATTGTAAATATTTATATAAATATATTTATAATTTTTATGAAGAAAAAAATAAATTTATATAATATCTGATAAGAGTGTAAGCAGTATGTATTTATGTTACTTAACCTTCTTAAGACGATGCTGCCAATCTATCTTCTCAAAGCTATTTGGCAAAAAAGACCAAGCAGCCAATCTATTGGCCGCAATGTTTCCAACCACAAGATTGGCTAGCCAGTGTTTGTATCAGCCAATCAGATTAGTTTTTAACACATTAGCAGACTGTAGTGGCGGCTTCCTTTGCTGTTTTTGTACAATAATTTGTATTCATTTTTGTAGGTAGTCAGTCACAGGTGAAAATTTTAACGTCAGCCGGTGATATTGATGAAAGCAAACTCACTGACTCTGATTTTATTTACTCTGATAGCCCTAATAAAAACCAGGGCAGTATTGAGGAAATCTTCACATCTAAGTTTACAAGTTTACACTATTACTAGATCTAGTATAGTGTTGATGATATCTATTCATGATTATATGGTTTAGAGTTAAGGATATTATCTCAATGCAGCAGCATACATTCAGATCTGTTTAATTATTCACTGAAGTGAGAGAATATCAATTTCATTATTAAGAACAGATGTTCTCAAACTTTTTTGACATGGATACCCCTTTCTACAGTTAACTTGCCCATGGACCCTTTGGTGAAAAAAGCTGCATAAATGTTTAGTACATAAGTTACATTTGAGAAAAAAAAAAAAGAACAACCTTTTGTCAAAGAAGTGTTTATTGAGATGACTCAGATGATGTTGATGACATTTAATGTATTATGTAAAGTATTTATGTCTGGCTTAATGTTTGTAAGTAGCAACTGGACATCTCCACATTTACAAATTTCTAGTCGTTTTTGTTTTATTTGTGATGATTTTCATATTGGCACGGAATCCAAGTTTTACCAAATAGGAATACAGGAAAGCAGTCAACACCTGTACAATGACCAGTAATGCTGGATATAAAATTGGAATTGTATCCTTGTTCAAATATTGGTTTAAATTCCTCATTTGGTTAAAGTTTTTCAAGGGTGAAAATTACATAATTTTTCTGTATGGAAATCTGTGTTAGGAACCTCCCTATCCAGGCTCGCTGCAAATAGCACCAAACGACACCACCAACTTAAAGAACTTGACAACTCTGGGCTTCAAAATATCGTAATAGTTTAATGTCAATAAATAACAGCCAACACTGTACAATTGGCAGCACGTAACACGAGACTGTACAAATATCTCTCCGCCGTATCAACTCTTGCGCTGGTCTCTCTGTCTCGTCTTGGATTTGTACTGAGCCGTTGTAACGAACTGTAGATCGGGAAGTTGTGACTCACTCGTCTCTGATACCTTCGCTCTTTATATAGGGTCCCTGCTGGCCTTCTAGAACCGGGCCGAACGTCGCTTGACCATTCTGGGTGGTCATATGACTACATCCCTTGTGACGCTCCTGAGCTCTGTTCACAACGTTGATCCTACTCGAACCTTCATGTTGACACTCGTCTCGGCTGACAGTCGTAACTCGTCACTGTTGACCGCTCGTCTATCGCTGGCCTGGGGGCGATTTGCGTCGGCTGACTACACACACACCACTACCCCCATCTGTGCCACCACCAGGTTTATAAAAATATTAGGCATTCTTAGTTTATTTAAACTCAACGGCTGCAACTATGTTTTAGAGATAAATTGTATCGAATTAAAAAATTTTTTTGATTTTTCAGAGCATTGAAAACATTAAAACTCATTAAGGGTTTTACATAATAAAATTCAACAACTTTAGAAGCAAAATATTTTTCTTTCTTTACATTGAAATTCTTTTCAGGCGGTTAGCACGCCAGTTCCCAAACGGCTGCGAGACCTCATAAGAGAAATCAGATCATCTAGAACAGCAGCAGATGAAAGAGCTGTTGTAAATAAAGAATGCGCCACCATTCGAGATTCTTTCAGAGATCAAGATAATACCTACCGCTGTCGTAATGTTGCTAAGCTTCTTTACATCCATATGCTTGGATATCCTGCTCATTTTGGACAGGTACTTGTCATTTATGATCTTTAGTGACTTTTTCTTAAAATTGCTCTTTTGTGTGTTAATTTAGCTGCTAAAGTGACCAAGAGATAATTATTTGGCTTTTAAATCAAACGTTTAATCCATATGAAATTTGTATGCTCTTTCACATGAAAATTAATTCATTAACCAAAGCCACCTTAAAACTCTTAAATGTATTTATTTTACTGTCATATTTCAGCTTGAGTGTATGAAGCTTATTGCATCTCCCAAGTTTACTGATAAAAGAATTGGGTATCTTGGTGCTATGTTACTTTTGGATGAGAGGCAAGATGTCCATCTCCTTATAACCAATTCTTTAAAAAAGTAAGTTTTTTAAATATGTTTTGGTATTTTCAAAGCCATTATCCATGAGCCAATCCCATGTGTTTCTGGAGATATTTAAGTGAAAAAATAACAGAAATCTTCTTTATGAAATAAAACACTTTTAATCCTCAAGTTCTCAGTGATGCCCAAAATACGGCCCGCGACGTGGCTCCATCCTGCCCGCCGAAACGTTGGCAAAAAGTGTAGAAAATCCTTTCTCATTTTAAAAAAATGTATCTTTCTCTACTTACGGGTAAATGGATTGTACTATTTTGTTTTATAAAGATTGAGTGGCTCTTTTTAAGGACATGAACAGCTTTGCAAAATCAAACACATAAATTAAATAAGGCGGCATTTTTGGTTTAGGACAGACGCAATTGATACATTTCACTTAGAAAGGAGGATTGACGAGAATATTTATGAAAAAGATCCATTTTTTGACTGCGAATGCATAAAAAATTGTTTGCTAGCAATGATGGAAAAACCGTGTTCTGAAAAAATGTTATGAACATTTCTCTTGACAATACAAGGTGAGAGAAAGATATGGGTAGATATCTCCATTCAAATATAACAGACAAACCAGTTTTCGAAATGTTTTCTATTGCCGCTGACGAGTCTACCGACATATTTGATACTGCTCAAATCTTGATACCGTATTTATGCGTGGTAAAAACAACTTGTGAAATCATAGAAGTTAGTAGCTATAAGAAGCATGCACGGGACCACCACTAACAAAGTCCTGCCAAAGAAGTTTCAACCATCACAAAGGACCTTTCTCTTGCTTGGGAGAAATTAGTGGAAGCAACTATTGATGGTGCAACAAGAATGGTTGACAGCAAGAGTTATTAGAAAAGATGTCGACTCAAAAGGAACCAATTCTCTGTGGCATCATTGAATTATTCACCAACAAGCTATTCAGTCTGAACCATGTGATGATGATTGTGTTCAGATTGAACAAAGTTCAACGTTTTTTAAATCAATCTGCGGTCAATGTGTCAAGTGCCCAGACATTGCTGCAACTTGAAGTGACTTATAAAGCTAAACATCCCTGTTTGACAAATTTCAAATGATTCAGATAATGGATTTCTACTCCGTTTTGCTTGCATCTCCGAAAATCAGCGTTAATGATGATCACAATAATTACTTATTAGTGAGAACAAACCTTTTCAGTGATGAGTCGGGCGAAACCCATATTACGTAATCGACTCACAGATGAACATCTAGAATTCTAGATTCAGGGCTCCAACTCGGCAGCTCATCTATGCAGCAGGACATTTAAAGGCTGGTTAAGGATAAACTTTCATGAATCAATTAAGTACTAGATTCACTGGTTTCTAAAAAAAAAAAGGTTTATTGTTTATTTCCTGATCATCATTTTGCTGATGTGGCCTGGACACGACTCAGAAATTTAAATGGCCCACCGACCGAATAAGGTTGAGCATAACTGCTCAAGTTGAAATTGAACAGACACTAAAAATATACAATAAAACTTAAATAGTTGATTTACAAAAGTAAACATATATAGTGCGAAACTACTCTGATTCCTGACTGTTTATCATTTCTTGTTTATATACTCTTACTAAAATTAGCTTCTCTAACATTAAAGATAAAGTCCATGATTTTCACTTCCTTGGCTATTATTATTATTTCTATGGAATTCTTCTTCTTTGTTCTCACTAAAATGAACTCCAACTTAGATTTGCTTGCGTGTCAATGTATTATGCGCCAGGAGTCCCATTGACTCTTGACTTCCGCCTCCTTTTCTTTCTGGGTATGCTCCCATAGCATTTGATCAGCTAAGTTTTTTTCTATACCGGTATCTAACTAATAACTAAGCATTACTAATAAGTATAAGCATTACTAATGCTTTAAAAGCCCAGTGTGATAGAGATCCACTTCTTGTAAACAACTTGTATCAGCATGAAAAAGAGTCACATAAGGAAGCCTAAATATGCAGTTTTATTGCTAAACATTCTGTTCTTCTAAGCATTGCTCCTCATCTGGTTGTTCTTCATTGCTTAAGAACTCAGAAGAGATTCAGCAGCTTTCTCTCAATTGCTTTTCCAAGCATTTTTGGTGGACTTCATGTCCAAAGTTTAATAAACAGTTTCTCCTGTACAAAAATTAGTGAAACAAACAGAAGTGTAGCTCATATTTTTGAAATGTTTCCAAAACTCAAGCATGCTTTGATTTTCAAATACAATTACTCTTTATAGTTGTTTGAGAGAGAAGTTGTTACAATACCAGTAAAGCAGTTATCTATTATAGAAGCTCAGACTGCCTGCACCTAGATATAAAGCATCTGCAAAAAGCTTTCTCTCATCTATATAGACAACAATTGTGCCTTGCATGCATTTTGTGTGCAGTAAAGCTTATGCAATATAATTAATATGTAATACAACATTAATTAAAGAAAGTATTTAATAAAATGATACTACATAATTTTTAAAAATTCAGCAACATCTTTTAAGTCGCCGTGGCAGGTCTATTAAAAGGGGGGGGGTTACAAAAATTTCCTAAAATTTGTTTAAAGTCTGTTCCCATCACTGATAATTAGACCTATTTAGACACTAGTTTTATTCCTGCCCCTCTGTACTCTACCCTGATTAAATGATCCCTGAAAGAGTATTAAGAAAATAGGTGCTAGCTTGTTGCTTAGTTCTTGAGAATGTAGTCTAGCAGGTTTTTAAAAATCCTTTTATCATGTATATCTTTATTTTTGACTTCGTTTAAATTATGCAATATGATATGTGAGTGTTTCGCCAGTACTTGTATCAAAAAGTGTCACATTAGGCCAAAAATTAAAGTGGAAGTTTTTGGTTTCATATTAAGTGTATTCACTTCTTTTACCATTGTACTTTAAGAATTTATCAATAGAAAATGAATAAGAATAGATACATTTCCTCAGCAGTGCTGGCAAAAGGGTTACCTACTTTTGCATTTCAGGTGCATCACTGGGACACCATTGATGATTTAAGTACAACTGACTGTTAATTTGTTTGCCTTTTTAGCATAATTTGAATGTTTCTATCGTATTAAGCAGCTAGATAGAGAAATTGAAGTTTTTGAGCACTTACGCTATGTTTGCGCTCAATTTAAAAAATGGGACACCGTAGCACCTGTAACATTACTGGTAAAAGTTTTTAAAAAAAGATTTTTTGTAACATAATAGATTTTATGCTATTCTTGCATTATAACTAAATATATAAGCTATTATTTGCTGCAACATCTCAACAATAATTAAAGCATTTATTAAAACATGACTATTATATCACAAGATGTTGCGGATGTTACAATGGGACACCAATATGAGATATATAGGGTTTTTTTGTTAATACATGCTAAAATACAACTTTTTTAAAGTATGTAAATACACGATCATTATTCTTTTAATAGTGATTTACAAAATAGGTTTCTATAACCACAAATGAATGTACATTACTAGGCCTTTGTGTGTGTGTGTTCAACAATCCTTTAAAAATATTTTAGACAAAACTGCCTCAAACATGATCTAATCATAGACTAAAAGGTGCAGCTTTCTGACTTTCAATGCACCAAGAACAAGATTTAAAGCTAGATTTACTTATAAATTGAAATATAGAGTAAATTTAATCTACACAAGACCTATATCTAGATCAAGACCTGTTTAGTGTCCCGTGAAGCACCACAAACAAAGATAAAATAGTAAGGTTTACGTTAACATTAAAAAATAGTATTCTATGTATTCTAGATCAAACTTGAGAATAATAAGTAATAATATATTATTATATAATTATAATTCAAAACTTTGGTGAGAAAAGTACTTATATCTAGGTCTCTGAGATTTTTTGGTATAATTCAACATATAGTGTTTCGGGTGCTACAGTGAAAAAATGTGGGACACCATGTCTATTAATGTCTCCTGTTAATTACAATTTAGCCTTTTCCCAAGAAAATGGAGCTAATTGTGTGCTAAGCAGTATCAGAGATACCTTTAAGTAATTCCCATCACATTAATAACTTTGGTTAAAAAAATATTGTTCTTTTTGTCAAGTGCGTTTGAGGTGCTTCACCTGGGACACCAAGACCTATTTTACTAAAAAAAAAATTAATTTTACAGTTTCAAATCAAAATTACACTGTTTAAATTAATCATTGATGCTTTTAGTAACAGAAACACACTAGGGACCAGAATCCTTTTACTTTGTTTACAATTGATATAAAGGTGTAAAATTCCAAGTTTAGTGGGACACCATGTGATGCACCTGTGACTCATTTTTTTAATGGTGACATCTAAGTAATACCAAAGTAAATATAAAATAAAAAGATATAGATAATGCAATAACATTATATTGTTAACCTATTTTAACAAAAATGTCTGTTTAATACTTCTTGGTTTTACTAGAATATTACTTCAACCTAACACAGGTGTTCCGTGTTACATCAAAAGAGGCCATTTTGTGCACTTTTTCACACATTTTCTACAATTTTAAAATTCCACTATGCACCTTTCAAGCTCAAAATATCCCAATTTATATATAAATTAACCATTTCTAAGTGCAATGAAAAGAAAATTGTAACATTTTAATAAGAATTTTTTGAGTTATAGACTTTTTAGTGAACCAATACCTATTCGTCACCAGTACTGGAGAAACACTCACGTGTTTGAATCTTACACAATGATAAACAATATTTTTTCAGTGATCTCAATCATCAAACACAGTACATTCAAAGCCTTGCACTATGCACTCTTGGGGCAATATGTTCCACTGAAATGAGTAGGGACTTGGCAGGGGAAGTAGAGAAGATGATTAAATCTTCCAACGCCTATATAAAGAAGAAGGTTAGATTTCATTATTAATCTCTTCACCATAATTACCATTTATGCATGTACATCAGAGTGACAATTTTCTCTTGGATGTCTTTCTTAGGCTATACTTTGTGCATTTGGCATCATTCGAAAAGTTCCAGACCTCATGGAAATGTACATTCCAGCCACAAGGTCATTACTGAATGAGAAAAATCATGGTAACTGTTGTTTTTTTAGCTTGTAACTAATGCGAACATTAGCATTTACAAAATGGTCTCTCATCTTATTTTATGCTTCCTAGGTGTCCTATTGACTGCAGTGTGTCTCATAACTGAAATGAGTGAAAAAAGTCCAGACACCCTACATCACTTTAGAAAAGTATGTGTAAGTTAATGCTATTCAACTTATTAAGTTATTGTTTTATAAGATTATAATTATCCACCTTTGGGAAAAAAAAATGTCAACATACTTTTTAAAATTAAAAGGTATTAAAATAAAATGTATATATTATTTGATATTTATGGCTGTAAGTAATTCTGAATTACTTCAAATAAATTTCTAGTCTGTCAACTTAATGGGTAAAACGTTAAATTTGGTACATGAATGTTATGTTAATTTGTTTTGTTTGTTAGCTTGTCCCCCAGCTGGTGAGAATACTAAAGAACCTGATAATGGCTGGATATTCTCCTGAACATGATGTATCAGGTGTCAGTGACCCATTTCTGCAAGTAAGTTTGTTTCTCAGTTAAACCTTGTTATAATACTTAAATAAAATACAACAAATTTAACATTTAGGATATGATGATGTGATTATTTGTGAAAAAAAACGAACCTAGACATCACCACAGACTTGTCATCTCTCATGTTGTGTTGCTTTCTCAGGTAAAAATTTTGAGATTGTTGCGCATTTTGGGCCACAATGATGCTGAGGCTAGTGAGACAATGAATGATATATTAGCTCAGGTAAGTTTTGAATTTATTCATAGTCTTCAATGAATCATTAGGCTTTTGCTTATGGGTAATGGTTTAAGAAACAATTTTGTTAAAAATAACTATTTTGACTGAATGTATTCAGATTAATGTTTAGTTATACATTTTTTTTTTCATGAATGCTCTACTAAGATAAAATTGGATTTGTAAAAAATTGTTAGGATGAAAAGATCAATGCCATTTCATTTTTTTTCAGGTAGCAACCAACACAGATACCAGTAAAAATGTAGGTCATGCAATTCTTTATGAAATTGTGCTCACCATCATGGGGATACAGTCTGAAGCTGGACTAAGAGTAAGAATCACTCAATTTAAAGTTCATTTTTCAAGTTAAAAAAGATTAGTGGGAACTAGAAATTAAAATGTGATGATGTGTCACAGATAACTTAATATTTATATATTTGTAACAATAGTTGGCACTAATATCTTTTGACAGTAAAAAATTTAAGAACTCCTTTTTTAAAAAATTCTGAAAAAAAATGTTTTAAAAATTTCACTTCAGATTCTCCAAGAAATATGCATTTTTGTTAGTTAAATTACATTGCACTGAATTATAATAAGGTTAATGTTATAATCATATATCTATATGATATTAGGTTGAAAGCATTTTCTTAAAGTCAATTTAATTATTTTTTACCTTGATTAGAACCAGTAAGTAATTTAGGATCAAGAGCTATTTACTATGTTCTTTTAAACAGGTTCTTGCTGTCAACATTCTTGGTCGATTCCTATTGAACAATGACAAAAACATCAGGTACAGCTTTTATTTAAACTGACATAGTTCCAATACTAGTTTTGGTATTAATTAGGGGAGGCAAACCTTTTGCATCTATACGCAAATTGTTTTTTTCTAATTCATTTGCCCCACACAAACTTTTACCCCCTTTCAATCTTAACCCATTCAGTTTTATAGTGGCTAAAAATGTCAGCCACCGATTCAACCCTTTAACATTGGGTCTGCAAACTGCTATATGACAACACATTAATATCTTGCTAGATAGTTTACTTGAGATGTCAAGGGAGCTTACAGTAAATTTATTTTTTAAATACATTGGCGGCAACGTTAAAAAATATCTTTGCTGTCTGCTTTCAACATTCAGCAATATCTCTAAATCATGGTATTAGGTCGTCATGTTTAGATGAAAATAATGAATTATTTAAGGACTTATAACAGTCCAAAGTGAGATATATAAATAATAGGTAATGAAAATGAACCGCGCTTGTCATGAGTATGTATTATTCTAAAAAGCGTCTTTCAACACTTGGTCCAGAACCAAGGTAATTTTGAAAATTGTAGATCTAGCACTTTGTCATGTGTGGAGATTAAAGATTTATATATAAATACACAAGGTTTTTAGATTGTTAAATACAATAATTTGTTTGTTAAATACAATAATTTGTGAACCAACTTAAATTTCTTGGGGAGCTATCTCCCTTGAAATGGGACTTGGGAGGTCTAAAATTTAGAAGGGCTGGTAACTAGATGTGTTAAATTACAGTAATTTAGATGTATTTGGACAGCGGTTATGCTTGCCCTGGATGTGGAAAAATATGTAGATCACAGCTGGGGCTGCATAGTCACAGGAAATGAATTCCTCAATAATCTTTAGACTTGAAGACAGTCCTTATTATATATATATTGTTACAAATGAACAGTGACAGTAGAGGTCAACGTGTGACCCCAGCGAGATGACACTGCAGCAGGTGTTCTCTGGAATCTACATGTAAAAACAAAGACAGAATGTGACGTTTCCTCACGTGTTATTCCAGAGGATACTAGCCGTGTTTGTGCAACTTTGGACAAGCGATTAGGGACTCTATATAAGCCAGAGAGTTAATGTGAAAGTGAGTCGATACAGACGATGTAAGACGTGTGCGGCCCTAGTGGAAGAGAAATGTGTACGACCTGGTGCAAGTTAACTGGAGTGGACTACTGTCATTAAAGTCTATACAGCAAACTACAGTGGACCTGAGCCGTTACAGTCGATGTAAGACGTGTGCGGCTATGATTCTGTAGACTTGAGTACGACTTGGTTCAGCTTTGGGAGACCTGGAGCGACACTGGGAAGTGTGTCGTTGGTCTGTTCTGTGGAATACGGCTCGATGCAAGTTGAGAAGAGATGAATTGCAAGGAAGTGAAGAGATGAAATTGCAACGAAGTATAGCTAACTGTAAACTGACAGATATTGTACAGTCTTCTTACTACATGTTACAGTGACGAATTGTTAGAGTTAATAGTCATTAAAGTTATATGAAACTGAAAGTTGAGTCGTCAAGTTCTTTGCAGTGTTTTTATTTGTGTGCCTACTAATACATTTAGCCAGAAGATTCAGAAATAAGTAACAATATATATATATGAAGTGTGCAGTTGTAGCTGTTGTAGAGGAAGAGATTTTACAAAAAGAAAAAAGAAACTTAGTGCTTACTTTATTGACATTTCTTAATTTGCATTTATGTTCATTAATTATTTCTAAACATATAACTAATAATTTATGGTAGCAGTTTTTGTGTATAAAAAATGAATTTCACAAGATAAACAGATTTTTCTTTGATGAGGCTTAAGGGTTAAATACCTAAATGAATGCCACAGACTAATGTTCACATTTTAATAGGACAGTTGTCCCCTTGGTTTGTTTTTGATCATTTTCATGGATGATGGGCATAACGACAACTTTTCTTAGTTTCAAAAATGGTCACATGTTAATGATTGCCAAAAATAGCATTTGAAATTTTAATTTCAAGACTTTCTGAATATATTTTCAGATTAATAAGTTCCATTTGTATAATACTAATTATCATCAGAATATTCTGTTTAGTTCAGTTTTCATCACAAAAACTGCTAGTTCCTGGGCAGCTTATTTTTCTCTTTTAGAAAATCATGTCCAATACTTTTCAGTTTTCATATTGTTTTGGAAACTTTTCCTGTGGAAAGCCATGGCACCTGACAATGAAGGTTAAGATCACCATGCTCCATATCTAACAGTTGTCAATATTCATCCTCTGAATTCTCTTCTGTTTTAATCCTTTGCTCTAATTTTCTTCACACATTTAAGAACATGCTGCAAATTACAAATTTTTCCACATATTTCAAAACAAGTAATGTTACAATTCTAGTATCTCTACCAGTTTTTGACGGTGTTCCATTACTACAGAGTTTAAGAGTTTTCTTAAATTTGATATTTTGTAGACATGAATTTGCTTTCTCTGTGTCCTCTTAGAAATCAGTTATTATTTTACAAGTTGGCATCCTTTTTCTTGATTTATTTTTGGGGCTAAAGTGGCGCCGCATGTTCCATAGGTTGGCCACCCCTGGTATAAATCATTTATTTCATTGTACTGATGTATAAATTAAAATGGATTTTTATATATTATACTGTTCAGATATGTGGCATTGAATACATTGTTACGTGTTGTGAATGCTGACTATAATGCTGTACAGAGACACAGAACTACAATTGTTGATTGCCTTAAAGACCCAGATGTGTCCATTCGAAGGTAAGCATTTTTTTTAGTGCTAGCATATAAGAATAATTGTGTATATTTCTTCATCTCTCATCATTATTTTCTTTCTTTTCAGGCGTGCTATAGAATTGTCCTTTGCCCTAATTAATCACAATAATATTCGTGGGATGATGAAAGAATTACTCCTATTTCTTGAGACCTGTGATCCTGAGTTTAAATCTGATTGTTGCTCCAACATAGTGATGGCAGCTTCAAAGTAATTACATTAATTTTAGTTCTTCTAGATACGAGTCTTTAGTTGGAATTTTAAGTTTTTATAGTTATTATTGCCTAGCTATTTTTTGTATATGTACTTTTACTAATATTTTTTACAGATATTCACCAAATAAACGATGGCACATCGATACAGTTTTAAAAGTTTTAACAACAGTAAGAATTTTTTTTTAATGGGATGTGCAAAATTGTGGCTAGTTTGAGCCTGCTAAACCTAACATATAGATATGAAACAGTTTCTTAGTGATATATTACCCACTTGTTTTTATGTGTATAGGATTCAAAATGAGAAGAAACATCAGAACTTTGATATCCTTTTTGTCTTAATTTTATTGGTGTTTGAAACTAGAAAATAAGCAAATATTGTCATAATATGTTTGATATGCTTTTAAAAATTTGGTGCAGGATATGTTGAAGTATCATTACATTTTAAAACAATAGAAAATTTCATTTTAAAAAATCACAACAATAAATGCTGGTAAAGTGTACTTCAAAACTATTGCTCAATATATCAACCTTTGATTTAACTATGAGAACTCCTCAATAAAAAGCCATACAAAATCATATAGGATGGATAATTCTTTATGATATATTACGTTTTTTTTTTTTTTTAACTGTATATTATGTAGCTAGTACTTTTTTCTTACTGGTGTCAATAGAATTTTGTAGTCTGTGGCACATTCACAATTTCTGAGCTTATATTTCAGTATCTATATCTTTCACCTAATTCTAAGAAGTTGAATAAATCCTAATCAATGGACTTTGTATCCATGTTTCAGGCAGGTAATTACATCAAAGGGGATGTAGTCACAATAGCTATCCAGCTGGTGTCTGAAACATCTAGTCTTCACGCCTATTCAGTGCAGCAGTTGTATAGAGCACTCTACAGTGACATCACACAACAACCGCTGGCTCAGGTAGCTGCCTGGTGTATTGGGGAATATGGTGAGCTCCTGAACACTCCTAGTGGTGAAGATGAAGAGCCATTACATGTAAGTTCATTAGCCTTGTAGTGCAATCGTTTAATGTATTGTACATTTTTAAACATTCCTAAATAATTCAAGTAAATTATCAAGGGCAAATTAAAAGCAAAATGTTTCACTTTTTATTGTATTTCAGGTGACTGAAGATGAAGTTATAACATTATTAGAAAGAGTTTTATCCAATAACAACTCAGCAGTTGTTACTAAAGAATATGTCATTACTGCTTTGATGAAATTGTCTTCAAGATTTCCTGCCAGTACTCTGTAAGCATCTTACTTAATCATAAATACTTTTAATATAGCAAGCTTTAAAATTGAAGGGAAAAAAATAATTTTTCTTTTTACTTAAATCTCTTCTTATCATTTATGTTTTAAATTAAAACTAAAAGAAAAATAATTGTGCTTTCCAGTCGTCTAAAACAAATCATTGCAATCTATGGTTCAAGTACAAATGTTGAACTTCAGCAGCGATCCGTGGAATACACTAATGTATTTAGCAAATTTGATCATATTAGGTGAGTCTTGATTTTGTTTTAATGGCAATTCCAATTATTTAATAACATAAAAAAGGCCCTACTTTTATATTAATAATAATATTAATAATACATATTTCATGTGTCTCTGCTTGTAAGTCAATTCTTATTATGTCCCAATGTTGTTTGTGTTTTAATTTTTTTTTTTTTAGCTATCAATTGATATTTGGTGAAACAATGTTTTAAGTGTTTTTGAAGGAAGTAATAATGTTAAAATTGTATCCATCAAATTTCTAACTTTAAAAGGTAGCTTAATGAATGATTTGTTTTATCTTGTTCACTTGTGATTATCATGTAGACTACTGTAGGCAATGCATGAATGACATCATTGGGTGGGACACAACTGGGAAGTGACCTTAAGGCTTAAAAACTTGAAAGAAGACAGCCAAAGGGATCCATTCTAGAAAGTGTTATAAGGACCTGCTCTGACATCTGCTTATTCTTTTTTTTTTTTTTATACAAGAAGAGAAAGGGATAGTTGAAGCACTCTTTCTTAAACTCATTGTTCTACACATTTGGTGCAAACATTGGAGACACAAAGAAAAGATGGTCTTGAAGGAAGACTTCAACAATAAAAAGAGAACTTTGTTTGTCTAGAGACATTGGCTTAGTTGGCATCAGCATTGTCAAAATTTTAGATAACACCTGTTTCTTCCTAGTCTCATGAAATACTTTCTTTCTTTCTCAATTCTCTTTAAAAACCTAAATCATCTTTATATTTTAAGCTGACAGATTATTTTGTAGAATTTATTGGTAATCAAACAATGAGGCATTTTTATCTGTTTGTCCTGCAAACATTTGTTATTAAATATCAACCCACTTCTTTACAGACTAATTTTGATAAGGACATATAATACTGTTGATCTAATAGCAAGCCTAGTGAGATGATGATGACATTTGAGCACTCTGACTTAGTGAGAGTCATGGGCTAAAGCCCTAAATTTAACTTTATAGATAAGTTTATTAATAGCAAGCTAGTATATATTTTTTGCCCCCTTTTCTTTTAGTAGGCTAAAATAAAAATATTTTGTAAAATGTTTAATTTCATATAATAATTATTTGTTTTGTTTTTCAGGTCAGCTCTGTTAGAGCATATGCCTTTAATAGAAGCTCACCCACACAGTTTAGATGTGAGCTATCAAGAGAAGAATGATTACTCAAGTCTTCTTTCAGAGCCAGTGTCCAGACCTGCTCAAGAGAATGTTTTATCAACACTGCCTACAGAGGTAAACACTCAATTCAAAAGTATTTTTTGTAAAATTCTATACAGAAATTGGTTGCAAACTTTCTGATTAACTTGATACAACAGTGCTTGTACAATTTGTGAGCTTAACGATGCAGTAGTATATATTTTGTCAACCTAAATACACAGCAGTAAATATTCTGTTTATATTTTGTACACCTTAACCCTTAAGACGCGTGAGGTAATTTAGCCTCCATTATTTATGCACTCGTAAAAAAGCTCAGCACTTTAAGGGTTAAGATTAAAACACAACTTCGTTGATGGGAATCTCTTACTTCTGTATTAAATAGAATGGTTTATTCGACTTGATATCCTCCAATGGTATACAGCCTGCACCTCATGTTGAGACTGGTAAAGGAGGAATTGCCGCTGACCTACTAGATCTTCTTGGTGATATGCCTCCTGTACAAAACACAGGTAGGTCACTGAAATTGTGTTTCATAAACTATTGTCTTATAATGTTTTTTTCTTTGTTCTTTGTTCTTAGGGCCAAAGAAAATATATTGAATTTTAACTCCCTTATAGAGAGCATACTTTACATTTATTTTATAATTTTAGTAATTAATAATACCAATCTGGTATGTTTATCAAACTTCTTTCTCTTCCATCTCATTCAGTCCCTTATTGAACCTGCCAGATTTTTACAGTTGTCTGTATAAAAAAAAAAGACATTTGTCCAGTAGGATAACTAATGTTGGCTAAACTTGACTGATGTGATTTGTTGAATCAGTAAAAAAATAAGGATAATTATGGCAATATAAGGGCATAGTAGGACATTTATTTCATGATGCTATGAACACCAAAATGGGGTGTGCAGGGTTTAATCCATTAGCATAGAAGAAGTTTACATCTTTCCCTTAATGACTTGTTTATTTGCCTGTTCTTCCTATGGTCAACTGGTTTAGGCACTCTTCTTGACACTTGTTGCTTAGAATTGCCTTGCATTGTAGTTTTAAAAAATTTCTTACAACTGTATTGATTCAGCATTTAACAATGTGCTTGTTTCATTTTTTGTATAAGTTCCCCAGAATCTATCAAAGATTGACTGTAATATATAGTTGTTATGCTTTGCTAATTCTATTAAAGTAATACTTAAATTGCTGAATGATAGCTTATAAAAAGTGTGCATTTTTACATTGCAATTTTAACCAAATTTTATTTAATTTTTTCTATTTTTGTAAAATCCTGATTATTTTAGTTGTACCACCTGTCAATGACTTACTTGATAATTTCCTGCAACCTCCAGCACATCAGAACAACCTGGTCAATGGAACTTCATGTAGGCTTATTTTATGATTTTTATGTAAAGTTTGAAGATAAGTTTAGCTGTAACTGTATCCTATTAAAAAAAACTAAAAAAAAATGTGTCTAATAAATGTATGACAGTTGAATTATTGTTATTGAAAACACTCCTCTTACCTATGTTTGTGTTGTCATTTAGTCTTAGAATTAAATTTTAATGTAATAAAATAAATAAGTCTGTTCTAAGTGAACAATTATTTTATGCTTTCATAGAAATTATGTGTGTCATACTATTAACATTGCTAGGTTTCATTATTATAAACAGTTGCACTAATAAATTTCTTGAGAGTATGAATGTCTTTTTTTTTTGGTCTCCTTAGATTTGCCAGTAGTCACAGCATTCAATAAAGATGGGCTATTGATAGAGTTTAACTGCCAGCGAGCTAACAATGATGCCACAAAAACTGTGATTAACATGACCGCCACCAACTCATCCCAATTTCCCATGCTAGACTTTGTCTTTCAGGCCGCAGTGCCAAAGGTGGGTACATTCTGGCTTGAGGTTTAGGTATTGATCTTGAGAGTAGGAGTGCCTTGAAGCTCATTAGTACATCAGCATTTATTGTTCATATATTTTTTTTTTTTTGTCTCTAGTCATTCCAGTTGAACCTTCAGTCACCATCAGGTAACAGACTTTTACCCAACAATGCAGGCCATGTAACACAAGTTATACAGCTCAATAATCCACAAAAGGTAATTGACTATCTGATTTTGGAGATTTTCATACATGGTATAAATAGTATTAAATAGAAAGCTTTCTGATGCATCCAAATACAGAAGTATTGATAAGTGAAGTATCTTAATAAGTCCTATAATAATATTTGTGCACTTTACTGTAGAATCCAAGTCATTACACTTGTAACACAAACTTGACTTTTATTATTTAGTTGGCACCAGTGATCTTCTTCTGTGTTCTCATGGGATCTTTCAATATGGTGTCCTTGGCATTTTTTTTTTTTTAATTTCAAAATCTCTCGAGATATTCCTCTTTTCATTTTTGTAAGTTTTTATGGTCCAACATATTGCCACCGCATTTCTTCAAATAGTTTTGACTTGTTGTTCAACCTTACTATTTCTCTATTTCATTGCTTAAAGAACATGAACAGTATCTTCAAAATTCAAAATGTAATCAAAGAGTAGATGACTGATAACTTTTAGTGTAAAAATCCCCATAACAGGGGAAAAGAATTCTGTTCACAAAATATAAATGCAGCACAACCAAAAGATTTAGGTTAATCTCTGCTGTTATCATCCTTAGTAACCATTTTTATGCTTAAATAAATGGGGATGATATCCATTTTTACTTCATCGTGTGTTACTTTTCCTGTAGATCTGTAGAGTATGTCTGTTTCATGTAAAATTTGTATGTGGTTTCTTGATTTGTGCGTTGTGTACGACAGATTTATGATTAACGCAATAACTATTGTAAAAATAAGATGCAGGGTTTTCAGTGCAATGAGATAACTTGTTACCAGCAAATGAGTGTAATGAAGGCTTGGTTAAACAAAATATAGATTTTACGTCTTTGTCATATAAAAACTAAGAATCAGATTGATTCATGTTTTAAAATGTTGAACTTATTCTTTGTCCTCAGCAACCAATAAGAATGAGGTTAAGAATTTCATATACACAAAATGGCAGGTCTGTAAATGAGATGGGTGAGGTCAGCACATTCCCTTCTGAGTTGTGGCAATAACAGGATGTAGTATTAATTAGTCCTTTTGTTTGTTTTTTTTTTGGCTGTGAGATGTGGTTTTATGAATGGTGGCAATGACTGATGGATAGCTTTTGATTGGTTGAATGCTGTATTGCTTGAATTGAATTAAAAAATTTACAAATATGTTTATTTTTCAAAAGTCACCATTCTCTGTTTCATTTAATTGTATACTATTGTGGATGTATTTAGCAGGTCAAAAAACATTACTGTTATATATAGTAAATATAGTTTGGCTGGATTTTCTTAACAGTTGTTTTGAAAATCTGTATGTAGAGTCTTAAATCATGTTAATTTACTAACAAGATGTATTTATAAATCACTTTCCTATTCATCATGGTAAACCCTGAAAGTTTGTTCAAACAAGTGGCATTTATACATGGACTTGTGATATTTTAACCCACTTGGTTTTAAAACTCTTGTTCATTGCCTTCTCTTTTTTTTTTTCTAAGGAACATGGAGACTTCTGTGAGGATTTTTTTTTTTATTGTATTAAGGAGCAGATTGTAGCAGTCATTTTGGCATTGGTGCTTCTTGTTACTAGGAAGATAATGACTGATTTTTTTTCCATTCAGTGATCACGACACACTTATGCAAAATGAGCTTTTTCAAACAATTACGAAATAAAAAATAAAATACTTTCAAATTGTTTGACTGATACACAGCATTGAGACTAGTTTTTACATCAGATATAAGATCTTAATACAGCCCTCCGTTTAATATGATATACATCATTAGTCTCTGTGTTGGTGAGTGAAAGTATTTAATTGTTTTTGTTTTTTCTTGACTTTAAGTGCTACTCTGTATACCATTTGAAATCATTCCATTCCTGGAAATATAATGTTTACAATTATTAGTCCATTTTTCTTTAGTTACATCTAGTTATTTAGTGACTCCCTGGTTTGTGGTCTAGACATCATGGTGTGACCTTTGTGTATGCTAGTTTCACAGTCTTAGGGTTGAACTGGTTGTGAGGATATTCCTGAATTGTGTATAGCCTGTACATTTAACTTCTCATTCTAAACCATGCTTGTGTTTAATACAAATCAAAGATTTTGTTTCTAGCTACTAAACAACAAAGTGCTGCCACCAAGTGGTCCTCATAGAATATGTCATTGTATTGTTGTACTTGTAAAGTTATTGTAACTAATGCCTAGGCAAAACATTCTGTAATGCAACTTAAAAGATCTGGTTAAGACTGGCTGGCTGGTCTAATGGCTTGGCTACAAATATTTAAAACCACTGTCCTGGTTTAACTTACTGCTGCTGTGGAAAAATCTTTTTTGTTGTCCTCACTGTGCCAGAAGCTGTAGCGCAGGAGCTGAAGTAGGCAAGTCTTATTGTTGGAGCAAGTTGCTTTTCCATACTTTAAGATTCAATGGAAAGAAAGTCACTTTTAAGCTACAGCTCTTAACGTTAATGATTTGTTTTTTTAAAGTTATGTTTTTATTCAAGCCTTAGTCTACATTATTGTGTTACAAATTGAAGCCAGTTGTGTGTGTGAATTGATATTAACAATGTGATGATAGTTTGTTGGACTGTGATGAGGGTGTG
This sequence comes from Biomphalaria pfeifferi, assembly GCA_030265305.1. Classification (NCBI taxonomy): domain Eukaryota; kingdom Metazoa; phylum Mollusca; class Gastropoda; family Planorbidae; genus Biomphalaria; species Biomphalaria pfeifferi. The sequence goes on along the minus strand of JASAOG010000174.1, from coordinate 749,833 downwards.
CTTCATAAGTCTTGTAAATACATTGGATATGAACGCTGAGTCTGTTTTCTCTTTTTAGTTGTGCTTTTTAAAAAGATTTATTTTCTTGTTAAATTTGTGTCATTATATCTGTGTTTTATTTAGGTACTCATGGAAATAGTTATTGAAATAAATAAGGGGTAATGTTATGGTATATGCAAAAGTATTTGACTGAAAGTCTCACATACTCAATAAAATGGATTATAGAAGTTGTAATCTCGTTGTGAACTTGTTTCAGTTTTCAAAAAATGACTCCATTAAGTTCATATAAATAAGAGTGTAAATGAATAAGTTTGTTAAAAGATACTTATAATATAAAGTAGACTTTTTCTTACCTGTTTTCATCATCGGAAATCTGTAGGCCTGAGATTCTCATTTTAGTTTTGGTCTTACATCGTACAGTATTATATTAATATATTGATACATTTGAAGATCCTCTTAACATGGAGCACTGAAATGTATACAGAAGATATTTATTGATGCACATTTCCAGACATCACATGTGTTGGATTTATAGCTAGAAGGGATATTTTTAATAACATAACATATAATACCTTATCTTAAGAACAATTGAAACAAAGTCGACATTTAGTTACAATGTGTGAACTATACTGATAATTAATCCGTCAACTTAGAAAATAACTTTTAATAATAAAACTATTTTAAATATCTTTATATAGTTCAATCTTTAGGTATATACTATACACATTGGATTTGATATTGGGATTCTGGATATAGGTTTTTAGAGTAGTTGATCCATTTCATTTTGAATATTGCTTAAAATTTAGTTGGATAATATATTCTCTTCATTCACCTGCCAAGCTAAGGAGGCTAATCAAAGAGTAATGATTTCAACTGTTTCCCTTGAAAAGTGTTGTCCCAGTGATATGTTTATTTTGTAAGAGTCTTAGTAGCAAGTCAAGTCACAATTACATTCCTATTTATTTAGCTTTATCCATTGTGTGAAGTAATTCTCATAGGATTTACTTGCCTATTTTTTGTTGTGATTGATTTCTAATGCTACTCATACCAGCCACTTCAGCAGTGCTGCTTAACACACTACATATATAGTGTTGGTCTGTGTAATCTTGCATGAACAAATCTCCAGATTACTTTCTATAGTCAGAGTACTAATTTTAAAAAAAAGTTTTTATTTTGTTCAATTGGGAGAAACAAAAATCCACTATTGGATTGTATGGGTTCATATAATCTTTATCTTCTAATGCACATACCTATATATATTTATAACCCCTGCTCTAGAGTGGGTGATTTATGACATTGACTATTTATAGAAAACCTGTTTCTGAATTTTTGTTTCTAGAAAGCAGAATGCATTTTTTAAATTTCTGAATATTTGTATTGAAAAAAAAAAATGACTTGTTCTTGTGTATAGAATGAATTTTATTTGATTGATTTGTTACTGTAAAAAATGAGTGAAGCACCATGTTGTTTGTCTGAACCTAATGTCTCTGCATCTTTTGACATATTTATCTTATTGAATGTCAAGTCTGTTGCTAGTTTCCTGTACATTCTATATTGTGTACATTGAAGATTGTTTTTTAAGCATTCTTTGGTTTTAGTCTTGTTATTAAATCAAATGTAATCACTAGTTTATGTGGGAAGAAGTCTTAAAAACATTTAGTGTGCATCTCATGACAACTTAGAAGGACAATAAAAGATATTCAGATTTCAATGATTCTCAATTGTTAGAAAAGATAAACCAATTTCACAATATTTTTGCTAGTTGAAAATGTGTCCACTGTTCAAGTGATCTTTTTTTTTTTCCCCCTACCTATGGGCAATCAATTCTACAAAGTTGTATGTCTGTTTTTGAACAGGTCAGTTTCAGAGTTTTGTGGATGCCATTGAAATATTGTCTTCACAGCGTCATTTAATATACATATACAATATGGAATAAAACAAATAAGCTTAAGATTGGTGTTTTGGTTCATCTTATTAGTATTTGTTTTTAAATAGAGCATTTTAGAGACTTGGATGTTTAACAATTGAATTCATGTGTCTGAATGTTTGGCAATTGTGCTTAGCATTATCACATCAATTCTCTTCTAAACTTCACTTAGTAGCAGACTTAAGCCTGCCCTTGGATGTAGCCTACAACTAGTGTTATCAAGAACTTCATTAAGACTTAAGCCTTCCCTTGGATGTAGCTGACAATTAGTGTTATCAAGAATATTTTTTAGACTTAAGCTGTCCATTGGATGTAGCTGACAGTTGTCAAGAATTTCTTTTACCGGTACTAGCAGACTTTAGCCTTCCCTTGGATGTAGCTGACAACTAGTGTTATCAAGAATATTTTTTAGACTTAAGCTGTCCATTGGATGTAGCTGACAGTTGTCAAGAATTTCTTTTACCGGTACTAGCAGACTTTAGCCTTCCCTTGGATGTAGCTGACAACTAGTGTTATCAAGAATATTTTTTAGACTTAAGCTGTCCATTGGATGTAGCTGACAGTTGTCAAGAATTTCTTTTACTAGCAGACTTTAGCCTTCCCTTGGATGTAGCTGACAACTAGTGTTATCAAGAATATTTTTTATACATACCTTCCTTGAATGTCGCTGACAATTAGTTTTAACAAGAATTTCTTTCAAGAACTTGTAGCAGACTTTAGCTTTCACTTGCCTATATCTAAATTAGATGTTTCTGTTTCAGGTAGTGTAATCCATCTGAAAGCATTTTGTTTTCCTGATTTCAAGTTTTCAGTGCTGGTTGCTTAACTGGCATTCTATTAGGATCTCACTCATTGTTCAATTTGTGTTGGTCGCAGTGATAGGTTCATATAATGGTTCCCAGTCAATTCATCCCCGGTTTTTTCATCCCCGGTCATTTCATCCCCTGGTCACTTCATCCCCTGATATTTTCATCATCTGATCATTTTTATCTAACAAATTGTAATTTTTTAAAATCATGAACTGAGCCAATATTTCATGTCTTCATTTTTTATTTCAATGACAAAATTGTAACACGTTCATGTTTAAAAGGAATTAAAGCCAAACTTCTACAGGCGACACGAGAGCACGAGGATTGGGTGAACTCCGCCTTTAGTAGAACAAAATAAAACCTTATTTCAAGGCTAAAAATGACGCGCCCATTTTCAAGAAAGAGCGATTGAAAAATAAACTAAAGTTAAACATGGTCGTACTTTCACCACAGCTTGGCTTTGATGATAAGTTATCAACGGCACGGTCATAATTATTGTAATCGCACTTCTATCTCTCAAAAGATTTCCTCTACTTGCACCACACCTTGGCCTTTGATGATAAGTTAACAGCGTCAAGATCATAATTATTCTAATCGCACTTCTATCTCTCAAATGATTTTTGACTACTTCCACCAAACCTTGGCCTTCAATCCGGATAATATTATGATATTACAACCCCCACATCCAATAGAAGCGCTATAGCTAAGTACACACCCAGATTTAAAATACAATATAAGATTTCTCATTAAGAAATCAAAGTGGAAGAGGAAACACTATAAACGCATTAGTAACAAGTCATAAAATGTCAAAAAGAATTCTACATAATCATATTTATATATAAAATATTTAATTGGGGATGAAGTGACCGGTCACCCATATAATATATGGAACTTACTTTCTTCCTATTTGTTCATACCATATTTGATATTTTTTAGTCATAGTTTATTTTTAGATTAAAATATTTAAACTATGAAAAAAATGCTGGGCATCTCACATCCGTGATTTATGGTAATGTAAGACTGCAGCCTTCCGGGGCCATATTTTAAAAATATAACATTGAAAAAAATATGCATATTTAATATAAGAAAACAACGGGAATGAGATTAAAGTATTTTATAGTTCTTTCTACACCAATAGGACACTTGCTAATGATAATGACGTGTCTTTATATTGAAGCTTGAAGAGATTGGGACCTCCACACAAATCCAGTCGGGCATAGCTCACACCTTGCTCCAATTCTCTAATACAATCAATTCTTAACTTTCATGTTAAGCTTATGTATGATTATGCAAAGATGCAGTGATGAAATATAGTTCTAAATCCTTGGCTGAAATAGGTACAAAAGGAGCACTGTTTATTTCTTAGAAGTGTCGGACACTGTATTAGTAGGCTGCAGTGGACACTGCAACTTTATGACCAAATCTTGATCATGAGTGAGGCAAAACAAGAGTGGTCCTGTACTGGAAGTTAACATATAATGAGTTGTGCCCCTTTGATTACGACACCACATCACGAAGGGCCACTCTCGGTAATAAGGGCTAATTATTTTGTAGGCAATCTGACCTATTCAGACTTTCATTCTTATTAGCCTATAATTAACATTATTTTCTTCCTTTAATTGGTATTCTTGCTGTTGACCTCCCCCCCCCCCCCCCCCGACATTTAAAGGAGGACAATTTTTTTTTTTGTTCTCATTTCAAACATGTTCATGACAATCTTTTGTGCGAAGTTTTAATCTCCTGGGCGAATTAGGAAATAGGAAACCAAATAAGACATAGCCAAAGAAAAGTAACAGTTTGTTATTTACAATATCTGCATATCTCGTGATAGAACACGTCATCACCAGAAATAGATGTACTTACTAACTTAATCCTTTTGACTACAAGTAGAGCAGAGCCGTTCTCAACCTTTTTTACCTTGACGACCACTTTTTTTGACTATTTCCCACTTAGCGGCGACCCCCACAATTATTTTCGCTCCTAAGCATAATTAACTGTGCTTTTGCTAATGTTATGAAATAGTAATTCTAATACAATTTCAAATAAATGAAATGTTATCTTTGACTTGATTTACTCCTCTATCTCTTATTCACCGTGTTCATGTTGCATGCGACAACTTCAATGATACACTAGTGTTGAGACAGTCTGCACTTGTTTCTATTGAACCAGATCAGGAACTCTCGGGACAGTCTTTGAGAGATCACAACGAATGTCATCTTCTGCATCATGTTCTGCATATAGACTTTATAACTGACAGGCTGGATAGCTCGTGTTTCACAAAAATATATGAATGGAAGAACAAGTCGCAAATCGGGATTTGACAGCAAACAATTGATTTGTGTTTCTGACATTAAAAAAAAATAATTTTTAATAAAAGGCAAAAAATTAACACATTCAAAAACATCATTTGTATACTGTTCACATTCATACCTTGAGATATAAACAAAGTGATATAACTCTTTCAGACCAAACTATCAACAAAGAAGTAAAATATTCACTCTCGCCATGCATGCCCCTGACATGCAACATATATCCTCGAATAGCAATTTAAAGAAAAGTAACTTTCAATGCAAAAAACAGTACAATATCGAGTTTGATACGTTAGAATAGACGAAAAGTTCATATTTTCGAATGGTCTTAGGCGACCCCTAGCTAATCGTCATTCGACCTCCTAGGGGGTCGCGAATCACAGGTTGAGAACCCCTTAAGTATAGCATAGGGCGCAACAGTAGGCCTACTACATCATCGGACTCTGTTCTTGGCTATTTCCATCAGTTAGGTCCATATTTAAATAAATCCTACAATAATGTTGACTTTTTTTCCAATAAGGTTGCAATGGCGTATTAAGGTATTCGCTGAGAGGTTCACTGTGACAGGGAGTAGTCAATGAGTAGTGACACAGTGGCGTATCTGGCATTCATTGGTTGGTTAACTGCGTTGCAGTTTGCAGTGAATTTTTGTATAGATCTTGAAATATAACCCAAACTTATCGATGTCATTTGCTGACAATGGTTATCAATTAGTCTTCCGACATTTGTATTTGTAATGACAGAGAGAAGAGACAGACAGACAGACGGAATTAGAGAGACAGACAGAGTGAGAGATAGAGAGGCGGAGAGAGACAGAAAGAGAGAGAGAGAAAGAGACAAAGAGAGAGAGACAGACAGACAGACATAGACAAATAGAGAGAGGGAAAGAGAGAGGGGGCAGAGAGAGAGGGGGGGCAGAAAGAGAGACAGAGAAACACACAGAGAGAGGCAGAGAGAGAGAGAGAGACAGACAGAAAAAGAGAGAGACGGAGAGACAGAGAGAGTGAGATAGAGCGTGAGAGAAAGAAAAAGAGTGGGGGACAGAGAGAGAGAGACAAAGAGAAAGAAGGGTCAGAAAGAGAGAGAGAGAGAGAGAGAGATTGGTTCGTATTTTCACTTGTTGATGATGTAAGCCTAGAGCTACTGAATCGTAGTGTAACATCTCTTTCTTCCTTATTTCTTCTCAGCGTCCACGCAGTACAGCCTGGCTTTGAAAACAAAAAAATGGGTATTCTTCGTTCTAGTTCATGATCTATCTATCTATCTATCTATCTATCTATCTATCTATCTATCTATCTATCTATCTATCTATCTATCTATCTATCTATCTATCTATCTATCGATCTATCTATCTCTTTCTATATAGGCCTATATATATATATATATATAAATGTGTGTGTGTGCGTGTGATACAAATGTGTGTGTTGCGTGTGTGTGTACATAATTAATCTTTATTACATTTTGACGTATCATGCTTTCGGAAGACGTTTATTGTACCTTAGAATAAGTTCTTCCTGGAGCTAGTGGAAATATTGTAGACTCCCGCTCTTGCCAGCAAAGGGTCTGAAGGAGCGCTGTGAGAATGACCCAGCGGGGTTCGGGGCGGAACCCCGCCGCCAAACACTATTACCGGTATTAAAAGCCAACAAAATGCATATTCTGAGGCATCTACAGTGCATTATCCTGCTACTAAAAAGTTTTATTTCAAAAACCTAATCTGCTATTCTTACTTATTTAGATTCTCAGGCGCCGTTTGGCGCATAGGGCAGCAAGCTGCTTCCACAAAAATATGTCTGAAGCCTCTTTCCATCTGCTCTGTGGTCCTCCGTGAAAGTGTGGCGCTAAGTCATACTAGGATTTCCCTGTTTGCGCTTTCCTTGTAATGGCTCTATGCCATCGCATTTCTTATTACGGGTAATTCATTTTGTCGGAGAACATGTCCTGCAAACCTCATCCAAAGCTCTGTCACAACCTTACTAAGGGATCGACTCCCAGTTCGGCATATGATTTCATTGATTGAGACCTGATCTCTATAACTGACTCCTAAAATCCGTCTTAGCCATCTTTGTTATTCCACATTTAGTCTTTTTTCAATTTCGGCAGATGACTATTCACTGCACTTTATTAGTGGAGCCCAGTCACTGGTAGAAATGTGTAACCTCTCTTGGTCACGCTCTTGAAATGATTGTGACTGTAGTCTCCTTTAGATTTTATATCGAAAATGGAAGCTTTATCGTCAAAATCATCTGGGGGGGTTTAAACTTAAAAAAAAAAAAGCCCTCTGGAGGAAAAGGGGGGGGGGGTTAAACTCAAAACCCATTTGGCTACGCTCATAGCATTTTGAGTGCGTAATTTGCTTTTTTTTTTTTTTTTCTTTTTTTAAAGTGGTATTTTTTAGCTTTAAATCCCGCTGAATGGAGGGTTTTAACTCAAAATCCCCTTTGGCTACGCTTGGGCAAGTGATGATTTAGTATTAAAATCTCTCCTAAAGTAAAGAAAATCAAAGCAAAAAATCAGTCACTAAATTTTTTTTATTTCCACAGAAATAAGAGAATGATCTTTCCATTACTTCTTCTCGTCCAAACTCTTTAGCTATGAAGAGAATTATATATATATATATATTATACTTTTCTTTCTTCTGTACTGAAGTGTCTCTAAGTTTAGTGATTTTACTAATGGTCTTACTCTAATTAAATTGGAATTTTCGTTTGTTATAAATTTCACTGCTCTATTTTGTATTTGTTCTAGTTTCTTTGTGTTTTCTTGAGGGATCCCAAACAGAGGATGCATATTCCAATATTGGCCTGACTATAAAGTTAAATAGTATTTTAGTTTTATATTCTTGTTTGATTAGTAAAATATTCTTTTAATTAACCCTAATGTTTTGTTTGATTTTTTAAATAATTTTATAAATAATGAATTACATATGTTTTTTTCATTTATTATTACGCCTAGATACACGAGTATTTAGTCTGTGTGACTGGTTTAGCCTACCATAAGTAAAATAACTAGCTTTTATATGTTTAAGTTTTTTTGTTACTCTCATCATGAGACATCACATCTCTGCCTGAAGTCCCGTCTTGGCGAGTCTCTCCAACAGTCTCCACGTCTTGTCCTCTGCTAGGCGCATTGTATTTCTGAAGTGTCCGGGGGGGGGGGGGAGATTCATGCGAGGGCTTGTCTTGTAAAGTTTTTCTCTCTTTCAAAGGAAACCTCAGTCGGGCAATTTTCATCTTATGAATCTTAAGCAATGAACAAAAAGTCCGATGTAATCTCACGAATAAAATTCGACCAAGATAGATTTAGAATTTAGATCTAGATTCCCCCCCCCCCCCCCCCCAAAAAAAAAAATTTAAAGGAAAAATGAATGTTTGAAAGTTTATAATCTTGCTACAAAATATAAGATCGTATTATAAAACTATCTACGCATACTTCTTTGCATCTAGTACACACCCACTTCTACCTGTCAGCCAAGTCACCTGGAGTCACATGACCAAACTACCGACCGGAACCAGGCCAACGACGAGAACGCCATCTAAACTAACCTAGGAAGAGGACGTAAATTTCCGATTTGTCGCAGTAGAGAGTGTCATAGAAGTGATTCAAAAGTATAAGGATCATTATATTTTTGTGATGTACTTATTGTAACAACAAAGGTAAGTTTTATGCACTTTAATTATGGAATTCTATTTTAACCCTACTTTTTTTTCTCTGAAAGCAAGAATGCACAATTTAGAGCCTAGTTTTAGTTTACAAACGGACTGTGCTTACTGAGTGTGCTACTCGGCTACTGCTACAGTCTAATCCAGATAACACGACAAGTGACCTACTTTTGGTGTCGCGCATTTCAGCATGTTGACAAGGAAATAACCTGAATAAAATTTCTCACAATAACAATGTTAATTATTTGATAGACCTACTTTCATTTTATAAATTTTTCATCTTTAATTTTATTCTTTAATCATGATATTTAATAGTAAATAATTAATAATAAATAGGTCTAGATCAAGAATCTAGTCAATCTAGTGATTCTAGTAATAAGAATAGTAGAATCTAATAGATTCTAGTTAATAGAAAGTAAGAAACTGAAAATTATAATTTAGATCTAGATATATATAGATGTCTAGATCTAGAATCTAGATTTAGAAATCTAGATCTAGTCTATAATTTTTATTATATTACTAGAAATCTATAATAAAATAATATAGTTTTATAGTCTATATTACTCCATATCAATATCATAATGATATCATATGATATTACATGAATATTACTGACTTAGAGACTTTAACTTAGATAAAGTTCTACTAAGTTCTAGTTATCTAAATCAAAATCTAGAATACTATACTCTATACTAGATCTATACTCTGTCTCTAGATTATTTATAGATCTATAATTTAAAATATTTTAATATAGATTACAGATACTAGGTAAAAAGTGACAGTCTAAATCTTGAATCTTGATATAGATATATCTGTATGCTACGCAGCCGGTCAACTACTTTTAAATAAATCAATTCACTGAATTTGTGTTAGATTAAAAACTAGTTTCTAGTACATACACAATCTATTTGTAAATTTAGATTCTAGCATTCTAGGATGATGAATATAGAATCTATATTATATATGTTTATATAGGCTGTATAGATAATATATATATATGCTATGTTCATGTGTTTAGACTTAGATATATGGTTAGGATTTACTGGGCATTAGAGTTTGGAAAATATCTAAATCTATGATGTAATATATTATATATAGATCTATAAATGTGCAAAAATATCTTGTTGATGCATTAATAACTAAATATAGGGGTTTGTTAATAAATGATGAGTCAAGACTGGATTATTTTATAATAAGTTGAGTCCAAGATCTTATCTTTTCTAAACTTTTTTTTGTGATTATACAAAAATCGTAATAATAAAAAAAAGAATTTATAATTGCAATAATATTAAAGATTATTTTCTTATACAATTATCTAAAATTTTAAATGTCACTGTAAAATATATTTTTTTTTTTTTACAAAGCTCATATCAACTCACTCTCTGTCTGTATGATTTAAAGAGTTTGTGCCAGACTACACATTATTTCTCACACACCCATTTGTACACATTATTTCTCCCATACCCTATCTCAGATTAAGCTGAAATTTTTACAATTATTTCTTTTAAATGACAACAGAAGAATCAATAAAAAAAAATCCAATTAAATTAGTCTTATTAACTATTGGTAATTAATTATTTTGTTTGGTTTCTTGGACAAGGAAAACAAATTGTACTTCACAGATGTGGTGGTTGAATTAGTTTCCCCTGAGGACTCTTTGAGACCTGAGTGAAACATTTTTTTTTATTCATTTAAAAAAACAATCATATAAACATTCATTTTTTATGTCTTGGTCAATCATGCATATAATTACATGTTTGATCCGAACTTATTGATACAACTACACTTAATATAAGCTTTTTTTTTTTTTTAAGTATTTTTAAAAATGTTTTTCTGTTTGGTGAAAAAGTCTGCGTGTACTTTTAAGTTTACAGTTTACATTTAATTTACTTGTTTACATTTTTTAAATGACATAACATTTATTTTTTTCCTTCCTGAGAAGAAAGAGAAGAAAAAGATTATGTCATCAGTAGTAGGTCATTGACACTAATTAAAAAGTAGTAGTTAAAACCTCCTATAGAGATATGATTGTGATAAACGACTTAAATAATAAGGACAGGCTCAGAAAGTAGGGCAAGATTTAGTTTATTTACTTTTTATTGTCATCGGGAAGTTGTAAAAATAAAAACTTCTAATATGACGCAAACACATTTTCAAGATAATATAACATGATATAGATATTTTTCTACTACCTTATTTTTATTTATTCTTCCTTTTTAAAACAATTAGTATTTATACTTAATTAGAGCTGATGTGCCTGGCATTAAAAATAGCTTGTCATACCACTAAAATTTGACAGTTCATAATCTGATTAGGGAAAAAAAATTATTAGGTGCTATGATTTTAAAAATTAGTCATTAACACGCCTTCCGTTCCTTTCTATAGTTTTATTCAACAGTAACATAAAGAGTTGTCTCCATCAAGTTATTGTTTATTATAATGCAAATCCCATTAAATTCTATCTAGGATATTTTAAATTAGTCAATTAAGAACCATGAGTTCTATTCCAAAACTTTACCCCTTCTACTACAGTAGCATTGGAATTTTGTTTTTGTTAGATTTACATTTTGATATAACTATAACATGTTAAGTTCTTTGGCCAGAAATTATAATAAAAATTGAATTAAGAATCCACAGGATTGAAAAAAAAAACCAACAACAATGAATAAAACAGGATTTCTTTGCGTTGGATGAGTTGATGCAGCTATTATTGCTGAATTTGCTCTGCAGCTTCAGACCCTGGTTGACAAATTATCTGCTGCATGCCAAAGCAAGACCAAAATACTAGTTTAGAACACTTTGGCCCAGCTTGGACATGTTCTCAGAATTTCACAAGGTCAACTTCCACACTTGACAGGAAAAAAAGCTGAATATCTTTCACCCTGATGCTTAAGCAGATTTTTATAAATAAGGTGCAAAAAAAAAATAACCAATGAGGAAGTGCTGTTTGGAGCAGGGTGCCAGGACATCTGTCTAGTAGTAGACACTTTGGCCAGGTTTGGACATGTTCTCAGAATGTCACAAGGTCAACTTCCACACTTGACAGGAAAAAAAGCTGAATATCTTTCACCCTGATGCTTAAGGCAGGTTTTTATAAATAAGGTGGCAAGATAAAAAAAAACAATGAGGAAGTGCTGCGAGGAGCAGGGTGTCAGGACATCTGTCTAGTAGTGGACATGTTCTCAGAATGTCACATGGTCAACTTCCAAACAGCGTTCTGTATGGTGATCTAACAGAAGGTAGGAGAGCTGCTGGTCACCCACTCATAAGGTATACTGATGTATGCAAACATGACAAAAGCATGGGAAAAGTGGCACTGGACAGATCCACATGGAGAGTAAGCATAAAGGAAAGCACATTGCAGATCTACCAGAGGTAGAAAGATGTGTGAAAGCTCAACAGTGCCTGGTGTTTACAGATGCCCAATCTGTAACCACAACTGTGTATCAAGATGTATAATGCCACCAATTTGTGATGAAACTAAATGTACTCTAACACATAAATGCCCTAAATTATTTTAGATATATTTCACCTAAAATTATAATCAATCAAGCAATATATAAAATTATCTTTAAAAAAACAAAGCTTATATAAAGGAAAGATGTGTTACTTATATTATATCTCAAAAAATGTACAAGTTATTTCCTTTTTTTATTATCAAAATAATTTATTACTAATGTTTAACTGATTAATGTTTTGTTTGGTATAATAAATAATTGCTTAAAGTTTCAACTTGATCTGATAAAGTGAGTGGGAGAACTAAAGTGTACAATTATCTAATGAAACAAAAACCTACATAGTTAGCCATGTGTGGAAAAAACAACAACTGAAGGATTAATTTCCCTTGTTGGCATCAAACAAAATAATTAATTCCCAGTAAGTAATTGACTAATTGGTTAATATATTTTTTAATAAATTGTATTCGCCATTGAATAATTGTGTGCAATGTTTAAACTTGATCTTAGAATGGATGTTGGAGAAATAATGTGTTCAAACTTTTTACCAGTATGTCAGACAGAGTTAGTGGATATAAGCTTTGTAACAAGAAAAATATGAAAAATACTTTTTTTTAAACAAAGCTTATAGTAAGTGGCATTATATCAATTAGTTTGGAGAAAGTAGGGGGGTATCTTAGTGAAGTTTACAGTGATAAAGGAGCTTGAAATGTATTTGATAAAAGAAAAAAAAAGTTGTACAACTGATATCAAACTTGAGAGTTCAAGCCAATACACTAAACATTGTGCCAGCTTATGAAAATAATGTTTCTTAGCTATCTATTGTTGGTTTCAAACTTTTAAGTGACAAAATATAGAGGGGACTAAGTCATCTAGTATCGCCACATCCATCAAGTACAATTTCTTTCCTAAATTTGATACCAAACAAAATAATTAATTACCTAATTGGTTTATTTTTAAAAATGGATTCTTGTTTTGTCAGATACAAGAATTAATTGTGCAAAGTTTCAACTTGAATCGAGAATTGGTGTGGGAGAAATAACGTGTTAGAACTCTTTACCAGACAGATAGACAAACAGAATGAGTGGATATAAGCTTTAAAAACACTTTTGGACTTAAATTTAAACAAAACTTTGACACCATTTAGTACTAGATGCAATACATTATATATAGATATCTTTGGTGAAAGATTTCAAAAACTCTTAGTTGCTTTCTGTATAGTACCCTTGTTTCAGATCCATATAGAAATGTTGACACTGGTAGACACAAATTTTTGTAGGCTGGCAGAGGGATTTATTTTGGCACACTCTCACATAGGGGCATCTAAAAATGTGAGTTTTAAAAGTGTTATTTCCATTTGAATCAATATTGAAATGTTTATGCAATGCTTCTAGATCTAATTTCTCTCTGCTATTAAAAAAAAAGAAAAGAAAAATCAATTCTTCATTTAGAGTTAGAATAAACCTGTACATTTGTCACTGTCAACAGGCAGTAGGGAGTAAGTAAACATCTAATTGTTTCATTAATTTGATAGTAATTAACTTGACGATGTTCTATTATAACAACTCATAAAAAACAAACAAATAACTTGGAATTTCATTATTGAAAAGATGTTTTAGATATTTTGTAGTGAGTCATGACGTCTATGTCTGTTTTCTATAGGCATTTTTTTTTTTTTTTTTTACCAAAAGAATTTAATCAGTTTAATGCATCTGTTTGTAAGTGTGGTCATATTCTATTTAAATGCTATATTAGCTGATGTCATGCTTTGCTATGTAGAAATAATTAGTAATCTTGATTATTTTGCAGGAACACTTTTTTTTTTGGTTCATTCTATAACTCCTCTCTCACATAATACACTTTTGTCAAGTGATTACTGTAACTCTTTGCCTTGATTCTCTCATGCAACACTAGTACAGAGACCACCATTTCCACAATTTAATCCTCACACTTTACTTTTCCCAGTTAGTTGTAGGCACTATCCATCTTTCACCAAGTTGAAACAGTTAGTATTTTGCAGATATTATTATGATATGATATATTTATATGACCTCTAAATCATATTGATAAAAGGTTTGGCATTACTGTCTTTTATAACATTCCATTTGATACTATAATAAATTAGTCTACACAAATATAAATGTCTTTACAGCTATTTCATATTGGGGAAGGGGGAGGAAATGAAAATATATTCATTTTGTTATCAATAGTGACATTGCTCTTTTCGACCATATTCAATCTGTAATTAATAAAAAAAAAAGGTAATAGGCTTTCTGTTTTAGAATTTGGCCAATATACACAAATATATAGATAGATAGATACAATTGTGAGTTTACATAACCAAAAGTACAATGTTTTAGATTTTTATTAAAGTATGCAAATAAATATTTGTATTTAACTGTTAAATGTATCAGAATGAAACAATAAAAAAAAACCATCAATTTGGGCCCCAATCTCAATTTCAAAGAAATAAAGAAAGTGTCAATGTATTCATATAAGTAAATAACTTTGTAAAATTTCAAATTAGATTAATACTAAGTTGGAAAAATAGTAGCAAATCAGAGTGAGGCAGGGCTAAGGATTTCATACTGTGAGATATTTTCTTGTCACAGTCAAACTAAAAATGCATTAATTTTATAGATCTAATATAGAGATGAGGAAACATTTAAAAAGGAAAGTACAATACATTAGTAAACAAGGTATAATAGATCAATATCTACAGGAGTATAGAGTGACTAATTACAGCCACTGATCTGTACACAATCTGCCCCTAGAGCAATGTGTTTTCCTTGTTCCTTTGAAGTTTGGCTAATTGATATGGACATTTCAAAACCTGGTTTGGTGTACCAATTATATAGTTTATTCACTCACACCTATAGACAGTAATGTGATATAAAGATTGTCACATGATATATATATATATATATATATATATATATATATTATTTTTAGATTGCTTAGTATGTTTTTTAATATTGGCCTAAAAGGGAATAAATAAATTTTAAGCTTACTTCAAAAGCTAGGCTTTAGTCATGTTTCCTTTTGCATTTTGATCAGAGCTGTCTCCATTGTAGAAACAATGTTAACATCTTAGTGTATAGTAGATATGAATATTTATTGACTTTATTTTAAAAAAAAAAAAAAAAAGGACACATTTTTACAAAGCTTATATCAGCTGACTCTGTCTGTCTGGTGAAAAGTTATTTGTCCCACACTCCCAATCTCGGATCAAGCTGAAATTTAGCAAAATTATGTCTTTTACCAGACAAAGCAAAAAACATTAAAAATTAGATAATAAACTATTGGGGAGGCGGGCTGGCTGAGCTTCCGAACCGGTGGTTCTGGGTCGAATCTTGATGAAGAAAAGTTTGAAACTAACAATAGATAACTATTGGATCTTCTATTTTCACAAGCACTAGCCCCCCCCCCCCCCCCCCCCCCCCCCCCCCCCCCACAGAGGTTAGCGTATTGGCTTGATGAGGCTTTAGCCCTCAGAGTTCGAATTCAGGGCGTTCACCTTTTTTTTTTTTTTTTTTTTCATAAATGCATTTTAAAAAGCGATTACCAAGATGGCCCCATTCTTTCTTCCCCGCACTGTTCCAACTGGTCCAGGCACGTGATAGGATCATGGTGTATTGAGAAAGTTATTAGCATGAAATAAAAACAATTGATAAAAAATATTTGTAATCGTACAGATTTATAATTGTTAGTCTAGATCAGTGTTTCCCAAACTGTGTTAGGCTGAGCCATAGTGCTCCTCGAGCCTTGAATAAATGTTCCAAGAACTACTGAGATAATTAACTAGTGGACCACCTCGTAAATTAACCTCTCTAAAAAAATAAAGTGTTCCGCTAAATACTTAGAATGTGCGAAGTGTTCCGTTAGAGATAAGGTTTGGGAAATACTGATCTAGATCTATTACAAATTTAAGTGAACGACTGATCCAAACTAATTGATAAAACTACGCTTAATATAGGAGTTTTTTTTTTAAGTATTTTTTTTTTTTTTTGTATATAGCGGTCCCCGAAAGGGAATAGACGCTATTAGTTTTGTGTGGTCTGTCTGTCTGTCCCGTTTAGATCTCGTAAATAGAAAATAATTAGAAAAATCCGACATCATGATATTTTAGGCTTTTTAAAGTTCTGATGCAACGGCTACTTTTTTTTTCTGTAAGCGAAAAATTTAATTTTTAAAATCAACTATGCAAGCAGTTGTATTTTTTTTCTTACAAATACACCATTTTTACAACTATTCACTATTATTAGTAACAAACACGGAAGGCTATTTAGTAAGGGAGATGAATATTTACTATATTTTTAACGCAATTATGCAAACGGATAAAAATTTTGTGCAAAAAAAATTATTTTTTTACAATCGTATTGCTTAGTTAAGTTAGTTCTGTCATACTAACTAGTACTTTTACACATACACAAAAACACTATTTAGTATGTAAGTGAATCATAATTTTAAAAACAATTAGTAAGTAGTTCTTTATATTATGACATGAACACAGGCAGACATCACACAACACTTAACTACAGGAATTTGGTTGTTTTTTTTTAACGGAAATGTTTTTTTTTTTGTTTTTTTTTGAATAAGAGATTGACCCTTTACAAAACAATTAAATCAATTAAATAATCATTAAAAGTCATCAATTAGGCCAGGTTAACATCTAACTCCACTTTCACCTATTCCTTAGTCTGCTGGACTGTTGGGGCACCACACAAGATCTGTCAAACCATCTTTATCCATTCTTCTATGTCATTTGCCTTTGATAGAATTTCATTCTGATATTATTTCTGAAAACATTGAAACCTGCCTTTTTACCTGCCTGGGTCGACTTCTCAGGGGCCGATTTCGAGTTTGTGTTTCCACACAAACTTTCTAACTTTTATATATATCTAAAAACAGCGCAAGAAAAAAGTCAGCACTAATTGGTTTCTATATTTACCAGTTTCCTCCATCCCATGTACAGTGTAATCAATATTTATCTACTAAACAGTTTCGAGCATATGCCCAGTCCAAATTGTACATCATCATAGTTGGATTGCCATGCATTGATTTCTATCTTTTTTTATTCTATACTTTCAGTTAAGTTTGGATGGTGACCAGTTCCAAATGGTAATGGCCTCAGTAAAGGTCACATTGACGTCACTTTACCGCTCTTGTTTTAGCATAACTGGCACAGAGAAGCCAATCGTTTTGTACTGCTCCGAGGAATGATACTGCTAAGTGTCCTAGGCATGAGAAGTTTCGGACTAACTGGTGGAGCCAGGAGCCAAACATTTCTTTGACTCGTCCATCGCTGCTCGTTGAGATGCTCTACACGTTTTCTTTGTTGAGGATCTGTGTTGTTGATTTCATAATGGCCATTACATCTGGATTATCGATGATATAGAGCGCTGCAAAGAGAGCTTGTTTTACAGGTCCAGTTTAAAAACCAAAAGATTTTGTTTTTCACGTAAATTGGTGTTGTGAGGGGGGTCATTCGTCACAATGGAGCATTACGAGTTGGTCCAAGAGATGCCCACGATAGAGCGCATGACTACTCAAGACAGGCTGAAACATGCCAGAAAGAGACGCTCTCAGCAGCTCAAGAAGTGGGGACAGTATGAGAAACAACTTGAGAAGGAGAGTACTAAGAAGAAGAAAAAAGATGCCCAGGACTCCATGAAGAAAGCCAAACGACGCAAGGGAGATAGGGTTCACTTTGTGGCCAACATTGCTTTGTTGGAGTCTGCGGCCAGAAATGATCTTGAAGAAGGTGAGTTTCTATATTTATTTGACAAAATGATTACAAGATGAACGTATTTCTCTTGTTCTAATTTTATCAGCTGTGATTCTTGCATAGCTAGTTGAAAAAAATGACATTTACACTCATTACTTAAGGGTTCATGTTGACATAGACGCTTTTGATAGCTTTTTTTTTTTATTAATAGTTCCCAAACTTTCAGAAAAAGTCAAATAATTTACTTCGACTTTGGCCCACTTCCACCAGGGAGAAATTCGTTCTCATTTCCTGTCTGTAGATTTGTTGGCGGTGTGTCTTGATGTTTGTCACTTTGGTGTTTAGTTTCTCCTATTGTGTTGTTTAGAGTCTTTTGGTTTTGTACTGCTCACATGCATGGAAAAAGAAAAGTTGTCTGCAACATCGTCAGCTCAGTGCTTCTTTTACAACGCTTGAAACGCACTCTGTATGTTAAAGAATTATACACGAATCAATAAAAGTTAACAATTTATTTAATCAATTAATGGTTATTAATTAATTTTGTTTTGTAGATAAGAGATGAGCTAAATATTGCCATATTGAGAGATAAAATTGTGATTGTGCGGGTTAGTATTCATTTTTTTTGTTTGTTTATTATCTATGTGTGACATTTTAGGAGCTAGATATTTGACTAGATTGACTGGTCACCTATACACTGTTCATCAAATCAGGTTATGTCTTTTCAAGATAATCTTTTCCCAAGAAATAATGAGTAATTAAATTTGTTTTTCTTTACAAAACTTCGTAGAGGGACAAACTTGCTTTCGAATTAATCAGCGTTAATGTCTAACTTTGATTTATTTCCTTATTTCATTGAATCTATTTCTCTTGAATCTAATGGTTTCAAACTCTCTTGCCACATCCATTGGACTTAAAACTCCGTGTAAACAACGCTAAAGTAGGTCATTCATGAGCCGAAACATCGCTGAGATGACTTGTTCATTTCTGATGATCTAACAACACTGTTAATAGACCTACGTCACACAACTCAATGATAGATTGTAGACTTCGGCTTCTCGGCTGTGTCATAAACATGTATGTTCCCTCTAGGTCTGTAATTCCACAAGGATTTCGATTTGACTTTTTCTAGACACCGTACGACATTCTATCGCCTTCTGGTTTCTCCTATTGATTCACTCAAGAAATATTTGCAAGCGTTTCCCTTTGATTTGAAGCACATGTCGTAATGGACTTGCAATCTGATCATTTAGCATTTTAGCGCAACATTTCTTTGGAAAAGGCACACTCTTGACAGAGAGGATATAGAACAAAAACCTGTAATCTTCTCAATGGAAAGATCTACTGTAAGGGGTACTTAGCTGAGGAAAAGTTGAGAATCACCGATTTTAAGGCTGCAATGACGATCGTACGTTTTGTAATGGTTTTTTAGCGGCCCCCGAAAGGGGAAAAGACGCTATTAGTTTTGTGCGAAATGTCTGTCCGTCCGTCCCGTTTAGATCTCGTAAACTAGAAAAGATATTGAAAATCCGACATTACAATATTTTAGACCATTCAAAGTTCTGATGCAACGGCTACTTTTTTTAATGAGGATTCGAATAAGAGATAGAACATTTTTCAAAACAATTAGATGAATTATAAGACATCAGTTAGGCCAGGGGAGGTGCGGTGGCTGAGCGGTGAAGCGCTTGCCTTCCGAACCGGGGACCCGGGCTCGAATCCTGGTGAAAGAACATTTTTCAAAACAATTAGATGAATTATAAGACATCAGTTAGGCCAGGGGAGGTGCGGTGGCTGAGCGGTGAAGCGCTTGCCTTCCGAACCGGGGACCCGGGCTCGAATCCTGGTGAAAGAACATTTTTCAAAACAATTAGATGAATTATAAGACATCAGTTAGGCCAGGGGAGGTGCGGTGGCTGAGCGGTAAAGCGCTTGCCTTTCGAACCGGGGACCCGGGCTCGAATCCTGGTGAAGAATTGGATTTTTAACTTTGGAATCTTTGGGCGTCCACTCAACTCTAATGGGTACCTGACATTAGTTTGGGAAAAGTAAAGGCGGTTGGTCGTTGTGCTGGCTACATGACACCCTCGTTAACCTAAGCAACAAAAACAGATGAACTTTACATCATCTGCCCTATAGACCACAAGGTCTGAAAGGGTAACTAGTTAGGCCAGGTTCACATCTAACTTCACATTCACTTTCACCTATCCTTTGATCTGCACTGTTGGGACACTACACAAGATCTGTTCTCCATTCTTATCTCTCATTTGTCTTTGATATAATTTCATTCGGATGTTCTTTCTGAAAATATTGAAGCCTGCCTGGGTGGATTACTTCGGGGGCCGATTTTGAGTTTGTGTTTCCACACAAACTGTCTTTTGTAACCTTGTTTTTTATACATCACTGTTGTATGAAGAAAAATACTTGGATAACTTTTCCTTTCTAACTAAAATATTTCTTTCACCTTTCATACATTGTATGACACTAAATTCAGTGTTGACTAAAATAAGTTCACCTGCATGGACCATTATTTACAAGAGACTGGTGCACTGACTGATAGAACGGGTCCACTGAGGCGCGGTGGATGAGTGGTAAAGCGCTTGGCTTCTGAACCGTGGGTCTCGGTTTCGAATCCTGGGGAAGATTTGTAATTTCGGAATCTTTAGGGTGCTTATGAATCCCGTTATTTCTCCAACAGTAGTTGGGGAAAAGTAAAGGCGGTTATCGTTGTGCTGGCCACATGGCACCCTCGTTAACCTAGGGCCACAGAAACAGATGACTTCTACAAGGTCTGAAAGGGGAAGTTGTTTTTTTACTTTTACTATTTTCTATTTTATTATTAATAATAAGACGTTTCTTCGCGTTTGATTCATTCTGTTATTACATTATACTCATTGGCCTCCTTCAGTCGTAGAACGACTATGGTTCATCTCAGAGCACACTCTCTCATGTGGCTGTGGAGCCCTACTTTGGAGAGACACTCCCGTCCACAGATAGCGCAGGTTAAGGTGGCTTTTGTTTCGGTGGTAGAGGAGCTGGCCGTTTTTCTTCCTGAGATGAGACCCATGTACTTTCACTGTCCATAGCTTTCTTGGTCACTATCTCTCCATCTGTTGCGGTCTAGAGCTATGTCTTCCCAATTGTCAGTATTGATGTTCACTGATTTGAGGTCACGTTTTATTACATGTATGTAACGGAGGTGGGGGCGACCAGTTTTATTCTACATTATATATTGTACATAAACAGAAGAGCAGGCATCAGAGACGAAATGAAACAGATTGCATGTACATAAGTCTTTTATCCAAGGTCATTTATACAATGTCAACAAAAATAACGAATGTACAACGTCCCTTCTCGACCGCTGTCAGAAAATTCATTATGTTAAAATTGACAGGGGGGGGGGGTATTTTGTAGTACATATATAGTATATATATAAGTATTCATAAAGTTGGACGTTTGACCTTAGCCAGAGCCTGTTCAATAACTTGTTAAGCCATCAATTTTCTGAGCGGTAGGGCCCTGGGCTCTCTTCAATAGTGGACAGACGTTTTTCTCCTCATGTGTGCCGGTGGGCATTCTTCTCTAGTGAAACTCAATAAGCTCTTGGTGTTAATGAGGTTCCTGTCTTTCCTGTGGGGTAAAGTTTCAAAGATAAATACCAATCTGAAGATGGTGGCTTACCCTCTCCTTCCAATTGACGTCAACCCAGCTAACTGAATTGTCACGTGAACTTAGAGAGTTTTTTGGAGGGCCAATCGTCGTTGATTGTTTTACAGGGCTTCCGCTTAAAGATAGTCAGATAACAGTACACTTTTTTTTATTAAATTGTTGAAAGTATTATATTGAACCTTTTTTTAAAAAATATTCATTTGATGTTCTCATGGATTAGAACGCGAATGATGGTTGTTGTTGTTGTTTTTGTTGTTGTTGTTTTTGTTGTTGTTGTTTTTGTTGTTGTTGTTGTTTTTGTTCAATCCAGTTTACGTTCGTTACTTAAATGTTGTTTGATTCTATTATTTCATGATCCTACAAATGTTATAGTTTGGCTTCACACACTTGTCACGTCTCTCTCTGCCTTGTCTCGCTACACACGTAGACGGTTATTCTCAATGGACTGTCTACCGAAGCAACAGTAGGCCTACATAGGTTGTCTTGGAGAAAGAGTAGGCCTTCATAGGTTGTCTTGGAGAAAGAGTAGGCCTTCATAGGTTGTCTTGGAGAAAGAGTAGGCCTTCATAGGTTGTCTTGGAGCAAGAAAACTTGCAAAGGAAACACTTGATATTAAGTACGACCTATAATTAAAGGCATATTTATTTCCTTTGATCATTGTTATTGGAGTTAAATCTTGATGCGTCAAAAGCCTAAGTGATGCTATTGTACGACTAAATGCGTGATAACCCCCCCCCCCCCCCCCCCCCCCGGAAATTAAGACAGTTTAGAATAGAATCATAGATAGTTAAATTAATAGTCAAATTTGTGTCAGAATTGAACCAACATCTCTCAATGTCAACTCTGCATTAGATCTAACTTAAATCTTGATTCAGTACAATACAAATTCACATGTCATTTTGATTTGCTTGTTTGTACTTGTTGGACTAAGTCGTCTCACTAAGACATGTATTTCTGGACAGATGATTGTACTTGTTGGAGTTAAAACAAAATAGTTGTTGAAATTCCAACTTGAAGACAGGCTTAGTAGTCATTGAAACATTTTTTTACAAACTTCTCTAACATCCTGCACTGTACAGTGGATTCGCCCCCACCTACACTAAATATAGATACCAGGCTCAGATATAACCTATTAGCGAAGCTAAGCTTATCGCTTCATATAAATAAAATTGATAAGAAACACTGGCCCACAGAACCTCTTTACACACAGAGTGAATGTGTAATGTTCGTGTAATTATTTGATCTTATGGACTATCCCAAGAGAACGCAGTAGCCTAAGTATGAATTCTTTACGGGAAAAAAAGGCCTATTCACGAGACCAGTTATCACAAATATATTGTACATGAATTTGTCAGAATCTCACAGTAACAAGATTACAACTACCTTGCATCTCAAGAATAAATTGTGTGTGTATTTGTGTTGTAGTTTTAAGGGCTATTCCTGCCGAATACTTGGGCAATGGAGATAGGGATGTTATAAAGAAGTTAGTGGTGTGTGGGGGTGGGTTTACCATTTCATCAAGGCGCTGGAATCGTTATTAAAATGACTTAATGCACATACCGGCGTGCTTTTTGTTTTCCACTCACTCTGTCTGGTCAAAAGTTTGAACATGAGTTTTCTCCCACTTCCCATTCTCGGATAAGCTGCAAACTTTGCAAAATTATTCGTTGTACCTGACATAACTTGTATCAATTAAAATCAATGAGTTAGTTAATTAATTATTAGTATTATTTTGTTCGATATAAAAACATAGGAAAAACTGCTACTAAATGAGATGGGGATGCATATATGGGTTTATCCCCTTATTACGTTTTGTCAAATTTTTCTTCAACTTCCCATTCTCGGATCAAGTTGAAATTATTCATAACTACTCATAATCGGCGACTATTTAAGAATGAATAACAAAATTAACCAATTAAATAATCAATAATAATTAATTAATTGTTCTTCATATAGCAGAACGGGAGCTAAACCCTGCCATCTTGAAATTAATGGCAATAATTAGCAGTTCTTTTCCTTAAGTAAGCTTTGTTTTTTAAAGAGTTTTCTTTTTTATTTTGCTTGTTTCATTGATCTTATTAATAAAGAGCAGATACCCCTTTAACGTGAACTGCTTTGGCGTCATTGTCTAACGCTTAGCTATTTTATAACTATATAGTTGTCGACAACCGTAGAGCTGTCTTGGAAGGCAGGTTCACGGTTTCAGTCCCACACAATTTACGATGATGTCATACTAACGGGTAAGTAGCATCATTCAAGGACACAGTCAACAGGGTTACTGGGCCACATACTCACCTTGTTGACCACAGTGGATTTTTAACTTTTTCAAAGGCAATTTCATTACAACCTGGTGTTGGGACAAATCAATGTTCAACCTATGTATTTGCATTCTTTTATCCTACCCTTGAAGTAAAAACAAACTTACTCTGTTTATTGTTTCGGTTACTTTCTGCTGTCGCTAGCAAGATAAAAATAGTTGTTGTTTTTTACCCCCTTGCTTTCATTTGACTTTCCCCCACCAGCCAGCTTTACGTCTGCGCTTGAATGTAGACAGCTGACGACATATAGCCAAGAAAATAAGATTGTCATTCTATGGTAACACCCCCGTCCTCATCTTTCTTGTCAACCTGAGCTGTACTGTCGACCAGGCTTGCTAATTAAGTATGCATTGTGGCCTTAACAAGCTGGCAAAAGTTGTCTTATACACTGAGAACTCTTTATTTAATATGCAGAGGCGCCAAAACTCTCTTTTATCACACGTTAGCTTACAAGTATTTACTCCTGCATATATTGACTAGATCTATAAATATTTGTTTTTCACATGAGGAATGTTTTCTTTCATTGAGTAGCTACAAGAATTAATTTGAACATTTGCAACCTGTCTTCAGATCTAGTTTAGTCTCTTTTGTTATATAGTATGTCTCCTTCTGTCTGTCAAGTCCACATGCGAGGACCTTAGATAAAGTAATTGTAAAATTACCCATGTGTCATGGTTCCTCTCTCTCCTTTGCTGGATTGATCCAAAAGAAATATCAAACAATGTGCTTGGCATCATCTGGGTTGGGGGAGCTGCTATTGTCCCAACGTCATAATGGCTGTATCCAAGGTGGACTCCTGAAACCTTGCAACGCAAGTGCTCATCTCCTGGACTGATTGCTTTTCTAGGCTGACGGCTCCGTTTCCCCGAAGCTCCCGGTTTTAGAGGCAGCAAATATCTCCCTTTTAACTTGCTAGTAGAAACAGAATCTATTAGTGACACATGAAGTGTTATATAGGCATTGGAGCTTATCCCAATTAGCATTTCTGACTCACTCATTTAAAACTTTTCAAAAGAAGCATTGAACGTAATTACAATGCTCCGGGGAATTGTTACTTATTACATTTGAAAACTATTGTACTGCCTTATGTCCTACCTATAAAGCAACATCTACAACAGATAGCACGCCATCCCTCGACCTACTAGCACACATTTACCTGCACGCACGCTGACAGACAGAGAAGATGTACATTCTCTTTCCGCTTGGGTAATTAATTAGGTTAGATTTACTTTAAAAAAAAAGGTTATGTCTAGTGTTTACCTAGGTTTAAACTTTGTATTAACCATTCTGCCATAGTAAGTGTAGACTATTCCATTTTCAACATTAGCGCTTGCTGGACTAGACCAAGAGAAAACCTTGCGCTACATGTAACAAACTATTCTTTCTCCTGGAGACTTCTCATTGATCACTGTCAAACTGTTAGTCGTTGAGCTGTCAACAAGAACTAGACCCTCAGTGGGACTTGTAATAGCAACCTGGCCTCGTGACCAGTCATCGGATTAGTACTTAATAATCACCATCGTCTGGGTGAAAAAGAGGGAAGGGGGGGGGGGGCGAACATTAGCTGGGCGGATGATCCCTTCCTTGTGAGCGAAAGGTCCCTGGTTCCGATTCATCGACAGAAAAATATTGAGGTTAGATGATGTTCCAGAAGCCGCCAATTGTTAAACATCAATAAACACGGAAGTATTCGAGGCAAGGCAGAATTGGATGAACACTGGGTTGTCACTACAGTGCTCTTGCTATACAGTAGAAAGGAAAGTAGCTAATGGTGCTAGACGCGGTAGGAAACTTGAATGATCTTCATGGAATTCAGTGCATTTATTTTTCATTATAGTTTTACAGTTTCTAACTCATCAACTTGAGTTCTCTGATTGCTAGGAAAATTCTTTTCTAGGTCAAATTTAGAATTTGTGTTTTACTTCGTAGCTTTTAATGAATGGTTGAACACAATTACAGATCGACACAATCTATTCATTTATTGGAAACGTTGACCCCAAGTTTCTCGTCACCTCGTTATTTGCCAGCAATGTATTGCGCAGGGATTAATAAATGTTGTTACTCTATATACATATCCCTTTTGAGACATTTAGATATATAGAGCATAAAGTATGTTCGCCCCGGTTGTTTGTTGTTGTTTTTTTTCGAGCTACCTACGAAAATGCCGAGGCCTACAATAATGACTTCCGGTTTCACTTCCCCCCTGTGGAATTCATGTAAAGCTAAATTCAAGCTCATTGAATTAGATCTGACTTTCAATAGCACATAAAAAATACACGGTTGCTCTACCAGGGCTTGAACCCGCGATTTTTGAATCAAGCGCATATAAACAACTCGTCCACTCGACACCTTTTACACAGGTGTGTCGAATGGGTTATGGGATGTGTGTAATGAAAACGAGCCTTTAAATGTGTAATTGTAATAGGTTCTGTGGCCCATGACGCAACGTTCCAACATGTATTAGGCTTAGTACGTATCAAATCATTTGAAGAATGCTTGGTACAGGAAGTTACTTAGATCTATCATATTGTCTCTAGTTCTACATTTTGATTCCACCATCATAAGGGTATTACCCCATGTCAATGATTCGGTGATGCCTGTAATAAGATGTTACATTTGTTTCTAGATCTTGTTAATTTTTACATTACGCAATAGTGTATGCATCAACCTATGCCAGCAATACACAAATGTGCAGATCACACAATTGTCGTATCATTCATTACTATTAATTATTTTATTAGTACTCAAATCAGGGCCACTGTTTTTAAATGAGGACGCATCTTTTCAAAAAAAAAAAAAAAAAAAAAAAAGGGAAGTGTAGTCTGAAATGAGAACCTCCGATGGTAAGGATTACTCTCCCTTCACAACGAGGACTGGCAGAAGTAGCTGATCTTAACTCAGCTCTATGCTCAGGGGGAAATCAATAAGTTGTCAATTAATGACTTTCGTCACGCAGTGGGGGAGATGTCCTTCACTGCTTCATTTTAACGCAAATCTTGTTATTTGCAGACATTTTCTGGCCCCTGTCCAGCCTTCCTGAGTCCCGCATGGCCTCTTGTAACCATTTCGCTATTTCCAATTTCTGTTTTTGTTTCTTACCCCGGAGCTGTACTATATCCACAATCCCCTATCAATGGCTCGGACTTTGTCCTTGTTATCGGCCACGTGACACGGTGGGTTTGTTTACAAACCCATTTATCGAACAAAAGGTAATTAGCATACCGTGAACCCGGCCCGGTGAACAAATCGTGATTAAGGAGCGGATGAACCTGATTGATATCATTTGATAGCAGGTAATTGTCTGATAAAAGCTGGCTGCTCTTCACCTCACAGCACTACTTGGCCGGACACACGGGGGCCTTTTTTTAATTTTATTTTCTTTTATTGATTCTTGTGATGTCGGTTAGAAGAAAATTTCAGCTAGATTTGAGATAGGATGTCGGAGAAATAACGTTTACAAACTTTTTTTTTACCAGATAGAGTGAGTTTAAACTTTGTAAAAAGGGTGAATGGAACTCCTGTCTTTTGAAACTCCGCACTACAGTCCCCCCCCCCCCCCCTTCCCTCTTCCTTTTTTTTTTTTTTTTTTGCCTGCCACCTGAAAGGATAATACTTGTTTATTTTCTAGTAGGCCTATCCAAATGTTTAACAGATTGTAAGATGGCTTTTAAATCGTAGTGTCTTTCACTTAAAATGTCTGTGTTTCATTGAAAACTTAGATACATTCTGTCAAACAAGGCTACATTCTTATAATAATACCAGCACTTCAGTTGGGTTGTCAGCAAGTAATAACACTAGAGTTGTAGTCTCGAGACAAGTTGTAAAGGCTTCAAATAACAACACTAAGAGAGTTGTCTCCAGGATTTAGCGGACACACTTGAGCCATGTAGTTTTGAACTAATGCCAACCCTAGATCTATTGTCTTTGAATAAAGAGTCACATTCTGTATGATTTGGAGTCTGACATAATTTTTGTCAATCTGCGCTCACGGTTTTTGTTGTGATGTATTCATGACAAACACAAGACTGTGGGATGTAGTTGATGTTGTTTGATGTGGCGATAATTGTGTTTTTCTCCTATGAAGTTCCTTATTTGAATTTCACAATCTGGAAACTTGGTCAGACGTTGAGTTAACGTACCTAAACCACATTGTCCCCCCCCCCCTACTCTGTGCTTATTTAGTTAGTGCTTCTCTTGCAAGGGAAACTTCACCCGGCTTGCCTGACATGTCTTCTGTTAGTGTACTTCTCTTGCAAGGGAAACTTCGCCTGGCTTGCCTGACAATGTCTTCTGTTAGTGTGTTTCTCTTGCAAGGGAAACTTCACCCGGCTTGCCTGACATGTCTTCTGTTAGTGTACTTCTCTTGCAAGGGAAACTTCGCCTGGCTTGCCTGACAATGTCTTCTGTTAGTGTGTTTCTCTTGCAAGGGAAACTTCACCCGGCTTGCCTGACATGTCTTCTGTTCGTGTACTTCTCTTGCAAGGGAAACTTCGCCTGGCTTGCCTGACAATGTCTTATGTTAGTGTACTTCTCTTGCAAGGGAAACTTCGCCTGGCTTGCCTGACATGTCTTCTGTTAGTGTACTTCTCTTGCAAGGGAAACTTCGCCTGGCTTGCCTGACATGTCTTCTGTTAGTGTGCTTCTCTTGCAAGGGAAACTATGCCTGGCTTGCCTGACATGTCTTCTGTTAGTTTGCTTCTCTTGCTAGGGAAACTTCGCCTGGCTTGCCTGACATGTCTTCTGTTAATGTAAAAAAATGTTTTTACTTGTTTCGGCTATTCCTCCAGAGTTGAAGATAATCTACCTCCTAGTCCAATCTACCTCCTAGTCCAATCTACCTCCTAGTCCAATCTACCTCCTAGTCCAATCTTCCCCCTAGTCCAATCTACCTCCTAGTCCAATCTACCTCCTAGTCCAATCTACCCCCTAGTCCAAACCCCGCGCAGGACGAAAGTGACGGCATCGAACAGGGTATGAACCCGTGACCATCGAGAGGACCGAACGACAGTCCAGCGCGCATACCGCACGACCAAGCAGCCATACAGTCTTTCATTGTCTTATTGTTCTCGTTTTGTGAATTGGTTGGCTATCAAAATGTGTCCATCCATTTTGTTTTTGTCTCAATACTTCCTGCTGAGTTACATAAAGGTAGATTGATCAGAAACTCCTTTGAGTAGTCATTGCCTGTGTAGGCTGGAACCACATTGAAGCAAAAATGTCTGACACTCTTCCAATTACACTAGTTTGTGTAGCGAATTAAGCGACTTGACATGGTTCATGCATGCACGACTCTGTACTATCTGTTAAATGAAGCGTGACTTTGTAATCTATGCGGTAATGAGAAAACAAACCGCTATCAATGAATAGAATAAATCCTTTAGTTCATGATCTTCTTGTTGTAATGTTACATCATTGGGTGCTTCTTTTCAGTCAAGTGTTCTTAAACCTATGTCCTGGGCTATAAACACAGTAGATTAGACTTACAATTTGTGTTTCAATCCCCTGGAGCCAAGTAAATACCTTCTGCACTTAATAAAATCAAGGTGAATTTCTCTGTGTAGCCTAAATAGCTGGTGAAATTCCTAACCCCAATGACATACCTTTCTTGTTGGAGAACTAGGCAACACAGCGCACTTCAACAGGATAGGCCTAAGACGAAATACTCTGCTTTGACCAAAAAAAAAACCAACTCTGTAAATAATGATACCACACACACACACATACATATACTTCTCTATTGTCAGCAGTTTGCTGGTTATATTAACATCCAAGTACAGCCACGTTACCAGTACACCTTTACTCTTCTCACCAAATGTCAGGTGCACGGTACAGGTGATTTGATTTCTGTCACAGTTCATTAGCTTTTGGAGCAATGCTTTTGCTTTTAGTGACGATATTCTCCCCACCCCTTTTTTTTTTCCTTCCGTGTTAAAAAAAAAACCCTAAGCCGACAAAATGTTACATCGCTGAGTAGATACTAAGACTGCACACTGTAAGTTCAAGTTAAGTCACAAACATGCAGATTACTTAACCACACCCTCCCCTGACATCGTCTGGCTCGGTGACCTTATCTCAAAATATCATGCGGAGGGATCAATAGCTCACTTAGTGTATCGATATTTGAGACCTGGATGTTTTGTTGTTGTTTTGTTTCTCAATGACGTTGTTGCTGTTTGAAATACTAGCTGCTTTCATAGGTGGATCCAGAGATTATGTTCGGGAGCCGGGGTGGTCTTAGTCGGAACTTATGTTCGGGAGCCGGGGTGGTCTTTGTCGGAACGTATGTTCGGGAGCGGGGTGGTCTTTGTCGGAACGTATGTTCAGGAGCCGGGGTGGTGCGGGTGCACCTTGTACTACGTGTTTTTCAATCAGTAGAGAAGAACGTGTGTATAAATGTCATGGATTGCACCAAAGCAACTGGTTAGGATCCAAGAATTGGTGTCCAGCCTCAATTTTGTCCTAGCGCTAGATATATTTGATTTCACTTTGCTCAAAATCATACAAGAAAGTTGAGGATGATAGTAAAATAGTTAGAGATGACATGTTTAAAATATGGGTTCAAAATATGTCTATAGACAACTTGTGTCATTTCTTCTCTCCCGACCTTTAAAATTAAATTATATCTTTTATATTGCGCTACTTTCATGCTTATAGCATACTCAGAGCGCTGTGGTCCAATCCCACTTGTGGACCGGTAGGGGGTATCTGGGAGGTTCTTTGTGCTGCCTTTAGGCGCTCAGTAAATACAACTCTGTTCGAGTCGTTTGTTAAACCTCGAGCTCCCTTCATAGGTAGCCAAGCCAAGTTCAACCGTACTTGCCCCCCCCCCCTTTTCCATGAATCTATTGGTTGCTTGAGCTGAAAACTTTTGGGGATAAATAAAAGTTCCATTCTTTCTGCTTGCAACACAAAACTTAGATTAAAAAACTTTTGTCTCTAGACCATGTCTGTAAGATTGAAAACTACGTACTCAGTAACCATGTTTGATGTAAAAACCAAGTGCATTAAAGACAACAGGAACTTCGTGGGGAGTCCGGAGCATGTTGTTTGAATGCTGTAGTTCTAGTGCTAGATTTCTGTCCTACATGTTTAGCTCACAATTCCCACCCACCTAAAGTGCTCAACACAATAACTTAGTATTGAAAAAACAAAACGGCTCATTTTACTTACACTTGACTCTATCAAGGATACAGTTGTTTTTTTTTTTTATCAACCTGAGGTATGTACTTGCTAAGTTTTATAAAAGTTAAGAGTGGGTGTCAAGGCTTGTAAAGCTTTTTAGTGTATTTGTTAAAGGGTGTGATGATACTTACATTTGTGAAGTCAACTGGAGGATGAAAACAACATGATGATTGGGTGTCTGGCTAAGATAAAACTACCAATGATTGGAATGCTTCCATCGTTTTCACTTCATTTAATGTAGACTGAATGTCATCATTTCATTACACACTTGTTCATCTAAATGTTTTCAGAAAAGGAACAAAGCACTCTATATTCATCTCAAGTTTATGTTGGGTTTACATTTCTTGCATATTAATTATTTACCATACAACTTTTTGACCACATTTTTGTTTTCTTCCCCATTCCACCATTTTGGATTTTGAAAATTAGTTCGTCGCTTACTGGAAAACAAAGTCAGCCCAGACGTGACCAATGAAGATGGCCTTACATCTTTACACCAGGTCAGTAGAAACCAGTAGAAACCTTGATCATATTTATATGCAAGCGAATTCACTAGTGGGCTTGGGAGGGCACACACTAAAAGCCACAGACTAGAGCTTCTTGTTATTCAGAGAGGCCTATGAGTGGGTTCTGACATGGACATTTAACATGGATTGAATGATGTTGTCCAGACACATTATCAAGTTCTGCCAACTACATGTTATTATAAATGATGCATACAACTCCATGGAAAGAATCAAAAGAAAAAAATGCCTGTTTATGTACCAAGTGTTGGACATCAAAAAATGATTTGATTGGGAACTAATGTAGGGCAAGAGTGTGAAGGGTGAGTTCTAACCAGTGGTGTTGGCTGTCAAGGCTGAGATTACTTATGCTAATGAAAAAAATCTTTTCCGATCCTATAGATCTGTATATGAATTACAAGTATGTCCTTGTTTCACTGAGGATGCCAGATAAATATTCTGTTTGGTAAGCTGTGCCCAGCAATTAGTTAGCCAGATAGACAGATAAACATCCTCATATAATAAAAACTAGACAGTGATTAATGAGGTGCAGAAACTAACCATTCTCTTTGTTGGCTTACAGATTTAAAAACAGCGGTTCCCTATTTCTTCCTAAATAATAATAACAATGTAAAAAAAGATAACACTTAGCTTCTTAATTAACTCTCATCAAAGAAATTAGGCAGCTTTAATGTTAGAGCTGTCAAAGAAAGATTATAGTCCATAAAACTAGATCAGCAGAGTAAAACCTAGCAAGTCTAGCAGGTTAGGACTTCTGAAAACACTTAGTAAAACATTAATAAGCTCTATATAAAACTTCGTACAAAAATTAATTTGTTAAACTTTTTTTTTTTAAATCCTAAAACAAATATAAATTTATGGTATACAGAAAAGTGAATGTATGAAATCTTTAAAAGAAAAAAAAAAGGTGAAAATATAGTTTTTGTGTAAACAAATTGTAAAAAGTCATGACAAAAATAGATCATTGTACCAAAAAAGCAATACCAATTTTACTGAGAAGTAGCTTGCTGTCTAGAATTTGTTTCTTTGTATATACTCACCTCGTCCCGAGACATGACGTTAAACTGCGCTCCTCTTTCCTTAACACTTTTGGAGCTCAAAAGTGCCCTACTTCTTTTCTATCATTGTGTCTGCCTCCTCTTTTCCTCAGTCTGCCTTTATTGATCATCACACTATCTCCTTATCTCTAAAATCTCACTACGTCCTAGACCAGTCCGTTTGCAGTGGACTGCAACGGGTAAGGGGGGATAAAGAGATCCTGATGTTTGAGTGGTGGCTTTCTGAGGATAAACCACCACAACACAATACTTTGGCTCCAAGTTCCCCTAGACCTGAGGCCCAGATGGCCCGCTCTCGCTCAACCGGCTGGTCATGCCTAGCTACCAGCATAGGTCTTTGACCTATGCTAGAGGGCGGTGGCTGGAGGGCCAATCAGGGAGCTGCTGTATTGGACACATGTCCGATGCAGCAGCTGACTGAGTATAGCACCTGTGTAGCCCTGGGGGGCTCATTCTGGACTTCCGAATGGCCCGTCCCCTTGTTGGACTAGGTGGCAGGTGGGGAGCACAGGTGCCGAACTAACAAGAATATATATGGACAAAAAAAACCCCAATAAACTACTTGCCCCAGATTTAAGTCTGGGCAAGAGGCGCCGTATTAAGGCAAAAAAGGAGGAGGCCACAAAAAGCTGTACTACCTGGCCATCATTTTTGGTGGTCAGGTGCACAGAGGAGGGGAGAAGCCTGACAAAGCTGAGCCCTTTCCTTATCTATAAGGGACTCAAGTCAGTAGTGGGAGAGCCCAAGAGTGTGTCTAAGCTACACAAATCAATGGAATTTCTTGTAGAAGTAGATGGCAAGACTCACTCTGATGGGCTTTTAAGATGCAGAAGACTCTGTGATCTCCAAGTGGAAGTCATGCCACACAAGAGTCTGAACACCAGCAGAGGTGTAATCAGCTCTAGGGACCCACTGGAATGTTCTGAGAAGGAAATAGTGGAGGGCATTGAAGGAGTCACCCATGCCCGCGCATTACCAGGTGCAGGGATGGTGAGGAGGTCAAAACCGCCACTATTATCCTCACATTCGGAACTAGGACACCGCCAGAGTATGTGAAGGCAGAATACCTACGAGTTCCAGTGAGGCCCTACATACCTAACCCCATGAGGTGCTTCAAGTGCCAGGGTTATGGACACGGCGCGGCAGTCTGCAAGAGGAACACTGTGTGTGCCAGATGTGCTGGAGAGGGTCATGAGGACAAGGGCTGCACAGCCCAGTTCAAATGCCCAAACTGTCACGCTGGCCACTCAGCCTACTCCAAGGACTGCCCTGTGTGGAAACAGGAGGTTGTCGTACAGGAGTACAATGCAAGAAATGGATGTACCTTCAGCCAGGCGAAATCGGCTGTATTGGCCCTACTCAAGGGCCAATTCGGCTTGACAAAGACCTATGCCCAGGCTGTTGCTAAGATAGGAAGATCCATAGTCACACAGATGGACACATTGACCCCACAACCCCCTCCTCCTCCTCCAACTCAGAAGAAAACACCGCCAAAGAACACACCTCTGAAGAAACAAGAAAGCCCTGTTGTCATGCTAAAGAACAGGTTCTCTGAGCTCGCTGATGGGGAGTAATCAAAGCGGAGAGGTGAGCGAGGAGGAAATAACCTCCGCTCTAACCAGAGGGATCTCCCCTCTCCAGAGAGAAAGACTTCCCCCAAAAGGGGGTTGTCCTCCTCTCCATCCAAACCCAAGAATAAAAATACCAAGGTCACTGGAATAAAGGGAAACCCCTCTGGGCGCCTCCCATGGCCAAATAGCTCCAAGTAGGTCATGGATTCCAGAATTGTACAGTGGAATTGTAGAGGCCTCAAGGCCAATTATGAGGAAATGCAGCTACTGATGGACTCTGAGACTCTTGTAGCTGTCTGCTTACAGGAAACATTTCTGAATGATAGCATCAGCTTCCTCCTCTCCATCCAAACCCAAGAATAAAAATACCAAGGTCACTGGAATAAAGGGAAACCCCTCCGGGGGCCTCCCAAGGCCAAATAGCTCCAAGTAGGTCATGGATTACAGAATTGTACAGTGGAATTGTAGAGGCCTCAAGGCCAATTATGAGGAAATGCAGCTACTGATGGACTCTGAGACTCCTGTAGCTGTCTGCTTACAGGATACATTTCTGAAAGATAGCATCAGCTTCCAAAGCTACAGTTCTTACATCAAGAATATTGAGGATGCAGAGAGAGCATCAGGTGGAGTCTGTATCCTTGTGAAGGATAGCATCCCCCATGAGAGGGTAGAACTACAGACCACACTACAGGCTGTAGCAGCTAGGATAACCCTTCACAAGGTTATCACTTGCTGCAGCCTGTATCTACCACCAGGCGCTCCATTAAACCAAACAGACATGGAGGACCTAACAACTCCCCCGGCCTTACATAATCCTTGGGGATTTCAATGCCCATAACACCATGTGGGGATCCAACAATACCGACACAAGAGGCCGTATGCTGGAGGATATCTTCCTCCAACATGATTTATGCATACTTAATGATGCATCACCGACCTACTTGCACCCAGGAACTGGATCTCTCACATGCATTGACCTCACCGTATGCGTCCCTGGACTTCTGGACGACTTTAAATGGTCAGTTAGCAATGATCTACGGGGAAGTGATCACTTCCCAATCATCATTGCTAACAATCTCCCCTCATTGGGACGACCTCAGCGGTGGAAACTGAATAAGGCCGATTGGGAACAATTCCAAAAAAGATGCTCAGAGGATATTACAGAAAATATCCTCGATGAACAGAACCCAGCTGATACCTTTGCTAGCAAGCTACTTAGTATAGCCAGGAAAGTTGTCC
This sequence comes from Biomphalaria pfeifferi, assembly GCA_030265305.1. Lineage (NCBI taxonomy): Eukaryota > Metazoa > Mollusca > Gastropoda > Planorbidae > Biomphalaria > Biomphalaria pfeifferi. The sequence goes on along the minus strand of JASAOG010000174.1, from coordinate 714,385 downwards.
CCCTAACCTCCGCAAATCCAAAACGGCCTAGCAAACCATGGTTTGATACAGCCTGCAAAAGTGCTATTTGCGATAGGAAAAAACGACTGGCTGCATTTATAAAAAATCCATCTCAGGAAAACCTAAAGCTAGTCAGAATAGCTAGAGCAAAGGCTAGACAAACCATACGGTCAGCCAAAAGGAATTCCTGGAGAAGTTTTGTCGGCAGTCTGGATGCCAAAACTTCTGCTAGAACGGTCTGGAAGGCAGTAAGGCGAATCAAAGGGAAAGAATCAAATGCAATAGGGCATCTGAAAAACCAAGGACGAACTGTCACGTCCCCCAGAGAAATAGCTGACTGCCTTGCATCCTCAATATTAGAAAAGTCATCCACTGCACATTACACGCCAGAGTTTCAAAAAGTCAAAACCAGGGAGGAAAGACACTCCATTGATTTCAGGTCAGAAAACAATGAAGACTACAACAAACCGTTCTTGCTTGAGGAACTGAGGGAATCGCTAGACAAGTCACATGACACAGCGCCTGGAGAAGATGAAATCCATTACCAGTTCCTCAAGCACCTTCCCGAACCCTCATTGGCAGTCCTGCTAGGGGTCTATAACTGTGTGTGGCAAACAGGTGCTTTCCCAAACAGCTGGAGGAAAGCCACAGTTATACCGATACCTAAACCGGGAAGAGACGGCTCTGACCCAGCTAACTATCGACCAATAGCACTAACAAGCTGCATCTGCAAAACCATGGAAAGAATGATTAACAGTAGGCTGGTCTGGTACCTGGAGAGGAACAAAGTGATCTCTAACTACCAGTGCGGATTCCGGCAAGGGCGGACAACAACTGACCACCTGGTAAGGATGGAAGCTTGTATCAGAAATGCATTACTCAGAAGAGAACATCTAGTTGCTGTATTCTTTGATATAGAAAAGGCCTATGACACAACCTGGAAACATGGCATTCTACGTGACCTGGAGCTTATGGGGCTTAAGGGACATCTTCCCCGTTTTGTGGGGGAATTCCTGAAAGACCGAAAATTTCAGGTTCGAGTGGGCAACACCACTTCTGACACTCATGACCAGGAAATGGGTGTACCCCAGGGCAGCATTCTGTCAGTCACCCTGTTCAACATTAAAATAAATAGCATCATAAATGCTCTGTCCCCTGGCATAGAGTGCTCTTTGTATGTTGATGACTTTGTCATTTTTACTTATGGGAAAAACATGAACACCCTAGAAAGAAAATTACAGTTATGTTTAAACAAAATTCAAAATTGGGCAAACGATAATGGTTTTAAATTTTCGGACTCCAAAACAGTTAGTATGCATTTTTGTAATTTAAGGGGACTCCACCCAGACCCTGAACTATTTATACACAAAAAGAAGATCCCTGTCGTGAAAACTACAAAATTTTTAGGCCTCACTCTAGATTCCAAATTTAATTTTCTCCCCCACATTAAGGAACTTAAGAGAAAATGCCAAAAGTCATTAAACATACTTAGAGTGCTCAGCCATACGGACTGGGGAGCTGACAGAGATACTTTGCTGCTGCTATATCGGAGTCTAATTCGATCCAAGCTAGACTACGGATCCATAATATATGGAGCAGCAAGGAAGTCGTACCTAAAAATACTGGAACCAATACAAAATGCTGCCCTGCGTCTCTGTCTCGGCGCTTTCGTACATCACCTATCCCAAGCCTCCATGTGGAGGCTGGAGAACTCCCCATGGATATAAGAATGAAAAAGCTTGCAATGCAGTATATAGTCAAGCTAAAATCCAACCCTACGAACCCTGCTTTCGATTCCATATTTAACCCCACAGAGGTAGAATTATACAATCGAAGGCCTAACGTCATACAGCCGTTAGGCCTTCGAATGAGAGAACCCATCCAAAATTTAACTCCACCCATTAACCAAATCTCTAAAATAGAAACCCCTCAGAATCCTCCTTGGCTAATGAATAAACCCAAATTAAATTTATCCCTCCTTAATTTCAAAAAAGAAAATACAGACCCAAGCATACTACAAGTCCACTTTAGGGAACTGCAAGAGAGCTACGGAGATTGTGGCACCATCTACACAGACGGATCCAAAATGGATGGAAAGGTCGCGTGTGCCTGCTCCTTTCGGAACAAAACAATCTCCCGTAGACTCCCCGATGGCTGTTCCATCTTTACGGCCGAATTGCATGCAATATCGCTTGCACTTATGGCCGTCAAAGCATCAGAAAGGAGGAAATTTATAATCTGCTCCGACTCCAAATCTGCATTGCAAGCTTCGGGGCGGATGAAGACTGACATTCCACTGGTACATAAGAGCCTGAAGCTGTTGGACCAAATAACAGCCGACCATATGGATGTCACCTTCATCTGGGTCCCCTCCCATGTGGGCATTGAGGGAAACGAAGCCGCAGACAGAGAAGCAAAGAGAGCCCTAAATCATGCGGTGTCAGGCACCCAAATTCCCTGTTCTGACCTGAGACAAAGTATTGCCTCTGCCACTCTCGATAGGTGGCAGAACTGATGCAGCTGAGACTCACAATAAACTCAGGCAGATTGTGGCGGATGTCAGGTGGCAGCCCACATCTAAGGGTCTGACAAGGCGTGGTAGCACAACCATGTCCAGACTAAGGATTGGCCACACCTACATCACGCACTCTTTTGTGTTGAAGAGAGACGAGCCCCCACTTTGTGAGTACTGTGACTCTCGCTTCACTGTGGAACATATCCTCGTTGATTGCCCCAGATACCAGGATGTCAGGGAAAAATATTTTAGAGCCACTAATTTAAAAACACTATTCAATAATGTCGACCCTGGGAAGGTACTGGGCTTTATCCGGGAAGTGGGGTTGTCTATGAAGATCTGATTTATGAATTCTGTAGACATGTACTATTTACATTAGATTTTTACCAAATTATTAAATTTTTACTACCTCTACTACTTTTAACTGTGAATAGACCTTGATTTTAATGATTTGACTGTATGGAATTTGGCCTTTGCTGTGTGGAGGGAGAGTGGCCCTTGAGGGACTGCAGGCACGACATGGCCTAAATTGTGCCGATGTGCCCAAAATCACAAATCACTTATGGAAAAAACATGAACACCTTAGAAAGAAAATTACAGTTATGTTTAAACAAAATTCAAAATTGGGCAAACGATAATGGTTTTCAAAACAGTATGCATTTTTGTAATTTTAGGGGACTCCACCCAGACCCTGAACTATTTATGCACAAAAAGAAGATCCCTGTCGTGAAAACTACAAAATTTTTAGGCCTCACCCTAGATTCCAAATTTAATTTTCTCCCCCACATTAAGGAACTTAAGAATAAATGCCAAAAGTCATTAAACATACTTAGAGTTCTCAGCCATACGGACTGGGGAGCTGACAGAGATACCTTGCTGCTGCTATATCGGAGTCTAATTCGATCCAAGCTAGACTACGGATCCATAATATATGGAGCAGCAAGGAAGTCTTATCTAAAAATACTGGAACCAATACAAAATGCTGCCCTGCGTCTCTGTCTCGGTGCGTTTCTGTCTCGGTGCGTTTCGTACATCACCTATCCCAAGTCTCCATGTGGAGGCTGGAGAACTCCCCATGGATATAAGAATGAAAAAGCTTGCAATGCAGTATATAGTCAAGCTAAAATCCAACCCCACGAACCCTGCTTTCGACTCCATATTTAACCCCACAGAGGTAGAACTATACAATCGAAGGCCTAACGTCATACAGCCGTTGGGCCTTCGAATGAGAGAACCCATCCAAAATTTAACCCCACCCATTGACCAAATCTCTAAAATAGAAACCCCTCAGAATCCTCCTTGGCTAATGAATAAACCCAAATTAAATTTATCCCTCCTTAATTTCAAAAAAGAAAATACAGACCCAAGCATACTACAAGTCCACTTTAGGGAACTGCAGGAGAGCATCTACCATCTACACAGACGGATCCAAAATGGATGGAAAGGTCGCGTGTACCTGCTCCTTTCAGAACAAAACAATCTCCCGTAGACTCCCCGATGGCTGCTCCATCTTTACGGCCGAATTGCATGCAATATCGCTTGCACTTATGGCCGTTAAAGCATCAGAAAGGAGGAAATTTATAATCTGTTCCGACTCCAAATCTGCATTGCAAGCTTTGGGACGGATGAAGACTGACATCCCATTGGTACATAAGAGCCTGAAGCTGTTGGACCAAATAACAGCCGACCGTAGGGATGTCACCTTCATCTGGGTCCCTTCCCATGTTGGCATTGAGGGAAACGAAGCTGCAGACAGAGAAGCAAAGAGAGCCCTAAATCATGCGGTGTCAGGAACCCAAATTCCCTGTTCTGACCTGAGACAAAGTATTGCCTCTGCCACTCTCGATAGGTGGCAGAACTGATGCAGCTGAGACTCACAATAAACTCAGGCAGATTGTGGCGGATGTCAGGTGGCAGCCCACATCTAAGGGTCTGACAAGGCGTGGTAGCACAACCATGTCCAGACTAAGGATTGGCCACACCTACATCACGCACTCTTTTGTGTTGAAGAGAGACGAGCCCCCACTTTGTGAGTACTGTGACTCTCGCTTCACAGTAAAACATATCCTCGTTGATTGCCCCAGATACCAGGATGTCAGGGAGAAATATTTTAGAGCCACTAACTTAAAAACACTATTTGTTTGATAATGTCGACCCTGGGAAGTTACTGGGCTTTATCCGGGAAGTGGGGCTATCTACGAAGATCTGATTTATGAATTTGTGAACATGTACTATTTACATTAGATTTTTACCAAATAATTAAATTTTTACTACCGTTACTATTTTAACTGTGAATAGAGCTTGATTTTAATGATATGACTGTATAGAATTTGGCCCTTGTTGTTTAGAGAGAGAGTGGTCCTTAAGGGACTGCAGGCACGACATGGCCTAAATTGTGCTGATGTGCCTAAAATCAAAATCAAATCTATATACTCACCACCCAGATGGATTTAAACACTTAAACTGCAATGCTTTTCAAACCTGTCATTAATAAACATTGCCCTTGCAGGATTAGCAACATATGGAAAGTCCTTGCTGAGACAAAAAAAAAAAAGATAAATGAGGACTTTTCTTGGTGAACATTTTTAATGCATTTATATTTATTATATCACTTAATATATTTAGTATTAAACAATCACCTTGAGATGTCTATTTTCGCTTCACAGCAGATAACTTTGTTTAAAGAGTGCATTAAAAAAATTAAATGCTTATATTTAGTAACCAATGCATTAGATCCTCTTATATTGGTTCCATCATATCCTACCATGCTCTACTGGATAAACAACAGGATAGCCAAGGTACCACCTTCGCCTTTACCTATCCCTTAGTCTGTTGGACCATTGGGGCACCACACAAGATTTGTCAACCGTCTCTCCATTCCTGTCTTTTGCCTTGGATTGAACCTCTTTGAATGGCAGGCCCGTCCATTCTTTTATGTTGTCTTCCCATCCCTTTCTCTGTCTGCTTCTTCTTTTTCCTGGTACTGTTCTCTGAAGGAAGGTCTTTGCCAGGCTTGAAAACCTTATAATATGGCTACGGCAATGTGCACCAATTAACGGGCAATGTGCACCAATTAACGGGCAATGTGCACCAATTAATGGCTGCAGAAAAGAGTGTTGGATAATAGCTTTAGTCTACTAAACCTGTGTGATGAGCACTCTGCTATACTGAATTGAAACATGGTCAACCTACTCATGGCAGGAAAAAAAAAAAGCTAAATACCTTCTACCTTCGATGCCTAAGGCATATCATTAAAATAAGGTGGCAAGATAAAATAACCAATGAGGAAGTGCTGCAGGGTGCCAGGACATCCGTGCTGTTATCAGCAGCAGACTCCTTGGCTTGCTTGGTCATGTTCATAGAATGCCAATAGGTCGACTTCCACAAGACATTCTGTATGGCAATCTAACAGAAGGATGGAGAGCTGCTGGTCATACACTTTTAAGGTATACAGATGTATGCAAAAGTGACATGAGGCTTGTCAAAATCAACACTAACAGTTGGGAAATAGTGGCACTGGATAGATCCACATGGACATGGAAATTAAAGGAAAGGTCCCGGATTGCAGATGCCATATTAATACAACACTGTGACTGCAGCTGTGTATCAAGGATTGGTTTCTTAAGTCATACAAGAAGTTGCAAAGAGAAAAGATTGTCTCTCGAGATGTAAAATGCCACAGAATGCATTATATTAACACATTAAATTCAAACTTAAAGCACTATTATAATTTCAGGGGCATGCTATGCATCTCTATATCTTTGGCCTTTTTTCTTTTTTCTTAGCAATCTGGTACGTGCGCATGTTAGTGTAAATGTGTTGAAAGGAGAGAACCAAAATGGAGGATTAGAAACTAAATAGTGGTTTTAGTTAGTGTTCATGAAGATTGAATTAGTTATAATCTATGACGTTGACGTTTTGTGTTGTTGTATTATTAAAAGAGTCTCTTCACATATATATGTGGATCACAGACCATTTTCTTGAATTATTTGATTAGTGAAAGGATTAGACACAATGCTTAAATCACTGTTTTGAACCCATCTATTTTACATATATTTTGAGCTGTTTTATTGGGATACAATTCTTGCTGGCTTATGTTGACTTTAACCTTAGTAGATGTCAAATAATTATATGGCCTAGGTATTGACTGCACTACTACAAGCTCCTTATTGTCTATCTTAATTCAATACTAAAGGATCCATGTACAGTGGCTTGTTCTGTGAGTACAACTAGAGAGCTAGAAACTTTAAAACAAAATTCTTTGGTTTGTGTTTCAGTGTTGTATAGATGACAATGAAGAAATGTTAAAGTTGTTACTTGAATATGGAGCCAATGTGAATGCTTGCGATAGTGAAATGTGGACACCCCTCCATGCTGCTGCCACATGTGGTCATGTGAACTTGTGCAGGCATCTCATTGAGAGGTAGGCCAATGACTATTGCGTCCGGAGACATGACGTTAAACTGCGCTCCTCTTTCCTTAGCACTTTTGGAGCTCAAAAGTGCCCTACTTCTTTTCTATCATTGTGTCTGCCTCCTCTTTTCCTCAGTCTGCCTTCATTGATCATCACACTATCTCCTTATCTCTAAAATCTCACTACGTCCTAGACCAGTCCGTTTGCAGTGGACTGCAACGGGTAAGGGGGGATAAAGAGATCCTGGTGTTTGAGTGGTGGCTATCTGAGGATAAACCACCACAACACAATACTTTGGCTCCAAGTTCCCCTAGACCTGAGGCCCAGATGGCCCGCTCTGGGTCAACCAGCTGGTCATGCCGACCTATTTTAACTGTGAATAGACCTTGATTTTAATGATTTGACTGTATGGAATTTGGCCCTTGTTGTGTGGAGGGAGAGTGGCCCTTGTGGGACTGCAGGCACGACATGGCCTAAATTGTGCCGATGTGCCCAAAATCAAATCAAACCACTGACTATTAGGCCCTTTTTTTAGTCCAATGAATTATTTTTTTTATTTCTATCTCTTAATTAATTAATTGAAAAAAAAAGTTAAGACACTCTCTACAATTTAAAGTATTAATTTACAACAATCAAATAATGAAATCATAACAATGTTCAATTTGACTATGTCAATTTTTATTTCACAGTCCCCTGTTGTATAAATACTGTACTTGCCAGTATTAGATTTAAATTACAGCAAGCTTTTTTTTTGCTTGTACACAAAGGCTAGCACACTGTTCATCCTATTACCACTGCATGCTAATCCCCAACATAAAACTGAATAGACTAATGAATAGCTCTTCTTTACAATAAAGGAAAAAAAGATGCTAAAAGGTATTTTAATTAGCTGTAGTTCTTAAATGTGTCTCAACATAACAACATTGTGCAACAAAGGATGTCTAGACCTGGCTTATCTACTACCTCTTCTATTAAATCTAAATTTGTTAGCAAATTGACATCAATAGCAATAGTCAAATCAGAAATAAGGTAGATCAAACTTTTAATATCTAACTTGATCATCCAGGTCAATAGTGCTACCTGGCATAGCATTGCTACCCAGACCCCTCGCACATCCCTTCCATTATCAGTCCTCACAAACAATTCTATATTTAGGGTCAACACAACACAAGGCTTCTTTCAAAGACAAACAAAGAAGATTTATCTAATTTAAATTACATCTCTCTCTCTCAACAGTACAACATTAATACATTACATAAGGATAGCTTCAAAAGTGGTCTATAGCCCACAGTTAGATAGGGTGTCATGGGGCCAGCACAACAACCAACCTCCTTTACTTTTCCTAATTAATGTCAGGTACCTATTAGAGCTGGGAGAACTCAGAGAATATCCTGTAATCTTAAAAAATCCCAGGATTCAAACTCCGTACCCTCCAGTTCAAAAGCCAAGTGCTTTACCACTCAGCCACCACACCTCTTACAGAAGTGGTAGTAAAGTAAAAACATAAATGGAGCTTAAAACTTTAAGTAGTGAAAAAAATGAGGAATAAGCATCACCAGTAACATATGACAGCAGCAGTAATGTACCATGGTTAATAAGGGAAGAAGGTGAAGAAAATAGGGTGAAAATACATTTGATTTTGAAAACTACCCTAAGCTGATCATTCTTTTGTTTGTTACTGTACTTATGATCTTAAACGAATTTCACCTAGGTCATTCTGAAGATGGTAATTGTTTATTCTGTGTAAAAATGTAAAGTGACTTATATCCAGAGTACATTTATATATTCATAGAAGTCTTTACAATATGACTAGATGGAGAAAGTACAGCTCAGTTGTACTCAAAAATCCATTTATCCTGATTGGTCCAAGAGTCTGACCTTTGAGCTGGACTCTCTATTGACACTTGTGCTCGTTGTTCTTTTTCCCCAGAGGGGCTGAGCTGTTAGCAGTGAATGCTGATGGAAATATGCCATATGACATTTGTGAGGATGAAGTTACATTAGATTACATAGAGTCAGAAATGGCAAAGAGGGGTAAGCTATGAATATTTATGAGCTGCTCTAATAATGATCTTTTATCTTGTATTATAAATTCAATTGAGAGACCTCACATCATTCCCCAACCATTTCCACTTTTTTACTTTGTATTGCAGTTTCTAGAAGATCATTTGGGAATTATATTTTATATTAGAGAATAAGAGAAATTCAAAATTGATCAGAATTATAATAATGGTTTGATTTATTCATTCACATTATCATATTTTATTTTTTACAATAAAAAGTCTTTCCCTTGCAAAAACTTCCTTCAGAAAGGTTTCATTTTAGTAATATATGAGAAGTCCAACAGCATTTTTGAAAGAAATTAATTTATAAAAATGTTTCATCTCTAGGTATTACACAGGAACAAATAGATAATACAAGGCTGACAACTGAGAGACAAATGTTAAATGACTTAAAGGAGTTGTCTGCTGCTGGTGGGGATTTAGAATTTAGGGATCCTGTTGGAGCTTCAATGGTAAATTCTTAATATTTGTTTTTGAGCAATTGATTTTCTTAAATCAAACTAACCTTTAGGCCAATAGCTAGTTGTTGTTTTGTTTTTTATTCAGTATTAGTTCTTTTTTTTTTTTTATACCATAAAATCTAAAATTGTTAAACCTTAATACCTTGTTTTGTTATGAACTGTCTATATTTCCAGCTGCATATAGCGGCTGCCAATGGCTATTTAGATGTTGTGGAGTTTTTATTGGACCATCATGTTAGTGTTGACCCTAAAGACAATGAATCCTGGCAACCAATACATGCTGCAGCTTACTGGGGCCAAGTATGTTGTTTTACTAAGTTTCCCTTGTAGTAAGATAACTTGTTGACAGTATACATTTGATTGTCTCTACTTGGGAGTTGTTTTGTACTTTCAATACATTTAGATGAATTTATTAGAATATTACAAAATCCACATCAGTATGAATGAAACACATTTGATATGTTATTTTTTTTATTTTTTTTTTGTCTTTCATCTCTTCTAGCTGGACATATTAGAACTACTTGTACAAAATGGAGCTGACTTGGATGCAAAAACTAAAAATAATGAGACACCTTTTGGTAAGATATACTTGTTATATACACATTACACCATTATACATATCATTTTGAGAAATTCTTGGTGTGAAATGTGGCAAAATAAGTAGGTCAAATTCAGGCTTTCATGCCAAGTTGAAGCCCTGATTCTTCCTTAATGAAAGTCCCATGGTAATTTTTTTTGTTCTTCATCTGATTTAATATTTTTCATGCTTACTTTTTATTGCTTTCTGGATTAAGCTGTTGTTTCTGTTGACTATTTATTTTATGTAGTTTTGTGGGTTTCACCCAAAGTCAGTTATGTTAGTTACTTGATTTCACTTGAGAAAACAGTCATTACAGCTATCTTAAAATGTATTACATTTGTATAACAAATTCTAACTTGGGCTTGTATTCTCAACATTATATGCTAGGGTCAATATAAAATAAAAGGCAGTTTAAGTTGAATGAGACAAGAGAATGCTAAGAAGAATTGTTTTCTATCTTTGCTTAAAATAAAACTTGTGAGAAGTATCTTTTCTATTCTTTGTAGTGTCCAATGGTTAACATTTGGCTAGTACAATGAGCAACTGCCTTTACTTCTGTACTTGGGGCCTCCTAAAAATTCTGAAGGTCCAAATCCCTAGTCCTTGCCAGGATTTGAGCCCAGGACCCCTCAGTTTGAAAGCTGTGCTTTACCTTTTGGCCACCACCCCTCTCCTCTGAAAGATATATACACAAGTGCCTGTGTTATCAACCCAGTAACATATGTCATTTTTTAAATATTTTTTTGAGTATGTTGTCTCGTTGTTGCCATTTTAAATATAATTTTACTTCAGTTTGCATATTAGAAAATGTTTTCTTCTCTAACATCAGACTTGAGTGAAGATCCAGACATTAAACAGAGAATACTGGACCTCAAAGATGAGATAGAGACTAACAAGGCCAGTAGGCTTCGACCTGGCTCCTCCAGAAGGCACAAGCATACTACAAGAACGTAAGTGACTAGAACTGCCTTTATACTTTCCTTCTCTGTCTTGTAGAATTTTTTATTTTTTATTTTTCCAATGTCAGGCTCTAAAGTTGCTGTTACTAATAATAATTTCAAAAGCAGTCTACTGTTACATACTTTTTATTTTTAACAAAACAAAAAAAGCACTATATAGTTAAGTGAAAATATTATAATTGGCATCATTTTTTTTTATACATACAAACTAAAAACGCCTATTTACAACTCTGCTTTATTCTTATTAAGGTGAATAATCTTTGTATCATTATTTAACCTGCTTCTTTAAGCTTTATGTGGAGAACTTCTTAAATTCACATTGGTCGACAAAGAACACTTTTTTGCAAATGTATCTTTTACTAAATGCTAAAATGCCACTTATAACAGAGAATATATCGACCATGATGTACTTAACTCTGGATTCAAATTTAACAATTAACTTGGTAGAAGTAGAAATCATCTAAGTCAATGTCCTAATTAGTTTAACAGAATAACAAAGCACATGTACTAAATAGTTTGATAAAATCTTAATGCAGGTTCAAAAATGTACTTCATATTTGTTTTTCTCTCACAAGTACAATGTGATTTGTTTGTACATTTTCATTCAAATTTGGCCACCATTATGTGTTTATGTAACTTTAACTTTGTGGTACTTTCATAAACTAGAATTAGATTTCATCATAAATGGTGTGGAATTAATGTAGAGATCATTTAGGGAAATTCCCCATGTAGTGCTTACAATAGATGCACTTTTTGTTGGGGTTAACTTTGATGTGTCATGCACATAGATAAGTTACTTCACTAACAGCTGGAAAAACAAATTTAAATATGAGATTTGAGCAGATGTTCTGAGTCAACATTTGGAACTGTCCCATTCTGTACTTTGTCCACTCCTGTTCTTCCTGGATTGTTCCTCTATTCAAAACAAAACTTTCTTAGATCTGTGAAGGAAAGGGTTAAACTTGATTGTATTGGGATAACTGTTTAAAGATATTACTATTAGTGTTAACATGATGCTAACAGCCACTTGTAGGCACTGTGTTAATCCTCTTGCACATTAAACACTAGGTCTGCTTCAGTCTGCATTGTTAATGCTGTTATTCCCATTACTGGTACACAAAACTCAGCTGGTCCAAAGTGTTGAATGTGTGTTATTATCATTATACAGAGTGTTGAAGAGTTTGTCCGTTTGTTCATTGATTGTTTTTTCACATACAACTATAAACTTTAGTAAGTTCAGTTAATGTTGTTAGGTCCAATGATTAACATACCACTGAAGAAACTATTGTAAAGCACAATAATGTTTTAAATTATTTTAAGTGTTGTTTTTTTTAAGATCTTTAAGATCCTTCCTAACATTAGAAATGTTATTTAACCCTTAAAACGCGTGTGGCAGTTTAGCCTCTAAACATCAGAATTGTAGTTCCATTTTGTATGCGCTTATTGCAAAACAGCTCAGCACTAGATAAATTAAAGTCATTATAATGGAGCTATAAAGAAGTTTGCAAGTTTCAACTCTAGCTATAAACAAGACGTGAATACAAGGGACCCAGGTGGTTTTAAAGTTTGTATTAATGATTACTAGAAATCAATTATCATGTTTTTAGTCAGTTTTTAGGACCCAAAACTGAGAGTCTTCTTCAGAATGTTGTTTAGAAATAGAGTAGATGTAATAAAACATAATATCAAGATTTATTTGTCTAGTTACTCCTACTCCCTAAAATCTATTTGTCCAACTTGCATTGATCATCTTCATACAAATGTATTTATCTTGTATTCATCTTCTATCAGTTCAACTAAGGTTTTAGCTCTACTATTAGCACAGAAAGTATCTTTTGCATGTGATCTAAGGTCCACATTGTTTCTGAAAGGGTTTTTTGCCTTCTGACAGCATCAGAAACGTGTATACTTCTTTTTTAACAATGCTACTGGAAGCCTCAATTTCTTTTGTCATTGTTTTTATTTTTTTTTTAGTCATTATTTGACACTGTATTTTAGTTGTTTTATGTCACTTCAGTTTAATTGAAAAGGGAGAGGCTATATTTACAAGATTATTGGTTTTGTGGAAGAGATACAGGCAGATAATCAATTAAAAAATTATTGGTAGATATTGTTGAAATTTTAAAATTAAAAATTAAAATTATTTGAATCCCTTTTGACTTATTAGTATACATTTTAAGAGCTTTTTATAAGATAACATTTTTTCTATCAGACTTATTCTACAATAAATAAGCAGATACTCACTTCAGAAATAGATTTCAATTGTGTGCAGTTACAACTCCATGTTTGTAAGAATAAAGAAATCAGCAATTTAGCTGATGGGGTATCAGATGACTAAGGTCGTTAAGTCAAAAATAGTCAACATTCTCTATTCTATCAAATGATATTAAGTTTGGCAGTTTGTCCAATTTCTGTTAGAACCTATTTGTTGTTGTAGAAATAAATGCCTGCTGTTCAAAGTTTGCCTGTTGCATAGCTTGAACATAGGACTATGTCATAATTATTCACTTTCCGGCATTATAAATACATAAGTGTGTTGTTATGGGTGTGGCTCAGCCCCTTGTATGATGTGTGTGTTGCTCCCAATCACTTTGAAACAAACTGTTCTTTGAAATTTTGAATGCGGTGACATACATATTTATGTTGCTCCTGACCGTCCTGTTTCTCTTTCAGCTCCAGCACTCATCATCACCAAGACTCTGTGTATAGTTCAAACTCATCTCTCAACTCCAAACCTAGTGGCAGGTTGGACTAGCCCCTTGTCTCACTTATACCATCACATTAATCCTATAATCTTAATCATATAATTGGTCTTCTCCAATTTTTTTTTTAATAATTAAAACCATAATAATTTACTTTTATCTGACATCTGTGTATTTAATACAGATGTGCAATCAATTTCCACTTGTAATAAAAAATAATTTGTACATTATTAATTCAAATCAGAAGAGGCAATGCAATATTGCAATGATTAAGGCCTTTTATATATGAAAGAAGCTCACAAGCATACTACATTTTAACAAGGTGGATGTTAGCATCAGCCGCTTGGCTTTAGTCATTCTTGCTCAGTCAAAAAGAGAATGTTTTTAAAAAAAATCTGCTAAACTCATTAGTTAAATTTTCACTGCTTCTGCACTATAAATTTTAAGTTTTCATTTTATTTTTGGATAAGAAAGGAATTGCCAAGGTCAATGAAAATTTAAGTTTTTATCTCAAGAACTATAAAATCAGTGTTGTAAATAAATAAAGGATTATGGGACGCCTGATTGTAACATCTGCCATATTATTTTTCTCAATAACTTCGTTGGAGTAATAGGCCCTTAAATTATTTAGATTAGAGCTATACTAGTTGAACATGACCCTAGTCATGGGAGCCAACACAAGGAAATTTTACCTTTGGAAATTGTATAACTACTTTGCTTCATCTGTTGTATTGAACTGCTGTAACATTAATAACATTAAATAAATAGTTCTTTCTAAAAATTGTGCAATGTTGAACTAAAAGTGAATTCCTATAGAAAAATTTAAAAAAACACCTAGAAAGAATGGATAAAGTCTTATTAAAAATATAGAATCTGTATGTATGAAACAATATTAATTATAGTCTGTAAACAATAATGCTACTATTAATACACAGTTTCTAATGTGGCTGATCTGATCTAAAATTTCAGTGCATGACTTAAAAAAAAAACAATAAAAAAAACAACAAACAAAAAAAAATCAGTTAAAAGATATAATTTAGGGTACTACGATTTAAAATTTTAATGCCATTAAAAGTAGCCTATCCACAACAATCCAAATGTTTTGTCATAAGTAATTAAAAAAAATATACATACTCATCATAAGTAGTGCCATTTTTCTTTTTAGCAGCATGTTTGAACTTATGCATGCCATACCTATTTGCATATAATTTTTGTGTTTTCTGCTTAAGCATGGATGTCTGTATATATTCCTGTAGCTTCTAAGGTTTGTTCCATCTTTTAGACCATACTACTTTTTAATGAAAAATGTGCAAACAAAATGAAACATTGATGGATCTGAAGATAAAAATACATCACTATCTTCTGACATGGTGCAATATCTCTAAGAAATACATCACTCTCATTTGACATGGTACAATACAACATCTCTTAGAAATACATCACTATCATCTAACATGGTGCAATTCAACATCTCTTAGAAATACATTATTATCATGTGACATGGTGCAACATCTCTTAGAAATTCATCACTCTCATCTGACATGGTGCAATATCTCTTAGAAATACATCACTCTCATCTGACATGGTGCAATACAACATCTCTTAGAAATACATCACTATCATCTGACATGGTGCAATATCTCTTAGAAATACATCACTGTCATGTGACATGGTGCAACATCTCTTAGAAATACATCACTGTCATCTGACATGGTGCATTACAACATCTCTTAGAAATACATTACTGTCATTTGACATGGTGCAATTCAACATCTCTTAGAAATAAGATTTTTCTGATAATACTTCAAGATATAATTATCTTCATTTTACTTTTCCGCTTTGCTAATTGTCATATGTTAATGTCTTGCATGATTAGTGTCCAGTTGGCCTGCTGCATTATTAGACGTAAAAGTTTTCTTTTCCATGTGCTACTGTATGCTCAGTCCAAGGAACATTTTTCTAATATCTTTGATAGAGTTTTTTAAAAAAGTAACTTGACCAATAACTTAGGGAGTACTGATCCGTTTTCTTGACATGTTTCTATTTCTTGACAATTTGTAATGATGCAAACTCTCCAGTTCTTGAACATTGCTATTTTTTATTGTTTTATTTTGTTCTTTTCTAAAAAATTTGCTATGAACTTGTCTGCTGAATATCAGTTCAAACAACATTTGATTGAAATATTAATAGATTTAAATAATTCAACCTTGATGATGCCAGCTCAATTTCTTTCTAGAAATATTTAGTATACTAGTTCTTTGTTATTTTCACACAAAAATATATTTTGTTTCACATGAATTGCTATTGAAATTGTTACTAACATTTTTAGTTATCTGTATTTCATTCTATTCTTTATAAAATATAGAAAAATACACATATATTTTGTATTATTTTATTCTTCATCATATTCTTTTATACCCGGTACATCTTTTGAACAATCTCTTCAGTAATCATTGTTATAACAAAGCTATTAATGATCTTTAACATTTCTGACCCAACTCTATTTCATTATATGTCATTTCATCCAGTTTAATGCTTGAAAACCATTTGCCAAGTGAAAAACATTTTACATTTTAAAAGCCTTCTAATTATCATAAAATATTCATTTAAATTTATTTTTAATCGAGCTGGTTTTACGAAATTTACAAAGACATCTATGTTTATGTTTCTTGCTTTTGCAATCATAGCTTTGTTCTGTTAACTAATCAAAGGTTTACAATAAAATGCTCATTAACTCATTTTTTAAATTCTTGTCAATACATCAAGACATTTTTTTTCTTGTTGGTCATTTCAACTTAGAATTAAAAAAAAAAATTTGGATTAGAAATTTTTAAACTTTTGTCAGTTATCTCAACCAGAACATTTTTTTTGCAAATTAAAATTTCCATTGGTTACTATTCCAATAGCTAGCAATGGGATTGATTTACCTTTTTTTTAAATCATGCTAACTAAAACTAAATCTAATAAACCCAATGTAAATTGTTTCTCTTTTGATCAGTGCCTCTATGAGACGCAGCTCACTCAGAGGAGAAAAGAGTAATCTCTTCAAAAAGGAAGCCCAAGAAGAAGCTCTCCATTTTGGCCTTCGTATGATGCAGGATGAAGAAGAATTGCCAGTATGTTCCCCTTAGATCTACTTTATTCCATTGACTCTTTGTTTACTAAATGGGAGACAACAAAGAGGGACAGTCAGTAGTAATACTGCCCTGTTTTATTCTTTTTGAACATCAAATTAAAAAAAAAATTACCACAAGGCTTACTTATTCATGTTTTCTTTAGTGCTTACCTCCCTTATTATCTTTGCTTTCCCTTTCTCTTGCTGATAATGAGACTCTCAAATAAACAACACACGTAGTGCCTCTGTGGGGAAACTAAGGGAGTTGTGCTATGGCCAAGTAGTAGGTTCTGTGATTAAGTCAGTGGTAGGGTATGGCAGAAATAAAACTCCACTCTGGTTTTGATTCCAAGTTAATTTCTCAATTGGTTTGAAATGGCAGCTGGTCAATGTGTTTCACATTACTTTGACCTCCTTCAAACATGGAGCGTCTATGGTTCATCTCATAGAAATGAGATAAAAGCCTGGGCATTAGCTATGGTAGAAACACTATCGCTTACAAAGAAGTTCCCTCTCTCTCTACAAGCATGAATTGTGTCCAAAGGAATGTCAGGTACTCGATACAATCTAGGATAAGCAGCATTGCAGGCTCTGACAGGATGTAGCACTGTACACTGCTAGCTAGCCACCAGCTGAAGATTTCTTCCATGTTTGGGTTTAAGCCTAAAGGCATCAGAGGTTTGGATTCTTGTTCTTCTAGGTGGGTAGCCAGCCAAGGCTAACAAACCCTTCTTGCCAGAAGCTTACTGGTTTAGTCACCAGTTGCTCGCCTTTTTCAGTGATAACAGTTCTGCAGGTCTCAATATCTGAGCCACATGTGAAGGCCTGCTTGTCATAGGTTATTTGAGACCCATGCCATTGAAATCATTTTATAGGTAGAGGAGAGCCACTTCTGGCTACAACATCTTATGGAACCATTGTTTGCTAGATAATATTGTGAAAAACAATGGGATTAAAAGTAAGTCAGAAAGGTACCCTTTTTTAGACTTTGAGATCTATAGGGCAGATGATGTAAAAGTCATATTTTTTTTGTGGCCCATGGTTGACAAGGGTGTTATGTGACCAGCGCAATGACCAACCACTTTTACTTTTCCCCAAATAATGTCAAGTATCCATTTCACTCAGAACCAATGTTCTAAATCTTTCAAATCATTCTTAAATTCTTATACATTTTTTCTCATAGTTTTTTTTTTTTTGGTAATATCTAAATGGGTATATACATAGTTTTGAACCTACTTTTTGAAACAAACTAAAGGAAAGGCCTAATGAATTAATATTTTGCTTTTATTACTTCTTAAAAAGATACTGTATAAGTTTTTGCTGTCTGCAATCCTCAGGCTGTCACAGAAGAAGCACCTCCCACGTCCAATATTGATGATGTGACATTGACATTTGATGATCATGACAACAAAAGACCTAAACCCTCGCCCGCTCCTCGTAACAGATCTGATCAAAATGTGCGCATCTCCAACAGTGCTAACCGCACATCTATAGACAAACTACCTGGTGGCAACACATCCCCTGCAGTGGCACAGAGGGGATCAAGGTCGCCGCCCCTTAACGATCCCAAGACGCCACCCCGGGAACCTGAAAAAGATCCAAAGAAAGATGCCCTTGAAGCTCACATCCAGAGTATGTTCCTTGAGAGCATCCCCAACCGCCAGAACAGGCAACCCCAGCTCCACTTCTACCCACCACCAATGATGGACAAGGCAAAGAATGGTCACAACAACAACAACAACGCCACAGGTGCTGGCCTTGGCCACCAACCAGCCAATGCGCCACAGTCTAGTTTCAGAGAGGGCCAAATACATAGGTTTGTGGCCCCTACAAATGCTCCTATAGTTGGTGGAGAAGAGGATGAGAAGCACAAGTGTTGTACCATCTTGTGATTACTGTTCATTCAATCTTACAAAAAAAAAAGTACAAAATTCTGTTAAGGCTCTGGAAGGGTTTTGGTTTCATCTCAAGAGAAGTAAATCACTTTGAATTGAGCAATAACTTTTCACACATTGTGAACCTGCAAAATGTGCGTGTGTTAATCAAACTATGCCATGGGACTAATACAATTAAGAAACAAAGTTGACACATTTCAAACAAATTAATAAACTGTTAAATGTTGATTTGTTATAAACTTGTACATAAAGGCTAACAACTTCAGATTTTCTTATTTATCTCAATTTATATATACAACTAAATATTTTGTTAATAATGATCAAATTTGTATTATTTTGGCTCGTTTTTGTACATGTCATTTATCACATGTTTATGGGATAGTTTGTACATTTTTAAGAACAAATGTTTAAATATTGGTCTCCCAGATTCCCCAAAAAAATAATTTTTTACTACTGTAATGAATGAAAAAAAAATGAGTAAAAATGCATGAACTACTGTTGGTTGACAATTTTTTTTATATTGTTCCTTAGTAATATTACTTTCCAATATGAGACTTACATTAGCAACTACAAAGTTGAACTTCACAGAGATACAGGTTTCATGTTGTATAACATTTGAGCTTGAAAACAATAGAGGCTGTACATCTCTGACCATAGATCTAAGATAAAATGTCATGCAGGGGACTAAAGAGAAATATGATGCATTATTATTCTTGATATGTTCTTCATCATTTGTTTTTAAATTTTGATTCCATTTGGACCAATCACTTTAAAACATTTTGATGAAAGTGAACTATAGCATCATCCGTAACTTCAATTATAACATGTACCACCACCAGGTTTATACATAGGATGTTGTAGCCTCTAAAAGGGGGCGGGGGAGTAGCTTATGTAATTTATAAGACAATTGTTTAATTTGTACTCATGATAAATCAACAATAGTGACTAGCAGATTGTCTTATATGTTGTTTTTTTTTATTAAAGCTGCATACTTCTTGAACAGCTTAAGGTCACTTCTGTGGCTTGTCTGCTTACTCTGTTCTGGATGAATTTCATTAGTGGGATCATGTCACTCCTGGGGCCTTAGCACTCTTATAATAGCTTCCATGTTTCAGTAGTCATACAGAGCATTTAGGAATTGTTGAGTAAGTTGGAAACATACTTATTAGCAACGCAACACCATCATGCAATAGTTGTACACTCAACACCATCATGCAATAGTTGTACACTCAATGCCATCATGCAATAGTTGTACACTTAACACCATCATGCAATACTTGGACAAAGATGGATTAAACTCTTAGGCAATGGACATAAGAATAACATTGTACACTGATTTTTGTTTTCATCTAGATGATTTATGGAAATTTTTTTAAAAATCACTTTGGGGTGTATGATGATCTAACAGATTTTTTAACAAAGTATTTTTTTTTTCCATCATGATGCTATGGGTAAGTTAAAATCTTAAAGCTATTTACATTCCGTAATGTGCAATGTTCACTTTTTCTTGTAGCAAGGTCATGGTTCTATCCTGGGAAAACTTTTTTTTTTGCATTTCATTAGCACAGAGCTAGAGTGAAGATGTCACTAATGCTGTATTGAACTTGATTATTTATTTCTTGAACACTAGCAGTGGAAGAATCTCTTCATTTTTTGCTCGTATCCTTTAATCTTGTTTTTCTTTGTTAATACCTGTTTACCTGGCTAAATAATCTTGTAGTTTTTGTTATTGTGTTTCTTCAAAGTTCTGGTGCCATTGTATTCCTGATCTTATGACCAGATGTAATCACCTGTGTTTATGTAAGTTGGTTAGCCTATGTCTAGAACATAGTGTTATTCTGATTATTTGTTCTATTGTAGGGTTGCAGAGCTGTTAATGTGGCCATTCCATACCCTCTAGTTTCAACATTGACTTCTTTTAATCTGACAATTTTGTACCAAATCCACTTTGACTCCAAAAAAACTGACCCAGCTCTGCAACCCTAATTAATATTAATAATTAAAGGCAATAATTAATGGTAATAAGATTAAAAAAAACAAAACTTGTCATAGTTGTTATAACATCTGAAGACTTATTACATAAACTATGTCTAATTAAATCATTATGAATCTGTTAAAAAAAACATTTTCACCTTCATTTTCTACTACTGGTAAATGTAACAGATTGATCACTGTACTTGACTAGCACATCACACTAATGGTTTGGCACATCATAGAAGTTGACCATCAAGTGTCCTTTGACTTATTAACATTATTATTATTTCATCATAGGTAACGTAGCTAATGTAAATAAAACAATGAGAAATGAATGACATTCTAACATCTGGCTGACTCTCTTCTACCACTGGGCATTCCACTGTGTTAGGCTTGATTGCAAAACAGGCTATTACATAAATCAAACTATTTCTTTATTTTGTATTTTATTTTATATGTCTTTTATAGACCCATTCTGTAATGCAGTTCTACTGGGGTAGCCCACATTAACCTAGCCTGACTCACATAGCTAGGTGCCTCACTTTGGAGGATACTGGGGGTATCCACTTCCACCTCACAGGAAAAAAAATGAGCAAGTGGCCTGCTTGACTTATCCACATTATAACAGATGCTGGAAGTGAAAAGAAAAGTTCGCCTTTCAGGCCATGCTGTGTAAATGATGTAAAATTCATCTGTTTCTTTTGCCCATGGTTACAAGTGTGTTATCGAGCTCTTTACCACTCAGCCACCACCACTCAAGTGATTACTATCCATCTCATTACCGTTCCAAGCATAGTGCAGGATATAGTAGGCGGGCTACTTCACCATGTATGGAATGCATATGTTGGTCACGCAAAAAAAAAAGGTCAATGACTTAAGCATTTACTTTACAAATTAACTTCATGAAATTAGGCTGCTTGAATTTTCTTTTTTAGTGTGTATGTATGTGTGTGACGTATGGTGTAATGCGACTACGATCATAATTTCCTTAATTCCCCCAATAGTGACTATATAGTATATTTGAAAACTCTGCCAGTTGTCTTTCTGAAGCCTGGTCTTTTCCTGTTCTCAGTGCCAGTATTGAGTGCAATCCTCAAAATATCTTCTTTTTTTTTATTCCTAGAAATAAGGAAATTTTTTGTTCATATTTTGACAGTAGCTTTAAACATTGGACATCTAGATAGTAAACTAGACTGTTGGTATTTTTCATTCATTTACTATTGAAATAATTTAGATTTGTACATACCAATCTTAAAACATTTTTTTGGTGTTAAATATTAGGTTGATGTCAATCTGGGCTTTTCGTATAATGTATGAAGAATGATTTTTTTTCTTATCTACAATGTATGCTGCACAAAGCCATTATTTCACTCCACAATCACAAAATTGCTTTTGTCCCAATGGATGGGTATAGCTACACATTTTAACTAGTAGCCTTAGTCATGAAAAAGAAACAAGACAAGATACTGTGTACACAGTTACACTTCATTGTGTAGTACATGAAGTTGTAACATTCAATGATTTTGTTAGAAACATCATCATCTGGATGTTTGTTGTATTCAAGATGTCAAAAGTGTCTTAAGTTTTTGTTTGTCTACATGCCTCATGTTTCCTAAAATTTGGGTCTATTGAATTAAGTGTGTGTGAATGTTACATTACACATGTGTGTTTAAGTGCTACAGGGTATACTTGTTAATTTTTTTTATTGTACTATATAAATTTCTGTCAAAATATCTTTAGTTGGCAAGTTACTGTATTTCTATTATTTATATGTAAAAAGATATTATGTGCAAACTTTTCTGGTTTTGATAAACCTGGGCTTAGAAAAAAGAAAATAGCTGCTAAAACTGAATTCATTCATTTGCATTTTTAGTTCATAGTTGTAAGCAGGGGTCAGAGGGAAAAAACTATCATCATTACAAGATATTCATTCATGCTTTAATGAAATGTTAGTCTAGTATCATCCATTAAGTAGTTATCACTTGCCATAAAATGTTTCAGCATGATTGCACTATTACTACATTGTTCATGGTGAGAGTCTAGCTGTGCCTTGCCCTATGTATTTAACCAAGAAACTCTTGATGACTTACTCTAGTTAGAATGTGTGTGCAGCAGCAGTACCAACCCAGGGAGTGACAATGAGGTTTTTATTTGGTCCACTCACAGGTGGACAGTAGAATGGAACAAGGAAAGAGGGCTACAATACAATATAGCTAGCATTGTTAGTAGCTGGAACTAGAGATACTGTTCTTTTTAAGCAATATGACACACTAAGTCATGAATAGGTTTAGTACACCCTTCCCATGTATTACACCAAACTACAGTGTCTTTAACTTAAACTCACTGTTTGACTTAAATCATATCATGAATAAAAAAAAAATAATTATCGGTTTTTAAATGACTAAAGGTTTATTAGGAGTGAACTGATGATGGGGACAAATGTGTGTTATTTGTTGGCACAGTTAAGTTCATTAGAGATGTAACTCTGTTTCTGTTTTCTTAGAAGTTGAGCAATGTATGGACCATCTACTTACATTCCAATCATTGTTTTACTTAACAATGAAAGATTGTATTTTAACTTGAACTTTATGTTTCAATGTTTGACTTGGAGTTTGTACAGCATGGTATGCACTTGTAATATCTCATGTTTCCATGGACACAGATTAAACCAATAGAAAACTCTTAGCATATTGTTTCTTGATTATTGAAATTGAATCATTTTTAGACATGTAAATCTAGAGACAAACATTTTATTTTATTTTGAACTTTCAAAAAAAAAAGATAAATGAAATTAATATTTGCATTTTAATGCAATAATTCTAATAATGTTAAATCTAGATTACAAAAAGTAACAGACAAGTGATGGCACAACCATCCATCTATGAGTGAACATAACTTCATTCTGTCTGAAGCTGTAACATACACCTGTTAGAACATTCTGAACATTGCACTAGTTGCTGTTTTTTTTTTCCAGCTCGTTCTCTATTGATCTTCTCCATGTTTCATTTAGCTTCCCTCCCTTTCTTTTAGCATTTGGTCTTCCTCTCACACTAGTTTGCTCTCTTTAGTCCTCTTCCAATTCCATCTTTTTTTTTTTTTTTTTTTTAACTGCTCTAACTGGTAGGTTGTGCATTATTTTTTTGTTATCCTTAAAGATAATGTTCGATCTATTGCATTTTGCTTTCTCCCAATAGAGGGCAACACTTTAAAAAAGTAAAGTTCTCCTTTCAGACCATGTGATCTAAAGGGCAGATGATGTTAAGGTCATCTGTTTCTTTTGGCCAACAGTTAATGGGCAGGCTGTTATGTGGCCAGCACAACAACCAACTGTTTTTACTTTCCCCAACAAAAGTCAGATATTCTAAAAAGCCTAAAATTCAAAATCCCAGTCTTCACTGAGATCTGAACCCAGGTTCAGAAGCCAAGCATCCCCATTATCACTTTTGAAGAGAACTATTTTACTTGCTTAGCTTATCTTGGAAGATTTAGAACACCAAAAGCTAGTTGATGTCATTGTTATATATTTGTACAATAAAAAAACACATGATTGAAAATGTTTAACACAGTATTATCAAACCAGCATTTTGCATCTGAACTGTAAGCTCTTTTGAAGCCAATGCTGTAAAATTAAAAAACAGAAGCATGCTAACCTTCTCATCTGCACTGCATAGTCATTCAGGCTATTGATCTAAACTTGGTTAAGTTAATATGATCTGTCTGAGATAGGACAATTTCAATTTTGGACATTAACCCATAAAATGTATAATAGTTTAGCCTCTAAACATCTGAATTGAAATTCCATTTTGTATGCACTCATTGTAAAACTGCTAAGCACTTAAAGGGTTAAAGGAAATTGATAGTGAGACACTTTTGTTAGGGTGGGACAGTGTCTGAAGTGATTTCTGTGGTTAGGAAAAAAGATATAAAAACTTTGACACGCTGGGAAAGAAAAAGGCAATTAAGGTTTACAGGAATACTTCAAATGATGCAAGTAGCTAGATTTTGATACACAATAATGTACTATGTGATGTAGAATTTGTATTTCATAATTATGTAGCATAATCATATCTATTTATTTTGCAATAAAATTCTTGTTTTACATATAATGACAATCAAAATAGTCTAAATACATATAGATTACTGAATATCCCAATAATCAAGTGAAATAATGAAAATCTAACTAGGAATGAGAATGTAACACACAAATCAGTCAAGTATTACTTTGAGTCTACATTTTTGACCTGGAAGATGTCACAACACTATGAACAAGTTGAGCAGCTCCTATACCAGACCCCCAGCTCAATGTAATGCCTTGACCACTATGTCCATAATTGTGAACTACCTGTAACAAACAGTTTTTATGCTGGTCATCTTTATAAGATTGAAATTTCTTAGTTTATTATTGACTTTTAACTCTAGAAGACTAGTTCATAATTTCCAACAAGGACTGTTTGATCTCCTTATTAAAGCTATACTGGTAAATAAATATTAATGGCAGACCAGAGAAACCCAAGGGACACTGAATGCTCTAATATCTGAACAGGTAAGAACTTAACAGCAATTAGCAGGAAACCCAGATATATCAGTGTTCTGCAAAAAATTAAGCATTTTGCTCCAATGGTATTGGAATTTTTTTTAACTTGCAATAATTTGTTGCCGTATTTCATGGAAGTACAACCATGTCAAGTAAAAGGATTGGTCACATCTACATTACAGACTCCTTTATACTAAGAAGAGAGGAGCCCCCATTGTGTAATATTTGTAAATATAACCTCAGTGTAGAGCACATTCTCCTTGGTTGTCTCAGATACCAGGATATTAGAAGTAAATATTCTTTCACAACCAACCTCAAAACACTGTTTGACAGCCTAGATCCTGGGAAAGTACTGGGTTTTATCAGGGAAGTGGGATTGACTGCTAGAATCTAAGTGAGCTGATTTGGGGGAAAGGACATATGCATACATATAATTACAACAGATTTTTATTAAAAACTTATTAACAAAAATTTTTAACGCTTGAATTATAAATAAACTGATTTTAATAATTAATTTGTAACTTCTATAGCTTTTAACTTTTTAACTATATTCGCTGAATAGAGGAAAGAATTCTAAGATAAATTAAGGGCATAACATGACCTAAATTGTGTCCATGTGCCAAAAATATTTTTTAAAATCTATAAATATTTCATTGTTAAAATAAACCCTTTTGTAACATTTAGTGCAAAACAATGACAAAATTTTTTCAGAATAATTTACTTATTCATCTATAAGTTAAGTACTAGGCATACACAGAGGCTTCTTATTAAAATTATCCATGGATACCAGCTAAGACTGACAGCTTGATGCAAGGATGAAACTGTACAGGTTCCTGGTGCACTGGTAGTTTCTCATAATTCTCATGCTGTGACTTTAGGATAACAAAGAAACTCAATATTTAGACTATATTTCACAGTTTGCAGCTCCTCTCAGACCTTGACTAAATGATCTAACATGTAAATAAAAGAAAAAACTTAATAAAAGCTAAAATTAATCATTTAGATCTTTATATCATTTAAGAAATACATGCAACACAAAAAAAATAATTTCTGAATACCATTTTTTTTCTTTAGCTCAGACAAACCTTTACTTCTGGGAAAAGTGCTTCAGCCCATGAAAGAATTCTTTCCCTTGTATCTTTTTCAGCTGTGAGACTGAAATTGTATTTCTCCCTTACTCCACCAATTATTAATTTGTCATCACTGCTCATAGGAATAATGTTGGTTAATGCTTTATTAGTAGGCCTAATAGTAGTAACATAATTTACATTTCAATTCATTCATCATAATGGCATTTTGAAAATAAATCTAGATTGTATCAAAACTTTTTAGCTGTAAAAGATGAGGTCATAATTGTTTACAATTCACATTCTTATGTGATTTTCAACTAAATTTCAAAGTGCTTGTGACTTGTGGAGTAGATGCTTCAGTTGTTTGTTCATTTGTGTCAAGGACTAGACTTATTTAAGCTCATCAGATAATTTATATCAATTAGCATTTAGGATTCCTACATGAGACAACAATGTTTAGAAATTTGTTCCCATTGGCTTAAGTCTCCAAGTCTAGTGGAGGAGGAGTAACTGAACAATGGTCTAATATAAAAACATTTGAAAGTAACATTTACATCAGGTACCTAATTATTGTATGCAGTTATGCACCATCCATGTTTATATAAATTACATTTTATTTTATATTTATACCTTGGCAGATGATGTAAAGTTTAACGGGGGTATCATGAGGCCAGCACAATGCTTTCTCAACTAATGTCAAGTACCAAATAGAAATGGTTGGACTCAAAGACATTCTGAAAATCTCAAAGTTCTAAATCCCAACATTCATAGAGATTCAAACCAGGAAGCCAAATACTTTACCAATCAGCCATCACATATATAAATATGAGGAAAAAAAATTTTAAAAAGAGGTTTTTAGCAGCAAACCTAAATCACATCATACATGCCTAAACAATGTGTGTATAAAAATGATATACTTTATTACCCAGTTTTATTCTTGATTCAAATGCTAGAGTTGACTATTAATGTAATTGTATTAAACAATGACAGAAAGTGGGCAACTATAAATAAAAAGTTAAGAAACAAAACAACAATTTACAGTTTTAAGAGACTAGTCACCCAACTATTTCCATCAAAGCAAATTAAACTATCACATCACTGTTGTTCATTTATTTACCAAATACTCATATTTAATTTTGTTTGAAAATTAAATTTTGGCTCAGAGTAAAGAAAAACATATATGCCTAATATTTGAAAAAAAATCAACAAATAAACAGCTAAACAACTACTTGACTCTGTGCATTTTAATTAACAAAGATATATTAAACAGTGAATATATGGACCATAGATATAAAACATGCAAAACATATGCCAGCCTTAAATTCTCAGTTATCCTCTTTTAGACAGCTGCAATAATCAGGCTGGATTTAAGGGAGGGCAGGCAGGGCTACTACCCATGGGGTTCCACAATAGAGAAAAAATCCATATTTTGATGGGCCAGCAACTTTTTTTTTTTTTTTTTTTGTATATTTCTTTTTCTTACTTTTACCAACAATACTTAAAATCTTACATTTGGCAACACTGTCATGGTTAAATATGTCTGCTTATGCAATGCTTGTAATATATTCTGCATGTAGGCCTATTACATTGAGTAAACCCCCAAAATTATTTTTTTTCTTACTAAAATAAGCATATCGAATATTATTTTTTTTAATGAATAAAAAATTTGATTTTTTGACAAGTACAATATATTTGTTTTTTTTTATAATATGACATGCTTTTAGATGTTAGTATTTTTACTGATAAGAGGATTTTTGTTACAGCTTTTGAAAAAAGAGGGGGGGCTCAACAAAAATTCAGCCTTGGGGCCTCCACATACTTAAATCTGGCCTTGGTAAAATTTAGTATTTTCCAAATAACAAAAGTCTACTTATTATCTGTCTTTCAAATATCTTTAATAGGTCTAGTTTTTTTTTGTTTCTGTGTGTGTTGGTGTTGAATGTATGACAGGAACAGAGATAAGGTAGGGCATCTATTTATATCTTCAAATACCGTTAATCAGTTAAAAGTCTCAAAGATGAACTTGAACTGACATTTCCTAAAACATTGAGATCTTTGACCTAATAGTTCTAAATAGCCTGATGAATTACATAGAAATTGTTTCATCAGATAATTAATTTTTGTCAACTAACTTTATATTTAATATGTATTCTGGTTGATTTGATTGTGTAATATTTAAAAAAAATGGAATGTACAACAACACTTAAAAGACTTTATAGGTGACTTGATGAAATATTTCTAGAAATGTCAAAGTGACAAAAACTCTGCAAATATCTGGTACACATAAACCTATCCTATTTCCCCTCTGTTTGTCTTATCTTATCTTAAAAATACAGACGTTACTTCAAAAAAGAAGATGATTACATCCTAAGTGTTATGCATTTAGCCATGCATATTAACTAACAACCTAAATTATGCTAAGTCACTGGTTTTCCAGCATTTGTACAAATGTGTCATAGCATATGGAACAAGGAATGTGCCTTTATCTTTGTGTCTTTCTGAATATTTGATTAGATTTTGTTTTTGTATTTGAAGATTATGGTTCATTGTTTTATGTATAATTGTTACCTTTTTTTATTTTCAGTGTTTTATGTATATGTATGTATGTATTGCTACTTTTTTTTTATTTTGAGTCTTCTACTCTGTAATAGAGATATATCTAGATAAACAAAAACAAACTACAATTTTTAACAGGATTGAGTAGTCAAAAGTACACAAATTTAAATTTACTATTAAAAAAATAAGGAATATGATACAAGAAAGGATAGTTATTATGGAAAATAGCCATAAAATGAATAAATTAATAAAAAAAAATGTCATAAAAATTTTAGTGCCATTTTTATAAATTATTCAAATTTTCAACAAAACAAGTGCTTAAAGTTTATTTCATACATAACAATCACTTACTTTTTGGTAAGCCATGGTAAAAACTTAGGAGTCTGTGTTATCACACTTGTAAAGCTATATCCATATACGCGACAACACATTTTATTTAAATTTCAGCAATAAAACTTCATTAATAATGAAATAATTTTTTTTTACAAATTATTTACTGTTAAAGCCCAAAGCCCATCTACGGAACTAACAATGATATTGTATTGCATTTCTCTTATTACCAAGTATCAGCATAATATCCCTTTTGCATAGGACCACCCCAACGAAAAGGTATGATATAATTAAATTTATGATAAGTAAAATATGAATGTTTAGTTTACTAGAGCTATATTGTTTAAACGCAAAGTAGGTTTTTTTAAAATTAACATTACTTGTTTACCAAACAGAAAATAAGTCAATAAATTTTGCAGTTTAATAATACTTTTTTTTTACCTGCTCATAAGACAGTGGACAAAGATTCTTGGAAATATTTCAGCAGTCTGGCACAGTCAACTCAAGCTGAAGAAACTGGTCAGACATTAGTGTCTGGAGTAGTAGTCAACAATATACCAAGGGTATGCTAAAGCTGCACATCAATAGTTTACATAGAATAGTATTGAATAGATCTACATTTGAAAATTCTATTTTAAAAAAATATGTATTTTCTGTCCTAGGATGAACATTATGCTTTACTTGCAAGTTTGGTCTATGACTTTCACAAAATTCCTGAAGATTATTTAAAAAGGAAAAAATGGAATTACAAGTAAGAAATGTTAAAAATTTTGTTTTCTTTGCCAACTAGCAAGCTAAATGTTGACATGATAAATTTAATTTTGTTTTTTACAGTTTAATTATCACTTAGGTGATGAGTGTTAAATAAACTTGAAATTAAGTAGTTTTAGCATTTGTTACTCTCAACAGAATTATTGTATTTAAATGGTTGTCTCATTTTATATAGTATTCTATTACATCATTTAACCTCTAGTAAAATCAGGCACTCAAAGGGTTTATTAATATTAACACTTAATTAATTAATATCACACTTGTAAAGCTATATCCATATCTAATTAACGAAACATTAAAAAAAAGAGCTTAAGATATATAAATACATCTCGCGTTGCTTTACATTTTAAATCGAAAAGGAAAGTTTTATCGTCAAAATCATCTGTTGGGGGGTTTTAAACTACAAAATCTCAGGACTTAATTTTTGTTTTTTTTAAATTCAAAACCCCACTTAGCTACGAACATAGAATATGGTAAATGTAGTTTGCTTTAGAATAATATTGAAGATAGAGGTTTTCCACCTCAAAACGCTCTGTAAGGGGATTTTAAACTCAAAACCATCTGGAGGAGAGAAGTTATAACTCAAACCCCCCAATTGGCTTGGCTACGCTCAAATAATTTTAGTGTTTAATTTGCTTTTTTTATATTGAAGAAATATTTTTAGCATCAAACGCTACTAAAGGGAGATTTAAACTCAAAACCCTTTTTGGCAACGCTCATAGCATTTTGAGTGCGTAATTTGCTTTTTTTTTTTTTTTTTTTTTACATTGAAGATGTATCTTTTAGCTTCAAACCCCGCTGGCGGGGAGATTAAACTCAAAACCCCTTTGGATACGCTCATAGATTTATTTTAGAGTGTGTAATTTGCTTTTTTTAAATGTATGAACATGTATTTTTTAGCTTCAAACTCCACTGGAGGGGAGTATAAACTTAAAACCGAGCCAAAACCCATTTAGCTACGCTCATAACATTTTGAGTGCATAATTTGCTTTTTTTTTCATATTGAAGAGGGGGTTTATCGTACATTTTGGAGGGGGTTTTAAAATCAAAATCTTCCTTAACTGTGCTCTTGGAATTTGGGGATTGTCGTTTGCATTTTTGTTTTGTTTTATAGAAGAGGGGGATTTAACTGCAAAACCCCTGGTAGGGGGTTTCAAACTCAAAACCCCTTGGTGGGGGATTTAAACTAAAAACCCCTTGGTATGGGGTTATAAACTCAAAACCCCCTGGTAGGGGTTTTAAACTCAAAACCCCCATTGGCTGCGCTGGGGCAAGTAATGGTTTAGTATTAAAATCTCACCTAAAATAAACAAAATCAAAGCAAAAAAATCAGTCACTAAAGTCCATCTCCCCCCGAGGGGGGGGATTTCATTTCGGTGGGGGGGTTTGAACTCCAACCCCCCCCCCCTGGCTACGCCCATGGTGTGACATAATGGAGAGTTAACTAATGTCATTTACTTCTAATTTTTACTATGACGAAAGTTATTGAAGTAATTCATTGTATTTAAAATCAAAGTTTCGTATGCATTGACATTTCACTATATAATATAAATAAACTAATCTATTATAATAATGGGTTTATAGTTCTAATTATCTGATATCTAGTTCTATATAAATTTTTTTCTAGGCCTAATTAAAAGCTCAGAATTAGTGATTATAAGCTTTTTTGTGATAATGTTATAATTCAATGTACTAAAAAGAAGTCACTTCTCCAGGTATCTCAGTAGTCAAAGACTAAGACAACGACTTTATAATTTCTCCTGATTAGAAATGACTTATGATTACGTGGACTCATGTTGTTCTTGTTTTTTTTTTTTTTCAAATAAAAACAGCATTCACATAAATAGAACAGACAAAACATAAAGAGAAGTTCATTGAGTGACTACTACAGACGTCTTGATCTTTTCACTTCTCCAGTTCTCTCTTTCATAAAAGGAGTCACTTCTCCAAGTATCTCTTTCGTACGCGAACTGTTCAAATCTATGTAATAATACGTCAGGGGGGTGGTTGCTCAGGGAAATTGATTCTTACCCCATCCTCCTTTAAGCCTTTTGTTGGAATGTTATCATCCACTCACTTAGAATAGGTATTATTTTATTATTTTACGTCTTCAAGAACAAATGTCAAAATCCCCGGTGTATGGTCTGAAGAATCCCCCTGCCCCATTACTTGCTGTGTCTTTTCCAAATTTATCAGCGATGATTGTGACTTGAGCGTTGGGCAGCATCTTCTGTACATTCAAAGCAGTTGATAATCCGACTGCACCCGCCCCAACTACCGCTATCCTTTTCATTTTCTCCACTGAAGTCATCAGAATTCAAAATGACGATTGTTTGAGTTTCCAACAGCTCGCTACTTAGTTTTGTTGTTGTAGAAATAGATCAAGTCATCAGGGTTTAAAATGTGAAAATTAAAAAAAAAAAAGATTTGGTGCACCAAATACGAGTCCACGGTACGCAACTCGACCAAAAAATAAAAAGCAAGATAACACTGAAGCCGACTGTCCTTAATTACCGTGACATCTTGCGTAATTAGACTGTAACACATCTTCTTTTCGCTTTCAAGTAAAGAAAGTCTTGAAAATGTGTTAGCTTCATCCAGAACTCCAACAGTTTACAACCTCTGGAGCATGTGTCACAGGTATGCTGCCCGAGGAATCATTGGACAAAAGAAAACACATTTTTGTGGTAGAGCTTGGGATAAAGGTATAGCATGGAGACATTTGAATTTTTAAATTTTTAAGGGAAAGATGTAATCAATTAATAGAAAGAATGATTCTTATGATACTTATTAATGTTATATTTTTTATCATTACAAAGATCCACAATATTATTCCATAACAGTATTTGTATTTATTCTAATGTCTGATAATTATGATAACAATAACATGGATAGTGATGTAAATACATTTATCTCTTAAAATTAGACAGATGATTTTTAAGTAGAATTTAATATGGTAACATAAAAACGTCAAAACAACCATCAAATGCTTGATGCTCAAATGCCCCCCTTAAAAAACCCAGGTAAAAATCTAGCAGTTAAAAGTAGTGTCTAGGTATGGTGCTATGCACAATAAGTTGTGCAATGTGGAGAGAATTATATAACAATGTTTCCATGTCACATTTAGAGACAAATATATCATGCTGCTATTTTGTAGTCTTGTTGGAAATATTATGATACATATCTAATTATGTTATGGTTCAAAATTGTGATCTTAGCTGTAATTTAAAAGAATATTTGTTTTTTTCCATTTTATATTTGTGATATTTAACAAGTTAAACCAACCAGTACCTATAGCTGCTTTGAAATTACTTTGTTATGTGACTACTAGCTTATTTTTAAGAAAAAATACAGGCTAGGTAACATAGATAATTCAAACCTAGCTGACTTTGGCACAACCTACATAAATTGAATATCTTTTTCAAGGTAAAAATTGGATTAGGCAGCCATTTTCATGTATGAGTTCACTTTACTGTTCATAAAATAAAGGAATTGTGTTTTTCTTCTGATAGGTATTAGAAAATAAGATGATGATTAAATTCAATCCAGTAAGAAAAACTCAAAACAACATCTAAAGTAAGAAACATCTTCAGGAAAACAAATATTCTTGTCACACTTTTATTTGGCAACTTGCTTTATAATCATTTTTTTTTCTTAGCAGTACACTTTTTATGACTTAGAGATAAAACTAAAATATCAGAATAAACATTAAATTAAATTATTATTCACATGAAAATAAATCAAGAGAAAACACTAATAATCCATGAACTACTGAAGCCCTTAAATGTAAAATGGACATATATAAATATATATATATATATATATATATATTAACTAGAATGTCAGAATAAATATTAAATTAAATTATTATTCACATGAAAATAAATCAAGTGAAAATACTATATCCATGAACTACTCAAAGCATTGAATGTAAAGTCTATATATATATAAAAAAGTTAGAAAATTTTCATTAATTTTGAGATGCTATTATAATATTATCATTGAATACTGGCAATTATAAATATAATTTAAATCTGCATGCATTCCACCACTTCATTCATTTTACATCAAAGTAAAAACAATAGTTACATAAGCTTATTGTGTATAGGTATGTATATTCTTGACTTAAGGAATGTAATGACATATATCTGTGATTCTGGCAGAATAGGAAATATCCATTTCAATCTACATTTTTGACTTGGATGATGTCACAACACCATGAACCAGCTGTGCAGCTCCTACACCAGATCCCCATCCTAGTGTAATACCATGACCACCATGGCCGTAATTGTGAACTACCTGTAAAAAAACAACAATTCAATATCTAAAACAGAATGTAATAGTAGCTCCAAACTTCTAGATACCAGGCTTCAAACTTACATAAATACAAGAAAATTTAAAGTAAGATAGGGTGAAATTTTCCTGATCCAAAATTATTTCTACTACTAACCATGTTAAAAGCTAAGAATTGTGATTGAAGGGTAAATAGTTAATTATGCAGTTCAACATATACTTACTTGTAATTTTCCTTTGGTTCCACAGTCCAAAACTTCAGTTTCAAATCTAATCCTCTCTCTTGCTGGGCGAAGTCCAACCCATTCACCTATTACTTGAGCTCCCTGGACCAAAAAGATGATTTAATTTCTAGTTAAGCTGACAGTAAAGTTGTTTTTTTTGTGAAAGTAAAAAGACAATCAGGAATTATTATTTTTGTATTCTTCTATAAATATCACACAGTGCAAATAGTTGAAGCTGTAAATCAGTGTTCAAGTTCTAAAGTGCATTTTAAATTTTCTCACAGCACTAAACTAAACAATTAAAACAAAAATTTAACAAAATCTTGAATTTCTCCCCATTTTGTAATTAATAGAAAAAAGTATTTAAATTTAGCATTTAATGAACTTTTAAACTCATGAGCAGTAATAGGAATAGGAGGAAATAGACCTTATTTAAAAAGCTTTGGTTTAGGTGGGAATGAACCTATTTAAAGAGCTTTTGTTTTGGTGGTGTTTTTTTTTGTTT
Source organism: Biomphalaria pfeifferi (assembly GCA_030265305.1). Classification (NCBI taxonomy): domain Eukaryota; kingdom Metazoa; phylum Mollusca; class Gastropoda; family Planorbidae; genus Biomphalaria; species Biomphalaria pfeifferi. The sequence continues at coordinate 679,424 of JASAOG010000174.1, read as the reverse complement.
CATATAACCTAGTTTATCAAAACAATCTTAATTAAAATCAACACAAAAAAACTTGTATTCTTAGGAAATTCCAGTCCCCCCCTGTGGGGGTTGAACCCCCTCCCCCGGCTACGCCCTTGTCTAGGATTGTATACAGTCAAATACAAATACTGTCAATTACAAAAAAAGGTGAATGTTAGTTGATAAGCCCATGACTCATACGTATTAGAACTTGTCACTTATCTACATGTTACTAATTGTGTCAACAAATCCATTAGTTTCAAAACAAACCAAATATTTCATCACTAAGCCATCAAGACCAACCTTTAACTCAGGAAAAAGTGCTTGTGCCCTTGCAAGAATTCTCTCCCTTGTGGCCTTCTCTGCGGTGAGACTGAAGTTATTTTTCTCCCTTGTACCACCAATTATTAGTTTATCATCACTGTCAAGAAAGATGACATTTGGATTAAAGTTTGTGTAAATTCTGTATAGATCTAGTACAATTTAAAAAAAAAAAAATACAGGTCAACATCTGCCAACTATAAATTTCATTAGAAATAATATCAGTCAAATACTATAGATCATAATCAATCAATCTGTGTAATTGCATGCACTTCAGAATGTACAGTGTGAAATAATTATGCATGATTATTTTATGAATAGTGAATGATAATAAAAATATATTATATTTAACAATAAGGACAATGAGATCCTCACATCTGCTAACTTGTCAGCTGTAAAGATTTAACTTATACAACAAATTTATTTGGAATCTTATTTTGACAACATCTTAAACTTTCCCTTAGATCTGAGAGCTGTGTTAGAAAAAAAAAAAGTTTTACTGATCTATTTATCTTATCTTATATAATACAGACGTTACTTCAAAAAAGAAGATGATTATGTCTTATGCGTCATGCATTCAGTCATGAATATTAACCAATGACTTAAATTCTGCCAAGTCACTGGTTTTCCTGGATAGCTCAGGCAACCCATTCCATGCTCTAATAGCACTAGGGAAGAAGGAGTATTTGTACAAATTTGTCCTAGCATATGGGATGCCTTTATCTTTGTGTCTTTCTGAGTATTTTATTAAACTTTGTTTTTGTATTTGAAGATTATGGTTCAGTGTTTTATGTATAATTGTTACTTTACTTTTGAGTCTTCTGCCCTATTTGTGTGCTGTTTGTTAACAAAAAAACTATAATTCTAGTATGTCTATGTTAAAAAAATCCTTTGCTTTTACTATGATGAGGGTATCACTAAGAATTTTTTTTTTAATTATACAAATCCTACAGCTGAATATTCTAAAAGTCTTTAAACAATGGTTTGCTTTAATTAAATTTACATGCATGAAGCATAATTAGCATGCAAAATGAAATAACAGCCATTATTTTATTTTTTTACCAATCCATTTTCTTTCACATGTGCCTCACAATGTTTAAATCTATAAAGCTGCTAACAAACTTACTGTGGTATGAGATAAATATCATCTTCTGAGAGAAAGAAATGTTTCATCCAAGGAGCTTTGACCTGATCAAACAATCAAGTGATTTACAAAACATGCAACTTATATCTGTTATATTAAAGCCATTTATCCTACAAAAACATATTCCTATAAAATGCAAACTTTTGTATTAGAAAAATTTACTGTGCAATAAAATGTTTCCTAAATTTAAAAAAATATATAACAAATTTCTATTTGTTTTATAAAACAAAAAGAAGTTACTAAAAATGAAGACAGATGTTAAAAATATATGAATTATACATTAACCTTGTATTGTAATTGCAACCAAGAGTTCAAAGGTTGATAGGTCCTGAAACAATTAATCCTGTATTAAATTTAGTATTGACAAGCACATACATTACAAATTCTTACCATGACTAGATGACCTTTAACAGGGAATGTACTTTTGTCACCAACCAGTTCTCTGGCACCAAGTCCACAACAATTGGCTACAATGTCAAACTCTCCTGCCAACTAAAAAACAATACCCATACATATTTTACATACACTAAAACTATTTGCTTTAATATTTAAAGTAAAATATAGCAAAGAAATTTCTTAAGACCTATCAGTTGCTGGATCAAGTGAGCCTAAAAGTGTAGAAATTATTAAGACTAAAGTTAGTACTTAATTCTGAGATAAAAACATGTTTTTGAATACACTCATGATTGAGTTGAGAAAGCTAATTATTTGTTCTCTAATTTTATTTTATTTTAAAATTTATATTTATTGGACTGGACTGGCTGTCAGAGGCTATTTGAGATGCATGCCAATAGGAAGCATTTTATAGGTATTGGTGTGCATTACATCCATTACCACTTCTGGCAATGACAACCTCAGATATTGAGTCCGGCGGAACTGTTCTCACTAACAGGAGAAGGGGCAAAGGCGAATAACTGGTGCCTTAACCAGTAAGCTTAGGTCAGAAGGGGCTCTTTAGCCATGGCTGGCTACCCACTTAGGAGAAGGAAAACTCTGAATTCAAACCTCTGTTGCCTTGCAGCTATACCTAATCATGGGAAAGGCTTTGGGAGTCAACCCAGAGGAAAAATCAGGAGCTGGCGACCCTAAGGCAGTTTGCAGCATTCAGTGCTACACTCTGGCAGAACCTGCGACGCCGCTGACCCCAAACTGTATCGGCACTGCCGTTCCTTTAGATACATCAGCTCCGTGGAGAGGGGGGAAATGATGTGTGGGCGACATTGTTCCGACCACAGCTAATGCCCAGGCATTCATCTCATTTCCATGAGATGATCCATAGTTGCTTTGCAACTGAAGGAGGCCATAGTATATGTATATACCAGAAATATTAACTATAATAATTATTTTCCTGTATACATTTAAAACTATTATTTCAATGAAATACTGAATAATAATATTCATGACCAAGCAAAATCTAATTTTTTTAAAATCATAAATCATTAAAGATGTTATACAAATGTATCATTCAGATTAAAAACAGTTCATGTCAATTTAATAAATGTCTCCACATAAGATTTATTTTATTATAATAGATCACTTAAAATAGAAGTTTTCCCATTAAAAAAAATTACTTTGAAAACTCACTTCATTTATAGTTTCTAATTTTTTATTTATTATGGATCCACCTGCCTCACGAAATCTGAAATTGTAAATTAAAAACAATCAACATTTTTTACTTGATGTATTATCAGCCACAATATTTGTTCTAATTTGCTCTCAGTGTTAAAGTAAAAAGAAACGTTTAGACTTTGCAGATTATTTTATTATAAAGTATTTTTAAAAATTTCACTGAATTAGTTTTATATTTGATATTGCGTTCACTTTTTCAATTTAAAAAACAAAAAAAGTCAGGAAGGGTGTAATGGCCAGAAAGCAGGTGTAAAAACATCACCACAAAAGAAGCCAAGACATTGGAAGGTCTGTCAACAAGAATGCAAGAACAGTTGAATTTTAAATAGTGGTCAATCTCCCCTTAAAAAGAAATTAATGCTACATCAAACAAAACTTGTATGATCATTAATGACATTGTATGTAATCAAAAGATTGTTCATGCCTTTTCAATACTAACTTTTTAAGCACAATGTCAATTAGAAATATCTATGTTAGTACCAATATATGAGAAATTTTACAAGCAAAAGATTTAAGCCAATGTGAAAGAGAAGTTATGTGCACAATGTAAGTAAACAAGTTTTGCTAACCCTACATGGTCCTGAGTTCATCCAGTTTTACATTTGCCTGGGATCAATAAAACTTTCATAAAAGAGGCAGAAGTCTAAATAGTTTTTTTTTTATTTCTGTAAATTTCTTGTTTTGTCCTAGTGACTCTACTACATTCTTATCTTCTTTTTGCTATATTTGCATGAAAATAAATGTTCAGTTTAATAAATATTCATAAACATTAACCAAAAAAATGTAAAATTTTAAACCAGAAGATTTTCATTGCCATACTTACTTTTTGGTCAGCCACATATGAAATTTGGTAGTCTGTGTAATAACAGTTGTGAAGCTATAACCATATCTAAAGAAACAAAAATTCATTTACAAAAGGGACTTGAAATAAATCACTGTCTTCAGTATTTTACACATATGAATAACCAACGAATGAAACAGGACATAAAAAAACAACTTTTTTTAATGATAAATAAATAAGTTAAACATAACATAACAATTAAATCATCACATAATCAACCACTTAAACATCATGTAATCTACCACTTGTCATAAAAACTGCTAGTTAAATATCACAAAAAACATTCAGTTTAACATTGCATAATTTATGTTAAACATCACATAATCTGCCAGTTAAACATCACATATTTTACCAGTTAAGCAATCCAGTTAAACATCACATATTCTACCAATTTAACATCACATAAGCTATCATTTAAACATTATAAAGATGTAGTAAAATATCACATAGACTTTCAGTTTAACATTTCATAATCTACCAGTTAGCATCATATAATCTACTTATTAAAGATAATTTATCAGTTCACCATCAAAAAAATTTAGCAGTTAAATGCAACCTATATAAAGACCTAATAAGCTGTCAAGTAGGTTTTAAACTCTAGCGTATAAATTAAAGGTTAAAATTTCTTACTTGTAATTCAATTTCTTCCTTCGCAAATGCTCTTCAGAAACTTTGTGAAAGTCATAAGCCAAACTGGCAAGTAGAGCATATTGGTTATCCTGTCAAACAAAAAGAATATCTACAATGTATATATCAAACAAAACAAGCAACAAAAAAAAATAGTTTTTTTAAAAGACTATTCCTCCTTTACGAAGCTAATGATTTTTTGTGAGAGTGATTACTTTGGTCTTATTATAGCAACATTAAAAGACAGATTCTAATTTGATGATAGGGCTTTAGATCCTGACTTACAAACAGTGCACAAAATGTTTCATTTCACTTTTTAATGAAGACTTATGGGAATTCCCCCTGTCACATGCATGTTCAAGATAAAAGATTGTTTAGACCTCCAGACCCAATTTAATTATTACATTATTCATGGAACTATAGTAAAGGAACTACTTCAAAACAGGTCTTTGCGTCTGCGCAACCTACACTGTATTAAAAAAAAAATTAGAGAGACAAAGAAGGATTTAAGCCTCAAACCTGTGTTGATTAGAAGATGCTTTTATCTCTTTATAAACAGAGTCTTAAAAACTTCATCCATTTTCAGACAATCTGTTACGGTAGATATAATTTTTTAGAGTAAGAGATCATCACAAAATGATTTTATTTTTGATCATCCTACTCAAAATTACATGTTCTCAGGGATTCCAGTGTTGGGTTTTTTCTAGTAGATCTGGTGGAGGTTTTAAGTGCTACTTGCAGATGAGCCTACCATCCGCATTAAGTGGAACCCGTCCCACTAAAACATAAAAAAATTAATTAAAACTCACATGTTACGCCATTCCTCATTGGCACTTTTAATTTGTTCAGCAAAGTTCGAATTCCGAAAAAATAAATCGTCATTATTTTTTTATTAATATAAAAGGAAAATATTGAATACAAAATTCATTTATTGTTTACTGCGCAATGTGGTTAATAAGCTTAAACACGTATGCTGTCAGGACTGAGTTCTGGTCAGCCTGGGTCTCCTGTTTACTGTAGAGGAGAAGGGGGGCAATTCAGGTTGTTGACTTCAAAACTGTTATTGTTTTGGATTGTTTTTACTTAGTGAGATGTTTTTGTTGAATATAATGTAACTCATAATAAGGCAGTGTGGTTTTGTTCCTAGTCCAGGACAGTTGGACTTTTGGATATAGATATAGTCGAAGTGTAGACTCTAATTATTTTTATGTGTTGTCACTATTCAGTCTATGGAATATAAGCTGTTATATTTTTTAATTGATACTGGATATTTCAAATGTCTGAACTGATTCTGTATTATAGTACAGATAATGTAATAAACGTGTTATATGTCGGTGGATTGGCATTCTGAATTTTTAGTATGTCGTTGTATGTGTCGTTATGTATTGCCCAGGACTTGGGTACATTTAGTAATACACATACGTATATTAGAGTGGAAACGAGTCTTGACATATGCCTTAAAGTTTCTCTTTAAGGCCCTTTGAAATACCTCATTTTCATCATGAGTTTTCCTCATTCTGGATCTTGATGGTAGGCATATTCTTGTTACTTATATAATTAATTTTTGTTGGCGACAGCACAATATCCTTCTATTTTTCTAACCAAAAAAAAGTTTTTTACTTAAATACGTTCCTTCTTATCAATATAATTACTTCTTACATGTATCCACTTAGGCCTATAAGTTCAATATATGATTATGTGTATGTTTACTTCTCTTGTTCAAAGAATTGTTGGTAGATGAGCCTTTTAACAGCAACAGAAAATTACAAATGCATAAGATCTAGAGCTAGGTTCGTCCCATTAAGCGTAGCCTACATTTAAATATATATAATTGAATGTAAGCAGTATATATGTATGCAACTATGTATGTAGGTATGTCTTCGATAGAAATTAAAACCAGTTGACCAATCTTGATGAAACTTAGGATAAACGTTCCTTAGATACTTGCAGTAAACCTAAAAGAAGCGCCCTACCATAAAGTGAAGATCCTAAAAATAATATAAAAAATTGCCCAACTCTATGGACACAATAATGGATCTAAGCCGAATGATCCGATTGACATCGATAGTTCCATTCATAATATCGCTTGCAGCTTACACGAGCAGCACGGAGATACAAATCAAATAAGCAAGAAAGGCCAAAAAAAAATGTAAAAATATTAAAGACGTATTTTTGAACATGTTAGCCATTAATAACTACCTTATATAATACAAAATTATGACACCTTTCCCTAGATTAGAAAATAGTACATCGTTCGCATCTTTTGGATTGGCCAAGGCTAGATCTATTCACTCTAATCTTCAAAGAGATAGGAATGACATTCTCTATGGATTTAGTTTTTTTTTTAATGTATATAAGTAGGCCTACATGTATAAGTAGTGCATAAAAAATTACCCAGCTCTAGTAGAAAATACCTAACATGAAATTTACTAAACGATCGGCAACTTAAAAACAGAAGCATATACTTTGAGTGAATTTGACGCAAAGGGTGATAAAAAATAAAATCATGTGTGATAATCTCTTACTCTAATAAATTATATCTACCATAACAGCTTGTCTAAAAATGGATAATGTTTTTATCGATCTGTTTTTAAAAAGCCAAAAACATTTTCTAAGCAACATGGGTAAATTGCGCGTGTTTGATGCGTAAAATCCTTCTTTGTCTCCATCATTTTATTTGTAGGCATTGCAGGATGCGCGAGAACATGCGCAAAGAACCAGTTTTCTATACGGCTTTGTAAAAAAAACCTTGAGTCGTCATTTCTTTAGTATAGTTCCATGCATTATTATACTTCAAAAATTATAAGGATCAAACCAGAGTTTTCCATAGTTAGCCAATTAGGTAATAATTATTTTCCCAACAATGTACATAAACTGTCAAATTTCTAGGAAAATCGTTTGAGCTTTTTTTGAAAACTGTGTGCATCCATCCATACACCGACCCAGGTTTTGTTTTTTTTGTTGTTTTTGTCTCAATGAAGACTTTTGCAAGCTGAGAAGAGGAATTATAAAAAGAGACATGCTGTAAGAAATGTGTGTAGATTATCAACATTTATATTAATGTCAAGGATAACCTACCCTGGGTGTATTGTAGACTACAGTTCCAGACACTAGTGTCTGACCAGTTTCTTCAGCTTGGGGTGACTGTGCCAAACTACTATAAAATTCCCATGAATCTTTCACCCACTGTCTATATATTGAAATATAAAAAAAAGACAAGTCATAAAGAGAGTAGGCTACTTACTAAAAAAAAAAAAAAAAAAAAAAAAAAAAAAGCAAATACTATTTCACTTTGTTCGATAAACATATACAAATATAAGAGAGCATTCAATTATTTGTAAATTATTAGTTTTCGAAATTACATTTTTCTTCACAGTATCTATAGAAATAGTGGGAAAAGTATCAACTTCTTTTGGCACTTTGATGACATACTCAGTTTTTTTTCACCAAATAGTGTACATATACATCATTAATATTTTTTGAAAATCCATGTGTGATCTCTTTCTAATTGTTATTGAACAACGAACATTTAATCAAAGTAAGACACATGTATAGCTCTTTTTAATATTAATCTGCAGTACTTTATTTACTACTAACTTTCTACCTCACAAACTACTCCAACAGGCCTAGCCATTCAACTGTCATTCTGCATTCCTCAGGTTACCCCCACTATGTTGATCCATTCAACCATTGGGCAGGTACAGGACAGGGGCTTAACTAAAGGATGACACTCATACTCCACAACAAACACATGCACACCAAAATTCGGACTTGCAAAAGACAAAGGGACCCTTGTATCTGTTAATAATAATAATTTAAACATATAAAGTGCGTTAACAAACATAATGTATGCTGATGATGCTGTGATAACATAACAAACATAAACTAGATAGTTAGAATGACAAAATGATCTAAAAAAAATTATTATTTCATTTGAATATTTTTTTAGTTACAAAACAAATCTACAGACCCCCTCCCTCCTGGTAACAAATTTGTATAACCCTCTCCCCCCTTTAGCCGTTACATAATATCTGAATGTTACATAAAACATAAATAATTTATTTCACACTGGAATGTACTTCTTGCATACTGCTGGTTGAAAAATTACACTTAAGACATATTAGTCATAAAATATTTGTCTTAATTCATACATTTCTTTTAATAAACCTACTATTTATCTACCAGATCAGACATAACAATTAAGCAAGCAAAAATAAATTGATATCAGTATCTATCTATCTATATTTTAAGGTCAACTTTAAAGTAGCTAATAGTGGGCTTATGTTTAAGTGTGCTAAAGTATTATTGTAATTTTCTGTAACATCTCTTTTTATGGAAGAACCAAAGTTAAAGTAAGCCTTTATAGACATTTTCATTAATATTATTGCTAAAGGTACCCCAACTTTTGAATATCTTCTAAATTAATTGGCATTTAAGAATTGAATATTTAAAGTGTCGTGAACTTAAAAAACTTACGACATCATCTGACGATCTTCACTAGGGAAGTCATCAGTGTAAGGTCTGAAAAATCCCCCGGCTCCATTACTTGTAGTATCCTTTCCAAATTTGTCAGCAATAATTGTGACTTTAGCATTAGGAATAGACTTTTGGATGTTCACAGCAGTGGACAAGCCCACTGCTCCAGCTCCCACTACAGCTATCCTTGGCATTGTGTTGATACTTTCTAGACTCAAGTGCTACAGTTGCTATTTTTTATGTAGTTTAGTTTAGTCTCTGTACAAAGCAACTTTATAGATATTTCTAAATTTAAAAAAAAAAAAAACTTTTAGATGAATTGCATACAAGAAAATATTTCTGCAAATACAAGCCCAAGGTACATAACTCAGAAGAAAGATAGCCTTCAAATGATAGATAAGAAAACAGGTGAACAGCATAAAAAAAATGTGAATAGCCAGAGGTGGTTTTTCATGGGAAAAATCATTCTCAGTAGCCCTATTTATATTTCTATTTGTATAGTAAGTTTATTGCTCAGCATATACTTAATGTGTGTATGGAGTGGGGATTAGGATTGTGTGTGTGTGTGTGATGGGAGGTAAACAGATTGTGTGTCTATGGTAAAAAAACAAAACAAACTCTGTGCATTTATGGAAGGGGGAGTCTTTTTGAAAACTACTGTTTTTTTACCATCATCACCGTTATGTTGAGTCTTTAAAATAAGCTAACCTGTGTGATAAGGCAATGCTTTGAGTGGTTAAAACATCTGGCAAAATATGCACATATATAACATGGTAGTAAAGGCATATATATATTATTATATATAAAAAAAATTATTACTTTTCTTGTATTTTAACATTTATGTTTAATTTATTAGTAGTTAAAAGTTAGGCAATCCATCACTGAGTACCAGCACCTATTTTTTTTTACAAAAAGCACTGTATGTATATATAAATATATGTTGTTTTTTTGCTGTATGCTGTATATATATATATATACTTATACCTTGCTTATATATATATATATTTTTTTTTTTCATTTTTACCAATAGCACTTTAAATCTTACAACTTGGCAACACTCTCATGGTTAAATAAAGTCTTTGCTTCTAGTGTGGTCTTGTTCTCATTATATACACTAAATTTACTATATTAAGCCCTAAAAATTATCATTTTTTGTTACAAAAATATGCATTTATACATTTTTTTTTTCATGATGGTAAATTAAATATACAAGTACTCTCTTTCTTTTATAATATTATGGCATGCTTTTAGATATTTATATTATTAGTATATTTTAGCAAGTGGATTTTTTATTAAAGCTTTCAAAACAGTGTTGTAGGAGGCCTCCACATACTTAAATCTGGCCATGTATTTATGTATATATATATATATATCTTTTCATTTATAATACACATAATACTTTTAAAAAAAAGAAGATAATTACGTCCTATTATTATAATACTGTAAATACGCGTCATGCATTGATTTAGTCATGCATGTTACCAATGACTTAAATTTAATTTCTGCCAACCCAAGTCACTGGTTTTCCTGGCTGGCTGAGGAAACCCATTCCGTGCTTTAGTTTATACTAGAACTATTATTTACTAGTATCTCTAGACCTAGTTAAGTAGTTGTTAAACTTATTAAGTTTAACCAAAAGTGTTTTTTTTCGTTTTTGTTACTGACAGTGTCAGTGACGGGTTAAAAAAAAAAGGGAGGGGGGATTCATGATTCCGTAAAAATCAGTATTATTCAGTTTCGGTACCACAGTTACATTAGATTTTACTCCGTTAGATCTACTAGTTACTAGATCTATATCAGATCTACTAGAGTCTAGATCTATATCAGATCTACTAGAGTCTAGATCTAATCAATTTTAATCTAGATTTAAAAAGATACTAGGCCTACTAGTAGTGTTAGCGTCTTTAGCTGTAAGTGACAAATTAACAAATTATTGAAATTCACGCCATCTTAATTTACAACAGTTACAAGGGATGTTACTGCCAAATAGATCTGTAGAAGTTTACATGGCTTAACCATGGAACTATAATAGATCTATATGGCTTAACCTAGTAACGAGTTATATTCTACTGTTGTATTTTAGATCTAGATATAGACTCTCTCTACATATAGAGATTCTAGACCTAGATCTAGTCCAGAGGTGGTCAACCTATGACGCATGCGTCAAAAGTGGGGCATTGCACAATTACGGCGGATTTCACCCAGAGAAAAAAAAAAGTCTAGAAAAAACACGCCTGTTCGCAAACAAATGATAATAACCCATTTTTAGAAAGAAAAAAAAAAGTTCCACAGGAATTTAATTTATTAGATCTAGCTATTACGACACTCAAATAGACCGAAAAGTTTATAAAACTAATTAGACCCAAAAAAAAAAGATTACGTTGGATTAATGTAATTGTTAGCATTTTAGCTTTTTTTTGTTGTTAGAGAAGAATGTTGATATTCGAAAAACCAGAAGGTCTGACATATTTGATGAAGCAAATTTAAGTCATGCATGGAACCGGGGATCGGAATTCAGTAATTGATTTTTTTTTTTTTCTTCTTCTTTGTTCTCATTGTTATGTTGGAGTGTTCAGATGACTAGACCAATGCATGAGATGAACTGCGCAGTGGTTTCCAAATCAGGGAGCTCTCCATATAGTTTCCTTTCTATTGGGGTGATTTGGGGCCAATGTCTTATACGGGCCTCTTGGTATAGAGAGCAGTTTTGGAGGACGTGGTCTGCATTCTCTGGTGATACTTCACATGGGCAGATTTCACTGATTCCAATTTTGAGCTTCCGGTACATGTGTTGTCGCATTCTGTTGTGTCCGGTCCTGAGTCGAAAGATTAGACGTTGGTCTTGTCGGGATAGCTTATAGTAAGCGTCATCTTTCATGTGATTGGAAGAGAGCTCGTCCATTTCTCATTTATTTTATTTACGATTAATTTCTTAAATTCTTCATTTTTTGCTTTGATTTTGTTTATTTTGGGTGACATTTTAACACTATACCATCACTTGCCCCAGCGCAGCCAAGGGGTTTTGAGTTTAAAACCCCCTACCAGTGGCGTAGCTACCAATGTGCGGGTGGTGCGGGCCGCACAGGGCTTCAAGTGGAGAGGGGCACCAAAATTCCCCCAGTGTGTATTAATTTCCTATTTCCCTGAGCGTTTCAGTAAAAACAACTAATTGTATGGACACGAACAAAATATAAACTGCTGTATTTTAAACATGAACTAACGATTTATAAACTAGTCATGTCGCTATTTTGTTTCATCTCCTTGACTATTTCTTCCATACAATGTAAGCTATAGAACAGTTTGTATCTAATTTACTACATTTATTTCGGACACACGGTGCATGTTGTTACTACACTGATCAATGCTCTGTAATATAAAGACGAAGAAGAAGATAGGCCAATCTTTTTTTACTTCATTGTTTAGTCCACTGATTGTTTAATCTAGATATAGAGTTTACAAATATATTACTAAACTCTAGCTTTACATAATTGTCTTAGTTTATTCATTTCTTTATTATTCTTTATAGTTTAATTTTGGAAATAATTCTATTGTAATGTCAATATTTTAAAATAAGCTAACCTTTGTTTTCTACGAGTTTTTTTTAAAACTAATTAGTTAATTGTAATACTGTAACGTAAACAAAATGATGAACAGTGCTCAAGACTGACTAGTCTGGCTGGCGCCTCAAAACCCTTTTAAGCTCAGACGGAGAAATCGGCATTTCTGGTTCTGTCCGGTCTGGGTAGACTATAAGGGCCCCATACCCAGATCTATCGGGGTCCCTCATTACCGACTTATCGATATAACAAAAAATGGCATCTGATGGGTAGGACTTTAGTGTAGCTGATGCCAATTTTTGGAGTATGGCAGGTGTTAATCGGCTCTTGGTGGCTCCTTCTTGCCCTATAAGGGACATGTTTATTTGTGGGGCCGGCAATCTCCTCCACGGAAGGCAAGTACTAATTCTTCTAATAGGAATTCTATCAGTGGAGAGTCCAGCTGATTTAGACAAATTGGCCGCAATGTGGAGGAACGATCGCATTTTAATGCGGTTCCTCTCTCTCCACTGTCGCACTAATATTGAGGTGGGTAGCCTAGAGTCGCCCCTTTTGTAGCGTTCGTAGGCCGTAAGTACCGCCCTCTCCCTCCTTAAATGTAAAGGGGCCACGTTTGTTAAGATTTCAGCAGAGTTTGTTGTGCTTGTCCGAAAGTTGCCACAAATGAACCTTAGTGCCTGTGATTGTACTCGGTCGAGTGATTCGAGGGCAGTTTTACTAGCATATACTTGAACTGTATAGCTGTACTCAATTTGTGATCTGACTGCCCCTAAGTACAATGTGCGTAGCATGTAAGCTTTGTCACCCCACTTTGTGCTGGCCAGCTTTCTTAGTAACGCTAACTTCTCCGAGGCTTTTCTTTCGACTTCCTGGACGTGCTGGAACATTGACAGTTTTCTATCCAGGGTAACCACTAGATATTTTGGCGTGTTTTCACGTTGGAGTCGCAGCCCACTGAGTTTAAGCTCGAATGGAGCCTTAAGAATGTCGATCCCTAGGCTGAACAAGGACCAGGTCGTTTTGGCAACGTTTATCTGAATCTGGCATTTGTCGCAATACGAGGAGATGGTTTGGATGTCTGCTTGTAATGCCGCCTGTATTTGGTCGGCTTTCTTCCCGGTTGACCAGAGGACAATGTCATCCGCATAAAGCAGTTTCTTTGACCGCAGTGAGGTGCGTTTCTTAAATTTCTTAAGTCTAAAGAAGCATCGAGACAATTTCAAGTCACATCATTGCCAGAGTCCACCGACTATAGGCGAGCTGTTAATGGGTATGAATTAACTGAACAATTAAAAGATGAGACGGTTATCATTGAATCCAGAAAAAAATGATGAGACTGACATCCTGAATGATGAAAAAGAATACCGCAGGTTCTAGAGACTAAAGGACAGCACACAAGCATGTCTTTAGTACACTCCTCATAAATTCATACTGAAGAAGCTGAACCATCAGACAGTGTAAACAATACAGAAAGCAGGATAATGAACTCTAGACTAAACGACATTGGAGATAGGCCTGATGTCATCACAGATAATATTCGCATACATCTTGTCACTCAAAGTTCTAAAACAGTTCAGCGTATGGACAGTCGATTCAGAGAGGCGTATAGACATCAAGAATCAGCAAAAGAAAAGGCTAGAAAGCTTTGAAAGGCTTGGTTTTTCCGGCAAATGTCAAACGGCGAGAAAGTTCTTAGAAAGTGGATGTTTTATTCGCCAAAAAAAAAAAAGAATCCTTATTTTGCTTCCTCCGAATACTCTTCTCAACAAGATCAAGTACCAAATCTTCATTTAAATCCAAAGATGGATTCAATGAGTGGTGGAGGTTATCCCCGAAAACAGAAAAACATGAGACCAGCAGAGCTCACATTCAATCATCGCTTGCTTGGAGGGAACTTGAAGTTCGCCTGAGAGTAGGGAACAATATTGACAAAAAGGCCCAAGATTTGATTATACAAGAGACAAAAACCTGGAGAATTAGTAAAATTACTATCAAAGTACGATCCACTCTTGAGGGAGCATGTGCTTCGAACTAAGCTTTGTTCCAGACCGAATACATACATGTCTCCATAAATACAAAATGAATTTATTACAAAATTGGGGGATCACGCTAAAAAACAAATCATACAGCAAGTAAAACAAGCCAAATATTTCTCAATTATTTTTGACAGTACACCTGACATCTCAAAGCTGGATCAAACTTCCTAAATTTTACAGTGCGTTGTCATGGATAATGATGGGGTGCAGGTTCGTGAGTCTTTTGTTGACTTCATCGATACAAAGGACAAGCAAGCTGCTGGAATCGCTGAGATGATTCTAGAGAAACTGCGTTCGGATGGCTTAGACATAATGAACTGCAGGGGTCAAGACTATGATAATGCTGCGGTCATGAAAGGTCAAAACTACGGTGTCCAAAAACGTATTCTACAAGTCACTATTCATTGCCTGCTCAAACTTAATTTAGCAGAAATTCGAGCTGCTGAAGCTGAAGTCAATACGGTAACATTTTTTGGTACACTGGACCGTTTACACTCCTTTTTCTCAACTTCAACACACCGCTGGGATATCCTCATAAAAAAAAAGGAAGTAGCCTTAAACGTTTAGTCGAGACCCGCTGTAGCGTCAGAGGAGAAGCCGTTAAGATGATTAGGGATAAATTTTCTAAAATTTTAGAAACTCTGGAGACATTAACTAGCAGAGATGAAAATTCATCGACTAGATCTGAAGCAGGTGGATTATTGGTTGCTATTCAGTCTTTTAATTTTCTCACCTATCTTGGATTTTGGGCTCCTGTATTAAATGAAATTAATGATGCGCAATTCTACCTTCGAAAACAAGGATTGTCTATTCGAGACTGCTCACTCAAACTAAAAACATTAGAGACATTTTTAAGTAGTAATCGAGAGGACATCGCTGAAGCCAGCATTATCTTTGCCGAAAGCGTGTGTTCAGATCTGAGAATCAGTACATAACCTCAAAAACGTATTGGCCATAAGAAAAAGATGCCTGGTGAGAAAAGTGACGACTCTGTACTTACTCACAAAGAAGAGCTACGAAGGGAAATTTATTCTACCTTGGACAGGATTGTTCAAGAAATAATCACCCGATTCGAGCAACTTCATGATGTAGCAGATAGATATGAATTTTAGCCTCCTTCCCAGATATTAAATCGTGAGGTTGAAATCAATCTCGATAGTACTCCTAGCGACATTGATAAAAACGAATTTCTGCTGAAGCGAAAGAGTCTTCAACGGTTTGTCACAGTTTCATCAGAAGCCTTCGTAAATCCCCCCCCCCCCCCCCCCAAATCCTGGCTACGCCCATGCATGGAATTATATATATAGTTCCATGCGTCATGTTTAGGAAATCATCAATTAAATAAAGATAGCTAGAGTAATTTAAGCCGTCAATGACTCTTAGAGTTACTATAACTGTAATCCTGCTTATGCCTGTCAGATACTGATGCGTGTCTTATCTTCTATAATTAAGTCAGACGTTTCTTCAGAAAAAGATGATAACGTCCTACGCGTCATGCATCTAGTCATGCGAGTTAACCAAAGTCACTGGTTTTCCTGGCAGGCTCTAATAGCACTAGGGAATAAGGAGCATTTGTACAAATTTGTCCTAGCATATGGAAAGAGGAATGTGCCTTTATCTTTGTTTCTTCTGAGTATTTTATTAGATTTTGATTTTGTAGCCTATTTGAAGATTATGGTTCAGTGTTTTATGTAGGCCGATAATGGACATATGTCTATAAATAGAACCAGGTATCGGGTTAATTCACGTTTCTTTTGGCCTGGTGTAGATAAAGATATAAGAACATACATTAAATGTTGTGACCTTTGTCAAGGAGGTAAACACCCAAGAAAAGCTGGAAAGGTAGCAATAGGGCGCATGAATATTATTTCCACTCCATTGACTAAAGTTGTTATCATAGGACCACTCCAAATGACAGATCGAAACAATAGATTCATTTTAACGTTAGTTGATTTGGCAACAAGATGGCCGAAAATTGTACCACTACTTATACAACAACACCAGTAGCAATAGAAGCTTTAAGTGCTATTTTCACTATAATAGGGTTCCCTGAACAGATACTCTCTGACGACGGACCTCAGCTCAGATCCGAGTTATACAAAGAAATATGTCAGTCTTTTAACTCTTTCTCTCCTAACCGACGATACAAACGTTGATTCCATCAGAATGTGGTAAATAATTACGGAGAGAAAGAGTTAAATTAAATATTGATAAATCAACGCCATTCCATGCTATGTCAAGTAGGGGCGTAGAACGCTTCAACGGGACTTAGAAATGCATGCTGAGAAAAACGGCTGAAGCAGATAAATGCACTTCTGTCTGTGTACAGAGAGGTACCAAATGAGTCAACTAACATTTCCCCTTATGAGATGTTACATGGAAGGAAAGTTAGTTCTAAAAGATCTTTTTACTAATCAACAGGTAGAACCCGAAATAAAGAATGTTTTTGACTATTTATTAGATCTAAAAAGTAGGCTGGCTTTGGCTTGTCAAATAGCTCAGAATAATAGCTCGAAATGTAAAGAAAGCTATAAAAGGCATTATGATAGAAATAGCAAAGAAAAAATATTCAAACAGGTGATTCTGTGCTTTTACTGAAACCACAAAGTTAGCCTTGCACTGGGAGGGGCCTTATAAAGTAGAAAAAAGAATTAACAAGTTTAATGTAAAAATAAAGAAAGGCAATCGAGCAAAAATTCTTTATGTTAACAGACTTGTAAAATATCATGAAAAAAACAACAACACTGAAAGTAAGGTTAGGGAAAATAGTGACCTTCAACTCTCGGGAACCGCGTCACGTCTCGTATGTGGGTCAAGGGGAAGAATTATTACATGCGTGCATAGCGTCCCTTGTAACCGACCAAGAAGAGGATAACCAAGAGGAGGAAATTACAGAGTTACCTACACTTGAGAGTACATATTAATATCAATACTGAATTAACAGAATCCCAAAGAGAACAAATTCAGGCGCTAGTTGAGAAGTATAAAGATATAATTACTGATATACCGGGTAAAGCGAAGGTTAAAGCATTCAACATTGAGCTCACAACAGAAAAGCCTATTACACTAAGGCCATACGCAGTTCCTATTCATATGAGAGATGTCTTAGACAAAGAGAGAACATGATTCAAATGGACATTATTGAAGAGTCTCAATCGCCCTATGCATTTCCTGTTGTTTTGGTTAAGAAAAAAAGACTCATCAATACGTACTTGCATAGATTTTCGGAAATTAAACGCTGTTACTAAATTTGACGCGGAGGCTATTCCAGACCAAGAAGATCTTTTCTTACAACTTAATAGTGCCAAATTTTTTACAAAGATAGATCTAACAAAAGGCTTCTGGCAAATACCAATAGAAGAGAATAGTAGGAAGTACACTGCATTCAGGGTACCAAGTGGTCACTTTCAATTTAAATGCCTACCGTTTGGTCTGCTTAATTCTCCTAGTTTTTTAAATCACACTGTTAGGACCATTCTTAAAGGACTGGAAAATGTTGTGTTTTATTTTGATGACATTTGTATAGTTTCTGAAAGCGAAAAATCTCATTTTTAAAATCAGTTATGCAAGCAGTTTTTTAAAGAGAAAAAGCTAATTAGTATGCATCATAAGTTAGACCTAAATTAAAACAAATAGTAATCTTGTAAACTTCATTTTCGTGGACCTTTCCTTTCAATGCAATACGGTTTTGTTTTTTTTTGAGCATTCTAATAAGAGATCGAGTTTTTTTCAAAACAATTACATCAATTATAAGACTTCAGTTAGGCCAGGGGAGGCGCGGTAACTGAGCGATAAAACGCTTGGCTTCCGAACCCAGCTCCAATGGGTACCTGATATTAGTTGGGGAAAAGTAAAGATGGTTGGTCGTTGTGCTGGCTACATGACACCCTCGTTAACTGTAGGCCACAAAAAACAGATGAACTTTACATCATCTGCCCTATAGACCACAAGGTCTGAAAGGGGAACTAGTTAGGCCAGGTTCACATCTAACTTTGCATTTACTTGCACCTATCCTTTGATCTGCTGTACCATTGGGGCACTACACAAGATCTGTCAACCTTCTTTCTCCATTCTTATCTCTCATTTGTCTTTGATATAATTTCATTTGGATGTTCTTTCTGAAAATTTTGAAGCCTGCCTGGGTGGACCACTTCGGGGGCCGATTTTGAGTTTTTGTGTCTTTGTAATCTTGTTTTTCTTACAAAGTGTAGAAATTATGCTTGTACACCGACTATTTCTTGTTTACATGTTGATATATATGTATTGTAATTGCTTAGTAGATTGTGTATAGTATTGACATTTCATGCGGATATATCGTGTGTTTTTTTTTTTTTACAGAATGTAGTATATGTTTTAGCAACAAGGTTACTTTTGTTTACATGTTAAGTTTGTCTGTTTTAAATGAACCCAGAAACAGACAAAAATTAGAAGGGGGGGGGGGGGAGAAATGTCAGGACTGAGTTCTGGTCAGCCTGGGTCTCCTGTTTACTGTAGAGGAGAAGGGGGGCAATTCAGGTTGTTGACTTCAAAACTGTTATTGTTTTGGATTGTTTTTACTTGGTGAGATGTTTTTTTTATAGAATGTGATTCATAATAAAGTAGTGTGGTTTTGTTCCTAGTCCAGGACAGTTGGACTTTTGGATACAGATAGAGTCGAAGTGTAGACTCTAATTATTTTTCTGTGTTGTCACTATTCAGTCTATGGAATATTAAGCTGTTATATTTTTAATTGATACTGGATATTTCAATTGTCTGAACTGATTCTGTATTATAGTACAGACTATGTAATAAACATGTTATATGTCTGTGAATTGGCATTCTGACTATTTGTTCTGTCGTTGTATGTGTCGTTGTGGTATTTCCCAGGACTTGGGTACATTTAGTAATCAGCATTGGAGTACACATACATATATTGGAGAGGAAAGGAGTCTTGACAGAGAGGAAATAAAGTCTGTCAACAGATCGTGTGTGGTGCCCCATCGGTTCAAAAGACTAAAGGATGGGTGCAGGTAAAGGGTATATAACACCCACTGTTTTCCTTGGATACAGTCTTACTCCTCGCCTAGTGCTAAGTCAAATGGACTCTAACATACAAATCCAACTTCGTCTTCAATTCTTTTATCTGCCCACATGACACTGCTGCTTTCTTCATAACTTGGATATCCAGTACGATTGTTTACATCTTAGAGTTGGCTACATACACACTTAGAGCAACAGATCCAAGTGTTTAAATGTAATTGAATACCCTTATTGTATGTTCCAAACGTTAAGGACAACAACAAAAAAAACTATCACATTGTTCGAGATAATAATGATGATTTGTGAATGTGTTCAGATCGGTACAATCGTCACGTCATACATCTCAACCAAAGCAATAACAAAACTTATGTGACAGGACATTCTGTTGTTGGTTCCTCTATTTGAACACAGTCATACTATCGTGAATCCATATCGCTTTAAAATATATTATATTGGCCTTAGGCTATGTTGCTTGTTCATTGCTTAGAGTTGTATGACTTCAAGCCTATTACAAGCACTGTATACGGAAGTTGGCTAAACTATTTCAGACAATGCATTAGATTAGTATCACACTTTTAAGTAAAAGAACTTTTTTTTACAAAGCTTATATCGACAATCAGATTGTCTAGTTAAAGTTTGTACATGTTATTTCTCCTACACAACAATCTCGGATCAAGCTGAAATTTTGCAAAATTATTTCTTTTACCTGACAAAACAAGAATCAATTTAAAAAGACAAATTAGTTAATTAACTATTGGTAATTAAATTGGTCCCCTTTATACTTAGCAGAGAGAAATAGGATGCCGCTTTAGAATTTGAAACCAAAAACAGATAACTATACCTTTTATTTTCCTAAGCACTTCGCTGGCACAGTGGTCAGTGTGTTGGCTTGAGTTCTCGAGTTCGAATTCAGGTCTTTCAACTTTTTTTAATAGGCTACATACATGAACCTAGTGTTTTTCATTCTATATTTGTTAAGTTCATATTTATTATGTCCTTAAAAATAATGATACATATCTATGGTTTGCATTGGTTTGTATTTGTTTCTGTTTTTTAACGTATTTTTATATAGAGAATAATAGTTATTTTGTCAATTAGATTTGCGATTAAAGTTTGTTTTATAAATATTGTTAAATCAATAACATTATAATGTGTGTTTGGTATTTCGTTAATGAAATAGTCAAAATTATTCAAATTTTTTTTTCGGGAATGTGTGTGTGGGGGGAATGTTTAGTCCAAAGCTATTAAAACTTTTTTTTTTCGGATAAGGGAAATGTATACTTTATATATTTTATCACTTCAGATTTTGCGGGAATTAGACGAAACGCCCTCAGTAAAGGAACTGAGCATAGCCATTGACATGCTTGCACACGGGAAAGCACCCGGAGGAGATGGCTTTCCTGCTGAAGTCATTCAGGCTGGAAAACATGCCCTAATCAAGCCACTCCACGAACTGCTAAGCTTGTGCTGGGAACAAGGAATGATCCCCAGGAATTGAAAGATTCCAACATAGTTACAATTTATAAAAATAAAGGCGACCACGCCGATTGTAACAATTATAGAGGCATCTCATTGCTTAGCATAGTTGGAAAGGCTTTTGCTAATTACTAAAGCGATTACAGATCTTGACAAAACGTGTTTAGCCAGAGTCACAGTGTGGCTTTAGGGCAAGTAGATCTACAACGGACATGATTTTCTCTTTGCGGCAGCTACAGGAGAAGTGCTGAGAACAAAACCAGCCCCTCTTTATAGCATTTATTGATTTAACCAAGGCCTTTGACCCTATTAGCAGAAGTGGTCTGTTTGCTGTACTAGAGAGAATTGGCTGTCCAAATAAGTTAAGGAAATTAGTGTCAGCTTTTCACGAAAATATGCAGGGCACTGTACAGTTTGAAAGTTCCTCCTCCAGGTCATTCTCCATCAAGAGCGGTGTAAAACAAGGATGTGCACTGGCTCCAACACTATTTGGCATCTTCTTCTCAGTCGTACTCATCATCATCATCATCAAACTCCATTAGAGTGAGGGCTTGAGAGGCTCAAATCCTCTCTTGCAAAAGACCTGGACAGAAACCCTGCTGTCTTGCGTAGTGCATAAATGTCGCCATACAGGTCGAGAATTTTGGGTTTCCCAGACCTGTCGAGACGGAGATCAGCAAGTCTGGGGCAGTCAAACAGAATATGAGGCACGGTTTCCTCTTCTTCCCCGCAGCGGGGGCACCGTGAATCAAAATTTGTCCATAGCTGCGAGAGTCGTACTAACCAGCGCTTTTAATCCCTGGAAGACGGAATATATATTCATAGCAGATCCGATGGAAGGTCTTTTAACCTGGCACGTCTTAAAGTAAGTCACGTGTTAAAGCCAAAAACGAAAAGACGTTGTATCTTGATTAGGGAGCTGCTGTTCGCCGATGACGCGGCACTCATATCTCATTCAAAAGTTGGTCTACAGAAGCTAGTGAATGCCTTGGCAGCTGCTTGTAAGAGTTTAGCCTTATAATAAGTCTTTCCAATACCGAAATTCTGGCACAAGACGTCACAGAAATACCTGTGATACATATTGGGAACCACACCCTTACGGTGGTGCAGGAATTTACTTACTTGGGATCAACAATTGCCAGTAACCTAGATTTAGACATCGAGCTGACAAAAAGAATAGGAAAAGCTACTACAGCATTGGCAAAACTCTCCAAGCGCGTCTGGGAAAATGCCAAATTGGCCACAGCAACCAAAATCCTAGTCTACTATGCCTGTGTTGTGACCACTCTTCTTTATGGTAGTGAAAGCTGGTCAACATACATGTACCAAGAGCACAGATTGAATAAATTCCACTAGCGCTGCCTGAGACGCATAATTGGCATCTCTTGGAGGAACCATGTCTCCAATCAGGAAGTTTTGAGATTGGCCAATATGAACAACATGAATGCTCTCCTGACACAAAAAAGACTACGCTGGCTCGGACATGTTGCCCGCACGCCAGATGGTAGTATCACGAAAGATATCTTATATGCTGAGCTTATGGAGGGAGTCAGACCCAAGGTCCGCCCAAGAATAACCTAGAGAGAGAGTGAGTGAGAGAGAGAGAATGGTCGATTGAAAAAACAATGTGTATTATAAAAAGTTTTGTGTTTTATAAAATAACATGAGAACCTCTTGCGTCAAAACGTCGCGTACCCTTCTGTTTGTCCATCTGGGACCAATTATATGTAAATACCTTGAGCTTATCCGTTGTTACGGTCATCACACTAATATTCTAGTCAGCTTTGATTCTCCGATGTGTGTATTTCAGTCTCTGACACACATAACTCACTGATACACAATCCCATGAACACATTTAATTATTATACTACAATCCCCTGAACTATTATATTGGCATCAAACATAAATTATGATTCATTCATGTGTATGATCATAACTTCAATCTTGTATTTATTTTCTTTGTTTATAAAAGCATGCTTTTACTATAGGTCTACAGAAGATTTCCATACATGAAGGCAAATCCATAAATAACTAGATTTTTATTGTATCCGATGCTTAGTCTAAAGCAAGTGTTGATAATCTCTATTTTTTTTTAACGTTAAATGATAATTTTGGGCACTTTTGCTGAGCTCTTCCATTTGTAGCTTTTAATTAGTTGGTAACATTGAAGTTTTTTTAAGCGTCCTTGAAATTGTTTAGTTTGTCATGAGCATCTCCAATAGGTCTCGATAAGTTATTTAGAGATATATTGAAAATGATTCGAGCCAATCAAATCTTGCACAGTTTTTGCTGCAGCTATCCCAGATCCCCATCCTAGAGAGATGCCGTGTCCACCATGACCGTAGTTATGCAGTACCTGAAGTACAGATATGAATTAACAGCTCTATTTAAATACAATTATTTTTATTAGTGACCAATATTTTAATGTAGTCCATTCGGAGCAAATAGATCTATACCTACATGTAATGCTCTGTTCTGTTGATCTTTCAGACATTCTACCTCAAATCTGAGTTTTTGTCTTGAAGGACGGAGGCCCACCCACTCATCGATAACTCTAGCATCCTAAAAATAGCACAATTGATATTAAAATTAAATCTTTGACTTGTCTAAATCTTCGTCTGTACATTAGTTTACTCATGGTTTACTGCAGTGATGCCCAAGAATGTAGAAAATCCCTCCCCCCTTTCCAAAACAAAAAAGAAAAAAAAAACTAATTAGCCAGTATAAGGCTTAATGAAGACTTTGGTTTTACCGTAAAAAAATAAATAATGTTACTGTTTCTTCTTGCTAGCTAGCTACAATATGTTGCTTACATTTAATTAATGAAGCCATTTTCCGACGCGTAAAATATAGATAATTTTCATATATTCCATTAATTAATGCAAGTAGCTATAATTATATAAAATACATAAAATACTTATCCATAATTTACATAAAGAAAAACAAAACCTAATGAAAAGCTCAGAAAGACACAATGATAGAGGCACATTTCTTATTCCGCATGCTAGAACCAATTCGTACAAGTGCTTCGTCTTCCCTAGTGAATTAGATAATGAAATGGGTTGCCTGAATCAGCCAGGAAAATCAATGACTTGGCATGTTTAAGTCCTTGATTAACACGCATGACTAGATTGACACATGAAATGCGTAGGATCTTTTTTGAAGTAACTTCTGTAATCTATAAGAAGTACTAGATCCACAGGTTTCTAATAAAATTGTTTCAGGTCATTTTCATTTCGCTTTGTACCCTCTCGATCTTGAGGCCCGTGACACGAGTGTCGGAAATTAAAATGGCCCGCAGGCATAGGCGCCAGCAGGTTTTTTTTTTGTAGGGGGGGGGGTGCAAGTTGCCACCTATGGCTCAAAGTCGTAGCTTCAACTTTTTTTTATTACAGAGAATATTAAAGAAAGTTTGTCTGCCAGCAGTGTCACCTTACTCAGGATGCCATCACTGAAGTGTTCCTCAGCACGGTCAAGTTGGTTTTTGATTATGTCATTAATGTGACTGTTGATGTGCTGTTGAGCGGCCGCTTGTGCTAAGATAGACTGACTACAACATCGCAGAAACTGGTTGAAGAACAGATGGATAATTGACTACAATGAAAAGACAAATCAGAAACACATGAGAAGCAGGCACTGATTTCAAATATGCAGATTGTCTGGTTTCACTTACAACCGTTTTTTTTTAAATACACCAAACAGTCAAAGATCTTCTCAAAGTTGTGTCTTAAAGGGCGAATTAATTCGTGTTTCTCTGTCCATAGTGTCTCACACAAAGTAAAATTAGCACCAACGCTCTCGCTTGAGACTGTTACGGAAGAAATAGATAATCTACTTGATGACACCAACAGCATTACGTATATCTGAAATATTCAGATCAATTATAACAAGTTTATGTCTGTGGGACGCGCAACGGACTAAGGCTGCTTTTGGATATTTTTCACGAATTCTAGCCTGAACACAGTTCTTAATGCTACCCATCACGGGGGCAGCCATCGAGCCTTGGCCGAGTAGTTTGTCCATGTCTAGATTGTACATAATGTATTCGCTTACAATGATGTTAGATACAGGCACTGCGTCTCTTTTAACAACAGGGACAAAACCCATTAATTCTTCTCGAATACAATCGCCATCAACAAATCCAACGCTCAAACACATCAATTTAGTGCCTGAGATATCTGCAGTTTCATTACCGAAATACCAAGAAAACGCAGTTAAATCATGCTATTGCCAGTGCTCGTTGATACAAATCAACGTTTGATTCAGATGGCACAGAACGAACTTTCTTATATCTCTTCTATCGTCAACTGGTGGACGTGTTTCACCTGCTATTTTATTAAGCGCTAACACTGACCGCAACTCCGCAAGACGTAACTACATTTACTAAGATAACTGCACTCCTCAATCTTGTTCAAAGAAACTTTCCCATATCAAATCGAAAGATAGCTGACAAGATTTGTCCACCAAGACAAAAAAAAAAAACTTTTATCATATTCAAGGCCTTTACTGAATTTAATAACTATAATAGTGTGCAAGTGAAAACAAATTGTCAAAACTAACATGCTATATAAAATTGAATTGCAAGCCTATAATATAGCGCACATGGTCGGATATGAACTACAGATTAGCCTATTCTAGTCTATTACAATAATAGCTTATCCTTATTAACTTTATATCAGTGGAAGCACTACATGTTAAGTTGCTTCCTAACAGAAGTTAATTGATTTGAGGGTGTAAAAAAACTGGCTTAAAGATGGTTACTCTGAATACAGAGGGGTGCACATACATGGTCAGCCATCAATTCCTGAAAAGCCAAGACTAGTCTACTAGAACTGTACTTCAGTCACCAGTGGAAGTACTACTGGTTCAGTTGTTAATTAGATTTTGATTGATCAGATGGTAAAAAAAAATTCTAGAATTTGGCTGCTCAGAATCCAGGGGAGTGCAAGTGCACCCCTTAGCACCCACCTTCGGGCGCCCATGCCCGCAGGTCGAATAAAGTTGGACATCACTGGTTAATAGGATTTGTTAACATCTGAATGTACTTTCGTATGAAAGAGATAATCAGAGTGTCTGAGTACTCTTAGCCTTCACTAGAACTCAAAAAGGTGGATTGAAACTGGACGGGTATTTCGAAATCGGCTGTTATGATTTTACTAGAAATTTGACTTTGAGGGGAAAAAACTACCTAATTAGCCACTAATGAAAACTTTGGTTTTACCGTAATATTTTTTTTTTCAAAATATGATCATCTTAAAATTAAATTTGTCTCATAACTTTTAGCGCACTTGAGTCAAATGTTTCTTTGTATTTAGTGAAGAGTTAAAGCGACTATGCATCATGTCATGGAAATGAGATGAATGCCTGGGCATTAGCTGTGGTCGGAACGATGTCGCCCACACATCAGTTCCCCCTCTCCAGGCAGCTGATGTATCCAAAGGAACGGCAGTGCCGATACAGTTTAGGTTCAGCGGCGTCGGAGGTTCTGCCAGAGTGTAGCACTGGGTGCTGCAAACTACCTTAGGGTCGCCTTGAATCATGAATAAATAGACGTATATGAATATTTTGCCACCCGTCTTCAGTACAAATAATTGGCTGGACTGTTAATAGAAGAAATTGATTAAACAAAGCTCACCGCAGAATTCCTTTGCAATAATAAAGCATTACAAGCCATAAATAGAATAAATTGTGTACCATAATCAGATTCAAAATGGGAGAAATGACGTCTACACAACTACTATGACTTCCTTCTAAGACCATTGAAGTTCACGCTCTTCCATATTCTCGTTCTTCTTTTTTTTTTGTTTTTTTTGACAAATTACTTTCAATTATTTTTTCCTATCAAAAGTGTTGTCTGACATTACCTAATAAAATTTAATTAAGTTTCCCTCTATCAACAGCGTATTCATCATTTACAATTATTGTTCTTATGATTCCTTTCTCCTTTCAATATTTGTCACAAGCACTAGTTATTGTAAATCTTCATCCCTGTACGCATTGTTGGTTTCTTACACTGTAAACTATAGGCCATAAAGTCAAATCTAAGGTGATTTCTATCTTAGTGAAATGGACAGCAACAAAACCGTTTCTATAAATATTAGGACCTACCTAAGAGACAGACTAAAAGGATGCATTTCTTTTTCTGGAGAAATCAGAAAGACCAAAGTTGGCCCTGGAATAAAAGCCTCGATTTAAAACTATTGCAGCATGGGACTTATGCAGTAGAACCTCAAGACACAATCAATGCATATAGTAATTTGAGATAATGTAAAGTTTACATATTACCGGTAATTTATTTCTTCAAATATCTTACCTTCAACTGAGGAAACAGCGCAACAGCTTTTTGAATTATTGTGTTTCTAGTCACCGAGTCAGGCGTTACACTGTAGTTTCCAAGTTCTTTTGTTCCACCAATGATTAATTTATTGTCACTGTTGAGGGTGTTACCATTTATCAACATTAGCTTACAGGTTTGTAATATTATGATGATTAACATATTTAAACGAAACATTAAGTTCTTATTAGTTAGGAGTAGGCCTAATATTTAACTATATAAGTTAATGTTGCACTACGCTTTCATATTTAAAAAATAGTTTTTAAAATTCCTCTATTCTGCTGCCCATTCATGGGCACTGGGTGGGTGGACGCAGTTCTTGAAAACGCATCTAACGATTTTCCTACATAGTTGATGTAGGCTAAACCTTCGAGAAAAGAATTTACTAGTTATTTGACCACACCGAGAAAACTCTAGTTTGACCGTTATAATTTTTCAAAGTATAAAAAAAATCTAAATTTGGCTATAGGACTAGAAAATCTTTATCTTGAACTGACCACGTCCTCTGGCACGCAGGCCTTATTCATTTAACAGTTTAATAAATGAGACTTTCAGGAACATTTTGCGCAACGTCTTGCAAGTCTAGATCTAAGGGTCTGTCATTAGAATTTTATATACTCTGACTGAGTAGATTGAAAGATACGCTTAATAAGCAGGATTTTTTTTCCGTGGGCAGGGAGTATTGGGGCGGGGTAGAAAATGTTCCTTTTTAAAAAAATCTATTATTCATTAGTTATTAAGAGTAAAATATTCACTCTTACGAAACTGTCATCAGCTTCAGAAAGGAGGAATTTAAAAAAAAATATTTTCCTTGTTTATTATCTGTATACGTATTTGGATGAAATCAAAAGAATCTTTACGAATGTTTCAACAAATATCAAGTAAAATGGACTGACTGTGGAACCAAATAAACACCATCATCAGAGAGGAAAAAATGTTTTATCCAAGGAGCAGAAACCTGATGAATACAAAAAAATATTGTAAACCTATAAGATACCCAATAATACACTTTATATGTTTCATTTATGTGTAAATAACATCTTCAGACATATTTATAACTATGTAGGCGAATAATATGAACATCATGTAGTGTACTGATAGAGAAAGCATGGAATGGATCATGACAAATAATTAACAGACAACTGGTCCCACGACAATTTGTTTCCCGGCATATTGCTTCATCAGACGAGTGGTTCAGTCTTGGCTAACCAAAATGGATTGCACAAAATACTACGCGGTGGCTGAGTGGTTAAGCGCTTGGCTTCCGAACCTGGGGTACTGGGTTCGTATCTCTGTGAAGACTGGGATTTTGAATTTCGGGATTTTTTGGGCGCCCCTGAGTCCACCGATCTAATTGGTACCTGAATTTAATAGGGGAACGTAAAGACGGTTGGTCAGTGTGCTGGCCATTTGACACCCTGCTCATTAACCGTTGGTCAAAGATGACCATAACATCATCTGCCCCAGAAGGAAAATTGTACTTTTTACTACCTGAAATTTGGTTCCCCGACAATTGGTTTCCTAGCGATTGTTTCACAGCAAAGAAAGATATTGTCACTTTCAATGCAAACAAATTAAGAGAAGAAGAAGAATATTTACATTAGGATGGTAGTATCAGGTAACCTTTTTTTTTATATTGTTAACCAATTATTACTGAATCGAATGTCAATGAGCCATTTGTCGTTGAACCGATTGTCTGTAAATATTTGTCTTGGAACCACTTGAATGATTGTATAAAGAGACCATTTTGTTATTAGATGCTCATCTATATTTCATAACGAATTGTTCAAAATTGTTATAGCTGTCCGTTTTATGACTTTTAAAGCTAGTTAAGTAATTTAGTGAAAATTAAGAAATATATTTTAATGCATTCAAAGAAACAGTGTTAATAAAATTGTAGAACTGAGTAAATAATCGACACAGTGAACCGTTAATGTTTGGAATAATGCTGAGAAAGAGAGGAGAAGAAATATATCAAATTAAAAATAAGTTAAGATAATTTGAAGTAAAGAAAAAAATTATGTGTAAAAAATGTAAATAATTAAGCCATTGAAATGTAGTCCTAAATCTATGCACATCGTATCAAATATTTAATTTATTTAGAGTCAATACGAATTTTAACACTAATTAACTCCTATAAAGACCGCATCACAAATGAAGAGATGCGAAACAGAATCACAATGGCTATTGGGCCGCACGATGACCTGCTAACCACTGTCAAAAAAACGCAAAAAAAAAAGAGTAAAACTTTATGGCCGTATTACAAGGTCCTCAGGGCTACAAAGACCTTCCTTCAGAGAACAGTACCAAGGAAAAGAAGAAAAGCAGACAGAGAAAGCGTTGGGAAGACAACAGAACGAATGGACGGGCCTGTCATTGAAAGAGATTCTATTCAAGGTAAAAGACAGAGGAGTGGAAAAGACGGTCGACAGATTATGTGTGGTGCCCGAACAGTACAACAGAGGAGTGGAGAAAGACGGTCGACAGATTATGTGTGGTGCCCGAACAGTACAACAGAGGAATGGATATGTGAATGTGGGTAACCTCACTGGCACAAAGACTTAGACTAAATAGACTAATTAAAAAAGCATCACATATCACTCGAATACAGCTACCATCTCTTGAAGAGCTTTTTCATGAAAGATGCCTTTCCAAAACACTCGATTCTTAAGGACAATCTGCACCCATTAAACCACTGTTACATAAGATCTGAACTAAGTGGTCGTCTCCTTTACATTAGGAATAAAACAGAAAGATTTAAAAACTCCTATATCCCACTTTCGGTCAGAGTTACAAGATCAGCTGTCGTCATCGAAAAGTACATAGAAGTCAAATTCATAAAGCGCTGGTTGTGAATGTGTATGTGTTTCGTGTGTGAATGTTGTTCGAATTTTTCATCTATACTGTTATTGTACAGTAGTTACGCTGATATTGTCAATTGTAGTCAAACTGAATTTCCATTTGATTGGATCAATAAAATTAGTCTTATCTTAATCAGAAAGGCCAGTTAAACATCATTTTTATATTAACAGAGCTATATAAATGTTATAAGCCTATGTATACTACACACATATACTTCTATAAAGCATGATATGAATTAGTATTTTTGTCTACCAGTTTCAACATACCATCACTACATGCCCTCTCACAGGCTTACTATCTTGGTCATCAACTAGCTCTCTAGCCCTTAGTCCAGAACAATTGACCACAACATCAAACTCACCAATTAGCTAGAGAAGACACACAGATGTTTTTCTTTTATTCCTACAAATAATTTATATATTTAAAAAAAAATTACGTTTTCTTTACAGCAGTGGTTCTCAACATTTTTAGCTCGGGGACCCTGTTTACAATTCCCCACTATGCGGCGACCCCCAAGTGTAAAATTATTTTCGTTCATAAGTATAAGTACTTAGTATTTGTTATGGACTAAAAACTGCATTGTAAATATGTGACATGCATTGTCAAAGTTTTTTCTTTAATCACGAACCAATGGTTAATTATATTCTTGAAATACATATTTCTCCTTATGATTCAATTAGAAATAAATAAGATTTGATCTTTAACTTGAATTTATTTACCCCAAAATTAACTTGAATTTATTTACTCTTCATGTTGAATGGGACAATTTGAAAAGTATGACAAAGCACGGGTAGTAATCAGAGCTGTTACAAACTACATTGATACAGTATTGCTGCGATAAGTATAAGCTTGTTTCACTAAATCCGGAATAGTCGGGACAGTCTTTAATAAAAAAATATTATAACAAAAGTCCTCTTCTGCATCATGTCTTTTTCTGTATTTAGACTGAGAACTAACAGGTTGGAAAACTTTGTTTCGCACAAAGATGTTATTGGAAATGGAAGAAGAACACGCAACACAAAGACACGTTAGAAGAAAAAGGCGAGCCCTGTCAAATCGTCAATCGACCCTCACAGGTGTCGCGACCCACAGGTTGAGAACCCCTTCTTTAAAAACTATACACGTGTAATGAATAAGAAAAGCTGTTAGATTTAAAGAACGTTAACATACATCTGACAATTTCTGAACAGTTCTTTTTTGTATGATGCCTTCAGAAGAACAAAATCTGCATTCAAAAATAAATTATATGAAAAAAAAAGTAAAGCAATGGAAATTAGAGATAAAGGCCTACTTTCTTTTAGCTTTGTTTGAGCTCTTAAATGTATTTTTTTTATCTGCCAAATTAAATTTATACATTTCTTATTAAAAAGCTAAAACTACTCAACTCACGCTTAACTAATATAAGCTTCAGGCATCTTCTGTGTAATAAAAAAAAAGCTTAAATAAAAAAAATCATCTGGTCCAGATAGCAGATTTTAAAAGAGAGAGAGAATGGATGACAGACATTAGGATTGTATCGGAGTCATTTTAGATCTCCAATGATCCCTTAACTGGGATAGGCCTACAGGTAATAAGACGCTGCTAATCTACTTATTAAAAAGGGAATTTAGTGTAATACAAGGATTGTCCTGCTTTGTTAACTGTGTGAATAATGCTTTAATAATAAACACAAGAGCCAAACTAGACTTAAACTATTAGGCTACTAGATTCAAACTAGACTTACTTTCTTACTAACCAAGCTAAAAACTTGGGCATTTGTGTTACTACTGTCGTGAAACTGTAGCCATACCTAAAGTCATAGCAGACAACAAATTAGTAGTTTAAAATAAAATTGTATTTCGTAGGTCTACACAACTTTAATGGCCGGTCTTAGGCATAGGGAAATTAGGAGCCGCCTAGGGCCTCTGATTGGTGGGGGCCTCGCACTCGACTCAAATTGTTTTTAGAGAAAAAAATTCGCAACATGGATCAAATCTTAAACATAGCAGAACCCTATGGCTTTATGTCTACTAGCCTAGCTCTAAGTCTTTACTATGGTTTAAGTTTTATTCACGAATGTTTATACCTACTCTTCAGACTACATATAGGCCTATTAGAAGACCACTGTTTCTTTCTATTAGTGCAATGTAATCAGGAGTAAATTCCAGTCTGGTGATCATGAATCGTCCATGAAGAACACTCGTGATATCAGAGCTTTATGAATTTAACTTACTTGCTGATTTAGATAGTGTTACAGGAAGATATTTAATTCAGTGCGTATATTTCGGTCTTAATTTTTTGTTTTTCTATTTTATTTGGAGCCATCCTATTAACTTCGCCTAGGGCTTCCAATTACATAAGCACAGCCCTGCTTTAAGTTCAGAGTTATACAAATTATTTTGAAGTAAACTATTACAAACTTTCATTGCAAGCAGGATTTGTTCCTCACAATTATATTTAGCAATGTCACGCCGATGTTGAAAAGGTTTTCAGTAAATTTAACTGGCTCATAAAAATGACACACTTTATCTATGCCACCCACACTTTCTGTGGAATAATAATTTAATCTAATATACAGGCCTAGACCATTTACATTTTACAAAAGTATGCCATGTTCAGGTGAGAGTTGTTTTTTTTTAATAGAAATTTGTGAATTTCCAACAGTGATATAGCCATAGACTTATATATTATACTAGACTGGAAACCGGAAATAAATTCTTATTTACGATTTATTTATTCACAGATCTATCTATCTATATATTTTTATGTACGTAAACTCTTTTTTTCATAGAAAAGTAATATTCTTTAGTTTTCAAAGTTTAGAAATAATGCAAAATCATTTCCTGTTTGTTTCCATTAAGATAATGTTTCAAAACCCTAGATCGAAATAATTCATGCTGATTTAAATCATCTTATGTACATTTAAATAGATTGATTACCTAGATCTTTCTTGATTATGTATCAAAAAATTGCAAAATAATAATTATGAAAAGAGAGTACTCTTATTTTTTATGTTCAATCTAGATCTAAAAATTAAATTATATGTTACATAGGTTAGGGTTGAAAAAAAAACAACAACTTTACTTCTTTTAACTACTTTACAAAACAACGCCTTGATCCAACTTTCTAAAAAATTTTCAGGACATTTTTTGTAGTGTTATTTGTTTTAAAAAAGTCTCCATGTCCAGTCTAGAGTAGTAGATCTATATAAGTCTATGGATATAGCCTACAAATATTGTGATATCGAAACATAGCCTACATAAAGCGTAGCCATTGAGAAGAAGCTGAAATATAAAATGTTCTAGCATAAAAAGATGAATACAAATTAAATTAATCATATATTATTTGGCCTACTTGTAATTCAAATTTCTGTGTTTCAAATATGAGTCTGTTACTTGATGGAAATCAGTTTCCAAGCTTAAAAGAAAACTATACTGTTCATCCTGAAATAAATGTAAATGACTTGAAGATACTTTGACTCGAAGATGCTAGTATATCTACAAACCAATCTTATCATACACAATAGCTCTGAGCTAACTAGACTAGGGCTTTCACCAAGACCACATTAGACAACACATTTTGTTTCTCACCTGTGGTTTGTTGTACACAACAAGTCCGGAGACCAAAGTTTGTCCAGTTTCATCTGCCTGTGAAGATTGAGCTAAACGAGAATAGAAGTGCCAGGAGTCTCTGTACCATTGTCTATTGAAATTGTGAGAAAATTGTTAACAGCATAATTTAAGGGGGATAAAATTGAAATGATCTGAAAGAGTACAACACATTTACACAACAATTTTCTAAGGTCAATAAAATAACCCAATGGCGATAGGAGATTTTCACCAACAGCGGATAAATAGATATAGTGTAACCGGTGTACAGAAAACAGGAAATGTTGATTAGATCATGTAATCATTGTAAGGTTTACGCTAAATTTGTGCACTTTTTTATCAAGGGTAAAATCGAATTTCTGGGATCTTTCCATTTAGCTTAAATTATTTTTTATCGGCGATCTTTAAATATAGCGTCCTTGACATTATTTAGAACTGAAAATGTATCGTGAAAATGCCTGATACAGACGCAAGTGCATGGACAGGCCAACAGCCTTGGATACTCTGATTAAGTTATGCGGCACTGTGAATTGTGAAGGATTGTTGAAACGTTAATACAAAAAGACAATGACAATGGGTTGCCCTCCAAAAGTTCCTTGACATTCTAGGAAAACTAATAAAAGAATAAAGAGGAAAGTCTACATAAGGTCACGTATTTTTCTCCAGAGAGCTGTGAAAAGTAAGGTGTGTTCTTTACGCCTACTTATCCAGAAACTTCAACTATTTTCTTACTATGCTTGATAAATGAAGCATCTTTGGCGAGAATGTGTGTACTTAAGATTGTGACCTATTTATTTTAAGGCGATGAAATGGTTGATTGTTAAGCAGTGACGTCACTAGGGGTGTGGGGTGCACCGGAAAAATGCAAAATCCAATTTTAAAAATAACAATTGCTACATCGAATGTCTCTCACAGTTTAGTATCAACATGTCCCAAACCTTTTAAATTTAATTCTATTTGACTTGCAATCTTCCTATTTTGAGGAAATTAATGCTTCGCCCCGGACAACTCAGAGTTAACTTAAAGCGCTTTCGGATCATCTTATCTGACCAGTTGAGTTGCGAACGTAATATTTGTTTTTATAAAATATTGAGAAACACATAGATTATGCCTCTAGCTCGCCATTCGACGCATATCAGTCCAAGGCAACTTTTACAGCCACTGCCAGATGATACCTACGAAATTCATGATTTCTAAAAAGGCGTGACGGCCATGTTTTGCGTTTCTCTATTCGGCTTTCATGTTAAAGCTGACTTTAATAAACAAGTTTCGCCACTTTCCTTAGACGGCGAATGCCTGTGCGGGAAAAGATTTCTCTATTGATATAATTACCTCAATATGTTTTGTGTAGGATCCTTCTCAGCCACTTTTCGGCCTTCTACGTCTCGAACTTAGGTGGCCTTTTGAACAATAATTGAATTGAGTAGATGGATTTTAATCTCCAGGCTAATTGATTTGCCTCTGCAGGTAGGTTGCACTTTTTGAAAAACAGCTCCTGCTTTCCAATCCGACATGCAGCATCACGATAGACATCCCCATTGCTTAATAGGCTAACTTTTCTATCTATTTAAGAGCTGTAGGACCAATGTTGATGGGGGTACTGGGTAACCTGTATCTAATATGCATAACTTTGTGGGCGTCTTTATTCATCATCTCGTGTATACATTTTCTTGTTTTTCAAAGAAATGCAATGATGTCTGTAAATCCAACTCGGTTTGGTATACGCCATGACATCTTCGATGGCTACAAGAAAGTGAGAAATAGGAATAAGATACACCCTAATCTCATATTCGTCTCGATGTTGCAGAATTCAACCGTCTGTTATGACAAAACAGTTTGATTTGCTTTAGACGTGTCGCTGAATCTGGACTAATTGTTGCGAGATACCTTATTCTCTTATTATTTTCCACGGTGATTCTGATGGACACTTTTTTAAAAAATCTACAAAACTGATCAACATCCTTTGTTGGTATTCCTGTCTTTGCTCGACAATGCTTTGCAGGACGTACGTAAACCTGTTATGTTCGGCTTATCGGAAGCAGCTGAGAAATACTAGTATAATTTAAAACTTTTTCCGTAAGGAGCTTTCAAATGTAGAAATATGTTCAATTCATTTTTTTTTCAATTCAATAATTGTAAAATTTTTAATTTGTGTCATCACTTTTGATAAAATGTAAAAAAAAAAGACATTTAAAAATAGAATCAAAAAAACATTTTCATGTGTAACAATCATCAATGAATTGGCTTACAGTTTTATTGCTCAATATAAAGAAATAAAACTAACAATACGTATTTTTTTTTATTTTATTGGGAGATTATTTCTTTCCGGGGGGGGGGGGGATTGTGACACCCCTAGTTACCGAACCGGATGACACCGACCCTAGTGACGCCACTGTTGTTAAGGAACATTTCTATGCAAACGATTGTGCTACCGGTATGTGCTTGCCCACACGGACCAGGAATTTTAGTTGACTTTGGAAGAATGTAATAGTGTTAGTGTAATAAGTTTTAGTGAAATATCGAAGGCCAGTTTTCCTCAAACTTTTACCCGAGAGGCCCCCGATGACAAAAGCGAAGAAATCTTATACTTTACTTAAGGCGTATATCCATTAGATTCTGCTTTCCCCCCCCCCCCCCCCCATATATTCTATATAAAAACAAAATTAATTAATTACAATGATTGCATTAACTAACTGGTTAATTTTTTAAAATTGATTCATGTGTTGTCATCCATCATGAGTTTATGATGACCATTGGATGTGTAAAAGTGGTCAAAAAAAATCGATTGAAAAATCCAACAAGAAAGATACAGAGCGAATTAATGTA
The DNA here is from genome assembly GCA_030265305.1 of Biomphalaria pfeifferi. Classification (NCBI taxonomy): domain Eukaryota; kingdom Metazoa; phylum Mollusca; class Gastropoda; family Planorbidae; genus Biomphalaria; species Biomphalaria pfeifferi. The sequence goes on along the minus strand of JASAOG010000174.1, from coordinate 642,689 downwards.
AGAGTGTGACGATCACACTTGCCGGGGATTATATTATCAATCTTGACAATTCAATGAAATGAAGAAAGAAACATCTCTCTGTACTTTCTTAAAACTTCTTTAATAATACTTCTTCAACTTTCACATAAAATGACTTCTCAATTCAATAACAACTTGACTTGATACTTAAATAAAACTTAAAGATACATAAAACTTCACTTAGTATAACTTCAACTAATAAAACTTTACCTAATGGACCCGCTACTATCACAAAACCTATTACTTATCGAGGACTGAGCGAGGACCATCGTTCTACAAGAACTACTATGCGAGGACCCCGTCTAACTGACTTTCCCCTTATTTATACTTTCTTTGATCGTACGTTCCAGAATCATGGAACCTTCTCAGATAATTATTTTAGTAACTTTGACCTTCTAGAAGCTGACGTGTGCTATTTTTTTCCTTAACCTCTTTCTTTGATTAAAGATGTAAAATTCACTTGTTTACGCTGAAACACTTGCACTGGTTTGAACTCGCTTCTAGAAACTGGTCGAAATAGGTCACAGACTCGACTCGTGACATTACCCCCTTGCCTTTTTAGCATTTTGTATGCAATATAAAATGCGTATAATAACAATATCACGATTATAATATATGCACACATAAACCTAATAGAATGGCTCTATGAAATAAACAGAACTCATATTTTTAAAAAAATAAAAATGTTTCATTACATTTACATAATACAAAATTCAAAAATTGTACGTATCATAAGTATCAAAAAAAATACAACTTAGTTCCATACATCACTTGTCATGAAATTTGAGTATGAACTTTTCTAACTTATCTAATATCTTTCACTTACATTCAATATGTCTTTCATTCTTTTCAACTTTAAATGATTTATGTCAATGTCTTTAATAGATTCAGTTTTGTTTTGATGTCGTTGGTAATTGTTCATTTATATTGTCTTCATTTTCCTCTTGAATTGTTTCTAAGCATGTAACATTTCCTTCTTGTCCTTTTGATAAGTTTTCATTATCTGTATCCTCGTATTTTTTAAGCATATGAACATGCAACACTTTGATATATTTGTTAATGTTGATTTCATAAGTTACGTTTGAAATCTTTCTGATGATAGTAAATGGACCTTGCCATGTAAAAACCAGTTTGTTTCTCATGTCAGGTAACCATAACTTCCCTTTGTCTCCTTGTTTAAAATTTCTAAGCTTTCTGGAATCATTTAATATTGTTTCACATTGAATATTGAATTCAGCTTCTTGAGTTTTCTTCACATGGCTTTATGACTGTAATATTTGTATCAAAATCTTGTTGAAATGTTTTCGTTTCTGAGTTATTTTGTTTTGACTTAGTGATTCATTCGAAACAAATATGTTTGAATCTGTATTTGATTGACTTTTTTTGGAAATACTTATGTTACTTTGTTGCTGAGTCATATCACGGTTGTTGCATAAATTGTCCATCAATGTTAGACGACCTTCTTTCTTAGAGTTAAATGTAGAATTGTTTAATTCATCAACATTTGAGTCATTTTTGTCTAATATAATATTTTCAAATGGTTCATAACTTTGTTCAACATTTATATTCTGTTCTTGAACTTGTTTTCTCTAAGGATTGTTCATTTGACAAACTTGACATTGACTAACATGTTTCTTAACATCTTTTGTAATGCTCGGCCAATAAAATTTGTCAAGAATTCTTTTCTTTGTCCTCGTCACACTCTCTAGTTTAGTATGTAGAAAATTGTGATTCTTTACAATGATGTCTTGAGTATATTTCAGTGGTAAAATGATTTGTTCAACAAACTCATAGGTATCATAATTAACACTTTTCTTCACAAGTATTCCTTCTTTGAAATAAGGTACATTAAGTCCTGGCTGCTTTACAATTGTTTGCGCCTTCTTGTACATTCTTGTCAAAGTTGTATCTTTCCTCTGGTCAGCTTTAAATTCTTCATTATTAACTAGTTGAAGTTCAGTAGTATTCTTGTTGTACTCATAAACAATGTCACAGGCTCCTTCAGTCACTGTTTGTCTCTTTCTCTTCAGTTTCATTTCTTTCTGTTCCTTGTATTTCTTTAAGTTTTCTTTCTTCTTCTTCTTGTATTTCTTTAACTTTCCTTTCTTCTTTAAGTTTTCTTTCTTCTTCTTCTTTGCGTTTCTTCTCTTCTGCTTCTTTAATCATTTTTCTTTATTCTACCTCTTTGTCTTCTTTCTTCTGCCTTACGTTGTTGTATATCGTAATTTATTTGTTGAGTGCCCACCATTCCTCCATTCTTTCTTGTGGGATGTGAAATTTGATGTATTCTTTCCACAAGTACGAGACCAATGCCATTGTAATAACTTTTCTATTTATAAGTACTGTGACACGAGCGATGTCCACAGGTGAGAGGTTAAATATGGCTGACCTAGTTAAATATCGATCGGTGTCTCCTCGTGAGGAATGCAAGTGGTCAGTTTTGTAAACAAACTAGTGTACAACTAGCTTTAGTAACGTTGCCTTCACAGCTTAGTAAAGGTAGCTTTCACAGCTTAGTATTTGTAAAAATGTAAGGTACGGACCTTAAAACAGATGATCTTTCCCGTTTCGTTGCAATGATTGTACGTCTTGTTGAAGTTTTCTGACAGAGGCTTTTCTTAAGTAATGCTTTATTTGAGGCTTTGTCGTTCAGAGAGGTTATAAATCACTCGTTAGAGGCTTTATAAAAAATTCGTAGAACTTGCTAGAATGTGACGACTTTATTCTTTGAAAATGCAGTATGTGATGCTTGACTTCGTCGGTGCCTTTATTTATAGATGCCTTTTTTCGTCAGGAGGTGCCAATATACGTGACTGCCCTAGGCGAAGGATTGTATTAATAAGTTGATAAATTCATATTAATGAAGAAAGAAACATCTCTCTGTATTTTCTTGAAACTTTTTTAATAATACTTCTTCAACTTTCACATAAAATGACTTCTCAATTCAATAACAACTTGACTTGATACTTCTTAAATAAAACTTCAATTAGTATAACTTCAACTAATAAAACTTTACTTAATGGACCCGCTAATATCACAAAACCTATTACTTATCGAGGACTGAGCGAGAACCATCGCTCTACAAGAATTACTATTATGCGAGGACCCCGTCTAACTGACTTTCCCCTTATTTATACTTTCTTTGATCGTACGTTCCAGAATCATGGAACCTTCTCAGATAATTATTTTAGTAACTTTGACCTTCTAGAAGCTGACGTGTGCTATTTTTTTCCTTAACCTCTTTCTTTGATTGGATATCTAAAATTAACTTGCTTACGCTGAAACACTTGCACTGGTTTGAGCTCGCTTCTAGAAACTGGTCGAAATAGGTTACAGAATCGATTCGTGACAAGAGTTGTTAAAAAAGAAAAAGGATTCCATCCACAATTTAAAGTTAATAAAGCTTACTGTGTCATATTCTGGTCTTCAGGAACAAAATCATGCAGGTAAGGCCGAAAGAAACCAGCGGCACCATGACTGGTTGTGTCTTTACCGAATTTGTCTGCAATAATTGTGACCTTGGTTTTGGGAAGAAGTTTTTGTACGTTCAGAGCAGTCGACAATCCCACAATTCCCGAGCCTATGATACCGAGTCTGGCCATATGAGACTGAAAAAATTGAACTATATGTTTAAGTATTTTTTAAAACAACCGCACTATAATAGGCATATAAAAGAATATGATATGCAGTGAATATATGGCATATTTAGGCCCTCCACCTGAAATGTGTGAGTTTGTGTGTTTGTGAATTGTGATAAAAAAAAAGAGGACGTGAACCTTATTGTGATTGTGTGTGTGTGCGAGCGAGCGATAGAGTGGAGAGGGTAAAAGGGTGCGCTTTAAGAGAGATTTACTAAAAGAAAGAAGTAGTGAGGGAGAAAGAGAGAGAGAGTAAAATGTGTAAAAGCAATTTCAAAAACACCTCCCCAATATAATGATAGGCTAACCACACTCAACGAATAAATTAGCAAAGGCAAAATTACTGTCTGCTTTATGAGGTATAGGCCACACCCTTAGCAAGCCTGCATGCAAGGCAAGCCTTCACCTGGAACCCACAAGGAAAGATGAAGAGGGGACGTCTTAGGAATACAAGGCGCCGCGATTAGGAAGCAGACGCCAAGAAGATGGACAAGACTTGAGGTAACTTGGAGAGACTCGCCCAGTTGGTTGATGGCCTATGCCCCAGACGAGACCACAGGCAGAGATGAGATATAAGCTAAATAGTTATGATATAAATCAGTGTTTCTAAAAATTTACCGGTGGAGCACCCTTAAATGACAATTTTCGGACCTATCATTTAAGCCTGATCGATACCTGGAGGAGCGCTGTAGACTTCCAAACAACATGGTATTGAGGGGGGGGGGGGAGGGGGGAAGGGGGATGGGGAGGGAGAGGATAAGAAAACAATGAAAAAGAAAAGAACCTTAAATAAATATAATTAAAGTAAGATTTTCCAGTTTTAATTTATATTAATATTTCCGCTCATTTTAGAATTCAAATTTTCGTAATGAATTTAAAAAAAATATTTTTGTTAGATTTCCTCGGATAATTATTTAAACTTTCGCATACTAGAAAAATTATTTCTTGACATAGTATTAGATATACAGCAGGTTACTCTTCATCTAGCAAGATGAATTGGGGCCTGGGGGAGTGCTGTAAACTCCACCAGCGGGGTCCTGGTTGGAGCCCCCGGCACCAAGACTTTCCCTGCCTTCTAAGCTTTAGAAATTTTTCTCTGGTCAACTGCAACGTCTTTTTCTAGAGGTAAGAAGAGAATATGTCCTAAGAAAAAAAAGTAATAAAGGGTGAGGCGAATCGATATTAAAGTGTTTTTTTTTGGCAATCAGAGCGCACCATTCATTCTAGTTTTAATATATAAAACTAACCAAAATTATTGCACTAAGGCCATTCGGGGTACAAATAGCAAATATAATTCTCATGAAAAAACGGCAGGACCGTATATATTGTAATAAATTGACTGGAAGGTGGCTCAGTGAATACAGATGTTCATTCAAAGGACATCATAAATACATAGAACATAGACTACTGCACTTCATGGATGGTGGCATGAATAGCAGGGTTATAGCAATATTTTACAATGACCTTATTAGAAAATAAAACGACCTATCATGGTTCAAATATTTACATTATTTTATAGTTAATTGGTTATCATCAAACTTGGATTTATATAACTACCATGAGAAAAAAATTGTGCCCCTTGAAAAAGCAATAGACCGGTTACCCCCTCCCTTTTGTGTCAGAACGTCGCACCACCTTAAGAGCACCTCGCGCCCTGTCCCATAGTTTGAGAAACGCCGATCTAAATGAAAAAGAAAGATACGAAACTTTGTTTTTTGTAATTTAATTCAACATTTTGGAATATAGTTAATGTTAAATTGCCATTTGTCAGTGTTATTTTTTAATTATGTAAAAAAAATCATGATCAATAGGAAATCTTATCAAATACAAAAAGGGAAACAGCCAATTGCATGGTTGTAACAGATGAAATAATACATTAGCTTAGAAATAGATAGGCCTACAATAAAACTAGAACTAGATTTATTAATCTAGGTTGTGTATGCAGACTGTTGACTATTTGATTATTCTATATAATCTTATCTTATATAATACAGACGTTACTTCAAAAAAGAAGATGATCAGTCCTACGCGTCATGCATATTAACCAATGACTTAAATTCAGCCAAGTCACTGGTTTTCCTGGCTAGCTCAGGCAACCCATTCCATGCTCTAATAACACTAGGGAAGAAGGAGTATTTGTTCAAATTTGTCCTAGCATATGGGACGAGGAATGTGCCTTTATCTTTGTGTCTTTCAGAGTATTTTATTAAATTTTGTTTTTGTATTTGAAGATTATGGTTCAGTGTTTTATGTATAATTGCTACTTTACTTTTGAGTCTTCTGTCCTGAAGGCTTTCTAAATTTAGTGATATTACTATAGGTGTTACTCTAGTCAAATGTGAATATTCATTTGTTATGAATCTCACTGCTCTATTTTGTGTCTGTTCCAGTTTCTAAATGTTTTCTTGAGTTGAGGGGTCCCAAATGGAGGATGCATATTCTATTATTGGCCTAACTAAGGTTAAATAACATTTTAGTTTTATGTTCTTATTTGATTTATAGAAATTTCTTTTTATAAAACCTAATACTTTAATTGATTTTTTTATAGTTTCATCAATATGTGGATTCCATGACAGTTTTTCATTTATTATAACACCTAGGTATTTTGCGTTTTTAGTCTGTGTTACTGGTTTGCCATGAATAAGATAAGTGGAATTAATTTGTTTTAATTTTATTGTTACTCTTAATAACTGACATTTTTCTGGGTGGAAAGACATGCTCCAATTTGATTCCCATTTCTGTAATTCATCTAATTCTCTTTGTAAAATATCTGTGTCTTGTGTTGTTTTTATTTTTCTATATATTATGCAATCGTCTGCAAATAATCTGACTTTTGTTCCTGAAGTAATGCAATTTGGTAAATCATTTATGTAAATTAAAAATAGTAGTGGACCCAAGACTGTTCCTTGAGGTATACCTGAGTTTACTGTTATCGGTGTTGATTTAGAGCCATTTATTATTACAGTTTGTTCTCTCCCTATCAGAAAATCTTTAATCCACTGATGCAGTGGACCATTAATGCCAAAATATTTTAATTTTTTAAGCAAACTATGGTGGTGAACTTTCTCAAAAGCCTTAGAAAAATCTAATAAGATAGCATCTATTTGTTCACTATTATCTAAACCTTTAGAAAAATCATCAATTAGTCCTATTAGTTGTGTTTCACATGATCTATATTTCCTAAAGCCTTGTTGGTATGGTGTGAGGACATTTTGTTTGTCTAAGTGGTTTATGATGTTGCTACATATTATGTGTTCTAGGATTTTACATGTGATGCTGGTAAGTGATACTGGTCTGTAGTTTCCTGGGTCAGATCTTTCTCCTTTTTTAAATAGGGGGTGACATTAGCTTCTTTCCAGTCTTTTGGTACTCTGCCATGGTTAAGTGAAAGAGTATTTTGAACACTGGGGCTAGCTCATTGCTTAGTTCTTTGAGTAATCTTGCTGGAATACCATCAGGTCCAGACGCTTTATTTGGTTTGGTGTTGGCTAATAGTTTTTGAATTCCATTTTCTTGTACTACTATATCTTCCATGTTGTCTACTTGGTTCAAATTCAGTAATATGTCTTTGTCTTCTTGGGGTTGAAAATGCTGATGCAAAGTATTTGTTTAGGATGTTTGCTTTAGTTTCATTATCATTATGTATTATGTTATGTTCATCTTTTAATGGCGCTATGCCTGTTGTTTCCATTTTCTTAGACTGAATGTATGACCATAGGTTTTTGTTGTTATCTTTAGATATTACATTGTTTATGTATTCACTCTGCAGCTGTCTGCTTACTTTTTGGGTTAAGTGTTTAATTTTTATATACTTTTGTAAACTCTTTCTGCCTTAGTTTCTTTAAATTTTCTATATAGGTTTTCCTTCTGTTTACAAAGCTTCTTTAGTCTATTATTAAACCAGCATTTATTTATTTTGTTTGATGCGTATTTAGTTGGTATATGATTTTCTTTAATGCTTTTAAGATGGTTTTTAATGAAATTCCAGAGGTCATCGACTGGTTGGTTAATGTCTTTTTCTAATAAGAATGTTTTGAAAGTTTAATGCAGCTTGGTGTAGTTGTGTTAGGTTACATTTATTCCAGAGTAAGATTTTTCTTTTGGGTTTTGAATTGGCTACTGCTTTTATCTGACTGTGTATTTTTATGATCTCATGGTCTGATAGGCCAGGGATAATATCATAATCAACTACTAATCCAGGTCTGTTGGTTAAGAAGAGATCTAATGTGTTGTTTAATCTAGTTGGCTTTTTAATGATTTGATCTAAATTAGGTTGTGTAAAGTTTCTATGAAAAGCTCATTTATGTCCTTAAGGTTTTGGTGTTTATCTATGGTTAGTGTTTTCCAATTTATATCAGGTAGGTTGAAATCACCCATAATCCAAAAAACTGCATTTTTATTTGTCTCTTTAAGTGTAGTAATCTGATTACATAGTTCCTGCATGTATTCTAAACTAGAATTTGGTGGTCTGTAAATGCTGCCTATTATTAGGGATGTTGAGGTGGTATTAATTTTACAAAATGTTGATTCTATATTTTTTGAGTTAGGTAAGGTAACTTCTTCTGCTATAAGAGTGTTTTTTATTGCTAGAAGAACTCCTCCATGATTATCAGCCCTATCTTTTCTAAAAATTTCATAGTTACTATTGAAAATTTCTGCATTATAAATTTCAGGATGCAGCCAAGTTTCTGTACCTGCAATTATGTCTGGTTTCTCACATTCTAATAAAATTTCTAAGTCTGCTGTTTTGTTCCTAATGCTTTGAAAATTTATTACTAAGGTTTTAAGGTATTTTGGTATTACTTCTTTAGTAGGTTTGTTTAGTGAGGCTGTTGTATTAATTTTAGTAGATTTAGGTTTAACAGGAGTGGATCTGGCTAGTGGTTGGTGAGTTTGGTTTGGGAAGGTGTTTAGGATGTTGTATGGGCTAGAAGTGTCTGCATCAAAGGAATGAAACAGTCCTGATGTAAACTGAGGTAACCCACACGGTACACAGTGCCATGATGCGTCTTTGTTGCCTAATGCATAATACACAGGTGTATTCATATGGAGACATGATGCATGGTACCATTCATCGCAGGTGTCACATTGAATGGCTTTCTGTTTCATGGTGCATACTTTTTTGCAGATGTTGCATCTATCTTTAGATCTAGGCCCTGGATTGACTCCTGCTATTAATATTAACAGTGATAGGTATTTATTTCTGCTGTGTCTGATTGAGAACTTCTGTTAGGTTATTTTTGAAGTTGCATTGATCTAGCGTGTGATGATTGATTATGACTGTTGTTTTCTTTCTAAGTTTAGTGTTGACTAAGGTAGATCTAGTTCTATGTTCAGCTAGTGTGTATTTAGTAATTATTAGGATAAATAGCCAGAGCTATTTCATGATGACTGTTGTTGATTTCAGTTTTTAAAGGTCTAGTCTAAATCTAGTTTAAGGTTTACAATGCCTAAGTTAAGTCTAAAGTGAAAGCTAATTTACAATGACAATTAAATCAAATGGTTTATTAAATTCAAAATATGGACCTAGACTAGATCTAATTCTAGATCAATATATTTACGTGTATAACTAACTATTATTAATTATTATATAGAATATTACTATTAGTTATTAGTAGTATTAGTAGATGATTAGTAGATCTAAAGCCTTAATTAAAGTCTAAGTGTAACACTAGACTGAGTAGATCTAAAATCTAAGGATATAATAATAATATAAATAATATTAAATATATAGATTCTAGATTTATCTAATTATATTTAGATCTATAGTATATAAGGCTAATAAAAAAAAAAGGATTAGTGAGACAAAATAGTCCTAAACTAAGAGTTGTTAATTTGAATTAATTAATGGAAAAAAATGCTGAATTAAGTTAAATATATATATTTATATATATATATTTAATGTACTTATAATGTAGCTCTATTAGTATTATCTAGTATTTGCTTCTATAGAAACAAATAAGTAAAAATATATGTGAATATGCTCCTTACCGATGGCTACTATGATATGCCTATTTCTTTAAGGGGTAAAAATGTTTTTTAAAACAACTGCAGACAAATTAAACCTTCCAGATAGGTCTAATCATAACAGCAAGATTAAACAAAATGAACGTTGGAGTTTAATGAATTTAAAAAATCAGTACAAAACTATTAATATAGCTTATGATACGTAGGGGGTAATTATCTTCCTTTTTGAAGGAACGTTTGTAATTTAAAAGTGAAGATGTTGCACTTTAAAATGTAATCGGTTTTTCCCAGAATAGATTCAATAGCATAACATTAACAAGTGGGAATTTTCAACACTTAAGCTTAAACCATGGAACTAGATATAAATCTATGCTAAACTTAAAAGTTTATCAGGAGTTTATCATTGCCATCCGTGATCCGCTGTTTGTTTAGAACTACATTGCATTTTGATTTTTTTTTAAAATTCCATTAACGTTCTGTAAGCTTTAAAATTTAGTAAGTCTAAGGGATAGATCTACAAAGAAAGAGAAATTAATTTGAAGACATGCAGAGGCAATAAAATGGAACCTAAAGAAAAGCGTAAAAAAAGGAAAAGATGAAGCGGGCAACACATTTTCGTCAAATATCTCTTAATTAAGGTATCTTAAAAAAGTGAAACCAATAAGCAGATTTCTGTGATTAATTTTATATGTGAAAATTCCCAAAACGGCTTTTAATAAAATACAACTAAACCTTTAAATCTAGTCATTTAAAGTTCAAAATAAATAAATCTTATTAATGAATAGAATCATAATAATTTTAGATCTAAATAATTTCCGGGTCCCTCTAAAATGACTAAAACGTGCGAGATCTATATTTATTCAAATGAACGCAAATATTGATCCTTGTTTTACATGTTTCCCGTATCTGGGAATTCCCCTTTCATTTCCTCAAAACGCTTTGCGTCATTTCCACTTAGACTTAGATGTGGATCTAATTCACTTAATCGAAATTGTTAACACGTCTTGATAGGTTAAACAAATAATCATATACTTATATAATAGATATAACGTATATTAATACTTAGAGATGTAGACTAGTGTGTAGATCTATCTGCTAACCTAGAAATAGCTTAGTAGAGAAGATCTGGACTAGAGTCTAGCCTCTGCTCTATCTAGTATTCTAGTACTAGACTAGTAGTCACTGCACTTAGTCAGTAGTGTACTATAAAATACTATAATTATTAAATACTATATATTATATATATAATAATATATTCTAAACTATGATGTAGGAATTATACTTTTTACTAGTATAAATCTCCAGCATTAAAAGTATAGACTCTGACTCTAGGACTAGAGTTAGAATTAGAGGAGAATCTACTTTTTTTTTTAAAACTAGATTCTAGAAATAGTAGAAATTAGAAATCTATTATTAAGCTATAGATCTATATAATATAATATAATTATTATATATATAGATTTAAAATAGATCTATATCTAACTATTAATAAATTAATGATTTATTTATAATATAGATCTATTATTATATTTTATTATATATCTGATATAGAGTTAATAGATTAGATCATTTTAAATAATTTTCTTTTTCATTATTCTAATTATAATTTATAAATCTAATTATATTATTAATCATTTAAATCTATAACTAGTATAAATAATAGATCTAGATTTTAGATCTATGCTATCTAATATTTTATAAACTAATTCCTGCAGATCATGGGTCATATCTGACTATTATATATAATAGATATAGTCGAATATGAACCATGGCCTGTAGGCCTTAGTTTGGGTATTACTGATCTAGTGTATTGGATTTAGATCTAAGACAAACATTGCAAATTTTCCCTTTTTTTTAATATATTTTGACATGAAAAAGAAAGTAGAGTGTGAAAATGGGTTTACCAGTTTAGCCAAAGTACTAATATCCAATATAAAATACTGTGAAAACAGATATGCTTGGATATTTTTTCATTCTTAGGGCCCTGCGGTTGTGGGTGGGACAGTAAACATACACTATGGTCTCCGCAATGATTTTCTAATGAACATTTATGCCTAGTTTTATCAAGATTGGTCAAATGGTTTTGATTTCTATGCAGTACATCATTGACCTCCTTCAGTCGTAGGATGACTATGGTTCATCTCAAACACTTTTTCATATGGCTGTGGAGCCCCTTTTTTGGAGAGATACTTTCGTCCACATGTATTGCAGGTCAAGGTGGCTTTCGCTTTGGTGGTAAAGGAACTGGCCATTTTCCGCGTGGCACGCTTTTCTTCTAGAGCTGAGGTCCATGTTTTCTCCCTGTCCATAGCTTTCTCGGTTACCGTCTCTCTCCAACTAGTGCGGTCTAAGGCTGTGTCTTCCCAATGGTCAGTATCAATGTTCACTGATTTAAAATCCCTTTTTATCAGTGTAACAGAGATAGGGCGACCAGTTTTTCTTGAGCCAGATGCAAGTTGCCCGTACAGAATGACTTTTGGGATGTGATTGTCCTCCATCCGGTGAACATGTCCGAGCCAGCGCAGGGGGCGTTGGCAGAGGACTGTAAAGATGCTGAGAAGGCCCGTTCTCGTGAGGATTTCAGTATAACACACTCTTTCTTTCCATGTTATTTTTTAAGATCCTTCGAAGACAGGCAAGTGGAATGAGTTTAGTTTTCTCTCTTGCTTTGTGTTGGTAGTCCACGACTCACTGCCCCACAGTAGCGTGCTAAGAACACATGCTTTGTAGACCTCGATTTTGGTTGCTATGGTGAGCTTCTGGTTTGCCCAAACTCTTGGTCAGAGTCTAGCGAAGGTTGATGCGGCTTTTTCTATGCCTTTTTTTATCTCCTATTCTAGAGACAGGTCATCTTGAATTGTAGATCCAAGGTAGCAGAATTCATTTACGGTATCAAGCTTGTTATCATCAATGAGGATGGATGGTGGTGCTGTAGCAGGTGGTCCCATAACATTAGTTTTCTTTGTGGTTAGGCCATACTTTTTGCAAGCATTAGAGAAGCAAGACATTAGTGACTGAAGCTCCTCTTGTGAGTGTGCCACTACCGCTGTGTCGTCCACGAAGAGCATATCTCTTATGAGGGTGGTTCTAATTTTAGTTTTGGCCCTCAGTCTGGCAATATTTAGAAGTTTGCCATCAAATCTGGAATGAAGATATATTATATGCCTTTGGTGGATTAGTCAAACGCGTGGTTGATTAGCATTGAAAAGAGTATTCCAAAGAGGGAGGGTCCATGACACATCCTTGTTTGACTCCGCTGTTTATACTGAAACTTTCAGAGCAGGCGCTGTTGAACTGCACAGTACCCATCATATTTTGGTGGAAAGAGACAATAATATTTAGCAGCTTGGGTGGACAGCCTATCATCTAAGATTTTAAAGAGGCCCTGTCTGCTAACTATATCGAAGGCCTTTGTCAGGTCAATGAATGCAATGTACAAAGGCATCCTTTGCTCTCTGCACTTTACCTGAAGTTGACAGAGAAAATCATGTCAATTGTGGATCTCCTTGAGCGAAAACGCACTGTGATTCTGGATAGACTTGATCAGCAAGTTTTTGTAGCCTGGGAAATATCACTTGTGCAAAGCCTACAATGCTTAGGAGAGAGATTCTCCTGTAGTTGTTGCAGTCGCTTCTGTCACCTTTGTTCTTGTACAGAGTGATGATCTTAGCATCCCGCAGATCCTGTGGTATAGCACCTTCTTGCCAACATTTGCAGAGCAGTTCATGTAGAGGTTGGCTTAGTGTAGTTTTGCATTGTTTCAGAAGATCCGTGGGAATACCGTCACATCCAGGGGCTTTGCCGGCAGCCATGTTGTCTATGGCTTTGTTGAGTGTTAATTGGATGGGTACTTCATCTAGTTCATTGATTGTGGGTAATTGGTTGATAGCGTTCAGGGCAGAGACTGAGCTTGTGGCATAGAGTTTGGAGTAATGTTTGACCCATCTGTGCATTTGTTCGCGCTTGTCTGTGATAATTTTCCCAGTGGTTGATTTGAGAGGTGCTGACTTGTTTTGGGCATGTCCGACAGCCTTTTGATTCCTTCATAAATCCCTCTTATGTTGCCTGCTAGAGCAGCAAGCTGAATATTCTCATCCAGTATTCGTTGGCACAGATCCGTTCTGTTCTCTGCACAGTGGCTCTAACTTCTTTCAGAGTTAACAGGCTGCATTCGGTAGATTTTGCCTTGTATGTAGCGAGTGCATCTCTCTTTGCTCTGATGACAGGGGCAAGTATAATTAATTTAGAGTCGAACCAATCGTTTTGCTTTGTAAGTTTTCTTCCTAAGATGTCCAGGGAAGTCTTTTGTATGGTGGACTTGAGGTGTTCCCATTTTTCTGTTGCTTTATTTCCAGAAGCACTTTTGTAGTCACCCTCAAAAGATCCTGCAAATTGTATCTGGATATCAGGGTGGCACATATTGCTTACATCTGATTGGGGTCTTCCAGTCTGCTTGGTATGGTGGATTTTTTTAGGGAGAAGATTGATCTTACAACATACCAAGGAGTGATCTGTGTCACAGTCTGCACTGTGATAGGACCTGGTAAGCTTGACAGGTTTTAAGCACTTTTGTCTTACCAAGATTAGTTTAGTTGGTGCCAGTGTTTAGAGTGAGGGTGCCGCCAAGATACTCAGTGCTGTGGTTTAGTCTTGAAATAGGTAATAGTGACACAGAGGGAGTGTAGTGAGCAAACCTCGAGGACCCTTTGTCCATTTTCATTTACTTTTCCGATACTAACGCCCAATACAGCTGTCCCATGCAGAGGTGTCAGATCCAACACGCGCATTGAGGTCGCCGAGGATAGTAACCTGTTCCATATTTGAGAGCAGACGAAAGGTTGTCGTAGAAAATGTCTTTGGACTCTGGTGTGGAACTCAAGGTAGGAGCGTAGGCACTTTGCAAAGTTACGTGTCCAAATGCAAAAAAAAAATTTTTTAACAAAAAATCTAAAACCTTTTGCATAAATGTGTTGAAAATATTGTAAATGGCCACCTCCCCTACTAAAGAGCCTCCCGTTTTTGTTACTATTAATAGTGAATAGTTGTAAAAGTGGTGTATTTTTATGAGTGTTGTTACCGATTGTTGACTTGTAGCTGGTAGACAACTAAACCATTGTATGCATAATAAATCTTAACTAATAAAACTTGAATAATTTTTTTTGTGAACAAAGTAGAACTTTATTTATAATATAGACAAAATCAAGTTTACAAGAGATCAAATAAATGTAGTAGATCTTAATAATAATATTTCTTAACAAAATCTAACTCAATACAATAATACAGCCTTTCAGTTTCACGTTCTGAAGTCATCTCCTAACTACTAAGCTAAGTCGTACATCTAACGACCTTCAAATCCTAGCTCTGGAGACCATTAATACCTTCAAGCCCAGTGCTATTTTTGCATACACTTATGGGTCGGCATCAATAGATTCTGGAAGAGCAGGCTAAGGAGCCTACATCGACTTTCTTGACTTTTACACAGTCAAAATCTTTGGACCATGTGGTAGTGTTTGAAGTTTTGATGCAGAGACCATGGCAATCTGTGAAGCCTTAACAGTCATTGACATTCGACTCGGCGAGGGACATTTGAGGGCAAGACAGATTGTTGTGGTCACTGACTCAAAATCTGTACTACAGGCTTTGCAAAGCCCCGGACCATGGCCCCCCAATATCAACACTGTCATCATGGCTTCACATAACATTAAACAACACTATGGCACCCCTGTAATAATGCAGTGGGTATGCAGTCACATAGGTGTGACTGGCAACAAAATTGCAGACTCTTTGGCCCACCAGGGAGGGCAAATTCCACCCACTGAACAGGCTGTAAGCTCTCATCAAGCCCTGGCTATAATACAAAAAACTGAAATGGAAAAGTGGTTTGAGTGCTGGGACAAGTCCCAAAAAGAAGAGGAAACCGTGCCTCGTATTCTGTTTGACTGCCTCAGACTTGCTGATCTCCGTCTCAACAGGTCTGGGAAACCCAAAATTCTCGACCTGTATGGCGACATTTATGCACTACGCAAGACTGCAGGGTTTGAGCCTCTCAAACCCTCACTCTAATGGAGTTTGATGATGATGATCTCCTAACTAAGACCAAATGATGACAATGCCACCTATGTTGCATCATTCACAACCAATCATTAACCTTGTCCTACCATCACCATAGAAACACCCCCACATCCACTCCATAACACCTTGTTTCAGTTGTTTGATGATTTGTTCTCAGGTGTGTACCCATGAGTAGAGGGCCATATATGGGTCTTAACCCATTGTTTAGTATTATTAAGAATCTTTTTCACTGTATGCTCATTCGGCTTTGCCATTAGGCTTGATATCTGGGACTTGCCGTAATGTGTCTAAAACCCCAGCTTTTAGAGAATTTGAGCTATTCCTCGCAATTGAGGTCCTTGTTCACTAATTACTTCCCTAGGGATGCCATATTGAGCAAATTCATCACCCTCTTGGGGGGGGAGGGTGCAAACAAGTTTTTGTTTGTTCAAAGGAGAGACGCCACTGTTAAATGTTTAAGGAAAAAATGATCACCATAGTAGATATCCCCTCCTACTAGTTCTACTCTCCTGTACTGGCTTCACCTAGAACTTATCTTATCACTTAATTTATTCCATTTTAATGCCTTTTAAAGTCAACAAGTCCACTGTACTAGCCACACATCCAGTCACATTGAATTGATTGACAGATGAAAGAAATGATGATAGACACAGTCAAAATGAGTAAGCAGGATTATGTAGGCCTACCTAGATACCATTACATATTGGTATATTAATTAGAAACTAGTAGATTATCTACATTATAAATCAGTGAATTATAGACACACTAGTTACTACTCACTAGAGATCTAGTACTAGACTCTTGACTAGATCTGGTTCTTTTAATACTTCTTTATCTAGTAGTGTATGGTAGTAATTTTATGTTCTAGTCAAACTATATCTAGACTTTCTTCAAATATTCAACTCTAGATTATACATCTATAATATTTTGTATTATATTGTCATTTTGTCTTGTCTTGATACTTGCTAAATAACATTTAATTCTTGTAAATAAAATTAAATCTCATGAGTATAATTTTTGCTAAATTTAACAAGCGTCTTGATCCTATGGTATTGTGACTAAAACAATGATATATCTTTATTATCCTTAAAGAAATTTGTCTTGCAATTGTGCATTACACATAACAAAACATTATAACGGTAGCAAACAAAATATCCGTTCATACCACATTGTCACTCCAGCATCACATTTGAAGCTGACATGAGAAAGTGGTTTACTGCATTCAATGACTAGACTGTCAAGGGAACAAAAGAGTTCTTGATCACTCCCTTGTATCCTCTCTTTGATATGTTTTGAGAGTTGAAATATTTGTAGTATTTGAACTATTTTTGTCCTCAGTACAAAACACACTCTTGCAGATTCTATTAGTACCACACTTATGTGACACAAAATTGGTGTTGATTGAGATTTTACCCTTTCAAATTCAATCCCCAGCAAAAGTATACAAATCCAAATGATGAAACAGATGGCCCACAAATCATTGTGAAAAATCTCATACATTTATATATGTATAGGTATTGATACAATAAACTGATTATAAGGTAGCACAACTGACTGTATGAAATCATTAACTATGACCAACAATGTACCCCAATAAGTCTTATAGTCTTTTATAAAGACCTTTTCAGAAAACCACAATAATTCTTAAACCTTTCTTGAAATACTCTTTGGAATATTCGTTTCTGAAGGCCAAAGTATCTGCTACACAACTGGTCTAGGTCCTAACGTGAAGGTTTACTAGATATTTAAAATGAATTTTGTAAATGTTCTGACCTACCTAACCATCTTATTTGACTGAATGCTTCATCTATTGTACCATTTGGACTTGTTTCATTCACAAATCCTTTTTTTGTGCACTCTCATATAAGTGCAGTTACCTGGTTGGTCAAGAATCATTCCTATCTTTGCCAATAGTTTGACACTTTTGTTTGCTCTGATTTTGCAATGGGATTTAATCTTACTGCATTATCATAATGTTTCCCTACCTTGATGGAGAGGAGCAGCAAGACCTGACATTTTTGTGTCCTCTTCACTGTAACATTCTTTGCATCAATCAAAATGGTATTTGGTTAGGATTAAGTGAAGAATATGAAATGTAATGAACAGGGTTTGTATTTTGGTTCTGTAACAGTTGGTCCAAATAAGTAATTGCTTTGACCAGTGGATGGTCAAATTTGAAAACTATCCAGCTATATTAACACCCAGTAACAACTGTTTATAGTAGCATAACATCACATAGAATAAAAAAAGTTTTTAAGTAATCAAACTGCTACTACATCAGATTAGTTAGATTCGCTTGGATCTACTGAAAGTTACAGTCTACATTCAGGATTAGATTTACAAGAAATTAAAGAAAAAAATTTTGATCCAACCATGATTGATAGATTATAAGATTATTTAATTAAAATGAAGTCTAATAGTAGGCTAAGCTATTCATTCATCACCAATTATGCAAACTGGTTGGCAAATGCTACATGTGAACGTGGCTCACTAATTTTTGAATAAAAGCAAAGAAATGTGAAAAAGTAATCCGAGATGGTTTTACACGTTTTAAATACATATTTAGCTTTATACATTTAAGATAGGTTGGCTTATAATTTTATTGATTCATATAATTAAAGGTTGATCATTCTTGAATGCTTTGTACTAAATCTTTAAAATAAAAGTTTTAATTTTCTACCATTTTCTTTTTCAGGTTTCTTAAATGACAAACTCAATCAATCTATTTCTTAAGACGAAATCTTGATGACAAATTTTCAGAATAAAATGGAACATGATTCAGCTTCACTTCACATACTTTTAAAGTAAAAATATATAAAACACAATGGCAAGCACCTGCCAGGGAATAGAGTTTGTTATTGATGGTAAAAAGTCAGAAGTAGTCAAGAAAAATTTAGTCAAAATAGAAAAGCTGTTTAGTGTGAACATAGTACTGAAAGATCATTTCCGTTTAAAACAACAATATGATGGTGTGAAACAGTGGATACATATTACTGGACCAGTAAATGATTGTAACAATGCCAAGGTTAGAGTCATTTTTCAAACTCTATTTATACATTGAGTTATGTGATTATTTTATTGTTTAATTTAAAGGATATTATTACGTACATCCTGTGTTTATTCATGTGTTTATCCACTAGTTCATGTTAATAAGATTCTAGTCATCAAATACTTTTCCTGGCTGATTTAGTCAATTAATTCTATGTAAGAAAAAAAATGCGCTTAGAAAGAATAATGTGTATTTATTCTAAGGGTGGATCCAGAACATTCAAGTGTATGCCAATATGTCTATGGGAATTAATGTAGGAATTAAAAAAAAAACCTACACATTATTTAAAGAAAATACGGAAGTAATTTGTTTGCTTATAATCTGTATTTAGCAGCACTAAAGTTGGCCTACATGTTTCTCAGTATCAATAATAAAAGTGTATATATGCATGTGAATTAAGATTCTATCAGATTTTGCTCAATTTTTGTAAAAGTTTACAATTGTCGCTGCTACATCACTTTTTCTAAACAACTTGCATCATCCAAATAGTAATTCGCATGCATACTTTTTTTTTTTAATAGGAACCTTTTCAAGTTTTGTTGCTTCGTTTCATGCATTTCTGAACTAATTTGTAAATGGTAGAAGATACTTCTAGAGCACTGACATTCTGTACCTTAAAAAACAGAACTGCAAGGAATATTGCAGTAATCTTGTGTATAAATGCAGCCACTATTCAGCACACAGGTTTGCAAAGAATCTTTTGATTATGGTGAGGCACTTCTCTTGTGAAAAGAAAAATGATTTCAAAGCAGGACAAATTTGCTTTTTTTTTTTTTTTTTTTTTTCAAATTTTTCTACGAAGGGTGGCACAAAGAATTGTATTGTCATGGCAAACAATTTCACTTTATTATGGGCTCAAAGCATCTGTGAAGGCTGTCCAAAGCTGCTTCTTTACTTTGTTCATTAAATAGGAGCCAAACTATTTGGTTCTTGCTCACTTGTATTTTGGGTTCATACATTTTTAAGTAATTTCAAAGTGTAGTCCATTGATTAAAAACTGTTATTATGGAAAACTGTATGATAGGTCAAAAGTACATTTAGCGGCTCTAAATTGATTTGTGGTGTAAGTATTTAAATGTATGAGAAGTACCTAAATGGAGGCTTACTAGGATTGAATTGAAAATTATGATCTGCATTCAAATGTCTGGTTTTATGTACATGTGCAACAGAACACTGTGATTGACATTTCTAACAAGACGCTCCACTGTGTCGTTGCTTTATCTTTGATGTTTGTAATGTCTAAGAACTTTCTTACCCTCTCATCAACTTGAACAGAAAGGAAAGCCAAGGGAAGGAATACTCTATACTAGAACTGATTAACAGAATCAAGGAACAAACATGCGGAACGACAACACACCAAAAGTCAAAAGAAAACGTGCACACATCAGTTTCTGAGAAGAAGGCAGGATGCTGCTTTGACACAGGACTCTACTAGGCAGCAAACATGAAACAAGCAAGAAGAAAACACCGCAAGGTGTTTCTTTTAAGTTATTTGTCAAAAGATAAAGATACAAAATAAAAATGTGACATTGATCAACATTTTTTTATGAAAGTGGGACATTTTCTGTCCTGCCCGGATAATTTATGAAAAGCGTGACAGACAGCTAAAAGCAGGATATATAGATATCAAAGAATAATATCTGCATGAGAAACTCTGCCTTTTTTCAATCTTTTAAAACTGTTTCATTTTTTTTTTCTTGTCTCTAGAACTATATCATTGCGCTCACGTCTCCGGAATTCTATCAAAGTTTAAAGAGAATGAAGAACCATCCTTTACTTACTCCCAACCAGTTGGATCTTATTGAACAAAGAGCACAGACTGTTTTGGCTTTTGAAGATGGCAGTGACAACCTGAAAATTTATGGCACTGAGTTCTCCGTTGCAGTGGCTCAATCACTGGCAAGTTAAAATAAAGTATAGACTTAAAAGCCTTGATAAATGCTTCAATTACCCACTAAATGTCATTGGTACAATAATAGACCTGCCTAACATTACGCAAAATGCGTATTCGTTACTCAAAATCTCCCAAATCCCAAAAAATGACAGCCAGTAAGCAAATACGAATTTAGCCCGTTGCATTACGCATTTCGCATCCTTTTTTTCCTATCTTAGACTAGCTTACAAGGGGTTACGAAGGTCACGCTAAGCCGTCCTGCGGAGAGAGGGAAAATAGAAAATAGAATTTTTAGATACCTAATCTAGAAAGATCTAGGTAATCAATCTATTTAAATGTACATAAGATGATTTAAATCAACATGAATTATTTCGATGTAGGATTTTTTAAACATTATCTCAATGGAAACAAATAGGAAATTGCTTTGTTTCATATATACGCGTGAATATCCGAGAAATAATTTTGCATTATTTCTAAACTTTGAAAACTAAAGATCATTACTTTTCTAAGACAGAAAAGATTGATTGGGGTGACTCCCCTTAGAGCCTGAAAAAAGAGTTTACGTACATAAAAATCTATATATGTATAGGTCTGTGAATCGATCAGTCACGGATAAGAATTTGTTTCCAGTATAGTTATAATATATAAGTCTATGTTCCAAACTTGCATGTATGGGAATTTCCATTGATGGAATGTTTCTGGAAAAACAAGAATGGGTCCGGACTTAAAGGGAAACTCCAAAGGTTTTTCAAATTTGAGTTATTGACATATTTAAATTCTGCGTGAAAAGTTGTAATAGTTAACATTTGGTAAAACTTTCCATTTACCATTTTGTATTTAAATGCTTAGAAACATTTATTTGTAATAAATTAGTCAGTAAATTTTTGACATAAAAAAAAACGGTATTCTTTGAGATTTATTTTTAAGCTATTTCATTCCCTCAACAATACTGAAAGAGAAACTACATTTTATTTCACTAATCGTATCGCTTCATTCTTACAATAGCTGTTAGGCTTAGTGATGGCCTAGTCCAGATCTATGATACAGTTATATAAATATATATACTTGTATAAATAGATCTAAAAGCATTGGATAACCAACTCAAGAAAAAAAGAAACATTTTCATCTAAGCCTTTCCCTGTCCCAAGAAGTAAATAGATCGTGTGTCTGACTGATTCGAACAAGGCTAGTTGAGATTACATGTAGTCGGTCATGATAAGACAACCAAGCGATAGTGTTTGTTGTGTGTTGAGTGGTCTGGCGAGAAAATACACACTTTCATGGTTAGTCAAGCATGTAAATCTACTTTTAATATGCATTTTTTTCTTTGCATACAAGATCCTAGATCTAACTGCATAGATGAAGATATATTTCTTTTACGAGAATGTAAACTTTGCTCTATGGTCTCCCGTGATACAGAAGTCAATAGATTAAATTAAACGTATTTGTTACGTCACATAGAAACCCGGTGAAAGTCTGACTGTTTTGGATGCGCAGGAAAATTACGTTGGAAAAACATCAATTACTAAGTTATTGTTGCAAATAAAAAAAAAGAATAATATATTCATTATTTGTAAATCAAAACATATATTATATTAAAAATTGTCAAAACCATCAGAGTTTCCCTTTAAGGTGATTTTTTAATTTCATTGGCTATTAACCTAAGAAGACCCACATAAAACACTTTTTTATAAAGGCATGGAAATATGTGTATTTCATAGCCAGCATAGTCCATTAAAGACCAACTGAAGAGGTTTTGGGGTCAAACGCGGAAACCTGTGCAATAGTTTTTTTTAGTTTCATAATGCTTAAAAAAACATACGTACGAAATATTATACATATATTCTTTGTAATTATTTAGATATAAGCAATTTCGTGTGCGTTTTAGGGACTATTAAATTTCACAATCTCAAAGCCATTTGAGATCAGTATCTCCCAGACAACCAAGGTGGATGAAGTCGTTTTTGGGAAACTAGGTGAAATTATTCACTTTATGGCTCAGCGTGTTTCCTTATTCCTTTTTACAGGAATGCCAGTTTCTGAAAACAAAGGCAACTAAAACAGACCAATTTATAAAAGTGGATGTTAGAGTCGGGGAAATTAGGTCAAATCATGCAATTTATAGCTTTGCATGTTACTGTTTGTCTGCTTATTCAAGATCTAGTCAAGCAAACAGCATTTCAGCCCACGCAGTACTGCGCGCTTCAGTTCACGTGTTTCGTTTTAGTCAAGTTACGCAATTTATGGCTTTGTGTGTTACGGTTTCAGGCTTATTCTTGTTTAAGATCTACTGCTTTTCTCAGATCTGTAGTGATGTATGAAGTAGACCTAAATTTGATTAGATAAAGTCTAGATTTAGTAATAGTAGTATTAGAAATTAGACCTATATATAGGTCTTTATATATCTAGACTGGTCCGATCGAGGTGCTGGGCCTCATCATCATTCCTTTGAGTTCCTCATGGAACAAAGGGCCCTGACAAAAACACGCCACTCTCCACGGTCTCTTGCTAGTTTTTTGTTGGTTTCCAAGCTCTTCCCGGTCCTCTCTGCTTCTTCAAGTACACTGCGTCACCATGTTCTTTTTGGTCTTCCTCTGCGTCTTGTTCCCTGGGGGTTCCACTCTAAGGCCTGCCTAGCTCTGTTGCTGGTATCTTTTCTAAGGGTGTGACCAATCCATCTCCACTTCCTCTCTAAGATCTGCACTTCTATATTTTTCTGTCCATTCTCACACAGTTTGGTGTTTTCTATTTTGTCATACCAGTGTATTTTTAGGATATTTCTCAGACATCTGTTGTTGAAGGTCTGTATTTTTTTGTTGTCGCTTCAGTTGTTCTCCGTGTTTCATAACCATACGTAGGACAGCCTTGACATTAGAGTTAAAGATTCTTAGTTTAGTTTTGTTTGAGATGTGAGGAGATTTCCAGGTTGGTTTTAGCTGTGTAAATGTATGACACGCTAGATTTATACGGCGTTTAATGTCTTCATCTGTTCCACCTGATATACTGACTACACTCCCAAGGTATATAAAATTTTCTACTTGGTCTATTGTCTGAGAATCCAGTACTGTCCCCAATTTGTTTATTGTTAACTTTAATTACTTTTGTTTTTTTGGTGGTTTATTTTGAGGCCTACTATTTTTCTACTTTGCTTAAAGCTGTGACCTTTTCTTGCATATCCTGTAGTTTGTGTGATAATAGGGCTATGTCATCAGTGAATTTCAGATCTTCCAGCTTTTGTTTGAGAGTCCATTGGATTCCTTTCCCTGCATTAGAGTAGGCTTCTTTTGTGACCCAATCCAATACTAGAAGGAAAAGGAGTGGTGAAAGAAGACATCCCTGTTTGACTCCTGTTGTGACTGGAAATTCCACTGACAGCTTGCCACAGTGGGTTACTTGGCAGGTGAAGCCATCATAAAGGTTCTTGATTATGGTTACTATTTTATTGGGGATCCCGTAATGTCTCATTACAGTCCAGATAGATTCTCTGTTGACACTATCAAAAGCTTTTTTAAAGTCGACAAAAGTTGCATAGAGAGGAGATTGCCATATGACACATTGTTCTACAATTATTCTGAGTGTTTCTATTTGGTCAGCACAAGATCTCCCTTTTCTGAATCCTGCCTGTTCTTCCCTTAGGTGTTCATCGCATGATCCCTTTATTCTGTTTAGTAGGATTCTGCTGAAAATCTTGCTTGGTACGGTACTGATAAAGTGATGCCTTGCCATTTCTCACAGTGTGATAGATCTCCACTCTTTGGTATTTTTATTAGCAAGCCCTTTTTCCACTCACCAGGAGGTGTTTCTGTTAACCAAATTTTGTTGAATGGTTTGTGTATTTGGTCAACTATTTCACTTCCTCCTTCTTTTAGGACTTCGGTGGTATGTTGTCACTTCCAGCAGCTTTACCTGTCTTCATTTGTTTGAGTGCATTCCTTATTTCTTCTTTTGTTATTTCTTCCATGTTGATGTCTAGTGTTGGTCCTGCATTTTGATCTGTTGGATTTCGTGGTTTAGGTCTATTGAGCACTTGTTGAAAATATTCTTTCCATCTTTCAAGTTGTTCATTTATTGAAGAAAGTAGTTTTCCATATTTGTCTGGACTGGAACATTGCAATTAGCCTTTTTGGTATTGAGAAGTTTGGTGATTTTGTACAGTTGTTTTATATCTCCTTTACCTGCTGCTTCTTCTGCCTGTTCTGCCAGATTATTGTAAAATGATCGTTTGTCCTGTCTGAGCATTTTGGTGACTTTTTGTGAAACTGCTTGGTAGTCTTGTTTGGATTGTTGCTTGTGGTTTCTTGTTTTTGCTAGGTTAACTGCCTGTTTAGCGCATTTCCTCTCTTCGATTAATTTCTATGTCTCATCACTAATCCACTGTTTTTTCTTCTTAGGGTTAAGGCTTAGTACTTCATTGCTTGTTTCAGTAATAATGTCTTTGAAATTTCGCCAAGATTTATCAACGCTTTGTTCGGCCTCATCTAGTTGTAGCACAACAAATCTATTTTGAAGGGATAGTTGGAATTCCTTTTTAATCTGGGTGTTGTGGAGCTTTTCTAGGTCAAATCTTTTTTTTTTGTTTCTTTTTTATTGCTGGCCAGCTTCATTTTTAGTTTGGCAACAACTAGGTGGTGGTCTGAGCCAATGTCTGCTCCTCTTCTGTTTCGTACATCTAGTAATGTAAGCGCTTCTCCAGTTCCGCCGTATGGTAACGTGGTCGATTTGATTCTTTGTTTTATTGTCTGGTGAAACCCATGTCACTTTGCGGCATTTTTTGTGGGGGAAAATGCTGCCTCCTATCAGTAATTCATTAAATGTGCAGAAGTCTGCAAACATTTCTCCATTTTCATTTATGGTGCCAAGTCCATGGGTGCCCATACTTTTCTCTCTCTCTCTGTTGTCACTTCCCACTTTGGCATTCAAGTCTCCCATGACGATCAAAACATCTCTTGTAGGTATTTTGTGCTGGGCCTAGATCTAGAAAAACAAAGTTAAAATTATAGACTCTATCTATACACTTAATAGTGATTATTAACCTAGTCGTCCCTAAATAGGCCCAATATGATGAATTTGGGGGACAAAACATGAACAATGTTGAGCTCGTTCAATGTAGTTATTGTAGTACACGATTATATTTAGCTTGAATCTTGTTAGTCTACATCCCGTACAACACCAGCAAATAGCTTCAACCTTAACCTAGACTTAAAACTAGTCTGATTTAGATCTACTAGATCTAAATTTTTAAAAGCTATTAATCTATAAGGTAAAAATTAGACCTTGCTTATATCTAATTAATTACAAAGAATATATGTATAATATTTCATATGTATGTTTTTTTAAGCATTATGAAACTAAAAAAAAAGTATTACACCGGTTTCCGCGTTTGACCCCAAAACCTCTTCAGTTGATCTTTAAGTGTCATTAAATATAATTTAAACATGATATGATTTGCATTTAATTGTGTTTAATTTATTGCTAATCTTTTATAGACTTAGAGGTGATATTTTAAAAGCTTTAAATTTAAAAAGAATGTAAATCCAAGATGGCTGCCTTACCGTTACAACCAGATTAGTTCTATAAAGGAAAATCTTTTTTTTTTCACATAGCTTCTTGCATGCACAGATTTGCTGTACCAATAAACTTGCCGGTTTTAGCTGTGTGTTAATGTGAATAAATCTTTAAAAAAAAAAGGGCATTTTGTTTTTCTTTTTAATATAAAACAGCCTTTCTCAAAGGGGATGCTACTTGCTGTTTAAAAAAAAAGGGGGGGGGGGCGCAAAGGGTATCTGGAAATTTAGGCATCAGATACTTAGATACCTGATATTTAGGCACCGGAAAATAAGGCACTTTTGACAAGGCGGAAAATTAGGCACTCTTTAATTAGCGACCTTAATTTTGAAGATAATTTTCAAATGTTAACGTTTATTTTATCCTTAGGCTATGGGCTATCGGTGGCGATATAATAAATAGCAAAAGAAAAGCTGACAAAATGGGAAAAAAATGAAAATCATGAGAATGTGTGGAAAAATGACATCACAGGATTCAGGGGAGGGGAGGTAGAGATGATTCTCCGCTCATTGCTTCAGTCCATCACCAGCCCCTATAGGGTTGACTGGTGAGTTTTTAAAATTTTGATTATGCAATCTGTGAGCGCCACTTGATTGCAGAAAGAACTCTAACAAATTAACGAACAGGAAAAACACTATAGTAGTCTTAATCAAAAGCTTTCGAACATTGAGACTTAGTAGTCACAGAAGCTGAAAGAGGCCACTAACACTTGATCACAAATCGACTTTTATGTAGCTGGATAAAAATGTTTATTGCATGGGCATGATATTTCACGTCGCAGAAAAGACTTGATACATTTCGAACCTAGGAGTCTCATAGGATCAACAGGTGGACCCAATTTCTTTTGAGATACTCACCCGTGTAAAGTAGCCTGACTCATTGTTTTATCATAAACTGTCAACATAATCATCATATTAAGAACTTTAAAGATTTTCATCTGTTATAAGCAGAATGAGTATTCTGTTTATAACAGATGAATAGAGACCAATATTCCAAAAATTAATATAGAAATTTTCAACTCATCTGTCATTTCCATAAACTCTTTATTTTTTAAATTTCAAAATATTATATTTTATCGCGATTTCTAGCCATTTTGCAATGTCCAACCATATATATTTTATATAAATATTATAGAACATAAATTTACATATATTGAATATATATGCTTAGGTATAGGTAAAAATTAATTACCACAACAAAAATTTGAAGAAGGTAACACACCTCTACACTCACACAATAGATCAATAGATAAAGGTTGATAATAGAGATTAGTGCTGTTATAAAAAAATGAATACTACTTTAGTTTATTAACATATCTAATTCCTATAAGTAACGCAAGCAAAGCCTCCTCCTCATTCCCATACCAACTGTAAGGAGACAAGTTTCTCCAGACTTCCAATTTAGCACCTATGCTGTTCCATACCCTTGACCCCATTGTGTAGCCTTAAGATTCACTAAGTAACTTTTACGACCAAGTGTACATCTATCTGCGAGAAATCCTCTCCCTTAAGTGGGAGTGTGTGCCCCGCCCCCCCCCCCCCCCCCCCCCCCCCGGCCTAGCCCATTTTTAAAGTACGACCCCTCCCTTTCCCAGAAGCCGAGGGTGATTGCGATTATATGTATCGCCAACACTCCCCGACATAATAAATCTTATTTTATAATACTTTTTAATCTAAAGTATTTACATTAGTAACTAAATATTTACACAAATTGCACCACCATAATTTTAAGAAACTCACCAGTCAACCTTAGGGGTTGGTGATGGGGGGAAGCAATGAAGTGAGAATCATCTCTACCTCCCTCCCCTGAATCCTGTGATGTCTATATTATATGATGACTCGGTAGTCATTTTTTCCACACTTTCTCATGATTGTCATTTTTCCCCATTTGTCAGCTTTTCTTTAGTTAGAATCGTTATAGTGGCTGTTTATTATAACGTCACCGATAGCCCATAGCCTAAGGATAAAATATACGTTAACATTTGAAAATTATTTTCAAAATTAAGGTCGCTAATTAAAGAGTGCCTAATTATCGGTGTCTAATTTTCCGCCTTGTCAAAAAGTGCCTAATTATCCGGTGCCTAAATTTCCGGGTACCTAAATTTCCGGGTTCCTAAACATCCAGTGCCTAAATATCCAGTGCCTAAATTTCCTAAATTCAGGGGCCACACAGCCGACAATGGCAAGTGTTTTGGGAAAGTCACCTAGAGATGTGTAGTTCAGCAGCATTCATGTATGGTAGGTGGTAGTGTTCATTCAGTAACACCTAACTCTGTAGCTGGGGGGGGGGGGGGGGGGGGGGGGGGGGGGAGGGGGGCGAATGAGCGGCTCAGTTTCCCAGAGGAAATAAATCAAACTGATACAATTGTTTGCTTAGCGCCCTCCCCCCACCTGTTTCAGAAGAGATGGAATGAGCAGAATCGTAGGCGTGGCGTGGCCAGTACAGATAAAAACTGGTGAATGGTGAGAGGTGGGGTTAGGTGTGACGTCAGTTACAAGCAGAGAAGGGAAATATTTTTTGGTAAAACTTCGAAGGACACTTTTGAAGAATGTTACACTTATTTTTTGGGTTCAAAATCAAAGTGGTAACCAATCATGCTAGGTCTAGATCTACATCTGTCATCTTCCGAATAGATTGTCTAAATATAGAAACTTTAGAATAGATTGGAGTCTAGTAAATTTAGTTTTAGATTTAGATGTAAATTGTTAAATTAAATGTATATAATTTAGGCAAAGATTCAAATCTTTATACATCTAGAATCTAGATTTGTCCTACATTGCCTAGTCTAGATTACCTAGATTCTAGATCTACTTGCCTTTTCTGGTATCTAGAGTCTAGACCAGAAGTCGCCAGATCTTTATTACTATAGTATTAGATATTATAATAAATTAATGTATTAGTTAGGTAAATTTAGATTTTAGATCTGGTCTCTAGAGCTCTGCACTATGCAACTATTAGTTGTTAGATCTATATAGAGTCTAGTATAGAGATCTAGATTCTAAATTTATTAGTGGCAGTTGTGCTACAGATTTGATTTTGATGGTATATGTATTAATTAAAAAGGATATTGTCTTCTTAAATATATATCCAAATCTAAATATAATATTATTTTGCTTTTAAATTATACATATATATATAATATATATACACACACATATATAATATATATATTTATTTGACAAAAACAGTCGATCGCGCTAGTGTTACACATTCTGGTGCCAAAATACACATTTTGACCATCAGTGTTACACATTTGAACTTTTTTTAGGTAGGCAGGTCTGCAATAACTTTCTTGTGTAATTTATTTCTTAATCCTTTTTATCACATCACAACTCAATAATAATGTTAAATGTTTGTTTTCAGATTGACCATATTATAAAAGAGACTCAGCTCTGCCACATGAATGACTCTGATGAGGTTGACACAGTAGCCAGGGACAGAAATAACTCAGCTCTGAGTACTTTACAGAAACATCAAAATCCTCCATGTAAACTTTTGGCTTTTGATATTTCTTAGACTTATTCCCAGATGAAGCTCTAAGGTCTTCTTGTTAAAATTTGTTTTTTTTATACACTTTTATTTCATTTCGCTTGTTCTTCTGTTGACCCATCTATCTTTTCAGTCCTGTTTAGTTAAAAAAAAAAGTTTTAAAATGTTTAGCCAACAGTATGGATCAAACACACATGCCAGAAATCGTATATAAGTATATAACTGAGAACTTTTATCACTACCCTTCTGATATGGTGAATTCTGAAAAAAAAACTATAAATAAAATTGTGGACACAGCAGTGAGTTAAAAATAGAAATTACTTGCTCCACGCCTTTATTTATGCATTCACTGACTGTTGGGGCACGTAAGACATGAGCTGTTGACCATTTCTCTACATTCCTCTCTGCCTTTTGCCATAACTAGAATCTCTTTTAATGACCGGTCCATCCATTCTAAAGATGTTTTCCCATCGCTTTCCCTGTCTGACACTTCTTCTTTTCTCTGGTACTGTTCTCTACGGAAAGGTCTTGAAGTCCTGAGGACCTTGTGATATGGCCATTCATGCATTTGTTGACAATGGTCAGCAGGTCATGGACATCAGTATTTTAAGTAAAAACTGTGTCAGAAGCTTTAAATACCTCATATCTATTGTTTCATGCGAAGGAACCAAACCTGAATGACTGACCAGAATTGCTCAGTCCACAGCAGCACTTATGAAGCTCAAGACCATCTATGTCTATATAAATGTGGGAAATAATTGAAACTTCTTTGTTTGCTTATAATTTTCAATATTGCTTTCATTCAAATGTCTCTTGTTTTTCCTTCACAGTTTTGTCTGATTCCAAGACAAACTATACCACCTATGCCTCACCATCCGTTTTATCACCAGTAACTCTTGGTGGACAAGAAACTTGTGATGGGGGTCTTAGTGACAGACAATTAACTTTCAGGGACACAATTCCTTTTACAAATGGACATTTCCTCCAGCCTAAAAGTTATGAACGAGGGCAAGCTGACCAGAATCATGCAATCAATCAGGCTGACTCTTTGTGGCAGTTTGCTTTAGATTTACATTATTGTCCTGAAGACATTGAGAGAAGTTTATCACAGTATGATATGAACAACATTGTGAAACCTTCTGACTTCTTAAAGACTCTTGATGAAATCAAATCTAGTCGACACTGTGGTTTGAAACAGGCCAGTGGCGCAACCGCCCAGGCTCAAATTACAATGGCTACCAAAGGTACACATATCCATGTTCCAATTTCAAATGTTGCCAACACTGGCAATAATGTCACTAACACTGGCAATAACATTGACTTAAATGATAGTGTGATTTTTGTTGGCGAAGAGGCTCCAGCTGTTTCAGTGCTGGATGCTGTAATAATTTCTGATGATGAGGCAGACATTGAAATAGACAGCACAGTAGCTTGTACTTCAGGTAGGGTGTTTTATTTATCAATGTTTGACTATATCCACTGTTACTATCCTACTAATTCTTAAAATAGATGCTAGGCTTCTTGTTTTCTTCCAGAAATGTGTTTTAAAAAATGTATGTATCTATGATAGGGTATAACCATGCCTACAATTTTCCACATTTGTATGGAATTTTTTTTTTTTTTTCCCTTTTGAAGTGAACTACCATATTTTAATTAAACATGCATAACTTTTTATTATTTTTTGAATCGGAAAATGTTAAATATTTGTTAAAATGGAATTTCTTATGATTCAAATAGAAAACAAAATTGTCATATTTATCCATATTGTCACACAAATTGATATATTAACAAATTTAAAACACATATATTGGAAATCTTGAGCTTATACATGCTTTATGTCTTTGAAATGACAAAAATTAGATGTTTTTAAATAATACTAATTACTTGGTGTCAGGTTCTTGTTTTCTTGTACTTAATCAAACTATTATTAGATATTTCAAATGGGAATATTTATTTAAAATTAATATTATTTCAATGTGTGTTATTGTTTTTTTATTTTCTGAACTTGTAATATTTTGACCCAAGTTCAGCCTGACAAGCACACCATACACATACAGTTGTATATTAAATTAATAAACTAAGTGTATGATGTTAAATAACAATAAAAATTTATTTCAGTGATATATTTACAAATGAACTGATGTATGATGAATGATAATAATAGTATCAATATCAATAGATATATGTGTAATAATATGTAATCTAAAATGATCCAGTTATTCTCTTTGCGACATATAAATGATCATTATTTGAACAATATCATTACCTTAATATATTCATTACAAGTTGTTCAAATAGACTTCCAACACAACAACTGGTAATCCACATAGATCTAGCCTCTTTGCTATACTGTTCACTGACGACAATTCTAAAAGTTTATAGTTCATACTATAACACCAGGTCTGACCAAGGCAACCCGCAGTCTGGAATCTTGAACCTCAGACTCATGAAAAACCAACTTGAACACCAGACGACAAACTGAGATTAGTGAGATGAAGACCTCAGTCCTGTAGACTGTAGACCTAAAGTTGTACTCTCAATATAGAAAATTGAGACTGGATAAACAAGTCTTGACACCAAGACTTTACACTGAGTCTAACACATAGACTTGTCACCAAGCTAAGATCACTACTTAGACTTGACGCTAAAACTTGAAATAGAGTCTTGAACTGAGACTACGACCAAAACTTAGACTTGTCGTTAAAACCCTATAGAAGATAAAAGAAAGGATTCTTCTAATCATCTAGATCTAGTCTAATTATAGACTTACAAATACGAACGAATTCAAATAGAAAAACTATACAATGAAAAATAAAACTCACCCTAAACAGGGGTCAAGATAATCCAACAAGAAAATGTCCAAGGCAAATGTTAAGGCTATCCAGTAACAATAACCAAGGAGAAATTCAAGAGCTCTCAAGACACATCTATCTGTACCAACATACAAAACAATGGAGAGACTGTACTAGACGATAAATGACGCAAACCACACACACCTAACTTTACATCACTAGAAGTTGTGACAAGCAACAAAAGCTCAGTCCCCTAGTCTACAAAGTAAAATATTAATAGTGTAATGACGTCATCAATATAGTGATCAACCCCGCACTATCAATTAGAGAAATAATTCTACTATACAGTTACATAGATAACTGCGACACTTGGGTATGAAATTGGATTAACTGTTGATGAATGTTTTGCTATTCACAAGAATCAAACACTTTTTCTAACTAAAGTGTAAACGAACTAACTAAAATGGTTTCATTAATTTTTATTAATTCAATATGTATAAATGATGACATTGTAAGCACATAAATTATACTATTTATTGAGATATAGGTTAAAAAGTCCATCAAAATCCTCTGAAAGTGCGTAAACATTACCCAACATAGCCAGCCAAAAAACACTGCCTTTTATATAATCAAAATATTATATTTTTGTGGATATTCCACAGGTTAAAATAAAAAAAGTTAAGGTCCCGCTTTCAGTCTATGTGATCTATGTGGGCAGAAGATGTAAAGTTCATCTGTTTTTATGGACAAAAGTGTCATGTGACCACCCAAATGACTTTTACTTCCCCAACATATGTTAGGTAGCCATTAGAGTTTGGTTCAATCCTAAAAATATTTAATTTCAAAATCCTATTCTTCATTGAGATTCAAACTAGAGAACACTTGACCGAAAAGCAAAGCACTTTACCATTCGGCCACCATGCCCTGCAGCTACTGTAACCTAAGTCTATTGAATTCTTATAAATCAGTAGAAAAAAATTTAAAGGTTCTGAATGACACAACAGTAAGACCTTGGGTTTAATTGGGTTTTTCCATAGTCACGGGACAGTGCATTTAAAAGTTAGAACAGAAATAGGTTACAGAAGATTAATGGAGGAAAGACGAAGAGACTACTTGTAGCAAATAGAAACAGCACAGCATAACACAGCGTAGACTGTGCCTTTATTTGTAAAAAAATTATTTATTTTAAAGGCTGTATTACTTCAATCTATACTGTTTTGTTCTGTTGGAGATTTATTAGATCTACGAACTTGTGAACATCATCTTCATTATATCTACACTCAACTACACTAACAACCACCCAACAGTTCCTTAATTTACAACACAAATCATAACGTACAAACATTCAACTCCTAATCTCATTTACATTCATGCATTCTCTCTAGCAAGGGGAGCTACTGGAGGTGGGCTACTAAATTCACCAAAGAGAGGTAACTCCAAACCATCCTATCCATCACAGAGAGACATTCGAAGACCTACAGTCAATACTTTACAGACAAATGATTCTACTGAGTCAGAGGAAAATACCTGGCCAAAACAGGATTACAGAAAAGACCTTAGATACATTGTCATAGATGGCAGCAATGTGGCTATGGCGTAAGTAGCTTTTTTTTTCTGCTTTGTTTTCTAGCTTGATGTTGCTAATTGCTTCATTTCATAATGCTGTCTTTTCCTTATTATAAGCCTTTTAGTTTAATTTGCTGAGAAGCACTTTGGTTTTCATTTGTCATACACAACATTAACAAAATAGTTTTTTTTTTTTTTCAAGATTCTTAACTACTGTTCACTAAAGAGTATTTATAATTGGGGGAATCCCCCTCCATGAGACTATGGCATTGTAAAATCATTGGTGACTTCCCTTCAGCTTTCAGTTGCTCCTTTCGCTTTAAAATTGTCCATATTATTGACTTTAACATTTGGCTGCGATATTCCACACACTATATACTATGAAATTATTTCCTTTTTCAATTCATTTGTATTCCACTTCCTTTTCATTACCTTGCTCTAAATCTTCTTTGAAGCCATGATTTAGGTCTATGTTATTAAAATAATGCACAAAAAACACTAAATATGAAGGATTTGTATACATAACGATGACCAATCAAAACTGTCTCAAGTGACATGATGCTTGGTTTGACATTCTGATCGGTCGTGTGTGGGTGACGTGGTTGTTTTGTATCCAGATTTTGCCCAGTATTCAGGGCAAAATGCTTTGTTTGTTTACAGAATGATTAATATTGTTATTTTTAGTTTAATGATTTTACATTTTAATCATCTATTTTAAATTTAAATATTATTTGTCTTTAGACTAATTGGTCATTTAGTCATCAGTCATAATTCTGAACACATTGTAGAGAGACAAGGCCGATCTTTTGATTTGAATTCAATTGTGCTGCAAGATAGTTATGAATTAAAGAAATTTAATGAAAGCATAACACAAGTGTCTTTTGATATTTAAATTACTGTCTATTTTCTTGAAAGATAGTTCATTTTAGAAACATTAATTAACAAAACAGGCAGAATTAGATTGATAACCAAATGTTTGAAGCTAGACATGTAATGTTAGGCATTAGGGAATGCTAAGAAAAGTTGTTTAACTAATATTAATTTCTCTCTACTTAAATAGACATGGTGACAATAAATGTTTCTCAGTACGAGGTATTGTTATTGCTGTGAAGTATTTTAAAGATAGAGGCCATGACAGAATCACAGTGTTTGTCCCTGAATCTCGACGTTATGGAGATCCTAGTAAAGGATGGTATAACTCAGATCCCATCAGAGGAAAACAATTATTAGAAAAACTTAACCAGGATGGAATAGTTAAATTTACACCAGCTCGTCGATTGGATGGTGGCAGAATAATAGCAAGTTATGATGACAGGTGGGTGCAGGCTTCTTTGTTATAAAATGATAGCACAGCCTTTCTGGCTTAGTGTTTTTGTCCCAGACCTAAATGCATATATATATATATATATTTACGATCTTCTCTATCAGGCCTTCTGTAAACACCGCTTAACACAACACAGCACATCTAACACAAGAACTAGACAAGAGTTTCAAGTAACAATGTGGCGGTTTAATGACAAATACATCAACAGCCAATAAAACTCTATTGGCTTCACTAACTTCAAATGCTTTAACACAATAGAACTGCCTACGTAATAACACTACAAGTCTCTCTGTCTACTTCTAGACTCGGACAGCTACATTTTCAAGGACTCACTTTGTACCACACATGCCCTTACTGCCTTGCTGTCCTGGACTCAACTGTCCTTTCGTACACATTGTCTCTCAACCGTGAAAGCTTTCGATCACATGACCATAACACAGGTCATATTTGCATGTACTAGCAGCATGGTTCCTTGTTCAACAGTCGTTGACCTGTGTGATTCATCTTAGTCTCGTGTGTCAGTAGGTTAAACACACATTAATTCTATCAGTCCGCCACTGGAGTTAAACAATATATATATATATATATATATTTGACTTGTCTTGGACATGAAGATTTAGTTGTTGTAGTGTATTAACTAATTACTGGTCATGCAACATGCATGCTGGACTCTATAGTTTGGTCTTCTTGATTGTCCTGGGTTCATACCTTGCCATCCTGTCATCCTGCAGGAGATTTTGGACTAGGAAGTAGATTATCTTCTACTTTGAAGTAACACCTGAAACATGACAAACATTTTACAGAAAACTTTTCTCCCTGATCAATGAACTGAATCTAGAAGGTCCATTGAGTGGGCACTTTACCTAATGGATTATAAATACATTTCAAATAAAAGGAATAAGATCTGATCATTTTAAATCAGGTCTACTAAATTCTGATAATTTGAAATCGAGTCTACTAAATCTGTTCCTTTCATTGCAGGTATATTTTAAACCTTGCTGAACAAGAAGATGGAATAATTGTATCTAATGATCAGTTCAGAGATTTGTGCAATGAACGAGCCACATATAAAAAGATTGTACATTCAAAGTAAATGAGTGATTTATGTTTGCTTATCATACAAATTAAATTTTTCTTTAACATAAAACTTAGTGGTGAGTTAGCCTGGTCTTACTTAGCATTAGATTTATAAGACTAGCCTGGTCTTAGCTTTAGATTTATAAGACTAGCCTGGTCTTAGCTTTAGATTTATAAGACTTGAATTATATGAATAATCTCAATTTGTACTTATGAATTTCAGTCTTCTTCAATATGTCTTTGTCGGAGATGCATTTATGCCTCCTGATGATCCACTGGGTCGCAATGGTCCAAAACTTGATGTGTTTCTGAAAAACCCTTCTTACAACAAACCTAATGTATCATTCATGTGAGTAGTTTATTTTTTAATATGATACAAATGATGTAACTTTTATACATTTAGAATGTCAAGTTTATGAATTTGTTTTCTCCAGGCCCTTCAAAGAAGTAAACAGAGTTGACAAGCCTTGGCAGAAACCTATCATCTCAGCTAGTGCTAATACTAATGAAACCAGAAGAAGTCGGGAAGAAACACAACGGTTGTATGAACAGTTGATTCAGGTATTTCCCAACAAAGACCAGTCCCTGCGTGTCTACCAAGTTCTAGAGAACCACTGTACGGAAACAGACCTGGTCAAACTGACCAATTATGTCATGAATGCTCTTTTCTCTAAAGACCATTAACAGGCAGACGGCGCTGTCCATTACCCACCCAACACAAAAAGATGAATATATTGTTCCATTAACTGTCTGAGCTATGTAGCTCATTATGTTTGAATTGGCCAATAATAACCTAAACATCACTGTATGCCTTGCTCAAATGGGATTCTACTTTTATTTGTATCATTGGATGGAGGATTTAGATTTCTCTGAATAGCTGGCAGTAACCTGTACAGGAGAATGTTTTATTTGGTAATAAATGGAGACAACTTTTTTGTATACGAGTGCAATAATTAAATACTTTCCTGTGTTGATGTGCTTCTGCGTCTAGTTACAGGGCTCTGCTTATGTATTGGAAGACTATGTGAAATATGGAGTTTCAATGAAAAACTCATGCAATGAAATAGAAGTATATAGACTGAAGCTAACTATTCCTCTGAATCAACATTCCTTATTTTTAATATGCTTTTTTTAAAATAAAATGATTCCCTTTTCCTAAGCATAAAAAAAAAAAAAAAAAGATTCATTTCAAGAAACCAATTAAAGAATTTGAGGAAATTCTTTTAAAGCATGTTTATAAAAAGTGTGTGAGATGGCTGTTGAAAAATAGAAATATCAATCATCAACTTTATTTTCTGTGATGTCATAACTGTGTATTAAAAAACAAAACAAAAAAAACCAATATAGGCAGCTATAGAATCCTACAATTGTTGGTTGTGCTTGTCATTTCTCTGATATATTTTTAAAACATTTATCAATATTTCATTATAAGATTTACATCTTTTAAATATTTTTTTTCTCAGTTTTAAGATAGTCTAGTTTATAACCTTCAAAAATGTACATATGTTAAAATGATTTTTTTTCTACCACAAATAATCACTTACCTTAAAGCAAACTTGAGCAGATTAGGACTGACTGCTTCACATAAAGACAACAGAGCCGAATCAATGACAATGATCTGCAAGTCTCTAAAATTATTACTGTATACATCTGGTGTGTTGCAATTAAAAAAAAATCAAATGGCATTTTAAAGACTTCATTTTATTTAAATATTTCATTGTTGAGTTCAAGTCATTGTCAAACCTATTCAACATTTCATTCAATAACCAATAAAGAGACATCCACTAATTTTATCAATGAACACATATATTTCTGTGGTAACAAAATGTCTCCACAAGAGTTCAACTTATTCTCTTTATGAAGGATATCTATATATATAGCCTACCAATAGTTTATTGTTCTATTTGTATATTTCCTTATTACTTTGTGAGTTTGTCAAGTTGGATAAGTGGAAAACAGAAAAAGAATTTTTAACACTTTCATTATCTACATTTGTTCTCTTGATTCTTATTGTCTTAATGATTTCAAATAGAATTCAGAAAATACATTAAGTGTAGACACTGTAAAGGCATAGTGAGCATAGCTGGCGCGCGGTTCACGGTATTCCCCCCCCCCCCCCTTTTTTCCCCCCCGTTTTCAACATAAAAAAAAATGTATTACATACTTATAATATCTACAATATAGACCTACACGCATTAGGAATAGTCACTACCTAACTTCGCTTTTACAAAATACTAATACAGTTTTCAGTGCTAAAAAGATCCAAACATACAAGAAAGATAATAATAAATAATAATAATAAGGCTTGTCTTGGAGTCCGAAGAAAAATTAAGAATAATAATTTCACGTGGCCACGCAGTCCAAGCTTCGATCTACATATTTTGCCACATCCAGCACAGACATAACCGTTGTCGATTCAGGTTGTCCTTACCACTTTCTACGTCTGTCCTCTGCAGTGGATTTTCTGTGTAACCTGAAGGAGACAGCCTGGCTACGATGTCTTACTATTAAATCATTTTTAAATGTCATGGAAACGTTAAAACTTGTCATAACCTATCACCGCAATTTCCAAATGAAATTATGTCATCCTCTGGAATTCACATTTGATAATCAACAAATTAAAAACACCAAACGAATAAATATATGGACATTTTATTGGATTCGATCTCTCACCGAGAACAAATGTTGAAAGTCGTTAGGTACCGGTATGTAGATATTGCTTTTACCAACAGAATGTTTTAATCTAAGACTTGTTTTTGGGGATAGGCCTATATATATATATATGTCTCCTTCTGTTTCGGAAGACAATGGATGCGCCCATCGATGAGTCACTGGCTTTAGTTACGTCTTGAGATGGGGCAGAATCTGGAGTGACTGATCAAGCCAATTCTGGAGCGGCAGAGTTTGCCACAGTTCGTACATGTCTATACATCTGTGCTAGGGCTCGCTGACATAGGCCTATATCTATCTATGTGTGTCATGTTATATATATGCTCGTGCAACACTTTGAGACTAAACCTAAGATCACTTATTATCATGTAATTGTCCTAATGTCAGATTACATACCTGATAGTCCACACAAAAATAGGGAAAAGCATTGATTTTAATTAGTGTTATTAATGAATATTTAAATTTAATAGGAGTTATTGTAGCAAAATAAGATACAATCGTTGAAACATTTTTTTATAATTGAAAACATAAAACATCTCTCTTGTTCAACATAAAGATTTAGTGGTTCTTCCAGTAAGAGGAGAGCAACAGGCTTAAAACAATTTTTCTCAAACTTTAAATAGCGACTTATTTCCTCTGAGAGTCTAAACCCAAAAAATTATGTTGGCGCACCCCTCCCCCTCTTTTCCAGCTATAGCGGGTCTGTAAGTTCCGGGGGCCAGTGTTCAAAATTCATTATCTATTTTAAAAGAAGCGATGACTCAATCTTGGTGCAGACGCTGAAAGGAGAGAGAAAAAAAAAAAAAGATTTCACTAAATTTATTTTGTAAACATGGTTATGGTATCTTTTGAACGCGATTAATAGACAAATAGGGATTATAAGTACAATGCAAAAACAAGTTTTTTTAGCGGCCCCCGAAAGGGGAAAAGACGCAATTAGTTTTGTGCGAAATGTCTGTCCGTCTGTTCCGTTTAGATCTCGTAAACTAGAAAAGATATTGAAAATCCGACATCACAATATTTTAGATCATTCAAAGTTCTGATGCAACGGCTACTTTTTTTTTTCCTGAAAGCGAAAAATCTAATTTTTAAAATCAGTTATGCAAGCATTTTTTTTTAAAGAGAAAAAGCTAATTAGTATACATTATAAGTTAGACCTAATTTAAAACGAATAGTAATCTTATAAACTTCATTATTTATAAAATT
Organism: Biomphalaria pfeifferi; assembly: GCA_030265305.1. NCBI lineage: Eukaryota > Metazoa > Mollusca > Gastropoda > Planorbidae > Biomphalaria > Biomphalaria pfeifferi. Next base: position 602,362 of record JASAOG010000174.1, on the reverse strand, counting down.
TTAAAATGTGGAATAAGGTATGATTCGAATAAAAGATTGAGCCTTTTCAAAACAATTACTACATTTATAACACTGTAGTTAGACCAGGAGAGGCTCGGTAAGGCGCTTAGCTTCCGAACCGAGGGTCCCGGGTTCGAATCCTGGTGAAGACAGGGATTTTCAACTTCGGAATCCTTGGGCGCCTCTGAGTCTACCCAGCTCTAATAGATACCTGACATTAGTTGGGGGAAAAGTAAAGGCGGTTGGTCGTTGTACTGGCTACATGACACCCTCGTTAACCGTAGGCCACAAAAACAGATGAACTTTACATCATCTGCCCTATAGACCACAAGGTCTGAAAGGGGAACTAGTTAGGTCAGGTTCACATCTAACTTTGCATTCACTTGCACCCATCCCTTGATCTCCTGCACCATTGGGGCACTACACAAGATCTGTCAACCTTCTTTCTCCATTTTTATCTCTCATTTGTCTTTGATATGATTTCATTTGGATGTTTTTTCTGAAAATATTGAAGCCTGCCTGGGTGGACCACTTCGGGGGCCGATTTTAAGTTTGTGTTTCCACACAAACTGTCTTTGTAACCTTGTTTTTTTTTAAAACCAATTTTGCATCTCCTTTGTAGGTAACCTAGGGGGCGGGGGATGGGGGGCGGCCCAGGGTTTGAGATACGATGGCCTCAAAATTTGAACAACAAACAAAACAAACTAATACTACTGCTAAATGAAACAAAACAAACTAATACTACTAAATGAAACAAAACAAACTAATACTACTGCTAAATGAAATAAGACAAACCAATACTAATGCTAAATGAAATAAGACAAACCAATACTACTGCTAAATGAAACAAAACAAATACTACTGCTAAATGAAACAAAACAAACTAATACTACTACTAAATGAAACAAAATATATTATAGAAAAATTAATATTTAATCATTGTATTGAACGCTGGCATAACAAATTTACTCATGTGCTATTCACTGAATCAGATTTGTTAATAAAAGATGTTTTCACTGAAAACCAGATACTATGCAAATCGTGATTAACACAGTTCGTGTATCCAGCACGGTATTACATCAAGTATATTTCAAATGGAAGTCTCTTCTACAATTAAAATGAGCATGACGGTAATTTAAAATGACTAATTAGATGCATGTGAACATTTTGCTACTTAAAAATACAGTCTTTATAATTTGATTTTTAAAATTTTTTCCAGAAATTCATATTGTTTTCTTTCGGAGTGTGGCGCCCAGCGAATAATGCCCCCCCTTCCCCAACTGCGCCTATGGGTAGGTGCTAATGTCAATGAGTGGGGCCATACATCTACATAATCCATTATATGTGTGTATACTTTGCTCCATTTATATACAGAGCCTCTTGGAGTACAAATTATTTGTGTAAATTTTAAGTTGGTGTTGATTCCTCGAGTTTTTTTTCTGTACTCTTTAGTTTCATACCTTTGAGTTATGTGTGCACTATGTCCTATCTCACTTATTGCTCCCCGACATTTTCTCATTAAATTTTTTATTTTACTTGATTCTATTCATTAGACAGGATGTAAACAGCATCTTTAAAACCAAAATGTAAACAAACAGGATGTAATTGTCTCCCTTATCAAACTAAAAGCAAACTCATAGCCCAACAAAACTTATTTTTCTTTTTATTTCACTCACATCAATTAATTCCATGAGTATATCAAACAAATATCAATTATACAGTATCAAGCATTAGTTCAAGAGCTCTTTCTTTCTGGAGACAAGAATATCTAGTTAAGGATACCAGACATTCTTGTCATTAAGAAATCCTTTGCTTTTGCTCTGTACTATACTTCTGTCACAACATGGTTTATATTAAACTATAAATGTATTGTATACAAAGCCTTTAGCGCCACTTTTGTTAAAATCACCAAGATGAAAAAGTGACTGACATCCATTTTAAGTGGACCAACAAGGAGGAATGTTTCAGTGGTCAACTGACAAACAACATGATGTGACTGTACACAAGGCCCAATTTAATGATAACTATTTCAGAGCCAATGTAATGATTATTATCTCTGAGTACATAACTGGTCCAAGAGATATGTTTGCATTAATAAAGCGAAATTGATTGAGACTAATAATTTTTTTTAAACACATCATTTTCCCACAAAGTTTTTTTTTTTCATAACATCTCTTTTTTTTTTTTTAAAAATGGAATTTTTCAAAGGCTTGCTCTAGTACATATATTATTTAATATTTTATTTGTCATTTAATAAAAATTTAACTAGTAAAATCAAATATATATTGTAAATTCACATCAAAGTGGTACCAATGACAAATGAAATTATATATAACATTTTAATAATCATATTAATATTAAATTATCAAATGCATCACTATTAAACACAATCCAGCTTAAGAAAGCAAAATGAATTTTTCTAAATTCCTTGATGAAGCCAGCTTCGTCAGTTTCATGAATATTAGGCTCAAAGGAAACCTGCTTTATTTTAGAGTTTATTTTTTCAACTGTTATTATACAGTAGGCAACACTAAGTTCCATTTTTAAAAAAAATGGCATTATGTAAAGCAATCTTTTGTCGGGTGAAACTTTTGTAGATGAAAGTAAACCTACAGACTAAAAATTAGTTTGAATAAGTCTCCCATCACCTGTTTTTTTTTTTGCCATTGAAAGATGCCAAAAAAAAAAAAAAAAAAAAAGAAATAATGTCCCTGATTGTGACAGAGAAATATATTGGACATGAATTTGAAATGTAACAAAGATCTAGGTATATTTAGCTCTCAATGTCATTAACTCTTACTAGCTCATTATTAAAATCCATGCAGAGTTCAACATGGCAGACAACATCAGCCTGGAAGACGATAAATATAACAAAGTTGAATGATGAGAAGTTTAGCCCTATACTATGTGAGGGGGCAAGCAATCGCCAGAAGGAAGCACCTCTGGACCCATTGCTTCATGTTCTATATCAATATACATACAGATACTGTGTGCATCTTGAACAAAATTATAAGAATTGAAGAGAATAATAGAATGGAAAATATGAAATACATTGAAATATGGGTAAGAGAGAAATGAATTCTGAATAAGAGTGAAGCCATAAAAAATATTTTATTTGTGCCACAAATATTTTTTGTGTGTATTCCCCAGGTTTTAGAGCCAATAAAGAAAAATACATTCTCAATAAACCTGCCAGTTTATAAATAAAGCTTGTTTCTCTGCTTTTTAGCATATAAGCACCAATTAGTCATGTCAATAAAAAGAATTAAAAAACTCAGATTTATTTTCTTTTAAGCATTTTGATTGTAATTACTTTGTTCAAATGAACTGATCCAGAACATTATATACTGGACAACCTTATAAGACTCCATTCGCAAAAAAAAGTACATAAATTTCACAATATGAAATATATTATTTGCCTATTCAAAAAAAAAAAGAAAACTACCTGCATCCAGGTTTAGAATTTAGGTCCAATAAAGAAATGAACAGCCAAATATTAGGAGCAAAAAAACAAAAACAAATTTATTCATAAAAATAAAAGTATTGAAAAAAACAACAACCCAATGAGTGCAGACTTGTGAGTGTGGGCATTGGGATTTTTGCCATATAAATATTTTTTAAATATTGAAATTCCCAAAACCATATGTATTGTAAAAACTACAAAGCATTTATAGTAAGAAGCTTGACATTCTACTCCAATATCAAAATGGCATCTCTGAAACAACACAGTCAGACTCAACAAGAAAAGAAAACCATCAAATGCTTTACACTAAAAATACACTCATTCTGAACATATTATCAATGATTATATTCTAAATGAAGTTGCTGAGCATTGTATGGCAATAGAATGGCTTAGAAGAAAAAAACAACACAATATCTTGCAATTTGTGAGTTCCACAAACTAAACATAGGATATACTGTTTAAATAATTATGACTTACCATAGATCATATTCCCTTAAAGAACTCCATGAATCACAATACACATTAATCCTTTTTGAGCTTTGTAGTTCATCTATGTTTGGCCTAAAACTATGATACTAAACAAGTTATAGTTTCAATACCATACTATATAATGAGCATCTATGCATTTGCATGACATTAATTTTTTTTCAAGCTATTAAAATTACACATGAATTACTTCCTCTTATTACAAAGCTTATATCAACTCTGTCTGGTAAAAAAGTTTGTACATTTTCTCCCAACACTTAATCTCAGATCAAGCTAATTTTGCACAATTATTTCTTTTATCCTCCCAACACAAGAATCAATACAAAAACTTAACCAATTAGTAAATTAACTTATTGGCAATTAATTATGTTGTTACCTTGAACAAAGGAAAGGAATTTTGTGTGAAAGAAATTTGACTTGACTGATAAGGTGGTATAAGTTGAATTAGTCCCCTTTATTGCTTGTAGAAAGAAAAGTTTGTAAATAATTATAAAACCTATTTTCATAGGCAGCTCTATGGCATAGAGGTTACCATATTGACAATGTAGTTATTCTAGATCTATTTCAAATTTAACTACATGATTGATCCAAACTAATTAATACAACTACACTTAATATAAGCTTTGTTGTTAAAATAGTATTTTTTGGTATTTTTTAAAACCTTGACTTGAACATATATTTAGTCCAAAAAACCTTTAACTCTCCAACCACTTGAAATAAATGTAATAAATACAAAATGTAGCATATCGCAATTAAAGAGTTTAAATTTTAAAGTTAAAATTAATCTACAACTTTAGCTTAAGTTTTTTTTTGCTATTAACAATAACTCATCAATCCTTTCCCCCCTTTATTTGTGACATACTACCAGGAACATAAAGATACTATTATATACAAAAATATTTTTTAACTCCTCATGTTGTCAACAAAGTTTAAGGCAGTTATTGTCAAATGAATTTCATAAAACTCTATGGTTTGTAAGTAATGATGATACCTACAAAACGGAGACTTGAAATCTATAAATATTCCTCAAATCTTTGAAAGGAGGAGAAAAAAAGTTGTAATGAATTTTATGGTCATAAGAGGATTTTTAAAATCTTTGACTTTACGGGTTGTATTACTCACCCTTTAATCAAACCAGGATGAAAGTTGCTAAGTAGGTGTCCTAGATTTTAAAAGGCAGGACTTTAGGTGTCATAATACATACCTTCAAATTAATTTGCATTATTTGCAACGTTAATTGAAATAAAATTTTTAAAAGTCAAAAAAAGGTGATTTCTGTCAGACTATATGACCACATCCTTAATGAGCAACAGGTTTATGTCAAATAATATCCAACATGGTATCAAGTTTGTTGTAGGAGATGACAAGGGCTAGCCTGTATAGATTTTGCTATATGTACATGTCAATGACTGAACAAGCCGTAGAGATTTCAACTATTAATCAATCACAGGGAACAAAGGCTGAAGCACATTAATCCATCAAAACCATCACTATCTATCTCTGTCAAAACTGAAGAGTTCCACCTCATCCTCAGAGCTGTCATTAGCAAAACCTTTCTTTGTTAACATCTTCCTTGCTTCAACAGTGAAATGTCTGTTATGTTTAGACTTCTCATTCACTAGAAAAAAATATTGAGATTCTCAATTATACTCAGAAATTCAATCTTCAAACAGATATATCTTTTGTAAAGGTACAGGGCTTCTTAATAAAGTGTCTTAAAATGCAAAATTGTGTACTATATACTTTACAAATTTTTCTAAATTAAAGCTACAACTTTATAATGTTTACAAGGAAGATAAATATGCATTATCTACGAAACAACCCTTTTTTCTCCTAGAAAAAAAAATTACCTTCCACTGCCAAAACATACAGTAAAGGATAAAGAATAAGACATTCACATAGACCATTTAGCAGTCATCCAAGAATTCTATGATATTTTTATGTTTGATGAACTTAATTAATGATTTATTAGCAAAAATACAATTGAACAGACACAATTGTATATACAAATGAACAGACACAATTGTATATACAAATGAACAGACACAATTGTATTTCATTACAGTGTTTTTTTTTTCTAAGCATAACTCCCCACTGAGTTTCATTGTAAAAATAGAGTTTAGATAGAACATAGGATATATTAAAGATAAATGTTTATCTGTAAAGAACTTACTTTCAATTGCTTTGCTGCAAACATGAACCATAACTCCAACAAAACAAATTACCAGGCCTACTCCATTTATTAAAGTTATCTTATCATTGTTGATAAGGATGGCTAATCCGAGAACACAGATTTCCTGAACAAGAAAATAGTAGCAAAACTTTGAATCGAAAATAAAATAAACCACTAAAACAATTTCATTAAGTTCAATCTTTTGTAAAAGATGCAATAAACTAAGATTAAATAGTATGGGTTACATTTTTAGCGGTCTCTGTAAGGGTAAAAAGTCGCTATTAGGTTTGTCAAAAACAAAAAGAGATATGAAAAATATTATTTCACAATGCAATGCGGCTTGAAAAGTTTAGGTGCAACGGCTACTTTTGGTTTTCTAAAAGCAAACCATTTAATTTATAAAATTAATTATGCAAGCGATTTTTTCATAAAAATACACCAATTCTAAAACTATTATGTAAATGTAAGGGAGGCAATGTACTAGTATGTTAACAAAGAACGACAATTTCTTGTGTATTTTAAGTATCACTAAGTTGAATATATTTATAAAATGTACAAGAAATGTTCACAACAAATATAAATATTGGTTAAAGGTGTTTTTTCTGGTCATCTAGCTGCTAAAATGAAAACATTTATGCTTGTTTATAAAGGCTTGTTTATAAATGCACTTTATATGTAAGTATCAAGCACATTTTTTTAAAATGGACTTTGTATGCAGTGACTTTCGTGCAGTAGCGTAACGCCGCGGCATAATATGGTGCTAAACTAATTCCTTAAAAATTTTAAAATAATCAGATTTTATTTATTTTTTGTTTAGTGCCCCATCAGGATAAAAGCCGCATATTTTTGTGCATTTTGTCTGTTTGTTGGTCTGTCCATCACGTTTAGATTAAAAAAAAAACAATAACACTAAAAGCAAATGAAAATAAAATCTGATTTAGCCTTTAATGTTCCTTCCAAAACATCTCTATAGTTTTAACTATCTATAATAGATTGTTCCGGATGGTTTTGTGAAAACAAATCAATGCCAGCAAGTGTCTGTTTGCTCTTCTGATTTATATTATATTTAATTTCATTGCTTAAACGTTGAAAACACTTGATCAATCATATCTTGTTCCGGTTTTTTAATGTAAATAGCATATAAATGCTAAATGAAAATCTTTATACTGACTTATATTTTATTAACTATAAAGTTGTTCCAGAAATTGTTATATAAAAATAAATTATGTCAAATGATTGTTTGAAATCACATCATTGACTTACAGTACACTTATTTTCTTTGACATCACTATAGTTTATCGATATCAAATCATTACGTATTTTCAACTTAAAACAAATGTAAGTTAAATGACTTTTTTTTCAAAAATATCGACAATAGGTTGTTCAGGATTTTAAAATAAGAAAGTAATTTTCTAGAAATGATTAGTGAAAATCGCTTTTTAGTGGCCCCTGTAAGGGGAAAGGCGCTATTAGGTTTGTTAGACTCATTTTACATATAATTTTCTCGCTGAAACATAGCAAAAGTTTTTTAATCGGTAAAGAATGTTCCGGATTTTGCTTTGAAAAAGAAATTGACCTACATAACATTAATAATCTTAAGAGTGCTAAATCAGAAGTTTAGTTTAGGTAGATCTACATCCTTATCCTAATTCCATTTAAATGAAAATGCCAATAGCTTTTTTGGTAACTGCGCTGGGAAATCAAGCAGACGTTGTCGAAGTACAAGCTCGAAACCTGCTCTTTTATATTATATAATTATTATATATATATATTATTATTATATATATATATATATATTATATAAGTACGAAACAATGGCAAAAGATTATCTAATGTCGCTTGTCTGACATATTGTACATATTCAGTAGTTGTCATGCCGAAATGTGTAATATATCTTTTCATCAATAATTGGCTATTAGATTTTATTAAGTTAACAGCAATGACTGGTCATGCGCTTAGTGGACTGGCCTGATTATTTCAACGGTCCCAGGTTCATAGCTGCTCGCTGCCATCCCCGTTGTTCTGCGGGAGGTTTGATTTATATTATCTTTAACTTAGAAGGAAGATCCGAAACATGTAAAATATTTTACAGAAAAAAAATAATTTTCCAACGCCAAATGAGTTTTTAAAACATAATAACTTTGACAATCAAAGCAAAGTCATGTCTTGAATATTCCTAGCAAATAGGTGGATCCTTAAGTAATCTTGTTTATATTAAGAATAATTTATTAAACTTAAAAAATGCAAAGGCTAGATATATCTTATGCATTCAAACACAAAATATATTTAACATAAAAGGAATATTTCTTTATTTTAAAATACTAAATATAGATAATGTTAAACTTGGAAAAGTATCTACCTTTAAAATACTGGATATAGAGAAAGTTAAACTTGGAAAAGTGTACCTACCTTTAAAATACTAGATATAGATAATGTTAAACTTGATGTATATGAGAGAAGCAGAAATTCACTAAACTCCAGCATGAACCCCAATGCAGCACCTATCAACACATAGCCCACATTTGTCAACAGCACTGACCACAATGAGAAGCGAAAGTATTGATCCGAAGTAGCCATCTCTTGTACTGTAAAATACAAATACAACCTTAATATTCATCTCAGTGGAAAAGCAAAACAAAAAACAAGTAAGATTAACACTGATTTAAAAAAATGTTGCGACTACGAGGACTTTGTTTATTCAATTAAAACAACAACATTCTATAAAAAAAAGAACAAACACACAGTGTCTTCTTTTTGTTTCCTGGTGAACAAGTTTTGCGTTGAAACAGTAAGGAACAAACAAGTTTGTAATTATAGGATGGGAATCATCTAACAAATGTTATCTACAATTTGTTTCCAATTCAAAATGTCTCAATTATTACTACTTGATGTTGGCCCCATTGTTAAGTGTTTCAATCTGTGGATTTATGAAGAAATTGATGGAGTATAAAAGTTCAAAATAAACAACTGTTATAAAATTTTGCCAATGGTTCCATAGTAATAAATGAAATAATTGAAATTTTTTTTTCCCCACAAGCTCTACTAGGTACTATTGTTGTGTAGTGGTTAGGTATCTAGAATATCTTGTCAATAACATAATAACATCAATGTATATTGTTAGACAAAAAACAACAACAACCACCATGAAGTTGGAATTCTTGAGGAGATAATAGCTCTATATAGCGAATACTTTAACAGTGAAAGTTTCATGATATAATTATTTATCATGTAATACTTTTGAAAGTAATTAATGAAAGAATTATTGGTGTATTATTCATGCTATGTACCTCATTCTAAAATGTCTGCTATGTACCTTGAAAACAACTTTTTTCAAAATATTGTTCATGTTAATTTGTTCTAAGTTTCATATTTATCAAAAATAAGATGACAAAAAACATTTAGTAACAATATTTATAATAATTTCTTTCAAAGTATATAGGTACATATAGTTAACAAACTGGATTATTTTATTATTGGTTACAGCCGACTACTCTCTAAATTTCCTTACATTCTATCCCAGCAGACAATGGAAGTAGTGATAAAATCATCCATGGCTGAATATGGTACATCATATCTATTGGATTATGGAGACCTGGAAAACAACAATGACTTCTTTTTAAAATGTAACAGATTCTTTGACCTAATGGAATACAATTAGTTAGAATTAAATGAACAGTTTAAATATTTTACTTTTTGAAAACAAAAATCCAGAAACATTAATTTATCAATGAAATATCAATAGATGATGGTAGACAAATGTCACTGGCTTTCAATGTTAGAGGATGCAGGAATAGTTTGCCAATTAGAGTGAGCAGACTCCATTTGTCACAGCCTAGTTCTGGTTGTAGGCGTGATGACGCGAATGTCTCTGTGTGTTGTACTGGTACTACTATAATATTCTTTGTTTTCTTAACCAAATACTTTCTCACACGCACTAGATTTGCTGGTGCGTGAGAACATTAACATACTGAATGCTACGACCACAACATTTAGAATTATTAATAGACTCTAGGTCAGCAGACATGGATTTTATTACATGTAAATATAATTCACAAAAGATATTGGCAAGTCCAGCCATCAAGAAATATACAGAAAACATAGTACATTAGAATCCAATGGAATACTTTAGATATTACACATGCTCCAAAAATCAACCTTAATATCTATACATTACTACACTGGACAAGATATCCATAATATACCTCTCTCTACGAGAGCCCAAGATCAACTGAGGTGGCCACCTTGTGGTCAGTCCCCGACCAGGAAAAATCTCGTGTTAACTGCACGGAATAGTTCAGTGACTACTAGTCACCAAATATTACAGGGGTTCAAAACTTGTATATGACACCATTGCCTGTCAGTGTTTTCAGATACCTTAAGCAACCAAAAGACTTAAAATAATATTCTTCTTGACTTAATGATTTACAATCAATACATGTTCAAACTTCTAAAGAGGATTCTACAGCCACATAGGAAAATTTTTTTTTCTTCATATAATGATATTGCTCTGTTCATTAGAAACTATGTCAAACATCTGAAAGTTACAAAAATTTCATTACCTATTTCATTCTTTTGAAGAACCATCTGTGCTAGAGTCCAGCGTAGTCCAGACAATACGGAGGCAGTCATGACCAGAACAAAGCCTTTCAAATTAAACTGAGTGGAACGGAATGTAAACAGGAACAGACCCGTAAAGATGAAGAAAACAACAAACAACAGGCTCCAGCGCTAGTAGCCAATAGGAAGAAATAAAAAGTAGTATTGTTATCAGTTGGAACAAAAAATGAGTTACAAAACAACTACGAAATAATGAGTTGAAACTTTTCTGTTACATGTGACATCCGGTGACAATTAGACTTACTGACTGTGAAGACATGATTTATACCTAGAGTTACTGAGCGTAATGTTATGATTTATACCTAGAGTTACTGAGCGTAATGTTATGATTTATACCTAGAGTTACTGAGTATCATGACATGATTTATACCTAGAGTTACTGAGTGTAATGTCATGATTTATACTTAGAGTTACTGAGTGTAATGTCATGATTTATACTTAGAGTTACTGAGTAATGTCATGATTTATACCTAGAGTTACTGAGTGTAATGTCATGATTTATACATAGAGCTACTGAAAGTAATGTCATGATTTATACCTAGAGTTAATGAATGAAATGTCATTATTTATATCTAGCGTTACGAGTGTGATAACATGATTTATACCTAGAGTTACTTGGTGTGATGACATAATTTATACCTAGAGTTACTGAGTGTAATGTTATGATTTATACCTAGAGTTACTGAGTGTGATGACATGATTTATACCTAGAGTTACTGAGTGTAATGTCATGCTTTATACTTAGAGTTACTGAGTGTGATGACATGATTTATATCACTAGAATTATTGAGTGTGCTGGCATGATTTATACCTAGAGTTACTTGGTGTGATAACATGATTTATACCTAGAGTTACTGAGTGTAATGTCATGATTTATACTTAGAGTTACTGAGTAATGTCATGATTTATACCTAGAGTTAATGAATGAAATGTCATGATTTATACCTAGCGTTACAAGTGTGATAACATGCTTTATACCTAGAGTTACTGAGAGTAATGTTATGATTTATACCTAGAGTTACTGAGTGTGATGACATGATTTATACCTAGAGTTACTGAGCATAATGTTATGATTTATACCTAGAGTTACTGAGTGTAATGTCATGATTTATACATAGAGTTACTGAACGTAATGTTATGATTTATACCTAGAGTTACTGAGCGTAATGTTATGATTTATACCTAGAGTTACTGAGCGTAATGTTATGATTTATACCAAGAGTTACTGATTGTGATGACATGATTTATACCTAGAGTTACTGAGCATAATGTTATGATTTATACCTAGAGTTACTGAGTGTAATGTCATGATTTATACTTAGAGTTACTGAGTGTAATGTCATGCTTTATACTTAGAGTTACTGAGTGTGATGACATGATTTATATCACTAGAATTATTGAGTGTGCTGGCATGATTTATACCTAGAGTTACTTGGTGTGATAACATGATTTATACCTAGAGTTACTGAGTGTAATGTCATGATTTATACTTAGAGTTACTGAGTAATGTCATGATTTATACCTAGAGTTAATGAATGAAATGTCATGATTTATACCTAGCGTTACAAGTGTGATAACATGATTTATACCTAGAGTTACTGAGTGTAATGACATGATTTATATCTAGAGTTACTGAGTGTAATGTCATGATTTATACTTAGAGTTACTGAGTGTAATGTTATGATTTATACCTAGAGTTACTGAGTGTGATGACATGATTTATACCTAGAGTTACTGAATGTAATGTCATGATTTATACCTAGAGTTACTGAGTATGATGACATGATTTATACCTAGAGTTACTTGGTGTGATGACATGATTTATACCTAGAGTTACTGAGTGTGATGACATGATTTATATCTAGAGTTACTTGGTGTGATAACATGATTTATACCTAGAGTTACTGAGTGCGATGACATGATTTATATCTAGAGTTACTGAGTGTAATGTCATGATTTATGCCTGGAGTTACTGAGTATGATGACATGATTTATATCTTATATCTAGAGTTACCGAGTGTAATGTCATGATTAATATCACTAGAATTATTGAGTGTGATGACATGATTTATACCTAGAGTTACTGAGGTTTTTTTTCATGATTTATACCTAGAGTTACTAATTTTGCAGACATAATTTATACTTTACGAGTGTGATAACATGATTTATACCTAGAGTTACTTGGTGTGATGACATGATTTATACCTAGAGTTACTGAGTGTGATGACATGATTTATATCTAGAGTTACTGAGTTTTTTTTAATGATTTATACCTAGAGTTACTAATTTTGCTGACATAATTTATACTTTACGAGTGTGATAACATGATTTATACCTAGAGTTACTTGGTGTGATGACATGATTTATACCTAGAGTTACTGAGTGTAATGTCATGATTTATGCCTGGAGTTACTGAGTATGATGACATGATTTATATCTTATATCTAGAGTTACTGAGTGTAATGGCATGATTTATATCACTAGAATTATTGAGTGTGATGACATGATTTATACCTAGAGTTACTGAGGTTTTTTTTCATGATTTATACCTAGAGTTACTAATTTTGCTGACATAATTTATACCTAGAGTTACAGAATTGGATGACATGATTTATACTTTTGTAGAGACAACCTTACATAAAATTAAGGTTGTGTAGCCCAAACACTTTATAAAAAACTTTTTAATTTAGTTTACAGAAATCTTTTGTGGCATTATAATAATCTATCTTACCTACAGATATTTGTCAAGTTTCCTAATTGTATTTGAGAGTATGATTAAATTGGGACAATAACAAATATAGGCTTATTTGTTTATTGAAGAGCTACTTTTGGACATGAATGAAATTGTTCAAGTGTAAAATGAATGCAAGTTGTTAAAGGAGACCACCAGTGAACTCTATAGTTTCTATGATCAACTCAAAATGCTTTTTCATAGATTTCCAGACAGCAATATGTTGGATGGGTGTTTTGGCCACTTTCATACAAAACCATATTCCCCAACATTTAAAGTAATAAAACTGTTCAGTAGTTGTCAATTTTGTCCTAATTGATGGTGTCAGTGTACTTGTGGACAAGTATGGGGGTATTAAATTAAATGTGCACAATGTAAACGTAGTTCAGAAATTAATATTAATCTCCCTGTGGCATTTTTACTTCGAATGAAAAGTGGACAGAAAACCCTCAGTCCAAGCAAAACTAACATTGAATCCACAAAGGTCTATAAGGATGGCCAATGGGCTGGACACATCATGTTTTCAATAGCATAGTTCACATTAGGCAACAATGACATTCTCTATGAAGTACAGTGTTCCAGATAAAAGAGTGTTACACAAAGACAGCACAATTCATCAGATAACTACTTACAAACTTTTCTAGCTTGAACATTAGAGAGAAAAAAAGGATAAAAATGACAGCTGTTGTCTTGGACATTGTGTACCTGAAAAACAACAATGAAAAAAACAATCAATACGGACAAAGAAACAGAGGATATATATCAATGAATCAATACCAAGCAAGGCTATTCACAGCTGATATGCCTGCTTCTACTTAAAGCATGAACTAGGAGAGAAGGATTTTAAATTCAATTTGATCATAAAATAGATAAAATATGGTTATGCCTTCTATAAAACTTATTCATGGTTCTTCATTTAAACATTGGAGAGGAAGAAATAAGTCCTATTATCTATCATCAACTGTTCAACAATGGAGTCAGCACTTCAGTGTTTATCTTTCAAAGGGGATGAGGGTATCTGCAGTATGGTGACACTACATAACAGTTTATTGGGTTGTCTAGATATGGAATACCCCATGCCAATTTGTCCAGAGGTAACAAAAAACAAACAGCTTTCTTATGTTGCTACATTTACATACACTTTGATATGAAAAAAAGAAAGAAGACTCACAAAGAGACAGTGATCATTTCAAAACTCCAGTTAGATAAACCAATATCCAATGAGCTGACACAACCTTAAGAGAAATTTTTTTTTAATGCTTGTCAAAAATGCAAATACAGATAAATTTCCTAACGGTTAATTATTTTATAATTTAATTTGACATTCTTACCTGCTAGAGCAACACGCTTGATGTAATCTGACCAACTGAGTGTGACACGAGGGACCTGATTCTTACATTCTAGGACTTGACGAATCAAAAACGCCAAAATAAATTTGAATATCAAATGACACATGGTGATGGACAGTGCCTGGTGGTTGTGCTGAAACAAAAATTTTAAACATTTACCTTTATATCATTATCCATTCTTAAAACATTCAAAGAAACAAAAGAATCTTAATACATTTAAGTTCAAAATGATCATTGAGTCAAATAAATGTGTTTTAAGAAAAAAAAGAGATTCAAAACTAAGCCACAATAACAAGAGCAAATAAAAGCAATGAACTAAAACCTGGAACAAATGCTGGTTGTAAAAAGTGATGCCAATGGAGAAGCTGTAGTAGAAGAGCACTAGACATATTGTCTTGAGTGACGTCACGAGGAAAACAATGGAACATAGTGAAGATTGGACTCTCTTCTCCTGTTTTATCACTGCAGTTTTCAGATCCTGTAGTCCATGACCATGAGGCTTATCATGGCTGCTTGAACTTTTACGTCTGTTTACATCAAAAAGTTTACTAAATTAACCCTTTTGTTCAAAATAATTTAATAATTAATGCACACATTTTTTAAAACTGAATATAAAAAAAAATTCTTTTAAAACATTTGTTTCTTACTTCTTTAAATGCAATCATAAAAGGATAATAAAAGCTAATAGGAGCACAAATAAAAATAAAGGGTAAGTTGTATTTACACACACATATTACAAAAGCACAGCAAAGCATTAAAGTAAAGAAATAAAAAACCCTCATACAGTCAACACTTGCTAAACTTTCTTCTATTCATCCAAGTCAACTATACGGCATGTAACTCCTGCCCAATTCAAATGTCAGGCTATTTATCTTTAATGTTTCTATGTGCAGACTTGTTTTTCTCTTCTTGAATATTGTTACAAAAGTTAATCTTAAATGAATAGGAAATAAAACATTGTAATACCACTACAAATAAATATTGGGATGGGCTGCCCCTTACCACTCAATAATTCAGGCACTGTTGTTTACAAATGTGCTCTAATACAATGGAAAATTAGTGAAAAGTTTAGCACATCTAGACTGTAAATGATTTTTATCAAATAATATTACAAAAAAGAGTATCAGTTTGCAAGTTGAAATTGGCTAAGTGCTTTAAAAAATGACTTAATGTATCTATCTATATAAATAGACATTTCGATGATGCCTTACCCCATAGAAAGTGTCCTTAACTTGCCTTTCAAAATGCATTGAACATTAAGTTCTATTTTAAAACTTTCTTCAGTTAGGTTTACTCACAAACATTAACTTAACACAAATATTTTGTCTGTGAGTTTGCTTTGCTCTGAATATAGCATATGGGCTGACTAGTGGGCCTGAGCTCCTGGCTGTAATCAAATCAATGCCAATTGCTAAGGTTCAGCTAAAAGCTACAGAAAAAATGAAAGTGTTACTTTTTATACAGAGATGTTAAATGATGTTAAATAGCAGTGAATTGCAGTGAATTGACAATGGATAACTTTGATGAAGTGAAATATATCTAGGGTATTTTGTTGAGATATAAAAACTTGAAATCTGTAAAAGACACATAAACATAATGTTTTAATATTTTTCACAACTTATAGTTCTTAATTCTCATGCTGTTTAATCAACAACAGAGTATTAATATTTTAGAAAAAGCGAAATAAAACAAGCTGCAAATCTAATGGGTTACTAGCTCTAGAAACTACTGTACCAATGATTTTAAATATTTATTGCAAAAGAAAGACATCTCTAATAATATCTCTTGTTTTCAAAATAGTAGTGATAATATATCATACTCATACAATAACGAATTCTATAATTTAATTATTTAATTTAAGGAGCCATATAGAAATATTTATAAATATCTATTACGCATATTTACTTTTCCTAATGAGTTATGTGTTTCACATGTGATGTGACTTGGTTTATGACATAACAAAACAATGTAGGCAATATCATATACAATGTTTAAAGCTGAAGCTAAATAAGACAATTTTTCTGAAGCCAGACAAAGCTTCTAAGTTAATGAAATGTTTGATTTTTTTCATTAAAAAAATAAATAAGCTAAAACAAACAAAAAATTTAAGAAAAGAACACATATAACATAGACTGGTATTACAAGTACAAATATATATATATCATACAAATAGTTGAAATATTTGAATAATAATTAAGAGTAAATTTTAAGATGCTGTTGGTAAATAAACACACAAGTGCATAATAAGTTATTATTATTTGTACAAATTATGTTATTTAAGTGTGTAGCCAATAATATAGCCATAGAGAAAATACACAAAGGTGATAACATTGTAACAATTGTTATCCTCAGTGCCCTCCTGTTTTGAATATGTTATGACAATAAGGAGCTAAAGTGTCACTCATCACTAGGGCTTCAAACCAGAATCAATGTTTAACTTTTATAATATAATATATACTAAGGGCAGAGAAACCACTGCATGACCAGCTGTCTCTATAAAAAAAATCAAAGTCACTATAACTAAACCAAGGAGTATAATCAACATATCTATACATTAACTTTCCTCTTCAGACTTCATCCTGCATGTATCAGTATATTTACAAAAAAAATATTCCAATGTATGTAACATCTTTTACATGTAATAGTGTGATTACACTCATCTCAGTATATGCTTCCTACAAATAATGATGTCATGAAATGCAAAGCTTGTATGTCATCTCAAAAAGTTATATATGCCTATCTTTCAATGGCTCCTGTGGACCCAAGCACAATGAAACCCTTCATGCTATGATCAATACAGCAGGTCTATGAAACTTACACAATGACCAGGCTCTTTTTGATTTCCCCAACAAATTTCAGTTACTTATCAGAGCTAAGAATCCCTGACTAGTAGCCTGAGGAATCAAAACAAGGACTCATGATTCAAGCTCTCTACCAGTAAATTCCATAGATCTTTAAAATTTTCTATAAAAAGTTAATCTTTATAACACAAACATTTTTTTGGCTGATTTAAATAAGCTATATTTATGTTTGTTTAATAAGTTCCTTCAGTAAATGGTGCTTACAGCATCCTAGTCCAAATCTCATACAAGATAAAAAGACTTTAACAATTAGCTATCGTATTCCAACACTAGTTCATACAAGGATTAAAGTGTAGGTAAAGTTATTCAAATTCTAATTGTAATATTTGTAGTAGCTATTATCATTACAAAAAGAAAACTTAGGCCAGTTTATTGTATAAAATTGAATTACTTGATTTTATTGACTGAAATCCACTACATGTAAATTGCTTTTGAACCGAAGTATGGTGTTATCCATACATACCTAAAAAAAAACACTAAATTTTCCCAAATGGTTTCCTGAAAATCCATCCAACACATTAAGATACATACAATCTACCAACTTGAAAATTTAAAATTGTCAGTGATTATTATACTTTTAGTAGGCTTGTGACTATGATAGATTAAAACTAAAGGACTATATTTACTAGGAGAATGGTTGTACAATATTAATAAAGTAAAAATGCTCCATTATGTTCTATAGCCGTTACATAAAAAGTTAGATGATAGAATACAGAATATTTGAAAGGTTTAAACTAATTAAATCTATTTACAAATTACTTAACTAAGACTCATCCTTATTGTTGCACAGGTGAATACTACCAACTAAAATACCATTTGCTAAAATGTGAAAGGTTACTTTCAGTATCATCATTCTGTAGATTTCACCATTAGCCAGACGCACTTTTTTTTCAATGCCTGATTTGAAACAAGAAAATATGAATGAATTTAATTTGGTTTATAGACTAGACTGGATTTAAATATAGAAATATATTTAGAAAAAGGTACAGCTAGTAAGTAGTCAATGTTAGACCTGTTCCTGATCAGACCTCTGTAAACATTCAGTCTGAATTGTCATTACAAGGTGAAGTTCAGTCATGAATCAAAAAGTTTGTGTGAGTAGATACAAAATTTACTGACCTCAGATAACAGTGGACCTGAGAATTTCATGATTATCAGTAATGGATTTGTTAGGTGTATTGTCCTATTCAAGGCAAAGTGGGTGCAAGCAATAATAATAGACATAATTTATTTTCATAATAATGCCACATACAGATAATCTTAAAAATGTTACCCATTTACTAATATGTTGAAGTAAATGAAATTGAGCAAAGAATACATTTAAATAGTTCTACCTAGTGTCAACTGTTGTTACTGGTTATTGTTTCGCAGCACTAGACTGCTGGGACAACTAAACCATTGTAGGTGTTATATATCTTAACTAATAACTTCAAATAACTTTAATAATTTTCTTGTGAACAATACTAAATAGAACTTTATTTATAATATAGACAACATCAACTTGTGATAAATGCAATAAATGTAGTAGACATAATAATATCTTTTAACAAAATCTAACTCACTACAATAACACAACCTTTTAGTCTCATGTTCTGGAGTCGTCTCCCCTAACTAACACCAAAGGACAACAACGCCACCTATGTTGCATCATCCACAACCAATAGTTAACTTCTTCCCACCATCAGCATAGAAACACACAGACACACTCCATAACATCAACAAAAGGGCGAAAATGTTAAAGAAAAGTTTTATTAGCACTATTTGATGTGTATTTTAATTTTGTAGTAACTCCAGTGGCAGACTGAAAGGGTTAATGTGTGTGCAGCCTACTGATTCACACGACTCAGGCCAATCACACAGGTCAATGGGTGTTGATAGACAAGGGACAGTACTGCTAGTTCACGCAAGTAGGACCCGTGCTGTGGTCATGTGATCGAGAGCCTTCATGGACTAGCAACAATGTGTAAGTAAGGTCAGTTGAGTCCAGGACAGAAAGCAATAAGGACTGTGCAGTACTTTGGGAGTCCTCTAGAATGAAACTGTACGAGCAAGAGAGACTTGTAGTGTTTAGTAGGCAGTTCTGTTGTGTAGCAAAGCATTTGAAGTTAGTGTAGCCAATTGTGTTGTATTGGCTGTTGATGTATTTGTCATTAAATCGCCACATTGTTTATTGTAGCTCTTGTTGTCAAGTTCTTGTATTAGATGTGCTGTGTTGTTGAGTAGTGTTTACAGAAGGCCTGACAGAGAAGATCGTAACATTGGTGTCAGAAGTGGGATTTCTTATGGCCTCTGTGAAACTGCTGGATGATCTTGATCTAAAAGAATTGAATCAAGAGCTTTGGTGTCATGGACTGGAATGCTTTGGAAGAAGCAATGAAACTCTTAAAGAATGCCTACGACAAGATGAAGACCCGGACTCGTATCTGTTCAAAGTACTACCAGATATCAGAGAGCTCATGAGCGCCGTGAATGAACAGATGAACTTGTTCCAGGTACAGCTGGGTACGAAGCTGGAAGAGGTAAACGAGCAGGTCTGTACCATGATTAAACAGGTAGGTATCAGTACTTCGATGAACAACTCTGATGAGACGTTTGGTGCCATATTGAACAAGACAGAGGAACAGATGGCTACCATGTCAAGAGGTAAAAACAATTCGATACTCAAAGGAGATGCTGTTGATGGTAGCGCTGTCTATGGCTGTGATAGCAAGCCTTGCAAGATTGGCTCTCATGACAAGAAGCCTGACATTTGTTGTGACAACGCTTAACCCAGATCTAAACATGTCAACGTGATTCCTGCCTTTACCAAACCATTCAACAAGAATAGTGCTGATGTGGCCACCTCACAGGGAGAGTGCAAGCACCGGAAGACTTACCAACAAAGTCTTGACCAAACCGATGTTTGTCCTGATACCAATATCAGCAAGAGAAGCGCTGATGGTGATACAGCAGATGGACTTGTGCACATAGGACGTTACCCATGTGCCCCACAGACAGGTCTTCCAGACAAGCTTGTAGATTATGCCGTGTTTGACAACCTGGCCCTCTGGGAGCCTACGGTGCATATACAAAACACCCATGAAGAAAGCCTGCTGCAGCAACATATTGAACCAACCGTCCTGATGACCACTGCCATGACATTTAGTGCTTCGCTACTTGCCACAAAGCTGCGATCGGCGGCGACTGATAGAAAAGCCAGACAACGTGCGCGACGTCCTCTCAACCAAAGGATGACCAACAGGTCAACGGCTGTCGATAGACAAGGGAAGTACTGCTAGTTCACGCAAGTATGACCCGTGCTGTGATCGACTAGCGACAATGTGTGAGTAAGAACAGGACTAGTGACAATGTGTAAGTAAGAACAGTTGAGTCCAGGACAGTAAGCAATAAGTACGGTGCGGTACCTTGGGAGTCCTCGAGAATGTAACTGTATGAGCAAGAGAGACTTGCAGTGTTTAGTTAGGCAGTTCTGTTAAGTACAAGAAAGCATTTGAAGTTAGTGTAGCCAATTGTGTTGAATTGGCTATCAATGTAATTGTAATTAAAACGCCACATTGTTCATTGAAACTCTTGTTGTCAAGTTCTTGTGTTAGATGTGCTGTGTTGTGTTTAGCAGTGTTTGCAGAAGGCCTGATTGAGAAGATCGTAATAATGTGTTTATGAGATTAGGCCTGGCACTTCTATTGCTATTACATATAATACTAGTAGCAGTTGAAGAACTATGAAATTTCATTAAAAGCTATCTTAAAAACATTATAGAAAATCATATACCAACTAAATTCTTATCAAACAAAATAAATAAATGCTGGTTGAATAATAAATTAAAGAAACTTTGCAAACAGAAAAAAAAACCTATATAGAAAATTTTAAGAAACTAAGGGAGAAACAGTTTATAAAAAGTATATTGAAATTAAACACCTAACCCATAAAGTTAGCACACAGCTGTAGAGTGAATACATAAACAATTTAATATCTAAGGACTACAAAAAAAATATGGTCACACATTATTTCTAAGAAAATGGAAACAATAGGAGTATCACCATTAATAGGAGAAGATAACTTAACACATAATGATAATGAAATTAAAGCTAACATCCTAAATAAATACTTTGCATCAGCATTCTCAGCCCCAGGAGACAAAGACACATTACTTAATTTGAACCAAGTAGACAACATAGTAGGAGATATAGAAGTACAAGAAAAGGAAATCCTAAAATTTTTAGTTAACATTAAACCGAATAAAGCATCTGGACCTGATGGTATTCCAGCTAGATTACTCAAAGAAGTACAATGAGCTAGCACCAGTGTTCAAAATACTTTATAGGGCATCTCTTAACCAGGGCAGAGTACCATGGGACTGGGACTGGAAAGAAGCTAACACCACTCCCCTATTTAAAAAAGGAGAAAAATCTGACCCAGGAAACTACAGTCCAGTTTCGCTTGTTTGTCTTGTCATGACTGACACTAAACGTGACCTAGGCTAGCCTTACACTGACCAGTTTGTTACAATCAGTCAGACACATGATCTATTTGTGGAGATGAAAATGTTACTTTTTTTTTTCTCTAGTTGGTTATCCAAATGATGCCTATTGCTTTTAGAGCAACCATAAAGAGTGACAGTCACGCCAATTCGGCAAGGGCCTGTGTTGTAAATATTACACACGAAAGTCACTGCGAATGTAATCAACCTGAGTGGTCAAGCAATTTTCCATCCTGTTCTGGAAGGCCAGTAGAGACCCTATATAAGAGCGAGTGTGTTAGAGTCAAGAGACATCACGTTATCTCGCAATGTGACTAGTACGAGGCTAAGTCAGAACAGCGATACCATCACAAAAAAAGCACTGTATATAACTGTACCATAGCTATGGACTAGGCCATGACTACGCCTAACAGCCACTGTAAGAATGAAACAATATGACTGGTTAGATCTACATTCGCTTTCAGTATTGTTGAGGAAAGTGACGTATGCCTAAACTAAAACTAAATTACAAAGAACCCCTTTTTTTTGGATGTAAAAAATTTACTGTCTCATTTTTAAATATAGATCTAAAATGCATGTTTCTAAGCATTTACATAAAAAAAAAAAACTATTACAACTTTCTGTGCAGAATTTAAATATAATATGCCAATAACTCAAAATGGAAAAAACCATCACAGTGTTTCCCTTTAATTTTAATATAAATTTTGTATAGAGACTAGATCTAGTTACTAGACCTATCTATGATTACTAGAGTAGATCTTAAATATAATGCTATTAATAAGTGTTAGATATAATACTAGTAACAGTTGATGAACTATGGAATTTCATTAAAAGCTATCTTATACAAAATCATATACCAAATAAATTCTTATCAAACAAAATAAATAAATGCTGGTTGAATAAAAAATTTAACTTTGCAAACAGAAGGAAAACTAGATTTTGAGTAAATTAGAGTATAAGATTTTAAGATAATTGAATTTATTTATAACTAAGAATTTAGCTAACTAAATTGCCTAGCCTAAACCTACTTAGAACTTAAAGACTTAACCTTAACCCAGCGGAGCGCTAGCTGATGTATCATGACAATCATATTATGATAATTATGTACTCAATACTGTGATGTAGACCTGCCTAGACCTAGACTACTCTGACTTTAGAATCTAGAGTGAGTTTAGAGAATATTATATTTACATATTATAGAATCTACTAGATTGTAATTATAGAATAGATCCAACAAAGTCACAATGATTGATATTAATATTCACATATTGCCAAAACTAAAAGTGGCAAATGCCAAAAAATAGTTTGAAAAGACAAAATCATTCAAAATGAAAAGTCACCGAACTTAAAGTTTAAAGTGTATCAAAGTCTAGTAATCTAGATAATATAGAAAAAATATACTTTTAGGATTCTAAGCCAAACTACATCTAGACTATATTAATCTAGATAAGATACAAGTACAGTCTCTAGCTTAGAAACTGTAGATTAGTTATTTAGTAGATTAAGCATATTCTGATATTATTTATTTTATGCTGCTTATATGCATCATCAAAGGCATTCTTTTGCAACAAGAGTAAAAAAAACAACAGTGTAATCACTGAACTATATTATATGTCACTATATCTTTCTTTTTTCCCTAGTGTTTTGTGATTAGAAATATATATATGTCTGTGATATTGTTGTTTTTTTTTTGGAAGTTCAAAGTAGGCTTGGTAAAACATGGCGAACGTAAACAAGTGCAGAAAAGATCATCATCTGAAGAAAACAGAGGATGACAAATATTTGGCCTGCACTCTAAAGCAGTTCTTAGAGTCAAATGTAAGTAATCGACATATAGATCTAGTATGGACTCAAGATCTAGACAGATCATTATCATGTCAATAATGATGGTTGATTATAAATTTTAGATCTAAATCATCTTTTCTAAGACGTCTAGTCTACACTCTACAGCTACACTGTACAGTGATACTCTAACTTCAAGTCTAAGTGACTAATAAAGTGTCACTATCACCAAAGTACTAAAGTAAAAGTCTACGTGAATAATAATAAATTAATAGATAATCAAACCATAATATATTAATTATATTTATTATAGTCAATCTAGTCTAGTAGTAGTAAGCAGATATTTCTATATATATCTATGTAGCTTCTCTGAACAGGGTTCATAAGTCTCCTAGAATCCTAAAATACTCCTAAAAATTGCCAGAATTCTCCTGAAATTTTTACCCAATATTTTTTAAAATATAATTTGTTTATTTCTTGCTAAAATGTGTGTGTGTGGGAGAACAACAGCGTAATGAGGCATGCTGATCACATGACGTTACAGGCTGGCTCGAGACCTCTGTGTCAAAGGTGAAGGCTGGCTGTGTTAATGAGCTGACCAGACCTTTAACTGTTTGTAGCTCTGTTCATCTAGCTTCCTCAGCATTGTCATTCTTTCCTTTCGTTGAGCTACCTAAATCCCACTTCTGACACCAATTGTTGTAACTCTAGGGTAGGCACTCAACATAAAGGCAGACAACTCAACACAGTTTAACAGGAAATAAAGACAGGTGTTTATTCACTAGGACAAACACATAACATTCTTCAACTTCCTCAGAGTCTTGCTACTAATTTACCAGTCCTTTAGACAGCAACCCGCTTCGCTCCAGGTCCCTTCTACAACCTTCAGGCAGCACAAAAGCTGGCTTCTTAGTTTCCAAGCATTCAGACTCTTCACAATCCCTGATGCACTGTTATTCTCTCTCTCTCCTAGTGTCTTCCTGTTTACGTTCACTAGTGCGCACCTCAAGCAATGGTGCAAGGCAGGGTTACAACAATATGTTCATACACCGTACATTTCGTCCATAAAAAAACCTCCTAAAATTTTGTCATTGAAAAGTGCTACTAACCCTGTCTGAATTAGGTACTTCAACATCGCTATTTTTGTACGCCGGAAGTGTGTTTAAAAGCTGGTCCTCATGGTTTCGGTCGCGTCCCCGGTTACCGTCGGAAAAGTGCGTAAAACGTCATTATTTTTTAACCGATCTTCTAGATTTGAGTATTATTTTGTCAGGGAGAAAATGGCGATTTGATTTGAAATTTGATACCAAATTTGACGGGATTGGTTTACTAGATCTTTTTTTTTTTTTTAAGTTTCCAAAATTAGGGTGTGTTCCAGATATGATTACTTTTTTATTTTTGTTTTGTAATTATTTATATTGGTTAGTAATTTGTAGTATCCATATCTTCATAAGAATCATGTGTGATTATTAAGCTTTTTTGGATTGCTCTCTTGGTATATGAATGCCAAAATGACCACCAAATCGAAAGTAGCCATTTTGCTATCAATTCTACTGGAAGTAGTAATAAAATACTTATAAAATATTATTAAAACGAAGTTTCCTTGTTTAGTAATATAGATAACGAAGCAAAAAAAAACTCTTATTAATGTAGTTCTAGATTTTGTTAATAATAGATGTAGAGAAGCAACAGATAATGTAGAAAAATCAAATTTATTATTTTAATCATACACTTGAGTGTAGATCTAGGTCTAATACTTAGATTTATCTATTTTCTAGAATAGGATGAGAGATGCATAGAATGAAATCTAGAATTAGATAAGATAGATATATCTTTAATTGATTTGATATATGCTAGTCTAGTCTATACTTAATTGTCTTAATAAACTAATACTAGTTTCTAGATCTAGAATGTTGATGAGGACTAAATTTAGATCAATTTTTTTATGTGAAATTTAATGGGAGAAAATCTGAGAAACAGCTTTTCAATATATATTATAAATTAGATCTAGGTGTTATATTATAAGTTTGTTTAGATTATGTCTGTATATTTTAAACTTTATAAAAGAGACATTCTGATATCTAATCTTGGCAATTTGACTAATTGTATTGATTTCTATTGCCTCTTGCCTCGCTACCCCCCCCCCCCCCCATATATCCAAATATTTTGTAAATTTTTTTGTAATCTGCATTTTTTTTTTTAAAT
This sequence comes from Biomphalaria pfeifferi, assembly GCA_030265305.1. Lineage (NCBI taxonomy): Eukaryota > Metazoa > Mollusca > Gastropoda > Planorbidae > Biomphalaria > Biomphalaria pfeifferi. Next base: position 576,215 of record JASAOG010000174.1, on the reverse strand, counting down.
AAAAAAAAAGCTCAATATTTTTAAAATGTTTTTGAAGATAACTTTTTCATACTCCAGCTGTTTAAAATCTCCTTTTAATTTTATGATTAAATATTAAGAAATAAAAACAAGTTTTCGTCAATATTTGAAAAAAATCTAGCTGTTCCCGTTGTACAATTTTTAAAAATAAATGTCACAATTTTTAATTGCTTTTTTTCTTTAAAATTATTATTTATTTTTGTAGCAAATAACATGTTTAAAGTTTCTTGAAAATTTGAAATGATAATATTAATAAATAAAAAAGTGTGTGAATAAGTCAAATTCCGACCAAATTCGTCGGTTTCTATTTTTAACTTCGTCTAGCTGTAAAAGTATAAAAGATAGATTTAGATGAAAGATTTGGGGGTTATTAAATGATATAAAGAACATGTAAAGTCTCCTGAAAATTTGAAATGGAAATATTGACAAATAAAAAAGTTGTGCATGAATTAAGTCAAATTTCGACCAAATTTGTCGTCTCTATTTTCAGCTTCACCCGACTGGAAAAGTATGAAAAATCGGTTTAGATGAAAGATTGGGGTCATATTAAGCTTTAAATAACATGCATAAAGTCTTCTGAAAATTTGAACCAAAAATATTGAATAATAAGAAAGATATGCATGCTTTAATAACAAAAAGTCAAAATTCGGGTACCAAAATTTTTTATTGAATACAAAGCCAAAGAAGGAAAAAAAAATAATTACAAAAAACATCAAAACTTTGCTTCTACTTATCATAGAAACATAAATTTGATATTTTTGGTAAATGGGACACCAAGCTCTATTTAATGATATCAATTACAAAACTATATGATCAAAACAATTTTTTTTGTTGATGTGTCTATCTGAATCTATATAACAATAGACTCTACTAGTCTCTAGAGAGTATAGAGTAATGTAGAGTTGGAGTCTTAGACTAGACACAGTTACTGTTATATAATATAAAGGGATGTGAAATAAAAAATTTATCTTTGAAAAAAACTATTTTTTGTTAGTACATCATTAAAGTACTTTAACAGAACCTTCCAATGGTGTATAAATGGACCTCATTCAAGAAATGTAAGAGAGGCATGGGCAAAATGGCGGCGTTGTGATGGCAGAAAATAACAAAATATTTCAAAAGTGAGCACGTTGATTTTCATCCAAACTGCGTTACATAACTTTTTACGGGCTGGCCGTGTCAATAAGCCGACTAGTGATGCGTCTACACCGCCTTTCACCCACTTGTGAAGCGCGACCTCGGGATTGAAGATGGCCTTGGCTCAAGCGAGCATTTCACCTGGCATTATAATGAGTGTTTTTTGCGTAAATCATATAGACTCTAGCTAGAAATAGTATCTAGATTTTGATCTAGTGAAGATAATTCACAACCTAACTTGAAAACTTCGTGCATTTTAGTCAATTGAATGATCTCGATACATCTAAGGTCTAGATTAGTCTAGAAATAGGCCTACGCTAGGTTCTAGATTTATGCTAAATCACTAGAATAATGCCTTGAAAAGTCCGCGAATATTAGTGACTTAAATTAGATCTAGAGTCTAGATTTACAGTAGATTCAGTGAAGATAATTGTCACACATCCGTGAAAACTCCGCGAAATTTGTGACTTAGATCTAAAGTCTTGATTTACCGTAGATTCAGTGAAGATAATTGTCACACAGCCGCGAAAACTCTGCGAATTTAGTGACTTAGATCTAGAGTTTAGATTTACAGTAGATAGGTGAAGATATATCTCACACAACCGTGAAAAGTCCGCGAATTTTAGTGTCTTTAGATCTAGACTCTAGATCAACTGTAGATTTAATGAAAATATTTCGCACACAGCTGTGAAAGCCCGTAAAAGTTATTTCGGTCGTAAAAGACAAGGAAACTACATAGTTGAAAAAGAAATTGTGCTTGAAAAAAAAACGCCAATAGGCCTACCCCCCCCCCCCCCCACCCCCCAATCAAAATATAAAAAATCCAAAAACCATTATTTAGTAAGCAAATGCCAACTAAACATAGAAATAGGCCTGTACGTTACACCCTTTGTTTATGAGGAGGATTTAAGCACAGTTAATAAAACATTACATACACCTAGGAACTAAAAAATGTAGCCTACATTTCCACCACAGGGAAGGCAACTCTAAGAATGTTTCTTATTAAAAAAAAATGGAATAGTAATCATTTGTAATGTTCTTTAATAAATCTTTGAAAAGAAAAATGGTTGTTTGAGGTTTTGGGATGGCAGTCAAGTTGTTACTTCATTAAAAGATACATTACATTTTCTGTGGACATACCAAGCTGATGACATTACTGTTCTGGGTGGGAAGTCGGCAAGATATTTATTAATTCAAAATAGTTTTGTGTGTGTTTTACAATGTGGGACACACACACACATTATATATAATAAGGCTTGTCTTCGAGTCTGAAGAGTAGTGAGCAATAATAATAATAATCAACTTTGACTATTGTTATGTAATATTTTGGCGCAAATTTTATGTCCTGGAATTTAAAATTTCTCCTGGAAAACTCCTTGAATTTCATATTGACTTTGGCGCAGAAACCCTGTATAAAGTTCGTGCATACATGTTTAGTGCACAAAAACTATTTGAATATATGCAAAGCCTGACATGTTTTTTTTTTTTTTTTTTTTGTTCAAAAAATTTAGAATTTTATGTCCTGGAATTTAAAATTTCTCCTGGAAAACTCCTTGAATTCCATATTGACTTTGGCGCAGAAACCCTGTATAAAGTTCGTGCATACATGTTTAGTGCACAAAAACTATTTGAATATATGCAAAGCCTGACATGTTTTTTTTTTTTTTTTTTTTTGTTCAAAAAATTTAGAATTTTATGTCCTGGAATTTAAAATTTCTCCTGGAAAACTCCTTGAATTTCATATTGACTTTGGCGCAGAAACCCTGTATAAAGTTCGTGCATACATGTTTAGTGCACAAAAACTATTTGAATATATGCAAAGCCTGACATGTTTTGTTTTTTTTTTGTTCAAAAAATTTTTCTACACTATCACCAAAACTGTCCATGACCTTTATTTTCTTTGTTAAATGCAGTTTTCCACTTTGTAAGCCCCTTGTTAGACTTACAGTGATAAAACTTGGTAGAATTATGGCCAGGCATGATATCTAATATGAAAAAAAAAATTAACCTTTGTTCTCTATCCTAACTTCTGTGCATCTGTATTGGTGAAAACAAAAAAGTGATATTTTCATTATAAGTAAAAAAACAAACTTTATTAACTTTAAAAAAAAATCCTTATTAAGCATTTTAAAGGCCATTGTCTAAAGTAGTTAATAACACATCTTTAAGCCTCTTATATTCATATAATCCAACCTGTGTAAAAAAAAATGTAATCTCAAGTTTTTAGGTCATTTTCTACTCCACATTTCTGTTTTTTTTTCCCCATACCTATAATATAGATTATAGATCTAGTCACTAACTACTAGTCTAGATATTTGTAATTGTGTCTATTTGAAACAAATTATAGATTTGTAACTAGCAAACTTTTTGTGAGGCTAGTGTGATATATGCCAGTGACAGTAAACAATACTGTTTTACATTTTACAAGTAAAACTCACTTATAACAGGTTATAAGAATTTTAAAACAAAAGAATATATTCTGAATTCAGTATAGAAATATTATAAAGTTCACACATAAAAAAACAACAATAAAATTAGTTTAATTTCTTTTCATCTTTCTGTTGCCATAAAAGTGTTCTTTAAACTAGTTATTTGTGTCTCTGACAGTTTGAGAGCTGTATGATGTGTGATGGTTTCTATGGAGGTAACTTTGGTCAGCCAGTGTGTAGCACTTGCCACCTGTTTCTGTTTTCATCTCACATGAAAGAGGATGGAGAAGAAGGGGAGGATGGGGATAACAGAGTTTATAATCAGGTAATTAACACTTAGACATTGAGCTGCTTAGCACTTATAATCCAGCAATGAACACTTAGATGCTGAGCTGCTTAGCATGAAATTACAAGCTATCTATATTCTTTAGGGAACATTTGATTTAAAAGCTATAATCTATTCTCTTGCAGAAAGTGGATTCTGATGACTCAGGAACTGAGGAACCTGGAGTTGAAACAGACTTTTATGCCAGCAGAGATGTTCAAGAAAGAGAGGTTAGGAAAATCTTTTTCATTGTTTATTTTAGTCTATTTTTACCCTGATGTCACGTATTACAAATTGAATTCTACTTTTAAATGGCTTGTCTAGGGGAACGTGACAATAGAAAAAGGTAGTTGTGTCACTTATCTTAAGTCTGAATTTAATCAGAGACTTACAATGAATAACAAAAAAAAAAATGACACAAGAAATCAGAAGGTAAAATATCAACCTAAATATTAATCATAATATAACTCCATACAAAATGGAAGGTTTGACCAAAACCCTTTTACAAAAATGGCTTGTAAAAATATTACAATACAAGAGTTTGAAAATATAATTACAAATACAAGCAAGGCCTTGAAAAAGAAAAAAATCTTAACTTACACGATCGATTGGTATACCACGCACGGGTCACGCAATGTCTCCGCTATTCTGTCTCACGGCTGTCTCCGTATGTCTGTCCGTCAACGTTACGCGAGCGGTCTTTATATAATCTACCGCGCGTCGATATCTAGTAATTTCTAGAACAGTAAGTCATCAACACCCAGTTCTAGAACGCTCTTCAAAGAGACAGAAGAAAAGAAAAAAAAAACACCCTCCTTTCAACCAGAGGTACACACATAGGTCAAGGACCGGTCACTGTCTGTGTGGCTTGACTCACCGTGAAAAATAAAAAAAAAAACTTATTACACAAGGGGCAGACAACCTACAGGTCAAGAGAAAAAAATAGTATCTAGGTAACAATGCCTAGATACGTAACACCTCCCTCCTAAAAATAAAAAGTTTACATTTCCACGAAATGGAAATCTTTTTAGAACAATTACAAAAATGATATTTACATTACAGAATGGATTTATCATGATATATATAAAAAAAAATATACATCAAAATACTTTTTACAATCTAGATAAGGCATCGGCGATAACATTTTCGCTGCCTTTTATGTGTTTAAGATCTAGGTTGTACTCTTGTAAAAATAAACTCCACCTGAGAAGTCGTTGGTTCTTGCCAGACATTTTGTGGATAAATGTAAGGGGATTGTGGTCAGTAAATACAACCAGTGGCCATCTGGACCCACTGATATAAAAATCAAAGTGTTGTATAGAAAGAATCAACCCAAGACATTCTTTTTCCACAGTAGAATAATTTCTTTGATGTCTATTAAATTTCTTGGAAAAGAAACAAATAGGGTGCTCTACTTGGAAATTATCTTCTTGGTAAAGGACTGACCCAACACCTGTGTCACTGGCGTCAATAGCTAACCTAAAAGGTTTTCCGAAATCAGGAGCCATCAAAATGGGGGAGCTAGATAATATCTGCTTAATTTGGTTAAAGGCTTTCTGACATTCATCCGTCCAAGTAAATCGGACGTTCTTTCTCAGGAGGTTTGTTAAAGGACTGGCAATGACAGAAAAATTTTCGCAAAATTTTCTATAATATCCAGACATTCCCAAAAATCTTCGGAGTTGTTTCCGATCAGCAGGAATAGGGAAAGCTTGGATAGCTTCTACTTTGGCCATTACAGGTTTCACCTGGCCTTGTCCTACAATATGGCCTAAGTATTGGATGGAAGCCTGGCAAAAATCACTCTTACTCAGGTTTACAGTAATTTTTGCATGTAAAAGTTTAGTAAAAAGACAATGCAGTTGTTTACAATGGCTAGAAAAATCTTGGCTAAAAATTACTACATCGTCTATGTATGCGTGGCAATTCTCCATGTCAGCAAGCAGGGCATTTATCATTCTCTGGAAAGTGGCAGGAGCATTCTTCATGCCAAATGGCATCACTTTGTATTGGTACAGACCATCAGGGGTGACAAAGGCGGAGATTTCCTTTGCCCTATCAGTCAGGGGAACCTGCCAATAACCTGAAAGTAGGTCTATTTTGGTGATGTACTTAGCGTCACCAATACGATCTATGAGATCGTCTATCCTAGGGATAGGAAACGAATCGGTCTTTGTTACAGCATTTACCTTACGGTAGTCTGTACAAAAACGATAAGTCTTGTCCTGTTTAGGTATCAAGACACATGGGGAGCTCCAGCTACTGGAACTTGGTTCAATGAGGTCATTTTCAAGCATATACTTGATTTCTGACCTAAGTATGGCAAGTTTTTCAGGGTTGACCCTGTAAGGATGCTGCTTGACTGGAGTAGCCTCGCCAACATCTACATCATGCATTATAACATTAGTCTGTTTTGGTACATCAGAAAAAATGTCATTAAATTCATTAATGAGTTTCATGATAACTGGCCTTTCTGTCGAAGACAGATGAGACAGTTTTACATCCAAATTCTGTAATACAAAAGAATTAGGTATTTTGTATTGTCCAAATTTCTCCTTTACAATATCATCATCAATAGGAGAAACATGGCTATTTGAACAACTTTTGACTGTATTTAAAACACAATTACTCTTCTCTGAGTGATCTGGCCGAGATACATAAGGCTTCAGCATGTTTATATGACATAGCTGAGTCTTTTTCCTACAGTCAGGAGTTTTGATTGTGTAATTGAGGTCACTAATTTTGGTCTCAATTTCATAGGGACCAAAATATCTGGCTTGCAAGGGTTGACCTGGTATGGGCAAAAATACAATCACCTTATCCCCGGGAGAAAATTCTCTAACACGGGCCTTTCTATCATACCAGCGTTTCATGCTGGATTGGGTGTTTTGTAAGTTATTTTTGGCCAGAACACAAGCATCATAAAGTCTAGTTTTAAACTTACTTACATAGTCTAAAAGTCCTTCAGTGGCTGTTGGTGACAACAAAGTCTCTTTTATACATTTCAAGGGACCGCGCACCGAATGGCCAAAGACTAAGTCAAAAGGGCTGAATCCCAACGATTCCTGGACGGATTCACGGGTTGCAAACAGCAGCATGTGGATTCCTTCGTCCCAGTCTTTTTCGTGCTCAAAGCAATAGGTTCGGATCATGTTCTTGAGAGTCTGATGGAATCGCTCAAGAGCGCCTTGCGACTCGGCATGATACGCACTCGACATGCAGTGTTTGATGCCCAACTGAGTCATGACTTGCTTGAAAAGATTGGCCGTGAAATTCGTTCCTTGGTCCGATTGGATGGACTTTGGTAGACCAAATAGAGTAAAGAACTTGATTAAGGCCTTTACAATGTTCGATGCTTTTATGTTCCTTAGAGGAATAGCCTCAGGAAAACGAGTTGAAGCACACATAATGGTCAATAGGTATTGGTTGCCAGCTTTTGTCCTTGGGAGAGGACCAACACAGTCAATAAGTACTCTGCTGAAAGGTTCTTCAAAGGCTGGAATCGGCTTCAGAGGAGCAACAGGGATCTTTTGATTTGGCTTGCCAACCATCTGACAGGCATGACAGGATCGGCAGTACTGGATGACATCTTTCTTCAAACGTGGCCAGAAGAAGTGTGACATAATCTTGTGGTATGTCTTGTGGATGCCGAGATGACCTGACATTGGTGTGTCATGAGCCAGATTCATGATGTACGCTCGGTATCTTTCTGGTAACACGGTTTGATGGCATATTCTCCATTCTTCTTCGTTGGATGCGTCTGGAGGTTTCCATTTCCTGAAGAGCATATCATCTTGGATGTAGTAGCACGTTGATGCTAGCTCTGCCTCTTGTGATGTCATTGCGGTTTCTCAAAGTTTGGCGAGCTCTGGATCCTTCTTTTGGTCCTCAATCAACTGTTTTCGAGTTGATGCCGGCTTTTCAGAATTTGGCGTTGGTTCTTCTTCAAGAGAAGCAAAGAATGTGGTGCTCAAGTCCACATCATCGTGGTTACTGTTGGCCTTGATGACGTTCTCTTCTTGAGATGCTTTCAACCTCATTGCCCTTGTTACTGCACACGCTGGATATAACTCTAGGTCTTCCTCGGGTGTGGCAGATAAGTCGGGTGTTTGAGTGACGATGGGTTCGGCTATCACCTTTCCACCTGCTAAGTCATTGCCTAACAGCAACGAGATGCCTTCCAATGGTAATGTTGGTCGGACACCTACAACAACCGGTCCAGTAATGAGATTTGACTTTATGTCGATTAGATGTAGAGGCACATCTATACATCCAAGCTCTACGCCTCGTAACAGGATGCTCTTCCCAGTCGATGATGATTTTGACAAGGGCAAGATACCCTCTAAAAGTAGCGATTGTGAGGCACCTGTGTCTCTCAAAATGGTGATAGGTCGTAGACTGGTAGAATCACCGGGTAGTGATACGAATCCTTCCGAAATGAAAGGCTTAAAATCCTCTAATAAAACATCAATTTTGGTTGATGCAGACTGGACTTGGGTCGAACTCTCGCTGGAGTCATTGACATCTCTAGGAGACGCAGTGGAGAAACTCTTTCTTGAGTCAGTAGAACATCTTTTGGATGTATTTGGAGAACTCTTGATGGAGTCATTAGAACATCGGGGTGATGTCTTATGGGAACTCTGGATAGAGTCATTGGAACATCGGGGTGATGTATTATGGGAACTCTGGATAGAGTCATTGGAACATCGGGGTGATGTATTATGGGAACTCTGGATAGAGTCATTGGAACATCGGGGTGATGTATTATGGGAACTCTGGATAGAGTCATTGGAACATCGGGGTGATGTATTATGGGAACTCTGGATAGAGTCATTGGAACATCGGGGTGATGTATTATGGGAACTCTGGATAGAGTCATTGGAACATCGGCTTGATGTATTTGAAAAACTCTTGGTTGAGTCATTGGAACATCGGCTTGATGTATTTGAAAAACTCTTGTTTGAGTCATTGGAACATCGGCTTGATGTATTTGAAAAACTCTTGTTTGAGTCATTGGAACATCGTGGAGACATTTTCGGAGAGTCTTGTACAGTCAATACATTTGAAACAGGTGGAGTCGAGGTATTCTTGATATGACTTGATGATGAGGGAGTAAACCTCGCCGACCACTGTACTGTGCAAGCGCTGACTTTTGAAGGAGCTTTTTCGTTTCTCTTCCTCAATTTCCAGCAATCGTCAATTTTATGGCCTTCTCGTTTGCAGTAGGAACAAGTAACTTTACTTGTAGTAGGTTTTCTGTCATTTGTACTGCTGTTCTTGATGGAGTTGCTAGCAGTGGACTCAGGCTGTTTGACTTGTTTTGGCTTGACATCCGTCGTATACTTGGCAAATTGATGTGATATTATATAATCGTCTGCCAACACTGCAGCCTTGTGCACATCTTCCTCGCCACGATCAGCTATATGCGTACGGACGTCCAGCCGCACACAACTCTTGAACTCTTCCATCAGCATTAGGTTCTTGAATTTTGCAAAGTCGGTGCCGATTTCCCTGGAAGTGAGCCATTTCTCAAAGCGTCGCTCCTTTTCCCGCAGGAATTCTACATGGGTTTGGCCATCCGATTTGCGACAATCCCTGAACTGCTTTCGGTAAGCTTCCGGAACAAGCTCATATGCCTTAAGAATTAAGGCCTTAACAACATTATAATCTTTTTGTTGTTCAATGGTCAAAGAACAAAATACCTCTGCAGCTCTACCAGTCAAAACTGTTTGCAGCAAAGTGGGCCACAAAGTTTCAGGTACATTAAAATTTTTCACAGCAAGTTCAAATTGTGGAAAATAATTGTCAATTGTGGCTTCATTAAAGCGTGGAATTATTTTCAAAAATTTTGTTGCTTCAGCAGTATGACTGGCAGGGGAAGAATCTGGTCTTACATTAGCAGCTAACTCTAATTTTTTAAACTCTATTTGTAATTTCATTTCCATTTCTTTCTGCTCTCTAGCCGCTGCAAGCTCTAATTCTTTTTGTTTAATTTCTCTCTGCTCTCTAGCCGCTGCAAGCTCTAATTCTTTTTGTTTAATTTCTTTCTGCTCTCTAGCCGCTGCAAGCTCTAATTCTTTCTGGGCTTCTATTTCCATCTGTTTTAATTTTATCTGAAGTTCTAAATCTGATTTACCCTCATCGGGTCTAAGGGTCTCTAAAAGGTCTTCAGAAAACACTTCCTCGTCTACATAATGGATTACAATGTTATCTCTGATTTCTTGTTTAAGGGCATTTGATTTTATTTTTAACCCTAACTGTTTAGAAATAAGGACCAGTTCCTTCCTAGTACAAGCATCAAGCTCTTCCACAGAGGGATTTGCAAGAAAAACCTGAATATCCATGACTAACTAACAACTATTACAAGCAAAAAAAATGTATACAATGTAAATATACAGTACAAAATCAGTACAACAAAAAACCTTAAGAGAGTTTGGTCAATACTATTGATACTTTACTTCCGACTCTTTGACACAAAAAATTTTTTTGTTAAAGTCAACTTCGCCTTTACAAAATTACTCAAGTAAGACGAAAATAGGTTCAGAAAAATATCCGGGACGAAAGCCCCCAAACTTCTTTTGTCACGTATTACAAATTGAATTCTACTTTTAAATGGCTTGTCTAGGGGAACGTGACAATAGAAAAAGGTAGTTGTGTCACTTATCTTAAGTCTGAATTTAATCAGAGACTTACAATGAATAACAAAAAAAAAAATGACACAAGAAATCAGAAGGTAAAATATCAACCTAAATATTAATCATAATATAACTCCATACAAAATGGAAGGTTTGACCAAAACCCTTTTACAAAAATGGCTTGTAAAAATATTACAATACAAGAGTTTGAAAATATAATTACAAATACAAGCAAGGCCTTGAAAAAGAAAAAAATCTTAACTTACACGATCGATTGGTATACCACGCACGGGTCACGCAATGTCTCCGCTATTCTGTCTCACGGCTGTCTCCGTATGTCTGTCCGTCAACGTTACGCGAGCGGTCTTTATATAATCTACCGCGCGTCGATATCTAGTAATTTCTAGAACAGTAAGTCATCAACACCCAGTTCTAGAACGCTCTTCAAAGAGACAGAAGAAAAGAAAAAAAAAACACCCTCCTTTCAACCAGAGGTACACACATAGGTCAAGGACCGGTTACTGTCTGTGTGGCTTGACTCACCGTGAAAAATAAAAAAAACAACTTATTACACAAGGGGCAGACAACCTACAGGTCAAGAGAAAAAAATAGTATCTAGGTAACAATGCCTAGATACGTAACACTGAGTTTTAAAAATAAAATATAAAAATACTGAGTAGATTGAGATGAGGTGAAAACAAACCAGGATAAATGTTGATGCAACTATAATTTGTATATTTTCTTTCTAATAACTAGGTGTGTCAATTAGCCAGAAGACCAGCCCGGCATAAGCCTGATAAATTAGCTGAGCGAATCAATGCATTGACTATTCCACGAGAAGTTGACAGAATTCCTCCAGGACTAATAGAATCACTACCACCTGAAGGTAATTTGTTGTATAAATTTTAAATTTAGCACTATTATAGAAGCTTTAAAATTATTATTTTTTTGTTTACGATCACTTTAAGTTGCATTTTTTGATATTAGCGCAAAAGGCTGCGGTTAAGCCTTTGATTTGCAGTTGAACATGAGGCATTGTCTTTGATTCTGAAGTGCAGTATATCATATGAACATGCAAACCCATTTGTGACCTGCATATTTGTCAAATCTGATACAAAAAAAAACTTTATCCGCTAGGGGTTTATATAAGTTTTCTTATCTTCTGTCTTTCAAACTACATTTCCATTTACTAAGAAAGGTTTTCAGACTGTTACATCAAGCATTTTGTATTAGTATAGTTACTTTTATTATTTGATAAATAAATACATTTGTATCTGTAGTCCTGCTGCTAGTGTTTAAAAATTTGGATGACATCTCTCTTTGGGTTGCTGGAAACGTTTGCACTCGGTGGCGCCAAATTTTGGATGGGGAGATAACTCAATCCAAGTGGAAGCACTTCATACAACTTCGCTGGCCATTGTTTCAACTTCAATACAAAGTCCACTGCTGGAAAACTATTTACACACAGTTGTAAGTAATGGAAGCATTTACGATCATGTGCAATTTTCTTTAAGAAAATGTTAACTGATGTAAAATCAGAGGCTAAAAGTTTGTATCACAAATGTTAACATGACATCCAATTATAGCTGTTCTAGTTTCTTGTTAACCGTTCAAAGGTAGAATTTACTAAGGCCTGATCTTGCTAATGCATTTTTACTATATAAACAGAGTTTATAGCACTCCTAAAATATCAAAAAATGAAAAGTCTCCTAAAAGTCTCCTTAACTTTGCCAGAGTTCCCCTAAAATTTTGTTCACTCTCAAAAATTGTTTTTCCAAATGGTTGTTTCCTACCATTGTTTCAAGTTAAGACGCTATAGATCTACTCTGTACTTAGAGCAATTACCAGCCTAGCATGTACGCTACTGCCCTCAAGGTCCTCCCTAACCTTTGCCTAAAACCCACTTGTTGCACATAACCTAGGAAAGTCCATAAATTTTAGTGACTTAGATCTAGATCTAGCTAGAGTCTATACAATGTTTTCAATAATCTTGACACCACTCTGTTCTCCTAACCATCATACTATCAAGAGTCAACTGTAATCAATTTTTTTTTCTGTAAAACATAATCCACTGCTTTATTTTGTTGTTTTTAATAATGATCTATAATAGTTGGTCTCGTATCTTGCCTAGGATAATTGTTTAAGTCTTTATGGTTAGCTTCAGATGAACTAATACATTTGCTGATTGATTTTGAACTGTTTTTGTTAAAATTTTTATTTTCTAGATTACTGAGCTCTCCTTGTCGTTACTGTCTTGAAAGCATGATGCTCCAGGTATGTCTTTGAAGTACACAATTTTATTGTCTTAGCTTCTCAGTGAAATAAGGTTATATTAGCTTCTCAGTGAAATAAGGTTATATTAGCTTCTCAGTGAAATAAGGTTATATTCATGAGACCTAGCAGTCTATAGAGAAAATATAAAACTCATTTATTTCTATTTGTTTATTGGTTAACAAAGTGTCACATGTCTAGCACAATCACTTTCTGCAACTTATGTCTAGCACAAATGAAAGAGAAGTCATGAGTGCCTTAAAATCTTCAGTTGTCTTCAAACTTCAGTTCACCAGTTCAGAAGCTAAATACTTGAGTTTGAGATGGTTAATATCATTTATATCAGACTGTAACAACAATTTTTTTGTTTTTTAGAGTACACCTCCCATTGAAGAAAATTCTTGGAGGCACCGGAGGTTACGAAGTGAGTTGAAGACACTAAAAAGTGACCCACCTGAGGGAATACAGGCCACTCCCTTAGACCGTCACTGTTGCCATTGGCAGGCATCTATCACAGGACCCCAAGGCAGCCCATATGAAGGTGGACTGTTTCTGTTGTACTTACAGATTCCACAGAGGTAATTTCTTTTCCTTGCCACCTCTCAGGGTGGTGTTGCCTTCCTTGACAAACCATAGAGTATTATTAGTCCCTCTACCAAACAAGCTATAAGGCAGACAGGAAAGAAGCTGCTATGAAGTTCATCTATTACAGTAGAATAATAATTTTTTCAACATAACCATTGACACTTGTGTGTTTCAGTCAACAGAGTTTTCCCCAGAATAGGTTTTTATATAGAACATAATCATATTGTTTTAAATTTATAATTAATATCTTTCCTACTAAATCTCACTGCAACTATTGCAAACAAATAGTATTTATTGCATGTCTTTAAGTAATGGGATAGAATTTTTTTTATTTTCCTGAGCCATTTGTAACATTTTTTACCAACTTCATGCTATTTTTTTTCCTTAGTTATCCGATGAGGCCTCCAAAGGTTAGGTTCATTACCAAAATATTCCATCCTAATATTTCTCGTCATGGGGATGTGGGGCTGGACTCCATCCATCACAACTGGAGCTTGGCACTGACCATCTCAAAAGTACTGATCAGCATCCAGTCATTGTTAACTGATCCTTACTGCAACATTTGCATGGAGCCAGCCATTGGCAAACTTTTCAAGCAAAATCGGACACAATTTGACCGGATGGCTCGACTCTGTACCTGGAAATTTGCAATGCATGATTATGTTATGGCTTTTCCAATAGATCCAAATGGTGTCTAGAGTAAAACCTCACACAATCCAGTTACAAGGTCAAGGTTTTAAAACGTCATTGACTTTCTTGAAGGACATTGTATTTCATTGTTTGAGTCTCACTATTGTTTTAAACCGGTTTTGTTTTAGAGAAACAATTTCTTACAGAGATATGGATCTTTAACTGGATTATTATGATATGTTTCTCCAATGTTCAAGCCTGCTTTGTTAAGAAACTGCTAGTCATCAGAGAATGAAACATATTCCAGGATGTTTGTACTAAAACAAATCATGCTCAAATTTAGATATAAAAAAGCCAAATAAAAAAAACAACAACACTTTTTCCCACTGTTTGTGACTTTCCCTTTTGATCTATTGGGTTGAACTAAGAATATTTGTTGGTAGTTTGACATATGGTTTACCTAAGTAAATTTTTTTTAGGGTTATAAACCTGGCCTGAAAAAAATTAGTTTACAAAATATAGTTTGTGGTTTGATGATAGAGGGAACTGAGGACTTTGCTCTGGGGTTTTGTTTACAAAATAAAGAAACAGATAAAATGCTTTAAGACATACTTCTCACTACTGCTTTGGATTAGTGTCTTGAGCTAGTGAACTTTACACGCAAAACAAAAGTTGAAAAATCTGGTCAGAATTATTCAAACAAATTATTTATTCATTTATGAAAACATCAAATATCTCACAAAGAATTTTTTCTAGAAGCTTAAAACAAATAATGGGCAATACAAAATGTAAGAGAAGTGACAAGAATACACAAATGAGTTACTTTTCTTTTTAAAAACAACTGGGAAACAATAGTGAACATTTTCACTTTAGAGAAATATTTAGGAAAAAGTTTGCAAATAAACAATATCAATGCATTATAACTGCATTTTAGTACTTTCACTTGTTGCTGAACATGTTAACCCAAAAACTGTTTCGCCATGGCTCTTAAAAACTTTGTTTTTCTAACATGCACAGCTCGTCTTTGTATGGGATCTGGGTTGTTTGAATTAAGATCCATTTGGCTCAAAGCTCTCATAGCTGTTTGACGTTTGTCTGTTTCTCCTTTACGTGTGTGAAGATGGACTAAGAATTCTAATATACTCACATCCCATATACAGCAATAGTAGGCATCCATTGCATCATAAATGTTTCTTTCTTGGAGAGCTTTGAAGGCTGTGTTATAGTCAACCTCATCCAAATACTGGCACAGTACTGCCACCTGAGTGTGGCACTGCAGGTAAGAACAGCACTTGATCATCTTTCGCAGAATAAGGTCATCATAAACTGTTCTGGGGACAGGGCAGGTAAAAAAATCTGTGGCCACAACACCTGCCTCAAGGTAATACTTAATGGCTGTGGCAAACTGCCCATGGGCAAAGTAAATGTCTGCCTGGGTGCGCAACCAGGAGGGCTGCATCGGGTCAACTTGTAAACTGTGTGCCAGCAGAAGCTTTAGTGTCTCCTCTACCATGGCCACAGATGCCACAGCCATCCCAATAGCAGTGGGCCAAAGGGAGACATACTCGGTGCTTATCTCACTGGTGACATCATCTTTAAGAATACTGAACAGCTTGGCAAACAGAGAAATCAATACAGACAAAACTGTGGGTTCTTTAATCCTCTGGATAAAACTTTCAAATAGGTTGACAGGAAGAATTCCACACTGTTGGTCTCTTCTGACAGCACTTTCGTGAGCTGACTTGGGGCGTTTTGTGTTACCTAGAGATTTTACAAATTTAACATCATGTAGAAATTGTATTTTTTAATGCTCATTTGAAATAACATATTCAAATAAAAAAAGTACATTCGGTGTTACGGTTACTAAAAAACAATGTGATCGAAACTAAATTTTTAAAGAAGATACTTATTTAGTAAAACATCCTAACATTGAGAACATTTCAGCATATTAGTTGATTATCATAACCTTTCAGTAAGACTGCGTATTGATCCTAATTGGAAATGTGTAACAAGGATTACCCAAACTTTAAAAAAAATTCCAAATAACATTCCTAACACAACACACAGAGAAGTTCACTGACTAAGTACACACAGACACCTTCATCTTTTAAATGTTCCCTAGTTAGTAGCACTTATAATCTCATGGAAAAATAAACATTTACAGTGAAATATGTGTTATAGCCAAGTTATGTTCGAGGGGACTGAAAAGAAGCTAACACCACTACCCTATTTAAAAAAGGAGAAAAATCTGATCCAGGGAACTACAGACCATTATCATTCAGCAGCATCATATGTAAAATACTAGAACACATAATATGCAGCAACATCATAAATCCCTACTGTTTCTTATTTACATAAATGAAATACCAAATTGCATTAGTTCAGGAACAAAAGTCAAATTATTTGCAGACAATTGTATAATATAAAGAACAATAAAATAACACAAGATACAGAAATTTTACAAAGAGAGTTAGATGTGGGAATAAGATTTGAGCATGTATTTCCAACCAGAAAAATATCAGTTATTAAGATAACAAAAATAAAATCCTAAGAGTTTTAGAGTTGAGTGAACTCAGGGGCACCCTAAAAATTAAGAAATTCAAAATCCCAAGAAATTAACACAGAACCCCAGGTTCAGAAGCCAAGCGCTTAACCACTCAGCCACCATGCCCCCTTTCACTTTAGTTAGGCCAATATTAGAACATTCAGCCTCTGTTTGGGATCTGTCAACTCAAGAAAACATTAAGAAACTAGAGCAAATACAAAATACAGAAGTGAGATTTATAACAAACCAATATTCAAATTTGATTAGAGTAACACCATTAATAAAATCACTGAACTTAAAGACACTTAAGGTCAGAAGAATAATAAGTAAAGTAGCTATAATACATAAAACACTGAACCTTAATTTACCACCTAATGAAATACTCAGAAAGACACAAAGATAGAGGCACATTTCTTATTCCATCTGCTAGAACAAATTAGCACAAGTTCTCCTTCTTCCCTGGTGCCATTAGAGAATGAAATGGGCCACCTGAATCAGCCAGGAAAACCAACCACTCAGCAGAGTTTAAGTCATTTATTAACATGTATGACTAAATTGACATGAAATGCATAGGTCGCAATTATCTTCTTTTTTGAAGTTACCTCTGTAATATATAAGATATGTTCTGATTTGAATAAGAAATTAAGTGCATGAAAGTGATCTGACAATGTTGAAAGCAAACAGAAGATACAAAATCTACTTGACAGGGTTTATGTATGAGTGTATGATTTGTAAGATTTTAGGGTGCAGTGTTTCCAAAAAAAGTTATTAGCAGTTGTCATAAGTCTAGACCTAACCTCCTTCCTTGTATGACTTGCTGTGAGGTTTCAGCAGACCCAGATCAAGCCTTGGACTTTGGGTGTTTTTATTGAGTAATTAACTTAGCAGATTTAAATATGGTTCAAGCTGGCAAGACTTTCTGAGTCTGAATGTTGTATTAGTTCATATCTAAAAATGATCTGACCTTCACTTAAGTCACATGACTAAATAAATAAGTGATATGCTAACATTTTTTTCCCATTATTTCTAAGCAAGTTCTACTTATATGATGTGACAATATGCATTTTCTATTTATATTTCAAACACAATACAAAAAAAACCCTAATACTAATAATATATTTTGGGTTGAAAATGCCTCTGACAAGATTTCAATTACTATCTTCAATGAACTAGTTGAACTGTCAGACACAATGAAAACTACTGGGTTTTTTTAAACATTGAAATGAAGCAAACCAATGCATGGCATGATGGCTTCTTTGTATATACAAGAAGTCTACTCAATGGGTATGTGCAACAAAACATATTTTATGAGAAGTAGTTCAGTGACAAAAATTAACTTGGGAACTTACGTCTATATACTACAATGTATGAAAAACCTTTCCGGCCTATTAAACATTACTAAAACACACACAACTCAGGACATTCTAAAAAAAAAAAAAATGGTTTGGTTGGGAATTCAACTTAAAAAAACAGTCAACATTCATGAAAAGTAGGGGATATGTAAGGCAACACCACATATGATCAATACAGACATATGTACAATGAAGGTAGACAAAGAGTACCTGGTTGGTAAATCCCCAAAACAGTCTCCCACAAGTCCCTGGCTTGTTTCCTGATATTTTTCTTAGTTTGTAACTCACATACAAACAAGGCCAGCAGACGAGATAACTTGGTAACAGAATAAGATTCAAAATATTAGTTGTGCAGGTTAAGTAAGAAAAACGTGTATAAAATTAAAAAATTGAAAATAAAACTTATTTATTTTATAACAATATTAAATGTATGTGATTTTAGTCAAGAAATTTTTTTTCTTCAAAAAAAAAAAAAAAAATAAACTAAAAATAAAACACTTGTTTTAAAATGTACATTGTAATGTAAAAAAAAAGTAAAAAAAAATAAATTGTGAATAGAAAAAATACAATAATTAAACTACCCCCTTTTAGACCTTGCAATCTGTAGGGCAGATTAGGTGAAGGTCATGTTTCTATGGCCAATGGCTAAAAGGGTGTCGTGGCCTGCATAATGACCCACCACCTTTATTTTTCCAACTTATGTGAGGTACCCATCAGAGTTTGGTTGACTCAGGGGAGTCTTAAAAATTCTGAAGTTCAAAATCCTAGACTTTGAGATAAGAAAGCCAAGCACTTTACCACTTAGCCATGACACCCACAATTAATTCATTGTGAATGGGGAAGTTAAAAACACCAACTAATGACTGCTCAGCTCACCTCTATGAAACCATCTCCAGTATTGTGGAGATCAGACAAATAGTGCCATTCTCCAATGTTACACAGGAAAGCACAACAGTGTTCAACAACTTCAACGCTGGGAATGATATCTGAAACATAGACAATACTTGATCTGTACATCCTTGTACTTTTGTTTTCTTTATTTTCTCCATAACATGAAGATGTCATTAACATACTTTTCATAAAATAAAGATTTACTTCACACGAGCTCTTCGTAAAATAAATATACTTCACATGAGCTCTTCATAAAGTGAAGATATACTTCACATGAGCTCTTCGTAAAATAAAGATATACTTCACATGAGCTCTTCATAAAATAAAGATATACTTCACATGAGCTCTTCATAAGATAAAGATATACTTCACATGAGCTTTTCATAAAATAAAGATATACTTCACATGAGCTCTTCATAAAATGAAGATATACTTCACATGAGCTCTTCCTAAATTAAAGATATACTGGTTGTTACTTTTTAATAAGATTTCCTTGGAGATAGGGAAGTAAAGTACAAGTGTTTTATGGCCAATGTAAAGGTGAAAAGCACAGCTAACAAGATGTAATAAGGCCAGCATATTGACTATACAATTTTGATAACATCTAATATATCATGGATGAATCTAATATGTATTTTAGTCTTCTACAAGACAAGATACAGTACAAAGGAAGTCAGACGTCATCAACTATAAACATTTTAGAATGAAAAATAGAATTAGTCAATCATTTAGTGCAATGCTTGAGAATAAAAAGAAAATTTAAATTAATATTAGTAATGGAGGACTAATTGCCATGCCATTTAAATTTTTATTATAATTATTTTTTTAGTTAAATAACCTGCTGATGTTTTATGTGAGATTTCAGTCTAAAAAATTTCATTGGCGATAAAGAAATAATTAAAATGACCTTACCTTGGCCTAATCTAATGATGGTCAGACACTGCTTACACTGGGTAGTCAGATCATGTACGCTGAGATCCACGCAGGATTCTGGATTAAATGTGTATTGACTGAGCTCTGCTAGCAGCATTTGCCATTTCACATGTTTGGCAGCAACATAAGATGTGTTGGACAAGATTGGTTCAGCAACGAGCAATATGTGACGAGCTCTCTCAAAGATCTGAATAATGAACCAGAAATTTATTAAAAATACAATTTTTTTTTTTTATATCTGAAATGTGATCTTGTGTTAAATTCTAGATATGACAGTAGGAATATTTTAAATTTGACACTCTGGTTAACTGTTTGATCAACATATAGCAAATTCAATTAAGCCATTCTGAGTTGCAACATTTATCATTATATCATTCACACACAGAAATCATCCCTAAAAATTGTAGGTTTTATAAGACAAGAACAGATAACTCACTTTCAGCTCCATACAATGTCTGGCCTTAGCTATGAGGACATACAGGTAGATTCTGTCAAATTCTTTCAGTTTTTCCATAGTAGAGTCTAAAATTTGCTTAAGTTCTTTGGGCACTTTCCACTATTTGAATAATAAAAACATATAACCATAAACTAATAACAAATTAGGACTAAACACTAGTCTTACTGTATTATGCTACAGTTAATTCATGTGTTCAAAAATTTTAGTGTGACTACAAAACATTTTTTTTAAACAAGAAGACATACAGGTAAATATAACTCTCAAATGTAGATTGTAGGATAATTCTATAAGACACCCTAGTTTATTATAGCAGAAGTAAAATTACCCTGTCATTAAGTGAGATAATCTGCATGGCATTCAATCGTCTATTCTCATAAAGTTCTACTAGGATGTCTTTAATAAGCTTAGGTTCATACACTGCCAGCAGCTGTCCTTCAATGTCACTCATATTGTAAGATGATTCTGTAGAATACAATATATATTGATAATGAAAAGGTATCAAGAGTTTAGATAAAAAGAAACACAGGTAAGGGAGATTTTCACAATACATTTTAAACAAATTTTAAGATTTGCTTGACATTATTTAAGCAATAAAATTACAGCAAAATAGAAAAAGAAGAGAAAGTGAAATGAAGAAATATGTGTGCATGTGTGTGTGTGACCTACGAATATAAAAAGAGAATGGTTGAGGTGGATTTAAAAATAAATAAACAATGTCAATGACACTATACTGAAATATCCCGTTTCCCACATAATTAAACAAAAAAATTTCATGCTATACCGGTATGTGAAAGGATTTCACAACATTTTTCTCACCTCTGGTAGAGGGGTAGCTTGTCATGGCTACAGGGTCCTCCATCCCTACATCAAGTAAGTAAGAGCCATTGAGGTCAGTGTCCTCTAAAGACAACTCCGACAGCTCCACTTCATTGAAATAGTTAGCCAGTTCGGAACTTTTTAGTTGCTGAGAAAAAGAGCTCTCTTGGGGTAAGAGCTCCACTAAGTTCCTATAAAGACATGAAACAAACTAGGGTTGTAATCTATTAAAATATAAGCTAAGTTAGGCTACGTGAAACAAACTAGGGTTAGAATCTATTAAAGTATAAGCTAAGTTAGGCTATGTTTAAGTAAAATGTATCTATTCTAATATAAAAAAAAATAATATTTAATATGAACAAATTATCAGCCATCTAATATATAATATTCTGGATAAAGAAAAAGCATGCTATACAATTGTGACATCTGAACTATATTTTAAAAGAACGACATTAAGTCTTTACAAATAAGATTTACACGTACCAAATAAAAAATTTTAAATTTGATCTTTGCAACACAGAGGATCCTTTCATGGCATAACAAAAAATCTAATGGAAAAAAAAATTTTTTTAGAAAGTAAATAAAATATATAAAAAGTTTTCCTACAAGTTCAACTTTTTTATTTTTAGAAATTATTTCTGTAAAAGTCTTTGTGACTAAATGACCTTAAAATGTAGAAACAAAATTTATGTTATGAGGTTTGCTTGAAAAAATTCAAAGTAACACAGCTTGTAAATGAAATTTACTAACAAGCTAAATTGTATTTAAATACACAGGGAATTTTCAAAATAATCTGTTGTTTACATTTTGAGTTGTTAAATAATTTTATAACACGTAAGTTACTAAAATTTCTGATATTCTATACAATCCTTCATCATCACCTTTCATTTCTATGCAATGGTTATACCAAAAAGCTAGCTTTTTATAAATAGGAATCCATAATGAAAAGCCCTCATCTAAACAAAATTTAACAACAAAAGCAGATAATTATTGAGAATGTAGTTTTAAAAAAATTCATTACTTGGATAACGAAGGCTGTTGTGTTAGAGTCTGCAGTTTTCAGAATGTCTAGAATTGGCAGCACCGTAGTCTTTCCTTCCAGAGCAGTCCTTACAGCATTACACAAGTAAATATGGGAGTAGAGATCTGTCAGTCTGGGGACAAGAGACACAACTCTGATGGTTGCTTTACCCATTGTATCATTCTTATCTAGATTCAAGTTTATAAAGCCAAAATATTATTTTTTTTACCCTTTTTTAAGTAATTCTTCCTGTACATTGTTTCTGTAGGCCATGTCCAGCTCTTGTTTTAAATTGTCTTCAATGAAGACTTCCACCATGCCCTAGAAACTCAAAACAATGTTTTATAAGGCAGCAAGGAAACAGAAAAAGTACAGACTACATATATACCTACACTTTTTGTTAAACAACATGAAATTCTCTTACTAAATGCTCTTACTTAGAATAGAGGCTAGAAATGTAAAAAAAAAACAAACTTTTCAGGCTGTTCAGAGATAATGGGATGTACTTAAATGAACTTCATTAAAAGCAAGAGAGTTATATAAAATAAAAAAAGCAAGAGTTACATATAACAAAGTTACATATAACAAAAAGTTGGAATGAGAAGTTAAGTAATCCTAAAACAGTTTCTTTATCTTTCTTAATATATTTCCCAGTGCTATCTACATGAAACAGGTCAGTACCTGGTAAGCATTTCTTCTAGTTAACTCAGCCCTTTCAAATAGATTGGGGATGTTAGTGTCAGTCAGCACACCAAGTAAACTGCTGCAGCTAGTTAGATAGCCTTTCAGTCTGTCCACATCTACAACACAATATACTGGATTCTTCAGCTAGGGGAGGTAAGAACAGGAAAACATTCCAATTAGAAAAAATATATTCTTTTTTTATCTTTATGAGATGTATAATCAAGGAATTTCAAACTTATTTAAGCTTAGAATTTTAAAAAAATGGTGAGATCAACTATAGATAGTCAAGTATTGTATTAACTATTAACTATCTGAATAGTATCTTTTTTTTTTTAAGGAAATAGTAAACAAAAGAATTTACCAACTAACTTCTAAATTTCTCAATTATGAATACAATGCTTCATGAGGACTATTAATTGCTGTATGTTAAGAATGTAATTTTTATATACTGGTATACGTTAAAATTAAATGCTATACAATTTATTGTTCTTTTCACCTCGTTTTGAAGTTGTTTACAAATTCTAAACTTCTCATAAGACTTCCTGTAGTCTCCTTTGAAAAAATATAAAGCTCCTAAATCAAAGCAGATCTGATAAATAAAACAACAATCATGAAATATTAAACAAATATACATAGATTATTAAGATCATAAATAAAATTTAAAACTTACTAATAAAGCCTCTATTTGTCCAAAATTTCTGATGTCTGATAAATGAAAAATTCAAACCAAAAGAGACCAAACAAAAACAACCAAGTTAAATATGAACATACAACAATACTTTTATAAACATGACAATCTTCACCAATACTTAGCACTATTATTATAAATGATCATATAAATTTAATTAAAAAAAAAAGTATGGCTACTCTCTATGGCATTTTACTTCTCAATAGAGATACATATTTTGACTATTTTTGCATCAGGCATGTCCTATGGGACATGACCTAGAAGGGGGCAGTTTTGGACACTGTAGGACACAGGGCTGCTTTTATGACATTAAACAGAACTTTACTATATCCCTCAGACATTATTAAAACAATGTCTAGAAATTTGTTTTGCCTCTTTTTGGCAATTTTGAAAGCCTCTAAAGATTTTGGGATAGGGTTTGCCTTGTGATCCAGGTGGGCAGATATCTTTCTCTTGATGCAAGGTTCCATCTGTATAAGATTTGCCTATAACCAGTCTTAATTTTTGCATCTTGATGTCCAAAGGCTGTAAGTGCTGAGTTATGAATTGCATCTTTTAGTTTCTGGTAGAGATGTTTTCTTTGTCATTCATTGAGGATATTGATTTGTTTAGGAACTCCACAAAGAGCTCAGATTTCTCTGGATCACTTACCTGGTTGACTTTTATTGCCTAAGTCATTGGTTGGTTGGAAAAATTAATACTGGGGTGTTTCTTTTATTGTATTAGGTGTGGGTGAGCAGCTTGATTTTTAATTTTGTCTTAGCCGGGATAGAACTTTAATGTACAAAAGCTGCTTGGCTTAAACATACAGTAAATATTCAGTGAGGCTAAAGAGCCCCTACTACCACTGAGAGTGGCCCCTGGCATTTCAGCCTATGACTATCAGCTAGGAATTTAACTACAGTCACTACCACTCTATGTGTTTGTTTTTTTTGTTTCCAGAGACATTTCTGTCAGAGATGAACTCTCTATTGCTGGGAGAAAGCCTGGGCAGAAAATTTGAGGGCCGGGTTCTGGGCTGCCCACACGCCAACATTTGCCTCTCTTCCATACTGACTGGGTCCAATTTGGGGTCAGTAGGCTGTAATAGTTTGCCAGAGAGCAGTTGTCTTAGCCTGTTCTCCACCCTATGGCTACAAAACCTAATTTTATGTTAGGGTTTACTCCCTTAGCCTAAGACATTACAAGGACACACACAAGGCAGTGCGGCTATTGACCTATAGCTAAGGGTTTGGTTTGTGGGCAGTAGGGGGTGTTTGCACATCTTGGGGGCCAAACCTCATCAATGACCATTGCAGATTAGCCCAAGGCTTTGCAACCTCAGTTTCCATCAGTCACCATGAGGAGGTATTGCATAGGATTTGCTGTGGAGATTCTATATTCTGGAAAGGAAGACTTACTAATTGCGTCCCTTTCATAAATGCTAACCTTCAACAAAGTCCAGTAGGGAATCGGTGCAGGAGGCGCCATAATCTCAAAAGGCCATCGGAAAGGACTTCTTCCGATAGTCAGGTGTGGAACAAGAGATCTTCACTACCTACCTTCTCTGACCAGCAGAAGCAACAAAATAATGCTATCACAGTATATGCTTCCCAAAGCCATTTGACAGTGGCTATTTTTTTATTAGTGGAATTCAGTTATTTCTTTGTTATTGATCTCTAGATTTTAAAACCTTTTTGTAATACAAAGCAGTTTAAAGAAATGGAGAAAGAAAAAGACTAATTAGCACTACACTGCTTCTAGTCAATGAAGTTATTAAACAGTCAGTAACAATCTTACAGAGCTTAAGGAAGCTGTTATTCAAAGTTTGTGTCAATGTCCAGGGTTACACTTGAATACAATGTAATATGAAAACGATGAGGAGTGTCACATGTAACATGGATCATTTCTTGAGATGTTACTTTAGTACTATTGCTCCAAAGAAATTCTTTGAAAATTTTAAAATTATGTGAACTTCTTATTTTAAATATACCAGAGGTATATCTTAAAACAGTATTGTTTAAAAAAAAAAAAAAAAAAGGAAATGTGCTTGCCTGACTGATCATTTCTTGAGATGTTACTTTAGTACTATTGCTCCAAAGCAGTTGTCCATCAAAGTCTTCATTAGGCAGACCAAAACATTCCGAGGTGGGCATGGCAGCACATCGAGATTCTAGTTCCAGAGTGTGTAGACAATGCTCCAGAAAATTAATGGACGCAGGCAGCTCATCTTTAAACTATAGCATAGAAACCACCGTTGTGAAATTTAACAGTGACATAGAAACCAACACCTGAGATAACAATAGCGGAGAAACTATGCGTGCATATTAAATATATAATATGTAAAAGCAATACTAAGGATCACATTTTTAAAAAATGAGAAATGGTCAATTAATTAATAGTTAATAACAAATTTGGTTCCCAGTGCAATCTATATATCAGTAATATATATGTTCTCATTCAATGTTTTAGCACTTAGCTTCACATTTGTATTTACATTCAAGTAGAGACATCAACATGCAGAATAAACCAATGATATTTGTCTTTACATTCATCCCATAAATGCCACACTTTCCATGCCAATATTTGAATTGTCTTTGAGCAAGCTGTGTGGTCTATTTATTTTAATACTTTTTCTTGTAAAAATGTATTAATAATATTTTAGTGACCTATCTTTCTTCCACTTCCCAACTTTTTTTATTTTGCATGTATGTATAATGATTGTAATAAGAAGAATATGACTGCATTCTTATTTTCAGGTTAAGTAATAAAAAAAACCGTTATATGCTTAAAAAAAAAAATCAAAAGATTTCCTTACTGATTGTATTAAATAGCAGATCATATTTGTTTGCTTCAAAAATACACACAACAATACCGTACCTTTCTAATGATTTCATCAGTTGCCTGTGCCATTACAACTTGGGGGTCAACTTGCCCTGGTCTTTAACATGTACAGAAGCAAAAGAAAATAACTTGCTAATTAATTGATATAAAAACTAGGAGTAAATAATTTGTTTCATTATCTCGTATATAAAATCTGATATTTGTAAACATGTTTCAGAAAGGAAATATTTGCAGAATAAGTAAACAAAGATAAAATTCTAAGTCAAGGTGATCTTTCTATAATTTAACATTAAAGTCTTTTTTTAGCTAAATGAAAAGTTTTACATAAAGAATATGTTTGCTTACAAAGCTGTGAAGCCTTGCTTGACAGGTTTACTTGGGAAACTGTCACGCACCACACTTCTCACACACCTGAAAAAAAACAAAGAGACATAATTGACGTAATTGGACTACAAATAAAATGCAGATATTGTAAGTTAACACAAACAAACAGAAGTCTTCAACTGTCTTCCTTTAGTTGCATTGGTAGGTAGTAAAAATTATATTAAAAGAAATCTGTCTTGTAACTCAGCTCAAGAGGTACACTAGTAAAGAGGAACCATTGATAGATTTCAAGTATATATATATATATATATATATATATATATATATAATGAAGATGTATTTCTCGATGGCATTATATTTTAATATTATTTGTGTTCTCTGGTTTACATTGCATGAGTTGAAGTAGGTATATTTAAGAAGTTTCACTGCTGCCTATTTAGCAGCCATAAAAAAAAAAAGCCTTACTTGAAATCTATATTATAAAACTTTAAAGCCTCATCAAGATTAAATCTCAAGACCTTAAATCAATAACCAAGCATTTTTATACTTCTTCACATTAAAAGCACAGCACATGACATTATCTCATCCTAGAAAAATGTTGACTAGTGTCATTTTCTCAGGCAGCAAGACTTTTTAAGAGGAATCATTTGATGCACATCATGTCATGCATGAAGATCATTTATGGTTCAGAATAAAAATAGATTTGATATTATTAGTGATTATGAACAATTAACAATAAGCTCATGTGAAAATGAATACTGAGCATAATTTATTAATGAAATTCTTGTTGTAACAGCTGCTCATATCAAATATAAACTGCTGTATCTGAACTAAAGAGTTATAATTTTTTAAAAGTATTTCTGACACATTTTTTATGCCAAATAGATTTAAATTTTTTTTTTTTTTTTTTAAATGTCTCAGTGATTATTTACCATCGATGGAACAGATGAACAACAAACAATCCTAACTCTGTTAAGGTTGTCACTTCAAGGTCAGGGTTGTGTATATTATCAATGACATTAGGTACACAGATCTGGAGCAACAAAATCAATAAAGCCTGCAGAACTGGAGTAGGAACACTGTGAAAGAGCATAATAACATATAACTTTCTGTTGGAAATTTTAGGGTAGGGTGGGAATGTAATAATTACTTTTTAAAATGTTCATTATTTTTTACTATGTGTTAATAAGAAAGCTTATCTATGATCTTCATAACAAAAATTATATTGCACTTGTTAACGGTAACAAAGTCTTTACCATAGGATGTACTTAGCAAATAGATGAGAAGAAATCATTGGTATTCTTTGGATATCAAGTTTCAATCCTTAGACATGCAATTTTGAAAATGTTGAACTATTTTTTTTATACTTATGTTGTAGACCCATAAAGATTTACTACAATCAATACACATTATCTCCCATACCATAGCTGATATCTACAAAATTAAAGAGCTAAACAAATCTTTAAAATTAGCAAAAAGTGTTAGTAAATATAGAGATATGAAAAAGTTCTAGATAAACCCTTTCAATTTATCAGTGTTGCTTGTGTAATTATGATACCACAAAAGATAGCTTGTTTGAATAGCTCTACAAAAAAATAATTCAACTAAGAATAACTGTAGTTCATCACAGACATTGCATCATTAAAGCAACTATATTAAAATTAATTCCTAACCCTTTCTCCATAGCAATTAAATTCCATCTCAAGTGACAACCCACTTTCACTGCTAGAAGTCGCAAGGCTTTAACTTTCTTGGTTGGTTCAATTATCTCTGGAGCTAGGAAAAACAGAAAAGTGTACTTGAAAAAAAAAAAGGCATAGCACAAACAAGTATATTACTTGTTCATATACTTTAACATAATCACTCCTAGTCTACAAACATTTCAATTTAACTCTTCCTGATTCAGCAAACTATTTATTTAGTTGAGAGTTTGTTATAGTGAATAAAATATATGGTTTACAATCAATGGCAAAAGTTATTTCAAGTCCATATGTACCATAATGGCTCGGATTTTAAATTTGTGATTCCAAAGATATCTGTCAGTTAATCCAGTTGTAGTGAAACAAAAACAAAACAAAAAACAAGTGGTTGGTACATGTTCTGGCAGCTCTTTTTAATGAAGGCTCAGAAATACAGCTGCATTAACTTAAAAAGGTCTTTATTTTGATGAACAAGGTTTGATTATAATCTCTCTCTCTCATTATATATTACTATATTTACCTTCATCTGTTTTGTTAGCTGAAAGTCCTATAGCATTCTGAGTTTTCTTTTCATTGCTAGATTGAATAACAGCAGCCATTTCTATTTCAGCTTGTTGAAGGAACTGTACAATGAGCTGACATGGACCTGGATCTAAAAATAACATTCATTTAAATAAAGAGTAATGTTGATTTTGATCATTTCAACCTGATTAAGAATAGTAAGCTTACACAAATATTTAATAAGAACAGCTAAATACAACTCTGACCTGGGTTTTCTGAATTCAAGTGTTCATGCAGCAATTTCTCATTTAGAATAAACTCAAACCAAGCTACATTGGGCAGAGTTACGGGGCTTTGTGTCTGGGCACCTTTCGGTATCTGGGCATCAGTCATTTTTATTTTGGTTCTGTGGTAAATAAACGTATACATGCTAAGTCTCGATCAATGTTAGAACTATGCTTATAATAATACAAAAAAAATAAATTTAGTCTTGACAATCTTGAATTATTTTTATATTTCCATTCCAAGCATGTCAAATGAAAAGCATTCATAACAAAATACATATAAATATAAAACTGCTGAAAGGAAGATAATGGGATTTAATAAACATGTTATTATTATATTAAAAAAAAAATACATTTATAAATATATAGATCAAGGCCTCCCTGACCTGGACAAGTTAGCAAGACTTAGATCTAGCCTAGAAATTATATGAACATAATACTTAATACTTCACTTAATACATTTTTAGAACAAAATATAAAAACAATTTATGAAATATTCTGTAATTACTGTCTTAACAACTTTTACTTACTAAGTATCTAAATTCTAGTAAAGCCAGTTTATTATTTATGTTCACGACTCTCAGTTTTACTCTGCCTTTGCACTAGATTAAAAAAATCTATCTATCTATAACTATAATAATTATAGAGATCTAGAATCTAGGGCCTAGCCAACATAAAATTAAGATTTAAGATAGATCTATAATAAAATAATAATTATTATGATAATTATTATACTTACTTACTACTATGCACTATGGTTTACTTTTATTGATCTATAATCTAGCAGTAGACAGTGCTACTAGCACTAGCAGTCATGATATAGTATAGTATAGTTTACTATAGAGTATACTTAATTATAATACTAGACTATAGACATAGGAGACACTATAAGACTAGTACTAGTCTTACTAGACTAGGTACTTTGATAAAAATTTCAACTTTAATGAATCCAAATGAAACTAGTATAGTTAGATAGATCTTTTTGAATGGAGTTCAGTGATACCTCATTTATGCTTCTAGGTTAATTAGAACATAACTTATGACCATTTTAGTGTTGGAAAATTAGCCTATTAAAATACCAAAAAAAATTGTGACCGAAAGGAGGAGCTTATACATTTAAACTGCTATAACTTTTTAATGCTTAAAGATAATGTAATGAAATTTTCCATAGAA
Source organism: Biomphalaria pfeifferi (assembly GCA_030265305.1). Classification (NCBI taxonomy): domain Eukaryota; kingdom Metazoa; phylum Mollusca; class Gastropoda; family Planorbidae; genus Biomphalaria; species Biomphalaria pfeifferi. The sequence goes on along the minus strand of JASAOG010000174.1, from coordinate 545,993 downwards.
ATGCACAATTATGTTCTGATAATTATGACAATTTTAAATCTGGGATATCTTTAACACTTTTTTTGTTGAAAAACGACAGAAACAGAATACATATTCACACATAAATGGTCATAACTTTTAAACCAAAAGAGATAATTGAATGAAATTTTCAACAGAAATGCATGATTATGTGTTATTTATTTCTTTTTTATGACTCTGAGATAAAAGTTAAAACTTTTTTTTTTAAATTTCTTAAATGTGGGTTGACATTTCGAAAACGACAAAAAACTAAATGTTGACACTTAAATGGTTATAACTTAATTTTCAACAGAAATGCATGAATATGTGTTATTTGTTTATTCTATTATAACCCTGAGAAAGAAGTATAAGAAAATTTTTTTTTCTTTGTTAACGACAATTTAAAAAAACGATCAAAATTTATGTTGATTATAACTCTTTAACCAATTGAGATATTTAAATGAAATTTTGAACAGAAATGCATGATTATGTGTTATTTGTTTATTCTATTTTAACCCTGAGATAAGAGTTTTTTTGAAAATTTGATTTTTGGTAAATGTGGAATGACAAGTTTGAGTTGAGTTTTTTTTCGACACAATATTATGTTGACACTTAAAATGGTTATAACAACCAAAATTTATGTTGGTTATAAATTTTAAACTAATTGAGAAATTTAAATGAAATTTTCTACAGGAATGCATGCATGATTATGTGTTATTTGTTTATTTTATTATAATCTGAAACAGAAGTTTTCATTATGTTGACACTTAAAATGTTGCATCTTTTTTAGCCTTAAATTACTTTTTATGCTTTTAACTGAAATGAACAACTTTTTGCTGATACTTATAATAAACTATGGATGAATAACATGTTGGAAAAACAACACAAAAATAAAAACAAAAATTTCTATTTCATACTTTGAGAGCTGTAACATTTTAATCTAGACGTAAGAGATAATTATACAAGATTTACAAAATAAAAAAAAATAAAAAAAGAGTATTTAAATTTACATATAATGTAAATAACAAATATAGATTTCTTGATGTCATCAGTCTGAGTGCGTTTGCAAATCTATGTCAGTATCCAGAGCTTGTGAGGATCATGCATGATTGTTTGAAGATGAACATTGTTTGGGTGTACCCTATCTGTTTGTATTAAAAATTAAAAAAATACTTTTAATGCATACCAATGTAGGCTTGCTGAAAGGGTAAAATTATCAAGGCTTAATATAAATGGTTCATTGCACAATTATCAGCTGTATTGTGAAATTATATCTTTCACATTAAATAAATAACATCCCAGATATGCAACATAATCCCTTAAAATAAAATATATCTAACTATTTGATGGGTAAGCACATAATGGATTTGTTTGTTGTTGGAAATTATCAGTTGAAGTACTGTCTCTGTAGCACCTTACAAAAACCTTCAGCAAGTTCTTTTGTGATCTTGATAAATACTTCATCAACAGTCACATTTCTCAGGGCTTTCAGAATGAGATTTTCAGTATCCAGAGTCTGGCCAAAGCAATCAGTTAGTATTGAAAGGAGATTCTCTGGAGAATCCACAATGGCCTTTAGTTTGTCAATGCAGAGCATCACATGAGAGATCTAGAAAACAAGAGAATAAATATAATAGCTGCATTAATGGTATCTTTAAAATTACATTAATTTTTTTCTTTAAAGTTATAAATGTGGTAGAAATATTACCATTTCCAGATGTTTCATCTTTCATTTTTGTAGATCAGTGTCATCCACGGTCCAGTCAACATCTTGCCAAAAAGCCCTGTTAATAAATATAATAAATGTCAAAAGGGTTGAGACATCTAAAAAGGAATTGTTTTGAAACTATAAAAATGAATTTGACAAAAGAAAATGTAAGTCCAAGTCCAGCCAAGCCTTTGCTTTAAAATAAATTTCTACAATTATCCTAAATCTTATAGAGAATATAGTAGATCTATAGTCTATCTATAGATTAATATCTGAAAATTTATTTTCATTGAAATAAAATGATATTTCAATTGTGTTTTATTTTGTTTATAACTTGTTTGTAACATATTTAGTAGTGATTATTATGGTAACTATCACTTAAAATTTTGTATAAATTATTTTATAATTATCGCAATTATATTACTAGCTATTGCAAGAATTATCACTTAAATTTAACTAAAAATGAAAAATAACAATTGAACTAGGTTAAAATAATTCTAAAAGTTTAAAAAATAACATTCAAAATCATGGATGATTAAATAAAACTGTTCTTGATGATGGATTAAAAAAAAAATCGACCTAACAAAAAAGCTATGCAGCCATTGATAACCATTGAATCTATCATTTCCTGTTCGTAATGACGGCTAGTTTCGTTTTCTAGCCAAGATACTTGATGCACTGGGTGGCCTTTTACTAATAAAGTGGAACACTTATTGCGATAATATGAACAAAAATAGTTAGATTAGATATTAAGGTACACGGGATGACTTAATTAAATATGCTTATCAGAATAATAAAAACATTATGGATGGTCAACTTACCCCTAAGCTCAACACGCTGGAACTCCATGAAGACGATAGAAAAGCACTGATATAAATCGATAGAATTAACTGATATCCGATCCTTGAACAAACAAAGGGCTCTGATTATCCTTTTGTGTCTGATTTTGAAGACAAAACCAGACTGGAACGAAATGGCCACTGCTTTCGGCTTAAATACTGCCGCAAGAATACTACCTGTTCCGGTAACCAAAAAAAAGACTTGAGCGACCGGAAAATCGAAGTACCTAGTCACTATAGTCTATAGTCAATATATGAGTATAGCAGTATAGTCATAGTGTCAGTGATAGTATAATATAGTTATATAAATATACTATTGTATAGTAAGTAAGTATTTTGTAGTACTGTATAGTATAGAAAATAGACAGTATTTAGTTGAGTATAGATTATTAGATAGTGACAGTCATAGACTATGATTATACTTACACTATTATATATATATTACTAATACTTAATACATTGAAAGACATAGATTTACTATCATAGTCCTTATACTCATAGTCATACTTAGTCGTAGACTCTCAGTCATAACTCATAGACAGAGTTAGAGTCTGTAATACTACTACTGTACTAGTAATACTAAATAGAGGAGAGGGTAGTGAACCATAGTGTCCTAGTGACACTGATTTGAATTTGACAGATCATGATACTGATAGTCATAGTCTGAGTAAGTGTAAGCAAGACTATATATAGGTAAATCTAGAGTCGCTTTAAGTCTAGGAATCTAGATTTTAGATCTATAGATTCTAGATCTAGATCTACTTATGACTTATTCTACTATTCTATACAAATGACAATGTAAAACAATCCAAAATGAAAGTCTATCTTTAAAAAAAGAGAGTACCTATCATAGACCTATAAATTTTCACAACGTCGGCCATAATAATAATACATTTAAAAAAAAAAGAAATAAAAAGGACCTGCTTCTATTATATAAAATATAGATATAGATCTAGTTTGATAGATGTAATATAGGTCTAGATCTATTTTTTTTATAAATGAAGTAAAAATTGACATAGTATCAAATGTTAAAATTAAAATTTCCAAGTGGGCATATTAGTTCTGGTAGTGCTATTTTTTTTTAATGCTACTAACTGCTGTACACAAACACACTATTTTTTGTTAAAAGAAAACACATGGAAATAAATAAACTTTAAATTATTTTTTATTAGCACGATTTCTGATTAATTTAAAAACAAAATGAAAGATCTAGAACCAGATCAATTAAATAATGAAATACCCGAAGCTCTGTCTGTTTTAAGAGAAATAAAAAAGTCAAGTAGCGAATGTCTTCAACACATCCGTGGCCTTATCGGAAAACTGAAAGAAAAGCCTAAAAATGTACTAACACAGGCAAGTTCACTTTATTCGAATCGTCTTCATCTAGAATAGATCCATGATAAATAAATTTAAATAACTAATATTGAAATTTACCATACTGTCACTACAGGGCATTTTTTTTCCTGCAGCACAACTCCAGTTGTGCATTGTGTGCCAGTCTCACCTTAGCGGCTTAAATTAATTTAAGGCTAAGGCCCTTAACTTTTTTTTTTACTTAGCCTTTTGACTTTTGGTACCACTAACTCTAACTGTGAATAACTCAAACTGGTCGATTGATAATCACAGTTTCCAGCTCTCTCACCAGTTTTTTTTTTTTAGAGCATCTCCAATTTAAGTTAGACCACACATAGCCGTTGTAGTGCTTTACATACACTTCTCGCAAGCTCAGTCAATGCATGTTAATGTTTCACACCACCCCTTAACTTTAACTTAAGTGGCCTTGGCTTAAATCTTAAGTTTTTATTTTCAACCGCCTATTGTGTTAATCTACCTTGCATTTATAACTTTGCGCACTCAAAAGGTATCCCATGGGAAAAAAACAACATAAAAGTGGAGTAGAAAATGACCTAAAATCTTGAGATAACATTTTCTTTTTTTACACATGTTAGTGACATGTTGCACTTGAAAATAGATTATTAAATACTTTATTAAAGAAATATAAGAGTAAGAGGCTTAAAGATATCTTATTGACTACTTTAGACAAGGGCCTATAAAATGCTTAATAAAATGATTTTTTTTTTTTAAGTTAAGTTTTTTTTTACTTATAATGAAAATATCACTTTTTTGTTTTCACCAAATCAGAGGTTAGTATAAAGTGCCAAGGTAATTTTTTTTTTATATTAGATATCATGCCTGTCCATAATTCTACCAAGTTTTATCACTGTCTCACACATCCTTTACAAAGTGGAAAATGCTATTTAACAAAAAAAAAACTATGGGAATGTACAGTTTTGATGATGGTCTATATAGAAAAAGTAAAAAGTTAAGTCACCAAAACAAAAACGTCAGGCCTTTTAGAGACTAATATCCTGCATATATTTAAATTGTTCTTTTATAATACTTAACCTCTCCTGAGTTTAAATGCATATCTTTCAAAAAATTTCTATCATAACTTTTGATTACAATTTTTGAATACTTCGTCAAGGGAGATTATTCTGATACCAAATTTGCTAACTCAACCCACAATGCCACCACCACACAGTTGAAGTTCTATTTTTAAAAAGATCTTGTGTTACCATATTGTCTTAAATAAGTCTAGATCTCAGTTTAGACTAGAGTCATTAAGAATGGTTTGAATCAGTCTAGATAGATATATTCTAGACAAGATATCTAGTTTCTTTAATTTGAATACTTTTGATCTAGATTATCATTATCTAGATCTAGAGCGTCTAGTCTTCAATGGCTGCTTGCCAGCTTTTGAAAAGTTCAGAAAAGTATCAGAGTGTCAATATGCGCTTTCAATTTTTGCTCTGTTGATATGATGGCCCCCAGATTTTTCTAATTTGAACCCTGCCTGTCGACTTCCATAAGTTCAAATGGGATTAGATTTAGATAGAATATAGAAAACAGAAAAAGTTATTAGATTTAAGTAGATCTAGATTATAGATAGATCTAGATCTATAGAGAGAAATATATTAAAGTTTTTTCTATATCTAACTAATAACTAATCATTAGTCTAATGCTTTAAAAGCCCAGTGTGGTAGAGATCCACTTCTTGTAAACAACTTGTATCAGCATGAAAAAGAGTCACTTAAGGAGGCCTCAATATGCAGTTTTATTGCTAAACATTCTCTTCCTCTAACCATTGCTCCTCATCTGGTTGTTCTTCCTTGTCTTGCTTAAGAACTCAGCAGAAATTCAGCATCTTTCTCTCAATTGCCTTTCAAAGCATTTTTGGTGGACTTCCTGTGCAAAGTTTAATAAACAGTTTCTCCTGTACAAAATTTAATAATCAGTGAAACAAACAGAAGCGTAGCTCATACTTTTTTAAGTATATATATTGCCTTCCATTCATTGTTAGCTCATCCTCATTCTAGTGACTAGGTGTGGTCTGTTATCAAGGCCATCTGTGGTCTTAATTCTTTTGGAAAATGTGTCTGGCAGACTTGAGAATGATGTTCTTTATTACAATGAATTTTTAAAAATAAAATAAGGAAGAATTGCTATTTGTTAGTAAACTAAATGCATCAAAATATTATCATGCCTTGAAATAACATAAAAATGCTAAAAAAACAACAACATAACAACATAGATATATAACATGAGAGGCTGTTATGTCTAGAAATCTAAGATTCCTGAATTGATATTTCAGATTGGAAATATATTTCATAATCTCTTCCTTTTTTTTTAGGGCATCAGCTTTCTTGATGTAAAAAACCAGCTCATGGCAAGTTACATGGTCAATATGGGACTCTTAATGGACAAAAAGTCAAGTGGTCAGAGCATTAGTGAAGATCCTAGTATTGATCGCCTTGTGGAGATAAGGACGGTAAATTACTCCTACTTTTAGTGGAATGTTTCTAGTTTATGTTGGCCGAATTAGCTTTGTACATTTTTATTTTTAGCGGCCCCCATAAGGGGAAAAAGCTGCTATTAGGTTTGTGCAAAATATCTGTCTATCCGTCTGTCACATTCAGATCTCGAAAACTAGAAAAGATATGAAAAATATTATTTCACCATTAAATGCGGCTTGAAAAGTTTAGGTGCAACGGCTACTTTTGGTTTTCTAAAAGCAAACCGTTTAATTTATAAAATTAATTATGCAAGCGATTTTTTCATAAAAATACACCAATTCTAAAACAATATTAACCCTCGAAAAATTGCTCGTATTGATGAAAACATATTTCAGTCTAACTAAGCTGTGTGACGTAGTGTTTTTTTTTCCTTTGACGTCACATGGAATGAATTCTTTAAATGAAATGCTAAAAGAACGCACTCGGTGCACCAATGCCTATGAACACTCAATAAATGGCTTGTATTGATGAAGGCGATTTTTAGTCTAGCTAGGAAGTGTGACATAGTGTTTTTTTTTCCTTTGACGTCATATGGGATGAATTCTTTAAAGGAAATGCTAAAAGAACGCACTCGGTACACCAATGTCTATGAACACTCAATAAATGGCTCGTATTGATGAAGGCGATTTTTAGTCTAACTAGGCGTGTGACGTGTTTTTTCTCCCTTTGACGTTATATGGAATTGATTCTTCAAATGAAATGCTAAAAGAACTCGGTATAGTAATGTTTATTAAGCCTCGTTATGTGACTCGCATTTCAAAAAGGAATGATATCTTGATTTAGATCTAATCTAGATTTTTTTAACTAGATCTAGATTTTTATAACAGTATATCTAGATCTGGATTTATATTCTAATTAAAATTATTTTAGAGTCTAGATCTAGTTTAGACTATTATAGACTAGATTAAGATGTAGAATTTCAATTTCTAGATTTTGATTTCCAAACGTTTTGATCAATATTGCAATGTTATAATATACTAAAACTAAATTAATATACTATTTTTAAATTTAATGTTGCATTCAGTCTATTGGTAGATTATCTAGGATATTTTTTTACACAAATCTTATCTAAATTACAGCTACATTATTCCAAGTTCATATTTTAGATCTAGATCTAGTAGATATAGATCTTAAGAGTGCTAAATCAGAAGTTTAATTTAGGTAGATCTACATCCTCATTCTAGTTCCATTTTTAAAAAAATGCCGATATCTCTGTTGATAGGCCTAACTGTGCTGAGACAACGAAGTAAAAGCACGATATATCTGTTCTTTTCTTTTTTTGTTTTTTAATTACAAACCTCCCGTAGGACGACGGGGGAAGGGGGACATGCAGGATTTGAACCAGGGACCATCGATAAATCCTACTGACAGTCCAGCACGCAAACTTAACGACCAGGCAGTGTTCATACCCTGTTTGTTGCCATCCTCCATTCCAATCGTTCAGCGAGAAGTTAATTATTTTAAACTTAGAAGGAACACCCGAAACATGTAAAACAAAAATAAAAAACATTTTTTTTACAACGGCAAATGAATCTTTGAAACATTATTACTTTTGACCATCAAAATTAAATAACCTATTGAATATTCTTTGCGAATAGGCAGATCCAACAGGGATCTGACTTTGATGGGGGCCGCCTCTGAGTTTGTATAACACAAACTCTCATTGTAATCTTGTTAAACTATAAGACTATAGTCACAAGCTACAAAGCTTATATCAACTCAACTCTGGTAAAAAGTTCACACATATTATTTCTACCACAACCAATCTCATATCAAGTTTAAATTTTGCACAATAATTTCAATTTAAAAAATTAACCAACTAGTTAATTAATTATTTTGATTGGTATCAAACAAGGGAAAGAAATTGTACTTGACAAATGTGGTGGTAAAAGTTAAATGAGGTAGCAATGAAACCAACTATTTTCATAAGCACTTCGCTGGCACAGTAGTTAGTGTATTTGGCTTGAGGAGGCTTGATCCTTGGAGTTTGAATTCCAGTTGTAAACCTTTTTTTTTTTTTTATAAAATACATTAAAAAGCTATCATGATAACCTTCACCCAGATACTCCCTTCTTTCAAAATATTTCTAGATCTACTAAAAATTTAATTACATGACTGAGCCAAACTAATTGATAAATTGTTATATAAGCTTTGTTTTTTTTTTTTTTTTTTTTTATCTTTCTTGTTTATTATTAAAAAGAAAGCATTATAAACATTAAAAGAATCAAAAAGTTCATATTGTCAGTCTAGTAACATAATGAATGCTATGGATATGAATGTCATTATTGTAAGCGTTGCACTCACCCTTCCTCTGTTCCTCTCTATCAAGTGTTGGCTACACTGACAAATTTTTTTCAGCAGTAAAAAAAAAAAAAATTAGCAAGTTTCAGAAGTACAGCACAGGAAATGTAAATAACATTGTGGGTGTTTTACATTTCTAGGTTCTGGAGAAGATGAGACCTATTGAACACAAACTTAAATATCAAATTAACAAGGTAGTGACAGCATATAAAGAATGCAAGCTAGGTAATTTTTTATTTTATGCTATGTTTTGGCAGTTCCATTTTTTTGCTCTTTTAAGTAAACATTTTATTTCTATTAACAATTTTCTTATTCATTTATTTGCATTCTTTTGGTTTTAACAGATCCCTCTGATCCCAGAAAATTTCAGCCAAATTTTGCTGCGCTTGCTAAAAAGGTAAACAAAATTTCCTATTAGTCTCATTATTTTTTTCCAGTAATAAAAAAAGGTGGGAAAAATACGTTACAAGTTCCTTAATATGAAAATTAAGTTTTCTAAATGAAATTGAGTTTTCAAAAAAAATAATTTTTTAACTTTAATGTCAAAACTTATAATATAATTTGGTCAGGTCATGTAGGAGAGATTTTTATTCTGTCCAGGATTAGGCTCATTTGAAAGTCTATTTTGTTACTAATGCTATTGAATTTGCTAAATAATTATCATAATTTTTTTACATAATGTGGATTCATCTTCTAGTTAGAAATCAGCTTTGTTAATTTGTTTACTATTTAATGGGCAATCTAACATATGGAAAGTAAATTGGCATTCAGATTACTTTTTCCAAAGTAAAAACAGGAGATTATTGGAAATGTAAGAATTATCATCTCCTCTTACTAACTTCCAAGTTCCATTCTTTAGTCCCAGGATGGTTCAAGTGATGAGGAAAAGGAGGAACAAGAAAAAGCAGAAGATAAAAACAAAGTTTATGTGGCTCCAAAACTGGCTCCTGTTTATTATTGTAAGTGTCAATCTTTGTTGTATAGAATGAAAGTACCCCTTTCAGACCTTGTGATCTATTGGGCATATAATGTGAAGGTCATTCTACGGCTGACGGTTAACAAAGTTGTCAGTTGGCCATTACAATGACCAACCTCCTTTACTCCTCCAACTAATATCAGGTATCTGTCAAGGCTGGATGGACTTGTGGGGTTTTTACAGATCCAGAAATTCAAAATCCCTGCATTCACTAAGATTTAACCTGATACCCCTCGGTTCACTAGTCTAGTGCTTTACCACTCAGTCACCATGTTTCTCATTCTTTATTGATTCTTCTTGAGCCATGTTTAAATGGTTAGGTCTGTGTTGGATGTGGCAAAATTTGTAGATAGCAGCTGGGGCAGCGTAGCCACGTGATTCCTCATCTGGACTTGAAGGCAAGCCTTACTATTATGTTTAAATGAAAAGCCACAACCAATTCAAGGACTTGACAAGAAAAATTAAATAGTCACTTTATTACTGCTATAACTCTCATTCTCAATAAAAACTGCCATTTCGGTATCACCAAATCACTGACTACATTTACTGAACTGATAGGTTTTCAAAAGCTTCTAGAGAATCATCACAAGGTTATGATCAGTTCATTTGAGAAGGTCATTTAGTCACATCATGGGGCTATTTGCATGTTGTGCATTTCCAACTGTATTTTCTTGTATGTCCATCACTCTGCATTCTTGATGTTCGTCCATAGTATGCAGGCCCTTATCTCATGTCAAACAATTGAATATACGATTTGGGTCCTTTGCACACTGTACAATTGTATTCTGATGGCTAAGCTGATGTAGTTAATTAAATAGAAAAGTTCACGTTTGGTAATTCATACCGTTAACAATCAATATAAAACTTTTTGTTTCTAGTTTAGTAATAAATGCATGCTTTACATTTTGTCTATTCACATCAAAGCTGATGATGAAACCATGGAGGAGCCTTTGTTTCTAGTTTAGTAATAAATGCATGCTTTACATTTTGTCTATTCACATCAAAGCTGATGATGAAACCATGGAGGAGCCTTTGTTTCTAGTTTAGTAATAAATGCATGCTTTACATTTTGTCTATTCACATCAAAGCTGATGATGAAACCATGGAGGAGCCTTTGTTTCTAGTTTAGTAATAAATGCATGCTTTACATTTTGTCTATTCACATCAAAGCTGATGATGAAACCATGGAGGAGCCTTTGTTTCTAGTTTAGTAATAAATGCATGCTTTACATTTTGTCTATTCACATCAAAGCTGATGATGAAACCATGGAGGAGCGCAAGAAGAAAATGACTGAAAAGAAAATGAAGCGTGCACTTAGCTCCGCCATGTTGAGAGAGATGAGAGAACAATACACAGATGCTCCTATAGAAATCATTGTGAGTAGTTTGGGGGAATATTTGAACTCATTATCTTTCTTGTAATATAGTGAACTCATTTGAACAATAGTAATTGTCTCTAAATCTATAACAATAAAATATCTTTTGATTAGTTGTTTTTTTTTCATAAATGTTTATTCACTTGCCAGTTTAGATTTGGAATATAATTTTTTCTTTCTTTTAGGAATCACATGATCTTCATCGCATTCGAGAAAATAGGAAAGAGAGGGAAAAAACAGAGTGAGTTATAGCTCTTGTGAACTAGTCTTCAAGTTATCTTTACAACTTTTATCTATTTATCAAAATTGTGTACTGACATTTGACTTGACTATTTTGACATTTGTTTTACAGATATGAAGAGAATAATTTTGTCAGATTGTCTGTGTCCAAGAAAGAAATGGTCAGTTGAAGTTTTTTGTGCTTCTTCACATTGTGTAATAAAATAAATTCGAGACTATTTTTTGTAATTGTTGTAGGCTAATCTGACATTCATTTATTTTTGTTTAAAGTTTAATTTTTAATCATGTAATCATTAGGCTGCTCGAAGAAAGATGGGTACCATGTCAGCGTTAGGTGCACTGGCAGATTTTGATGACATTGGACATTTTGATGACTCTCACCAGGTAACAACTTCATGTTTACTAAATGCTATCTTATGACCATTATATCAGTTGTGCTCTTCATCTAAATATGTCCATTGTATCTGTTGTTCTCTTTACCTGAACAGGTTTACAAAATGCAATCTTATGACTATTATATCTCTTGTATCTACATGTTCACTACTATGTTATGACTATTGTGTGTATACTGATACAGTTTCTTTGTCTCTATACTCCTGCATAGGGTGAGCAAGCCAAGAAAAAAAGAAAGCTTTCTCACAATCAGAAGGTAGATGAGAAATATGCAATTTTTAGACCTAACTAAATTTAGGCGTTTTCCTTTATTCTATCAAGTTTTGATTTCAACATACATTACCTACAGTTACAAGTGTAGTCATGCATCTGTTATTTAATTTGTTTTATTATTTCTCTTTTCTAGAAACACAAAGGTTTGGGAAAAAAAGGTATTTAGTTTTCTTTGTTCTATAAAGAATCTAAAAGGAAAAGTTAATTAATATTTGATAGATTCAAAATAAATCTGTTATTTGCTTATTTCAACAGGTGGAAAAAGAAAGTGGAAAAAGTGATAAAAGTTACATTGGTTTGAACATCTGTTTACACACACACATACTTTGCTTGATGTAATTGGTAGCTGAACTGTGATCTCCCCCTCTACCTGAGAGACAGTTGTAGTGACTTCCCTTGGAGCAATCCTTTATAATGCTCTTTGTTACAAAGTGTGTGCTTGCATTTTATGTCAGTATGCAAGTTACTGAGTGCGAAGGAAGGAATGAAAAACATGGTGAAATGGAAAAGCATGGGTTCAACAAATAAGATATGGTTTAAATCTAAGAGACAGAATGGTTTATCAAATTGCATATTAAAATTCAGATGTTATTTTGGTTGATTTGTTGTTTTTTATCTATAACTGTTACAGATAACACTTAGATTGGGGTTAGCTACATCATACTTTGCTTACATTCATTAATCCTCTATTACCACACTGTTGCCCATCGAAGATCTGAGCTATTACAGTGACCAAGTAATCTGTCAATCTTTATTACATTAAAAGTCGCTGATTACTTTATAAAGTCCAGTGCAAACTAAAATGAAAGTGTTTTTTTTTTTCCACGTTTTACTGTTCTATAGCAATATATCAAATAAAAAATGAATTAATATTAGGATGAAACAAAGTTTATCTAAAATAAAGTGGCCAATGCAATTAGAAGGCTACATCTATTAGCTTAGTTAATGAGGAAGGAATGACACGTCTTGAAATGTAATAATAATGTAATAACTACTTTAGGGCTTTTATAAATATAAAAAAGGATCTACAAGTTAATCTTCGTCAGCACAAAATTTCTTCCATCTTGCTTAAAAAAAACCTTACGAATATACACAGACCATCTCTTATTAAAACAAACAAACAAAGACTTTAAACTAATGCTGTTGTTTATTACATCTTGGAATTTTTTGTACAATCTTGAATGTACGTTATCAGATCATGTACATCAAGTCTAACCAGTGTTATAATTATGTACATTAGCTAGTGCTAAATATTTCTGTACATAGTTATGCAACATCAACACACATTTTCTATGTGACATATATCTTCACAATAGTTTTTAAACATAAAAAAAATAAAGCAACATAAAAACATGAAATTAAAATCAATGAAACAATTAAAGAGCAACACAAGAACAGAACGAATGAAACAAATCCAAGTCTAGTGTTAATATTTCATGTGGTTTTTCATTTGTCTTGAATGAATTACAGATTACAAATGTACCAAGAAAAGAAAAACTCTGATCTTAAGAAAATATAAAAATATGACTCAAAATTTCAATCATTTATCATAATATTTAATTTTAAGGCAGTTTATAAATGTTTTTGGTTGTTTTTCTTTAAAGGCAATTTACATTTTCTGTAGAAAAGGCACATTAGCCAGAAAATTACCAAGCATAATGAAAGAGCTTTCTTAATTCAATGCTTGGCAAAATTTATTCTTTTAAGTTTTTTTGTTGTATTATTTGATGTTTGGGATAAAGGAATGGTATTGGTGGGAATGTTATTGACGCTGGAATGTGCCCCCCAAAAATCTGTATAAAAGTTGACAATTGTTGAGCATTTCTTAAGAAACACTTTTCTGTTAATAACTCAGTCAATAAAAGCAATCGGAGTCACAATTTTTTGTTTAAATTTTTGTCAGACTTAAATGTTATAACATTAAGATGTGAATTTTCTTTATGTTCATGCTTTGACTTAAAAAAAGTATTGCATACATAGATGGCAGTTTATATTTCTTTGAAAAAATAAAAGATACCAAAAGATTTCTTTCTATAAACCAAGAATTGTTTTTAACAAAAGAGCCTGACAGTACTTGGTAAATAAGGTCACATCTATAGCTCTAACCTGGACCAGTAATAGATTTCTGAAAATCATTTGTTTCATTGGAAATAAAAGACCAGAATTGAATAAAGTTTTATAAAAAAAAAAACAATATTGTCCGGTGTCACTAAGGTACTAGATTGAATCAAGCACTTGAATAATTATGTTGTGTGGTTTTTAACAATAGACTTCAACACATACTTTTCTTTCAAAAATAAATATCTGCTAACTTTAACAATGTTCACAACTTCAAAATATTTTCACTGTAAATAATTCCTCTTTATGTAGCAAAAACTTAAACATTTCGGAATAAAATGAAACAAAATGTGTATATTAGAAACTAACAAAAACAAAAATCACAAATATATATATATCATATATTTAGGGGACATTGTTCTACTTTCAGAATCAGAATTAATATACAAGTTCATAAATAATGAATCTTAAGGATCTGAACAAACTTTGTTGAAATATTTACATGAGAATATCAAACATTTCAGTGTGGTCAATGAATCAACAAACAAAATAAAAATATTGTGGAAAACAATATTAGTTGTCACCATGGCTGAGATAGAAATAAAAATATTTGTAAACACAGCCTCAATTTAGGTACTTTTCACATAATACATAGCATAAAACATTGAAATATGTATTCATTGTTGACTGATATTTTAAAATGAAAAATTAACTGATACATTTTTTTTATTAAATGTTTCTATTTATAGTATTCTAATACCATCCTGACCGCTTTGTGTAAAAAAAATATATTTTATTATTTTCCTTATAAGAAACAAGTACAGTTTCAGGATTGAAACTTTATAAATTGAGAACCCCCTGTAATAGTTCTTACAACATAAATATATATATATATATTGAAAAGAATACAATTTTTGAAAGATCACATTCGAGTTAGAGGTGACCTCCAAAATAACCCCCACCCTCAGAATGAGGCTATGTGAATGTTGAGCACAACAACATGGTTGGGTTCTATCTGATAGACACCCCTGTATAGATGTATAGAGACCTTCCATTGGCTAGTAAATATTGGTCTGGATTTCATTTCAAGATTTATTTTATAAAATCATAAAAAAGAAAATATTTCATTGTCAACCTAAGATACCTTGCACAATTTGTCAATGAGATGTCATCAATATGTACTCATTTTCTTATAGCTACAATTTATTCTAGATATTTTTTCCATGCACTTTTTTTAGACCATGAATTGAATCTAATTTATTTGGATGACTTGTGTTTTCAAGTGTTTATATTAAAACCATCATCTTCTGATGTGACATTTACATATTTCTATTTGCTAATTTACTGACTTGTTGATTCAACCATAAGTCATAACTCCACATGTAAAGTAGAACTAGTACACAAAATAAACTTTTAATGATATTTACATAAACATCAAAAATGTTTCCGCTATAAATCAACCTTTTTAAATTTGCCTGTAATAAAATAGGCAGCTACTTTAAACATACTGCATTGTTTTTTTTTGCACTAAATAGAAATTAAAATGTTGGGACAATTACACAGAGAAGACTGTATATCCTAATGTTATCAAAAACATTACAAAATCCTTTTAAATGATAATTATGGCCATCAACAGGTTTGTGGTATTGAGTTTTACAAAATTATTGAGTTCTACATTTTAACCAAGTCCAAATATATTCAAACTATGATATCGGCCAATTACTTTAAAAAAAAACACAACATTTAACATTTCTGTCAAGGTTTATCCCCCATAATTTAAGATAGAAACTCAGTGGTTAATTTAAATTTATTCCGAACTGATGGTATGCGATGGGATGTGCCATTACTACAGCCAGAACATAAATACAAACATTCACTGCATATAAATTCACAACACTACAGATGTAAAGATCTGGTTCTCAACCTTTCAATATTTGATGTACATGCAACCTGAACTAGATAGAATAACACTAGTGTTAGGGTGATGGGTACTGGATCACAGGTTGAGAACCACTGTCAACAACCATTGGTCATTATAATATTAAAGAGTATTCTGTGGATCATATTAAACAGAGTGTCAACACAACATATTTTTTAGACTATACTTTGAACTGATATATTTTCTCTTCAAGCTGTTTCACAAGAACAGCAGTCTACACAGGTATTTTATTGAATCTAGATAAATATATCTTACAGCACTAGGAATTAATGTGAGTGTCTTTCTTCATACTATTTGTTGACTATTTCCAACCTAAACATATGCTAACATAATTTACAGATCTATTAAGCTACATAAGTATTAAATGCATGTAGCGTTTTTTTCTTTCTTTTTTTTTTGGTAAAACATTGGATGCAAATTTATTTTATGGTTATATTTTCTAATTTAATAACTTCTAAGTTTTCTGGTTTAAAAGTTTACAGAGTACAGGAAAAAAAAATCTAGACCATTTGATAAGTCTGATTAAGAAGATTTCTGTAATAAAGTTAAACGTCCCCTCCCCTTTTCTAAATACTACTCAACTATATTACATACTATCAATGGCTCGAAACCAAGCCATTTATGCATGCAATTGATTTGAGAACAAGTCAACTCTAAGGATAGTAAGGTGGACAAGACACAAAAAAAAACAATGGCAGAAATGGTACACCAAACAGCTGATAGGGCACATTTTGTTAACTTAAAAAACTTCTAGTATTAGCTATAACATTGAACTAGCAGGGGGAGACTAATCACTTTTTTACCATCTTTCTCATCTCTGGAGAGTTAGGCAACAAAGACTGTGGTGCAGGGGAATGTGTCATGCTGGTGGCAGGGGAGCCGGAGGAAGCAGAGAGCATAGCCAGCGAGGCCCGGGATGCTCTAATGATCTCCATGACCATTCCCTTGCAGTCACAGCAGACGGCCATAAGAGGGCCTTTCAAAATGTTCCTGGGAGTTGACTTGATGCCAGAAGTTATGTTGACAGAGTGAGACCGCTGGACAGGCTTGACTGACAGGTTCCTACTGTCTGGGGCTCCATCTTCCAGATCACTGTGGCTGTCAGGTATGATGCACTTTCTGACAGGGCTGCTGTCTCGAGTTGGTGGCACAGAGATGGGAGGGGCAGACCTAGAGAAGTAATATATGTACATGAATAGCTGAGGTATCTAGTGTAAAGACACCTAAATATGTGATATTTGTACATGAATAGCTGACCTATCTAGTGTAAAGAAGTGAAATGTGTACATGAATAGCTGATGTTTCTTGTGTGAAGACACCTAAAGAAGTGAAATGTATACATGAATAGCTAATGTATCTAGTGAAAAGACACCTTGAAAATTGCGAATAAAGAATCATTTTTGGTAAATTTAACCCCTCCGGTTTCAATCATGAAAGGTTCTTATACCTGGTTAAATTTTCATACTTTTTTTTACCACTGCAAGAAAGAGAATTAGTGATAGGTGCATCAATGAGTCAGTCAGTCAATTTCATATATATATAGTTTATTTCCATGGTACACTATATCAGACTTGACTTATAAAGTTTCTGTGGACATACACTTAAACTTACTTAATGAATTTCTGTATAAACTCATGTGTTTCTGTTGGCAGTGGCGCTGGGCTGAGAGTGTACACTGGGATATTTTTAAAGTGGTCAGTTGGTATGTTCATCTGGTCAAGAAATACACATAGATATACATTAATGTCTAAACGTACAGTAAAAAAAAAAGAATAAATAAATAAATAGCTCATTATTATTGATATTAAGTACATTGGCACTATTCAGACCATGTTGTTGAAAAGGCTCTAAACAAAAACATATATGTATACAAAAAAAAAAAAAAAAAAAAAAAAAAAAAAAAAAAAAAAGGAAATAATAACTAAGACATTTTTCATTGGAAAATTAAAATTTTTCTTACCTTTCGCAAACATTTGGAGCAAACTGTTCTCTTGCACAGCTTACACTTAGAGCCCCATTCACCAAAGAGAGAGAATTTTGTTGTTTTACAAGTGAAGCAAATCTAGGCAAACAGAAGACAAAAGACACTTGATAGAAAAAAAACAAAAAAAACAACTTGAATGGATAATTCTATTAAATACAAGGGTGAGCCTTCTTCTATTCAAAGTTCAAAATAACTATTAAAGATATAAATGGATCAACAATTAACATGACTGAAGAAACATTTCTTATGCTTAACAAAATTTCACAGTTTCTAAAAAGTAAATGTACAAAATAATTTTTGATTCTCAATTTGCACACTGCAGTCACTTACTTTGCTTTTTGAAACTTGTTGATATAGGTCAGGGTGCGAGATCAAAGACTCCAGCTCTGCCTTGGTCAGTACTTCCCGAATATGTGTCACTTCCTCCAATGTCAAACTGAGACACTCCACTGGATTCTGCCAATGTTTCTGTCATTAATTAAAAAAACAATACTTACATTTCATAAAGTTAAAAGAACATTCTTATGATGTTTTTGCACTTTAAAATTCAGTAATGTTGATTGATTACATTAATTCAAAGCAACTTAAACAACAGAAAATATATATTATTGAAAGTAAACAGCCTATTCAACAATCAAATTTCAAAAATTAAAAAAAAAAAGGGAAATATATTTTATTCTGTAACAATAACAATTTTAACAAGCTGTTGTAATAGAATTGTCTTGGTATTTGGTTTTAAATGGGAATCACATTAGTGATATTTTGTTTGTTTCAAAATTTTAAAATATATAAGTTGAGATCTGGAGATCTGGCTATTAAAACAACCAACACACTGTCATCAATTCTAGAAAAGTGAAATGAATAATGTGTACATTTGTTTTCTAGGATATTTGTGAAAGTTGAAAGTTAAAAAATCAAGCAACTCAAAAGTTCTTATACTTACAGGCAAAGGAGTAGATAAAAATGATTTGTTAAGATCTGGTGTTGTGGTTTGTAAAGCAGGTGTTTTCAAATTATGTACAGGACTGGAACTGGGCTCATCTGTTGATGCCTTTAGAAGGTTTTCCTTTTTTAAGGCAGATATTCCTGTCTCCTCCAAGTGGCGCCACTTGGCAAATCTAGCCTCTTCACTTTGCAGTTTCTGCTGCAGGACATCAGTGCCATCTACATATCTATGTCTATCGTGCGTAACTGGTCTCCTAGGAGTTTTTTCTGGGTCTGGACGTCCCTTGGGTGGCAACGAAGATAAGTTGATTTCACCTGGAGTCTTCTTCTGCCTATGAGCCAACTCTTCCTCTTGCAATATCCTCCATCTTGTTAACCTCTCCTCCTCTTCTGGAGATTTTAATGGCTTAAGTCTACCTTCTCTCTTCTCAGTAAAGGAATTTCTAGTGTTGGGTCTATTCCTTAAAGTTGATCCAGGTGTCGCCCCTGAGTACAAGCTCATCCCACCATCCAAAGATGGACGTCGAGATATTAAAATGCCATTGGTGGAAGCTATTTGTACATTATGGATGGGCTTATCTGAGGAAACATCTTGATCACAGAATACATCTTCAGCTTCAATTCCAAATGTTGTGGTCAGAGATTGTCTTAGTAGTTCATCCTTATTTACAATTATTTTTCTCTTTGGGCTGTCAGTGTTAGGTCTGGAAGTATAGCCACTGCTTCGTTCTGACAGTGTCCGAGAGGGCGAATCCCTCTGTGTCTTACCCTCGGAAGAAAGTGTCTCCAGAGAGGGTGTTGAGACAGAGAAGGGGCTTTTAAAATACCCAGGACTCTGGATGGAGACATCCATGTCCAACAAGGGATTTTGTTGAGTGTTTTGCATGCGTGAGCTTTTATTTGAGACATGCTTGGTGGAGGGGGCCTGAGATTGAGGTCTATTTGAGGCATGCAGGGAGCTGGAGATGGTCTGAGGTTTAGAAGTATTAGTGGTATACATGCTGGTAATTTCAGACATGCTGGCAGATTTAGGGCTAGAGGAAACATGCCGTTTGAATGCAGAAGGCTGTGTTACATTTCTACCAACTGTCTTGGTCCCAGACATTATTATGGCACTTCTTGCTCTGCCCTTGCATGGTGGTGAAGGGTTGGGAGGAGGTGCTTGCTCGTGGCTCCAAGACCTCCTAATAGCTCCTGGCTTTGGAGGCGAGTCCATGCCACCAAATACATCATCCATCTCAGGTATAGAAGTGAGTCCCGTAGGTACTGAGGTGAGGGAACGGCGGTGCTCAAGCGCCATCCTCGCCCGCAGGTGAGGGTTTCTGAGCGTGATCTGATTAGAGAGGTCATGCTCAGAGAAAGAAGTTCTATGCAGCAATGTAGCACCACCAGCAACACCCAGTGGTGAGAACTGATGAGAGAGAGGACTCTCCCTAACAGGAGATGGCTCCTCCTCTTCTGTCAGAGGTGGTAACTCCTGGGACTGTACCTTTCCATCCATGGATGAATCACAAACCATAATGGTATGCCTCCTCTGTAATCTGGTTGGTCGACTCCCACTGGTGCCATTGATTAATGTTTCTTTTGTTACTGCAGAGAAAACATTGCATCTTTAAATATAGAACAGAGAAGGATCTAACAACAGAGAAAACATTGCACCTTTAAATATAGAAGAGAGAAGGATCTCATTCTAAATAGAAAACTATAATGTAAGGTTAGAGGCCAATGTAAGAGAAAAAAAAAGGATTCATACTAAAATAATTTATTTATCTTATATGATACAGATGTTACTTCAAAAAAGAAGATGATTACATCCTACGCATCATGCATTTTAACCAATGACCTAAAGTCTGCCAAGTCACTGGTTTTCCTGGCTAGCTCAGGCAACCCATTCCATGCTCTAATAGTGCTAGGGAAGAAGGAGCATTTGTACAAATTTGTCCTAGCATAGGGGACAAGGAATGTGCCTTTATCTTTGTGTCTTTCTGAGTATTTTATTAGCTCATAATAACAGTATCTTCTCTTCTAAAGGGATTTAGATCAAGTAAAATATTTATTTTACAAATATATAGTGACCAGCATAATGTTCAATGGATTAGCTCAGGACAATAAGACCTGGTCTCCACCAGGATTCAGAACAAAAGTGATTTACTTGGTCGCGAATGTCTCTAGCTGCTAGGTGCAAGTCTCAGATTGTATTCCTGCTTTCTTACAGAAGTATGACAAGCAGCTGTTGATAATAAATGTGCTGTCTAAAGAGCACCTTGGAATTTGAGATTTTGAAAAGAATTGTTCACTCCTATCTTTAGCTTATCTGAAATGTAAGCCAACATTGACTCCAATTCTCAAGTATACAAAGCATCACTCTCCAATAATTAGAATCAAACAAAGCTGGATATCTGTTCAACTAATTTGTACAAAACACACATTAGACATATACATAACATACTCTTTGAAACACATCTGGTACAGTATTTGCAACCCAACAGACTGAATAACACAAGGACTGGAGTATTTCACAATGCAGGATACAAGGACCAATAATGTATAAAATAAATTAACTTACCAGCTCTCTGCCATGACATGGGTGGCATCATTGTAGGAGCCAATGACTGTGGTGAGCCTAGAGAATGGTTACTGGTGCAGTCTTCATCTTCTGAGGATTCCTACAGTAAGAAAGAAAGAAAGAGACATTTTAATTGGGATTATAAAAGTCTCAGAAAATTTTATAAAGTAAAGTGTTATAAAGTAAGTTTATTTTTTGCTACACATGGTATTTAGAGCAAACCAATGTTAACATTCCTTTGTGGCAAACAGTTTATGAGAGTTCTAGGGCTAGCACAATGACCATTCTCACATTCTTTAAGCAGTTATAAAACACAAATAAAAGCTGGATAGACTCATGAATATGAACTTATTCAAGATAACAACTACCAGACAAGGATTTTAATACAAATGATTTATGAGCATGTGACTTCATTCATGTTTGTTTTGATCCCGCATACACCCATTCTTGGTCTCTTTATTTCCAACAAATAATATTGATTGAAGAATGACTGCACTGCAACAATCCTAAATGAAACTTTGGTAAACACTTGTAGTTACCTCAGAGCAATTGTTCATCAACAAGCTGAGATCTGCTTTGATCACACGTTTAGTTGGAGGAGGAGCTTCTAGCTCATCACTGAGTCCAACCTTAGGTTTCTCCACTAGAAAATGGAACAAAAAAACAATAATCTATCAAGAAAGAAACAAAAATTAATATAAAAAAAATGAACCTTATCTTTAACCAAATAGAGAACAAAACAATATAAACAAACAACAGAAATATAAAAATTCCATTGGCAATTATTACACAAAAGTTTCTAATTGAACCCAGGGGTTGTGATCCAAAAGGAATTGCAGGCTCTAAGCAGGTCTACAAGAACTTATTAATTATAAGGGGACATGTCTATAGTAAGATTAAGACAAAGAATGATTAGCAGACCTAATAATTTGCCTTGTCTGATGGAGCGAAGCTTGGGCCTAGATCTGATTTCCTTCAGAAGAAGCTCATGCGGGTCTGGAGGTGAAGGAGGCTTGGGTTTTAGCTTGCGTTCATCCACCTGGAAGAAACAGAGAGTTCAGAAATTTATATTAAAGAAAAATAAAAACTGTTACAGAAACAGACTAAATAAGACTAAAATCTCATGTGTCTTTTAAACATGAATACCCCAAGGTGATTTTCATTAAGTATCTTATCAAAAGTGTCATACTACAAAACAAAGAGCTATAATGTGTGGCTGAAGGGCATGTATCCCTTGGCTATTTAAATGAGTGGGCTTGAATTTAAACCTAGCAGTGGCTAATCCCCTTTGCGGCAGCTAAACAAAATAATTATTGCTATTTTGTTTGTTTAATATTAAATGCCATCAGAAGGCAGTAGAGAAAGAGAGACAATAAGAGAGCGACCAACTCAAATGGAGAAACACACAGAAAAGTGCAGATACCCCTCCCCCTCCCTTGTTTATTTTGTTTTCAGATGTGGACAGAGACAATGGCCAACAAGACTCTGGGAAGTCAACGAGTCACTGTGAAAGTCATCACGTACAGTTCTAAACTACATCTTGTGAGAAACCTTGCAGCCATACACACACACACTGTGCAGTCCGTCAGACGTTTGTTGAGAACAAAGTGGAAGAAGTGAGTCTTGCTTCTAGTACACACATTAAATGTATGCCTGACCATGACTCACACGACTATCGTGTACACGTGTAATTAACAAAGTGTCAGCTACGGAAGAGTTTCTCCCCCTCCCCCCCCCCCTCGGTCCTTAAGTGCAAATACTTGCAATTATTTGTGTTTCAATGAACAAAAATTAATTTATGTTCTATTCGCAGTGCACTTATAAAACCATGGTGGAATATTCCGTCAAGTAAAAACAAAAGTACCAATATATAAAGCACAAAAAAAAAAGTATGACATTTTAAAAGGATTAAGCGAGAGGCGTCAGCTATAAGATAGACTGAGATCTTTGCGCTAAACAAAAATAATTGGTAAAAATATTTCTAACAGCAGAGATGTATTGTTGTTGGTCTAGATCTATGACTGATTCAAACTAATCGATAAAATTACACTTCGTATAAGCTTTTTTTTTCTTCTTTTTTTGTTGTTAAGAAATGTCAGTAAGTGTCCAACAGCGCGATTCTTTCCGACTTTGATTACGAATAGAAAGGAACTTAACAATTATAGAAATACTAGTCGGATATGACCCGTGACATGCGGGCCTTAGTTTGGGTATTACTGATCTACTGGATTTAGATTTTAGATCGATGTCAAACTTGGAAAATGTTCCCTTCTTATTTTCTTTTATCTGATTTTGATATTTGGCCACGGAAATAAAAGTAGAGTGTGACAATGGGCTGTCTCGTTCAGTTTGATCAAAATTGCCCAAAAGGCTTTTTTTTTTTTTCGGGACATACATACATACATACTTACATAAAAACATACATACGCCTTACTTTCTGCTTTATATAGTAGATACTATTCAATTTCTTGGAGCAGTGAAAAACAAAACAAAATAAATAAAACATGATTGGTGATGGTACATTTTATTTAGTTCATTATACGAACAATCAATTAAATTTTTTTAAAAATATCTAAAAATAAAGTGTTTTAAAAAATTTCCATAACCATATATTTCTCTATTAATATTAATTTCTCTATTAATGAAAGCAAACCAACATAAAATTTAAAGGAAACAAACCAAACTGAATCAGTCAAGACGCCATGCCCCAGATATAGACCTGGATCGAACATTAATCTCAACAGACGACAATTCAATACAGAAGCGAGGCCACACAATATACAGACGTGAATGAAGACTATCCTAAGAAATCGTCCCAACAAAAACTGGAACAAACCAAAACTACTACGAGCACTGTAAACCACACATAATCCGTGGTGTATTCCATACCGAAACGTATCTACTAGAACTTAAGTCAAAGCTCAGTCTTGGCGCCAAGAAGAGCACTAATTAATAAGGATTCAGATTTCAGACATTTGATGTCATCTCGTCTCCAGAATAAGATACTCGGGGAGCTTCGTCTACTAAATATAGACACATCCCAGCTTCCTTCCTCTAATATCGTCCCCTCCGCTCCGTTTCTTCCAGTTTTTTTTGGGATGTCTTATTAAGCCCGCGCGTGCGCTCACACACACGCCAAGAGAGACGAAGACAGTCCCATATCATCTAGAACACAGTGCCCTTTAAGAATGCCAGACTGCTTGTGGCCAAGTTTAGCATCAACAAGTTGTGTTTTGGTTCCCCGCGCCCTGTCCACCTCTTTCGGCCACAGGCCAAACACACACACGCACAGAAGAGAAAATCAATATAATCGAAAAGCCCTTATGTTCCGATACCCTCTTTTGTAGGAAGCGATGCATGAGAGAGAGAGAGAGAGAGAGAGAGAGAGAGAGAGAGAGAGAGAGAGAGAGAGAGAGAGAGGTGAGACATAAGAAGCGAGAGAAAGAGGAAAGAGAAGAGCTAAACTGAGGGAACGACATTAGAGAAGAGGAAACAGAGAGAGAGTGAAGAGAGTGTAGAGATTGTGTAAGCCCCCCCCCCCCCCCCCCCAAAAAAAAAGCCTCTAGAAAGGCAACGAGTGATGAAAAGCACCAAAGACAATCTCATTATTAGCAATCATGTGACCAACATTCCCAACACCATGTCACCTAGATCTCCGAACTCGGACGGACAGTGCCAAGTATGGGCATTACACTATTGAGGAATAATGTGGCGGATCGATCTCCGGGCCAGAACAAATGATGCTATTTAAACATAAGAGACAAGAGTCCTTCCTAGCTTGCCCCTTCCCTTTTTGAAACAAAACTAACAATGCAATTTTAAAATTAAAATGCTATCGATTGTCTTAGGCAGAGGTTCTCAAGCAGTTTAGAGACTACACCAGGTACAGTGATGGACTTTACAAAAATTGTAGGCGACGTTAAAAAGAAGTTGCTGAATTCTTTCTAAATTATGTAAAAATTATAATGAGTATTTTCTTTAAATAATGATAGAAATTAATTCCACCGCATGAGTTTTAATGCACACAAAATGCAAGCACGGATCTCTTGTTTACACATTTAGATGACATAACTTTGTGTTTCTTTTTTTTTTTTTTTTGGCATTCGGCACTTAGCCTTATATCTGGTTCAGGTCCAGTACATTCAGCAGATTCATACTTCACTGGTAGTGTAACAACATCTCAGACATCTATAAAAAGTGATGTGTTTTAAAGGTAATCCATGCTTGAGTTTTTAAAATACTTATTAGTATGAACTACAATCCTGTTTGCTTCACTTTTAAATGAAACTGTTCATGCAGGAAAATGTTCAAGCATGAAAAGGAAATTTTACTCTGGATCCGAGGAACTGCTGAAACTGGCAACTCTCTGAGAAAGTACTTTGGAATCTCACAGTTTTAAAGCAAGAACAACCATACCAGCAGAGCAAGGCATTAGAGGGGAGGGATGTCTAGCAAGGCTTTAGAGGGGAGGGATGTCCAGCAAGGCTTTAGAGGGGAGGGATGTTCAGCAAGGCTTTAGAGAGGGGGATGTCCAGCAATGCTTTAGAAAGGGATGTCCAGCAAGGCTTAAGAGGGGGGATGTCCAGCAAGGCTTTAGAGGGGGGTATCCAGCAATGCTTTAGAGGGAGGTTGTCCAGCAATACTTTAGAGGGGGGATGTCCTGCAATGCTTTAGAGGGGAGGGATGTCCAGCAATACTTTAGAGGGGGGATGTCCTGCAATGCTTTAGAGGGGAGGGATGTCCAGCAATGCTTTAGAGGGGAGGGATGTCCAGCAATGCTTAAAAAGGGGGATGTCCAGCAATGTTTTAGAGGGGGGGGGATGTCCAGCAATGCTTTACAGAGGGGGGGTCCAGCAATGTTTTAGAGGGAGGGATGTCCAGCAATGCTTTAGAGGGGGGGGGGGTCCAGCAATGCTTTAGAGGGGGATGTCCAGTAATGCTTTAGAGGGGGGATGTCCAGCAATGTTTTAGAGGGGGGGTCCAGTAATGCTTTAGAGGGAGGATGTCCAGCAATGTTTTAGAGGGGGGATGTCCTGCAATGCTTTAGAGGGGAGGGATGTCCAGCAATACTTTAGAGGGGGGATGTCCTGCAATGCTTTAGAGGGGAGGGATGTCCAGCAATGCTTTAGAGGGGAGGGATGTCCAGCAATGCTTAAAAAGGGGGATGTCCAGCAATGTTTTAGAGGGGGGGGGATGTCCAGCAATGCTTTACAGAGGGGGGGTCCAGCAATGTTTTAGAGGGAGGGATGTCCAGCAATGCTTTAGAGGGGGGGGGGGTCCAGCAATGCTTTAGAGGGGGATGTCCAGTAATGCTTTAGAGGGGGGATGTCCAGCAATGTTTTAGAGGGGGGGTCCAGTAATGCTTTAGAGGGAGGATGTCCAGCAATGTTTTAGAGGGGGGGGGGATGTCCAGCAATGTTTTAGAGAGGGGGGGGGGTCAAGTAATGCTTTAGAGCAGTGTTTTACAAACTGTGTTCAGCGAGGCTTGCTCCACAAACAACTGGAATAATTAGCTAGAAGGCCACCCGTGAATTAATCTCTCTTAAAAAAATAAGCAAAGTGCTCCAATAAATACTCTGAATAAACGAAGTGTTCCGTTAAGGAAAAACTTTGGGAAATATTTGTTTAAATGTTTCAAACCTTTAAAATATTTTTGCGTGTTTCACCGCTGTTATAGTTGGAATTTTTCAACGTTATTAAATTGTTTGAATTTTTATCATTGCTATATAGTTTAAATATTTCACCGTTATTATGCAGATTAATTGTTTTAGCGTTATAACACGGTTTTAAAATTTCACCACTTTTATGTGGTTTAAATGTTTCACCGATATTACATGGTTTGAATGTTTCCGCACTGGTAGTTGGAGATCACTTTATTCCTCTCCAGGTACCAGACCAGCCTACTGTTAATCATTCTTTCCATGGTTTTGCAGATGCAGCTTGTTAGTGCTATTGGTCGATAGTTAGCTGGGTCAGAGCCGTCTTTTCCCGGTTTAGGTATCGGTATAACTGTGGCTTTCCTCCAGCTGTTTGGGAAAGCGCCTGTTTGCCACACACAGTTATAGACCCCTAGCAGGACTGTCAATGAGGGTTTGGGAAGGTGCTAGAGGAACTGGTAATGGATTTCATCTTCTCCAGGCGCTGTGTCATGTGACTTGTCTAGCGATTCCCTCAGTTCCTCAAGCGAGAACGGTTTGTTGTAGTCTTCATTGTTCTCTGACCTGAAATCTATGGGGTGTCTTTCCTCCCTGGTTTTGACTTTTTGGAACTCTGGCGTGCAATGTACAGTGGATGACTTTTCTGCTATTGTGGATGCAAGGCAGTCAGCTATTTCTCTGGGGGACGTGACAGTTCGTCCTTGGTTTTTCAAATGCCCTATTGCATTTGATTCTTTCCCTTTGATTTGCTTTACTGCCTTCCAAACCGTTCTAGCAGAAGTTTTGGCATCCAGACTGCCGACAAAACTTCTCCAGGAATTCCTTTTGGCTGACCGTATGGTTTGTCTAGCCTTTGCTCTAGCTATCCTGAATAGCTTTAGGTTTTCATGGGAAGGATTCTTTATAAATGCAGCCAGTCGTTTTTTCCTATCGCCAATAGCACATTTGCAAGCTGCATCAAAACATGGTTTGCTAGGCCGTTTTGGATTTGAGGAGGTTAGGGGGACAACTTTCCTGGCTATACTAAGTAGCTTGCTAGCAAATGTATCAGCTGGGTTCTGTTCATCGAGGATATTTTCTGTGATATCCTCGGAGCATCTTTTTTGGAATTGTTCCCAATCGGCCTTATTCAGTTTCCGCCGCTGAGGTCGTCCCAATGAGGGGAGATTGTTAGTAATGATGATTGGGAAGTGATCACTTCCCCGTAGATCATTGCTAACTGACCATTTAAAGTCGTCCAGAAGTCCAGGGACGCATACGGTGAGGTCAATGCATGTGAGAGATCCAGTTCCTGGGTGCAAGTAGGTCGGTGATGCATCATTAAGTATGCATAAATCATGTTGGAGGAAGATATCCATATGGCATATGTAACATGCGAATAACACTTTTCTTTTGTTACTAGCCAACGATAGTCCTGCCTCCCTAATCCACAGATCCGCATTGTAAGAATTATTTCTAGGCAACAAACCATCCAGCGTGTAACAATTGTTGTGTAAATAGGAAGTGATCTTTCAACACTACTTTTCTCAAAGAACTTTGACCTGACTCAACAAAAAGCCAATCAACAGAAAGCAGTGTAATCTTCAAACTCTGTGATGGAGAACACTCACGTGTGTATCATTCGTTATTGGAATTGTGGCGATGTGCAGAATAAACATTTCAATGATAGCCTTGACAATGGCGACATTGTGAAATAAGGTTATACAAAATGGAATTTTTCTCTAAAATCCAGTAATCAATAAACAAAACAATTCATAGAAAAATATTCACTTTACAATTTAAAAATCTGTAAAGTAGGCGAAGTTGAGTTCCGATGTTGTCGAGGCCAAAGAGTTGACGAGAATGTGTGGCCAGACAACTTTACTATTGCACACTATCACTCCACAACTACGCCAGGTACCAATGAAATCTTCGTTAGGCTCGGGGTCTAATGGTCAATAGCGAGCTTTTTAGTCAACTCTAGAATGTCCCACGTAATGTCAGAGGAAATTTTAAAAATATATAATAATTGATGTGTGCGCATGTAGGATGTAACATTTACATGTGTTCATACTAAGTCAAAATATAAGATCTAAATCTATGTTTTGTAATGGTGAACGTAAATTTACATAATTTATCATTTATAAAATTAGTTTTTATTATACAGTGCATCACTATTATTATATAGAGAGTGTAAATTACTCTGAAATTTACCTATGATCACATAGGTGTCAAGAGATCTGCCGAGAAACCAAAAATCTACATCTATTTAAAAACACACAACCATAGACTAGTACAAGAAAAATCAATCAGCAACCAAAACGAAAAAACAAACTGGAAGTCGATTCGAGAGAAAACCACATTTTTAAAACCAGAACTACGTTGCCAGGGGAAATAATTACAGGAGCTAAATAAAATATGTATAAGTTTCCTAAGGACAAGATTGTCTGGAAGACAGGGGCAATCAGTCACCAGAGTACCTTAAAACTAGACGTACCTAAAGAAGCCTCAGGTTACAAAGGGACGAGTGAAGAAAGTGTACATCGAAAAGTTCTAAGATCTACCAACAACAACAAGAACAGGGATACATTCAACGTCCTTTCATTCACATCTAGACCTACTGCTCAAAGTTTGTTTACAAAGCTTATATCGACACTTGTCTGTCATCTAGACCTAATGCTCAAAGTTTGTTTACAAAGCTTATATCGACACTTGTCTGTTATCTAGACCTAATGCTCAAAGTTACTGTTTACAAAGCTTATATCGACACTTGTCTGTCATCTAGACCTACTGCTCAAAGTTTGTTTACAAAGCTTATATCGACACTTGTCTGTTATCTAGACCTAATGCTCAAAGTTACTGTTTACAAAGCTTATATCGAATCTTGTCTGACATCTAGACCTACTGCTCAAAATTACTGTTTACAAAGCTTACATCGACACTTGTCTGTCATCTAGACCTACTGCTCAAAGTTACTGTTTACAAAGCTTATATCGCATCTTGTCTGACATCTAGACCTACTGCTCAAAGTTACTGTTTACAAAGCTTATATCGAATCTTGTCTGACATCTAGACCTACTGCTCAAAGTTACTGTTTACAAAGCTTATATCGAATCTTGTCTGACATCTAGACCTTCTGCTCAAAGTTACTGTTTACAAAGCTTATATCGAATCTTGTCTGACATCTAGACCTACTGCTCAAAGTTACTGTTTACAAAGTTTATATCGAATCTTGTCTGACATCTAGACCTACTGCTCAAAGTTACTGTTTACAAAGCTTATATCGAATCTTGTCTGACATCTAGACCTTCTGCTCAAAGTTACTGTTTACAAAGCTTATATCGAATCTTGTCTGACATCTAGACCTTCTGCTCAAAGTTACTGTTTACAAAGCTTATATCGAATCTTGTCTGACATCTAGACCTACTGCTCAAAGTTACTGTTTACAAAGTTTATATCGAATCTTGTCTGACATCTAGACCTACTGCTCAAAGTTACTGTTTACAAAGCTTATATCGAATCTTGTCTGACATCTAGACCTTCTGCTCAAAGTTACTGTTTACAAATCTTATATTGACTGTCTGTCAGTCGGGTACAATATTTGAACACATTTTTTCTACCACACCCATTGAAGTTGAGAATGTGCACAATTCTTCATTGGCGAAGACAAGACATAGATCCAATTTTTAAAAGTTATCCAATTAGCTAATTTATTACTGGTTATTAAATTATTTTGCTTGGTATCAAAGAGGGCGATAACTTCAACATTATTGACATAAATAGTTGTAAGGGTAGATTTTTTTGAACTTTTTGTTTTCAAGAATGATTCTATTTGGCTTGTTACTTACATGGACACTAATATTTGTATTTGTTAAAGACACTTACACTAAGTGTACATGGAGATTTTTTGTTTTAAATGTGCCAGAATGAAACGGAAAGTTAAGAGCATCATGCTAGAGGAGAACAAGAGTGACGTCACGTTCTCTCAGAGATTAGATCACAACATGGAGATGTACACAAGGGAAATAACTGGATTGTCAAGGTTTCAGAGATTGTCAGAATAAGGTGCTGTGAGATGAATAATCATGTATGCTGTATACATTCAGCTAGCCGTTATCAACAAAAAAAGAAGTTTAAAATACTCTGCAATATGCCCTCCCCCCACACACACACTAAAATATCCTCAGCATTGTATACAGTCAAGGCAAGGGAAATGTAGCTGCAAACACATTTACTTCAATTACTCTAAATACTGTCCATCCCATGAACAATACTGTCAACCTTTCATATAGGCATGTAAAATTATATACCCTTACTCGATAAAGCAGACAAGACTAACAGACAGGAAGTTCAACAACTTCATAAGTAAAGTCTGGGCTCGCAAAGATTCCCTCGGCAAGGAACAGTACCAGGGAAAGAAGGAGAGGCAGACAGAGGAAGTGACAACATATAGGAATGGACAGGCCTGTATATGGAAGAGACTAATCTCGGGAAAAGACAGAGGAATAGAGAGAGACGGTTGTGTCACACCAAGAGACTAAGCTCGGGAAAAGACAGAGGAATAGAGAGAGACGGTTGTGTCACACCAAGAGACTAAGCTCGGGAAAAGACACAGGAATAGAGAGAGACGGTTGTGTCACACCAAGAGACTAATCTCGGGAAAAGACAGAGGAATAGAGAGAGACGGTTGTGTCACACCAAGAGACAAGAAAAAGGTGATGAGGTCAAGTCCAAAGAGAACATTCTGGAAATGTAGGATTATTATGCAGATGCTCACTAGTCTTTAAAGCTAGCTTTTAAGAGGATTGAACAGAGTTAACATCACAAGATAGATACATTTGCAAAGTACTTAAGGAAAGAAAACAGATCTACCAACAGGTACTAATTTATTTACAGGCTACTACTACAGCAGCTCCTCTACAGATATTACACTAGTGGATAATTACCAGCGATAGAGTAAGAGCTTTGGCAAAACCAGAAGATGGTTTTTCATTAGCAGGGTTCGTAGATCTAATTAAGATAAGATAATAACAGACTGCAGAACAAAATATTACTGATCACTAGTAATACATATAAATAGAGGAAGACATATGAATAGAGGAAGACATAGCTACAAGCAAGGGAACATTGAACACAATCGGAAAAAAACTTACTTCCATAAAAAAAAAATTCACTTGTAGTGGAAGAAAGTAAACAATAAATTTGAAACTATAGAATACTATGGATCTTCAAATCCCAGAGTTTGTTAACAACTAGATGTAAATGAGGACCAAATCAAATTGACGGTAAGATGATGACATAAAGGAGAGGTCACCACTAGTTATCCTCACTTTCTGTTACTTGGTAAGCTTGTGGTGTTTTTCCCGAGGTCAAGCCTTCTGCAATGTCTTTGTGAATTTCCATAAAAGTACACCGATTTGTTTCCCCTTTCAGCGAGCCCTAAAGAAGATACTGTAAATAAAGCTCCACCATATCATTATCAAGGCTTGAAGGGGAGATCACGTGGCAAACCAAACGACCAAGAATATTTCGAACCATATTGTATCCATCACAATAGACTCAGGGATGTTTCTAATACAAGAAAACAACGAAATTCCGGCTTTTTTTTTTTGTTTAAATGTATATTTGTTCAAGAAAAAAAAAAGGGTATAGTATGGATCAAATAATCAAAGATCTATGCTCAAGTCTTACCTGTTCTTTTTCCCACGGCCTTGTCAAATGTTCCAGTACTTCGTCTCGACATTCTGTGGGATAATCTAGACTGGCAAGGTGTCTATCACTTTCAATGTCAGTTAAATTATCTCCCGTCACAGAGTTGAAGTCCGGCACCCTGGAATCCCCGACACTACGGGCAGGGAGCGTGAAGGCGTCATCATCCACGCCCTCCCCTTCGTCTACCAGCAAAAGCCCTTTCCTTGCAAGACTGGCAAAAAACTGAGCCATGAACTCTGTGGGTGTGTTTGGGGGTACTCCGTACTGCTGGTCCAGCTCGAGGCGGGGGTATCGCCTGACAGGGGGCGGACAATGCCACGGTTTCATGTTGTCACCTGATGACTGTGTCAGGCGATGAAGCCTACTAAGTTATGTTTGTATTAAGGCCACTGTATCACCTTATAGAATGAGTTCCTACTGGAGACACTAAAAACTTCAAAAGAATCCTATCAATAAGTATAGTTTCATTTAGGAAGGTATGATTTACATTGAGATGGCAGGAAGATATACTTTAAAACCATTTTAAAAAATAAAAATTTGTGGAAAAGTCTCTAAAAGTGGTGATCTCTTAAAACAACTTAACAGCATCTTTTTGTACCATTGAAAACATAAATTGTTTTTAAAAAAAGTTTTATTTAAAATTACTTCGTCAAATAAAGCAAGAGGATAGTAAATGTTTCAAGATTTTTAGAATTCAATGATTTTTAGCTATTTAAACAAACAAAAAAAAAGTATTCCTGTATTTGTAAAAACAAATTTCAAATTTTTTCCCATTCTAAGGTCATTTTCCTTAACAAAACATGAATCACTCAAACAATTAACCAATCAATTAATAAATTGTGTTCGATATAGAAAAATCTTATCTTATGTAATACAGAAAAAAGAAGATGATTACGTCCTACGCGTCATGCATTTAGTCATGTATATTAACCAATGATCTAAATTCTGCCAAGTCACTGGTTTTCCTGGCTAGCTCAGGCATCCCATTCCATGCTCTATTAGCACTAGGGAAGAAGGAGCATTTGTACAAATTTGTCCTAGCATATGGAACGAGGAATGTGCTTTTATCTTTGTATCTTTCTGAGTATTTTATTACATTTTGTTTTTGTATTTGAAGATTATGGTTCAGTGTTTTAATGTATAATTGCTACTTTACTTTTGAGTCTTCTGTCCTGAAGGCTTTCAAAATTTAGTGATTTTACTAAAGGTGTTACTCTGGTTAAGTGTGAATATTCGTTTGTTATGAATCTCACTGCTCTATTTTGTGTCTGTTCCAGTTTCTTAATGTTTTCTTAAGGGGTCAAATATATCCCTACAGTATTCAGACATATGGTTGTAAATGTACAGCTTTTTCTCTTGTTAAGTTTTGTATTTAAAAAGAAATATTTTGTATATTCGGCTTGTTGTTATGTATTCTTTGCAAAGAAGAAATCTTGGTGACAACATTGAAGTAACACAATCTCACAAGGTTATAACAAAAGGCTTATAAATGAAGAAAGAACAAATGTTAAAAACTTTTACTCATAAAATTAAACGACTAGAAGAATCGAATGAAATAATAATTCAACAAATTTGGGTATCAGTGGAAGGAGGAATCTGAACTGCTTGTTTCTTAGTACAGGTTAACAAACAATCTAAAAATACTTACAAATCACGCTAATTTTATTGAGATATTGACTATTCCTTTCTAAAAAAAAATGGAATCACCAAAAATATACATAGGTAAGTTCTTTTAGAACATTACTAAGGAAAAAAAACACATCTTCCTCCAAAAACAAACACACACACACACACACTTATAATGTGTGAATCCCTGAAAAATCCCTGAAAAATCTATACACAGAGAGTTAACAAAAAGACTTTGGTATACAAACTTTCAACTGAAAGGACACGTCCCATGGGTACCGACCTGATCGAACAGATATTTAAGTCTTTGGCTCACATTTACTTTCTAGAAAATGATGTTCAGGAGATTACACATAATATACAACTGTTTTTATTACAGAGACTTTTGTAATGCATGAGTCTTGTAACAGTGATATGTTGTTGAAAATGAGGAATTGTTGAATATTGATAAGCACAGAATATTTATATATATATATTTATATATATGTGTGTGTGTGTGTGTGTGTAAGTGCGTGTGTGTGTGTGTTAAGCCTAAAAAAAAAGTTTCTACTAGATCTAGATGTTTAGATTGTAAACCTTCATGTTCAAAATGAGTAGCCCAAAAGAAAGCTGCTGTCCACTCTGTCACATTTAATGGTGCAAACGTTGTTTGATAGAGGGAGACAACTACTGATCTACAAAAATCGTTTCAACAAGTTCAGTTCGATTTACTAGCTCAAACTTAAACTCTCAAAATTTGCGAAAAGCTTTATTAATTCTCGATTATAATAAGGATACTAAAATTCGCCTGTGAAAATAAATAATTTCGATTTCATTCTATTTTATATATTTACCGCACACTTTGATGTTGAGGTGTTTTTTTTTTATTCAATTAAAACAAACAAAAAAAAAGTATCAAATATCTCCACAAAAAAGACAAATCTCCATTGCTATGAAATATGAATAAAGAACAAATAATTTCCTTTCCAAAAGTTTGACTCTGTGAGCACACAAACTTGAACTACACTATCAAGTGATCTCAATAGAAACAACTCAACTAGACTCTTACCACTTTACAGAAGCTATACTTTAGTGAATTAAATGTTTCCCTTAATTGGATATTGGCATTCGTCCAGATACGCTTAGCTACATTGTTTTAGTTCCTAGACTACAGCAGAACTGAGTCTGGCAACCGTCAGTGACTTCTGGCACTCTAAACACGTGGACCCAAACATATGACCCGCAGCAGTACACGAGAGACATTTTTACCGCCACACGTGTCTCGGTGTGGCCCTGGATACACAAGATCTGGCAATTAATGCAGCGATTCTGCAGCTAGGTAGCGACTAAAACAATTCTGCAGCTAGGTAGCGAGTAGAACACTTCTGCAGCTAGGTAGCGACTAGAACAATGCTGCAGCTAGGTAGCGACTAGAACAATCATGAATATAAAAAAAAACACGTTATCACAGGATATAATACTATACGATAATCTGTGTAGGTCTATAAGTCAAAGGGTGTGTGTGGATGTACAAACAAATTAAAGAGAGAGAGAGAGAGTTGCTCATGACCACGGGAAGAAAACATTATGACCAGAGAAAGATTCCCCCCCCCCCCCCAATATATGAGCGTGAGTGCCTGTGTAATGGTGTCTGTGCAATTATAAGCAAACAAAGTCGTGTCAGAATAACAAATAGCAGCACTCCCACGAAGAAGTGTTACACGGACCGCTACAAACTTTAGACCTATACAGCTTCTCTATTACACAGAAATACAAGATGTGAAATGGGTACGGTAAGACTGTAAGAATAGGGCGACTATACAAAAGACTGACACACACAAAAATAATGTAGATAGTTTGACAGAAAGACAGATGATCTTAAGTAGGAAGACTGACAGATAGATAGAGCATAAGTGTAGATAGAAAGATGGAGGTAGATAGATTGACAGAAAGATAGAAGATGGATGTAGATAAACAGACAGTTGTCCCACAATTCCGTTGATTTTATTATTTCCCAATGTTTGGCGTGTATGCTCTTCAGTAAAAGCAATCCTAAAGATTATAATAAACTATGGGATAGCTATGATATCTACGGAAAGTTTTCTAATAGTCTTTTAACATCACAACACAAATGGACACTCTCTTCTATTTCAATTTTCTTTCAGCTAGTACGATCTAAAGTGAAAAACATAAAACAAAATATCACCAACTATCTGCACGTGACTAACAATCAAGACATCAAAATACTTGTGTGAGTGTGTGTTTTATCTTTATTGTGTGTTTGCGTTGTAATTCTTCAGGAATGACAATTCCGCCAACATTCTGCTGAATTAAAGACTGTCACGTAATTTTTTTTTTAGTTTCCAGTAGAGATCGCAAAGTATAGCCATAGCCTATTCACCTTTACCAGGTCTATCCATAACCTATTCACCTTTACCAGGTCTATCCATAACCTGTTCACCTTTACCTGGTCTATCCATAACCTATTCACTTTTACCAGGTCTATTCATAACCTATTCACCTTTACCAGGTCTATCCATAACCTATTCATCTTTACAAGGTCTATCCATAACCTATTCATCTTTACAAGGTCTATCCATAACCTATTCACCTTGACCACGTCTATCCATAACCTATTCACCTTTACCAGGTCTATCCATAACCTATTCACCTTTACCTGGTCTATCCATAATCTATTCACTTTTACCAGGTCTATCCGTAACCTATTCACTTTTACCTGGTATATCCATAACCTATTCACCTTTACCAGGTCTATCCATAACCTATTCACCTTTACCAGGACTATCCATAACCTATTCACCTTTACCAGGTCTATCCATAACCTATTCACTCTTTTACCAGGTCTATCCATAACCTATTCACCTTTACCAGGACTATCCATAACCTATTCACCTTTACCAGGTCTATCCATAACCTATTCACTCTTTTACCAGGTCTATCCATAACCTATTCACTTTTACCAGGTCTATCTGTAACCTATTCACTTTTACCTGGTATATCCATAACCTATTCACTCTTTTACCAGGTCTATCCATAACCTATTCACTTTTACCAGGTCTATCCATAACCTATTCACTTTTACCTGGTATATCCATAACCTATTCACTTTTACCTGGTTTATGTATAATCTATTTTCTATTATCTGGTCTACCCATAATTAAATTTAGGCGTGATATCCTATTCTTGATCAATAAAGTAGGCCAAGACTACCATAACCACCCAGTCCAGACACAAACAATGTATCACTGACCACCTAGTCTAGATAATCTGCATTGACCACTTAGTCTAGACATCATCTATTCTGAATCGACCACTTAATCTAGACATCATCTAATCTGTATTGACCACTTAGTCTAGACATCATCTATTCTGTATTGACCACTTAGTCTAGACATCATCTATTCTGCATTGACCACTTAGTCTACACATCATCTATTCTGCATTGACCACTTAGTCTACACATTATCTATTCTGCATTGACCACTTAATCTACACATCATTTATTCTACACTGACCAACTAATCTAGACCTAATGTGTACAACATCACTCACTATGCATCATGAATCCTAAAGTCATCCATTATACAAGAAGTGAGTACAAAGTAGTACAAAGTCAGTATATTTTAAACACTTTGATTCCATATTTAAAGTTTCAATCCGTCACAAATAAATGTCAGCAGGGTCTGGGTGAGAAAGAAGCAATCTTAAAAGTAGTTTTGAGCCAAACAAATAATCAAGAGACATGACCAAGGGTCAGCTGCTGCGAGACACTCGAGACTGGAGATGCAATCAATTTATATGATTACTTCCCTTGGCACACTGAAGTTTTATGAGAGTGTCAGGAGGCGCTGTAAGTTTTAAAAGACACTGCACTTAGATCTAGTGTAGGACATTCAAACTAAACACTGAAAGTTTTAAAAGACACTGCACTTAGAGCTATTATATTACATTCAAATTAAATACTGTACGTTTTAAAAGACACTGCACTTAGATCTAGTATATAGCATCCAAACTAAACACACGAAGAGAGAGGTATTAGTTCATTATAAATTATGGACAATACTAACTTTTGTTTTTTATTGTTTAGAAAACTGGGATAGAGAGACATTGGCAAATACTGACCTTTTTAAGTGGAGGTCTGGACCTGATAAACTCTAGTATATA
Source organism: Biomphalaria pfeifferi (assembly GCA_030265305.1). Taxonomy (NCBI): domain Eukaryota; kingdom Metazoa; phylum Mollusca; class Gastropoda; family Planorbidae; genus Biomphalaria; species Biomphalaria pfeifferi. The sequence goes on along the minus strand of JASAOG010000174.1, from coordinate 507,406 downwards.
GGCATGTGCATCATTCTTGACTTTGTGTGGGAGCTGACCGTTGTCTGCCTGCTATATAAAAAAACAGGAGTGAACAATCAACTCAAGTATTGCTTTTTTTTCTTTACCATCAACAAATAAATACAATCATTCCATAATCAATTGGTTATGCTATTGAATCATCAATCACACATTCTTCAGTTGTCTTTGCTTAGTTGAAAGCTTCACATATCCAAAACACCAAGTCATATCTTTTCACCACACAATACCCCCACACCCACATTTTGTTTTCTATGCCCCTCCACTTAAAAAAAACAACATAACTACATGAAAGAACTGGAAATCAACACATTGGAACAGTGAGCATAGAACATTATTACATTTCATAAGTATCTTCATTACAAAGCTGTTATCAACACACTCCCTCTGTCTGGCTGTCTGTCACACATTTTTGTATACCTTATTTTACCCTATTCCTATTCTTGGATCAAGTTATCAATAATTCATTGTCCTTAATAAAACATGAATCTATTAAAAAATATAAACAATGTATAAATTAATTAATGGTAATTAGTTAAATTAGTTTGATATATAAAAAAGGAAATAGATATTACATTATCTTACGTTTCTCCCTCAAAAGATACAGTCTGTGGGCTTTTTCAGTTCACAGACCAAAGGTATGGAACTCACTCCCCATTGATCTCAGACAGACAACGTGCTACACCACTTTTAAGAAGAACGTTAAGACCTATCTGTTTAAAACTTTTTTAGATTAACTGTCATTGTAGCTCTCGTGTTTGTGTTTGTAATGTTGTTACAGCGCCTTGAGCCTACATTTTGTTTGTTAACAGCGCTTTATAAATAAAATTATTAATTATTATTATTATTGAGAGGTTTGGCTGTCAATATGCAGTTCTTTTCCTGATATAAGCTTAATTTGAAGTGTTTTTATTTTTTTTTTTAATATATTTTTTTAATATGTGCTCAAGGTTCTGGTATGTGTGCTTGGCTCCTGTCTCCACTCCTTACCAAAAGTCCCCCCCCCCCCCCCCCCCAAGTTATTCATTTCATTAAATAAAAGAATGCACCAGCACTAACCACAAAGTTTTCCCTACATATTTATTTTGAGAAAAAAAAAAGCAACCTTTTTGAACCCAATAAAATTTAGAAATAGAGGATTTTTACTAACTACCTGACTGTAAATGTCAAAGACCTTGTTGTTGTTTTTTTCTCTTGCAAACCCCCCTCTTGAAATGGCAACAGTTTATTATAAGTTACAAAAATGAAAGGAAAAAAGGGAAATTACTCCTACTAAAGTTGCACCGAGCTAAAACAAAATGGTGACAGTGTGATGACGCCTGGACTCACAAATTAGCCACATTTTCTAATTACTTTGACTAGTTGCCAAGACGTCTAACACTACAAAGTTGACTTTGTTGGTAGGCCTTCCCCTACCCGCCCCTCAGTGAAAGGCATTCTTCAGCCCTCCTCGCCCCTTCCCCTCCTCAATAAATCCTACGATTGTGAAAGCTCTTTCTCCAAACCTCTGTCCACCACCATCAGACGATGTAATGTATTGAACTAGGGACAGGATTGTTTCCCTTTGGACCCTATCCTTCCGTTCAGTAGGATTCCGTTCACACACACGCGCGCACACACACACACACACGCAAAACACTGGGAGTTCTCCCCCATCATCAGCCACATAACAAGTTTGCGCTGGACTTAGGCTGGCGAGGCGGGAAGTAACAACTGACCACACACAACACTCGGCAGACGTGAGCACTTTGAACATTAACCTTTAATGCAAAAGTGGAAAATCAAAATGGAGGGGGGAGGTGGGTGAGACTTAGAAGTAGAAAAGTCTTCTGTCTCAAGAGTGAACAAAAGCACTTTTAGTGACCTCTAGTGATGGAACACTGTTTTTACATTTGGGGCAGAGACATGACAAGATTTTGTGCTATCTGATGGTAGTCCCCCCCCCCCCCCCCCCCAAAAAAAAACTTTCAATGTAAACTGTGTCTTGTCTGTGTTAATAGGGTGAACACGTTCCCAGCCTTAATGGATACAAAAACATAAGGAGACAAAGCATAATTGTGTCAGGAGGAAGACGTGTAAGTCATGTGCTTCTAATGTCATGTGATGTCAACAGGAACTACAAGAACATCCGCGTGATGGTCATCAAGTGCTCTGGACATGAATACAAAGTCACATCATCATTTGTTAATGTCTCTGGCTCACAGACAGTGTCTGTATTGTGCATGCAAACTAAGCGGGGCAATAGTTCATTACATTTAACAAATCTTTAAAAAGTACATTTTTACACAAGACTGCTTAGAGTGTACCTACATATTTCCCAAGTAATGACAGTGAGGCTGTGTATCTGTTGTGAAATAAAAAAGTGTCTTACGCAGTAAAAGCTAACATCTGCAAAGTCTATATGCAGTACTATGCTAGTTCCCAGTGCAATACTTTGCTAGTTGCTAAGCAGTACTATGCTAATCCCCAAACCAGTGCTATGCAAAATGACACAAGACATACGAAGCCGTTTCTTTTTGAAAGACAACAAATATAGCCCCGGAGTTATCCTTCACATCTACCATTTCCACAGGGTGTTCCTATTTAAGTCTACTACAGCTCTAGTTCTTTTGTTTACATGGTGATAAAAGACACACATGCGATTCTGCGATGCTGCACAAAGAGAAAGACTTACTGAGATTTTGTTCAAGGTGTATCTCCTAGAGCGTATGTCCTCCAGCAGCATCTCAAAGGGCGTCAACTCGTACTCCAAGGGGGGCAGGCTGACATGCTCTACTTTTTTTAACCTGACACCCTGACGTAGTGACCTAGTCACCTGCACCCAGAGACAGGCCTGTCACACGACAAGAACATAAACAGCATTCATTAGTAAGTCACATATTATATAATTAGTAACATAGTATATACTTAGCAAGTTCATATTATTTAATAAGCAAGCTCCTGATTTCAACTAGAGAGCCTCCTGATGTAGAAGCATTCTATTATTGACTTACTTTAGGTCCAACTATTTAGACTTTACAGTAAATGTGCTTTAAAAAATGTAATGAGGTTAGCGGAATTCACATGATGTGTATTTACATGGTGTGCATAATAATCCATTCAAATGATGCCTACAGACCCACCCTTCCCCAAGTCTATGACTATACACGTGGTGCTCATGTGGTCCTTGTTAACATATTACATTGACTGTACATGCTATTTCAAACTGCCTTCATTGTATCCTCCAACTCCTGGGACAAAGTACTCAACGTTTCATTAGGCTTCCATAAATAATGTGGTCACTTTGTTAAGATATTAATACAGTGTGTCTCAATATCTGTTTAGAACTATTTAAAACTAAATATCCCGATCTGTCAGCATTACAGATAGCATTATAACAGTGATGCTTTACCTAATTCGACCTGCGGACCATTTTAACACTCGTCTCGGGAGCCACATGAATGTGGCCGAAAAGTTTGCCGCCATATTTATTTTAGAATACCGTTTATATGTTGTTTTATCAAACAGCCACAACTTTCGCTATAAATCAAATATGTTGGCTTATCATCATCTTCCACACAAAAAAAGCAAAGATCCGAGTCACTTTTCCTGGGGACCAAATGTCATAAACGCACAAATGTTAAAGGTCGTCTTGTTCCCTCTTCTTCTTTTTTTCTCGTTAAGATCGTGATACCATCCCATCAGAGAAATAGAGGGAACAACATTAACGTAGGTAAAGATACATCTTTCAAACTATTTTTTTTTCTTTTTGGAGGGGGGATTTTGTACACTTTGTGGGCCGTATTTTGGGCCTCACTGCATTAAAAGAATAATCCGTGTTAAATAAAGTTTGCTAGCACAACTAGTAAGCAGCGATGAATAGAACTGCACTCACCCAGTCGGCTCTCTGTAATTCATCTAACCTCTTGCTATCTTCATCCAGAGTTTCTGAAAGTTTCTGTAACAAGCAGCAATGTTAAAGTTAGGAACCAAGTAGGTGTGTCTCAAAGTGACATTCTGGAGGAATGATGATCATAATTATTTAACAATTATTGGTTTGGACCATTCATGTAGTCATGGCTAGATCAAAACTAATGTAGGTTGATGTTCGAAAGTGAGGACAGTTTGTATTGTGTTTGTATGTTTGTATTAGTGGCTACATCTTTAAAGAATGTCGCCAATCATTATTAAAAACGTCCAACACCAGAAAGTTATTGGTTTTAATATCTCTCATCTTTAACAACTCAAATAGTGCACACGCACAAAAAATGTGTAGGCCTCCGGGCACACATTGAAATGACTACTTACTAGAAACAATTTGGTTGAATAATTCTGTTGTGTCTTGTTCACAGATTTAGATCAAATATTCACATAATGTTTAACTAAAATTAGTTAGTTTCGTGAGCATAGAAACCTCTGGTAGTCTAGAAAGTCTATCGAGAACAGAAAGTTTATTGACATAAGAAAGTCTATTGATTTTAGAGTCTAGTACTAGAGAGACTACAGCGATAGAGTTTATAAATTCTATTTAAATTGTAGTAATAGACAGTCCAGAAAGTTGGTTTGTCGAGCTTATAAAGTCCATTCAGTTTTAAGAGTCTAGTGAGTTCTGGTGACATTGGAGAGCCTAGAGATCATAGTTTGTATAAACAATAGCATCTATAAATAGAACCCTATCATGTGACTCACCTCTTTGTGTGTGGATATTCTTTCTAAAAACGTAAACAGTTCTCCAGCCTCTGTTGCTAGTGCCCGGCAGACTGCCTTGTAGTGGTGCTGGGCGTCCTGTTTGCTGGACAAGTGACGGTGACATATCTGAAATGGCCAACATATTTCAGTCAGAAACACAGACAAACACATGCTGAGACATGCTTGTGACTTATGTCTGAGACATGCTTGTGACTTATGTCTGAGACATGCTTGTGACTTATGTCTGAGACATGCTTGTGACTTATGTCTGAGACATGCTTGTGACTTATGTCTGAGACATGCTTGTGACTTATGTCTGAGACATGCTTGTGACTTATGTCTGAGACATGCTTGTGACTTATGTCTGAGACATGCTTGTGACTTATGTCTGAGATCGTGGCAGCGATGTGGGCTAACTATTGAAGGGGAACCCATGCTGTAATGTATAGCGAGATGACATCACTCGGTCTCACAGATCTCACATCTATATATAAGGACCACGGTATCAAATTTCGGTAAAAAATGTTTCTCCCCACTGGTCACAAAACATGTCTGTATCTGCAACAAATGTGGTGGCTACTCTAAGGAGATCTAGATCTATGTGAATGTTTGTATCTGCAACAAATGTGGTGGCTACTCTAAGGAGATCTAGATCTATGTGAATGTTTGTATCTCCAACAAATGTGGTGGCTACTCTAAGGAGATCTAGATCTATGTGAATGTTTGTATCTGCAACAAATGTGGTGATTACTCTATGGAGATCTAGATCTATGTGAATGTTTGTATCTCCAACAAATGCGGTGGCTACTCTGAGGAGATCTAGATCTATGTGAATGTTTGTATCTGCAACAAATGTGGTGGCTACTCTAAGGAGATCTAGATCTATGTGAATGTTTGAACTCAGAAGAAAGAACTAGTGAAAACTTTCAAAAAGTTGACATTTGTGTTTCCTTTCTACATGAACTTTGTCTAAAGACAATGTGGACAAGAAGTGATTCAAAGAGACACATCGGCACCTGGACGTCTGTTTCAGAAGAGTACAGGCAAGATTTAATCTGCTGGTGGTCTTCTATCTACCAACAATAAGAACCCCAAGATTCGAGCCATAGACTTTCAACTCGATGACCAAGAACTCGGCTGCTTAGCCTGTTGTAAATTGAGTGAAGAACAAAAATTGAAGGACCAAAACTTAAAAAAAAACAAACAAGGTTACAAAGACAGTTTGTGTGGAAACAAAAACTCAAAATCGGACCCCGAAGTGGTCCATACAGACAGGGAAAAAAAGGCAGGTTTCAATATTTTCAGAAGAATATCGGTATTAAATTCTATCAGAAGGGGTCCACCCAGGCAAGTAAAAAGGCAGGTTTCAATATTATCAGAAAGAATATCATAATGAAATTCTATCAAAGGCAAAGGACAGAGAAGAATGGAGAAAGAAGGTTGACAGATCAAGTGTGGTGCCCCAAAGGTCCAGCAGACCAAGGGATAGGTGAATGTGAAGTTGGATGTGAACCTGGCCGAACTGATGTCTTATAATGAGTGGATAATTGATCTAATTGTTTTGTAACGGGTCGATCTCTTATTCAAAGCCTCAAGAAAAAAAACATTACTTTGGATTCTTATAGGAATGTATACCACAGTTCACGCGATAATATGGAAAACTACTTATTAATTGTTGTTTTGAATTATACCCAACTTATTTGCATAGTAAATTGACTTTTTCTCTTTTAAAAAAAAAGTTAAAATTTTTTTTAATGTAGTATTTAGTAAGACAGAACTTACATAACTTAGCAATACAATTATAAAAAGTGTTTTTTTTTAATCAAAAATCTAAAACCATTAGCATAAATGTGTTTTAAAAAAAGGTAAATTATAGTCTCCCTTACTAAAAAACCTCCAGTGTTTGTTACTATTAATAGTGAATAGTTGTAAAAATGGTTTATTTTTATGAAAAAACTGCTTGCATAATTGATTTTTTAAAAAATTAGATTTTTCGCTTTCAGAAAAGCAAAAAAATAGCCGTTGCATCAGACCTTTAAATGGACTAAAATATCATGATGTCCGACTTTCATTTTCTCTTCTAGTTTCTGAGATCTAAACGGGACGGACGGTCGGACAGACAGGCCACACAAAAACTAATAGCGTCTTTTCTCCTATCGGGGCCGCTAAAACGTAATTTTTTTCGTGTAAATAAAAACAAAAAAGACTACCACCCTACCTATAAATAGTCTCACTACATATATACGTGTATTTGTAACAAATGTACAGACAAATGTAGAATTGTAATTTCGTTCCATCAGCCACCCCCGCGGCCAGCGCCCTCGCCGTATGATGGCCGCCAGAAACATACCATCACATTATCTCGTGGATTGAAAAGGGGGGGGGGGGGAGAAAATGGGGGTTTGGGGGTGATAGCAAATATGCTTCGGGCAAACAATGCGGCAGACCAGTCAGCTAGTGAAAAAATCCACAAAAAGCCCGGTGCAAAAAACAAAGCGAGTATGATTCTCGTAATGAAAGAGACAGAAAATAAAGAAAAGGGGGGGGGGGGGCACTACAGATCCCAGATAGAGACGTTGGATACAGTTGGTGTAAATAGACTATATATTTTTTATCTCCCCTACCACATTCTTCTGCGTCTAGGGCGCCATCCATAAGAAACTCGTGTGTGTGTGTGTATGTTAAGGTCAACTGAAAACACATCAAATGTTCATGGATTTAATTAATTGTGTCGTTTTGTTTTTCAAATGTGTAAAGCATTCATCGTTTGGCTATTTAGTTCATAGAGCAAGCTTTCAAGTTTTTATTTGTAAAGGTAGTTAGTGACAACATGAATAGATCCTTACAGTCACATTAAGTAAAGTATGCCCGTCGTCTAAATGTGCTTGTCTCTCTCTCTCTCTCTCTCTCTCTGCTCACACTCTCTGCCGCCTCCCTTCATTTTTTTCTACATCCTCCTCCTCCTCTCTCTCTCTCTCTCTCTGTCGCCTCCGTCCACAAAACATGTGTATCCGTCTCAGAACAATGGCATTGATTTCCAAGTGTAGGTGTATGAGTGGGGGTGGGGGAAGGGGTGAGCAGGAGCGTAGAATCGTAAATGAACAAAAGAGGAGAGGTTAAGGGGGGGGGGGTAGGTGCAGACAACAAACGCTATTTTATTGACTGCACCACCTGACTACACCAGGCCAAGTTTGTTTTTTACTAGTTGTATTGACTGTTTTGACTTTCCCATCAAAAAGTAAAAGGGAAAAAAAATGAATCGGTGGATTGTGTTGGGCGTCGTCACTGTATGGACGTGACATCACAGGTAACAACAAGATCAAACACTAGTGATGATGACCTGTTGCTGGGCTGGCCATGAAAGAGCTAGACAGCGAGCTCATTTCATATAAAATAAAACCAAAAGTGTTTTTTTTTCCGCTTCGCAATAAACATCCTTTATTGTCTCAGCTGCCTTTGTTGATGTGTATTTAAATAAATGAGACACAGTAGACACCAATGAGACACAAGAAGGAGAGTTCTAGATCTACCATCTCATCATCTTGGGGGAAAACTGATTCACTTCGACTGGCACACACCATTTCTTTTGTAAAGCAAGAATTTCATTAATTCCAATTATAACTATTAAACAACATTTTTAAAAAGTCAACCTCTAAGAACTTCAACATTTATTATGATGTCAGATGAAGGCATGATGAAAATCTTGGGGTCCATTATGTACCTAAAAAAATGTTTGTTGTCCCAGAAATAATAGTAGGCCTATAGCATAGATTATTGGTGAAGATGAAAATTATATATAAAAAAATTATATTAAAAAAAAACTACGATTCATTATAATTGTTATTAAAGATTTTCATACATGGCGGATTTAAATTTATAAATAATAATAGATACATAAATAATTAACTCATAAATACATAACTAAATACATCCACTGATTATAAATAGCTAGCTTTCTTGGTGTTTCCGGAAGCACGATATATAGGAAGCGTTGATAGTTACCTATTGAACAAGGTAGGCAATAAATTACGTGCTTTTTTTTTCAGCATCATAAATGAGAATTTCTTTTGTTTGTTGTACACATTTTAATTATTTAGTTGGCAACGGTGATCTTTTCATATGACGAACAAAATGAGTCTACAAGTCACAAGATAGTTACGTGAGTACCTTGAGGACATCCTGCAGCGAGCATTTGTGTTCAAGGTCAGCGTCTTTCTCTATCCCCTCGTCGTATGCATTCTGCAGCTCGTGGTCGTCGTCCATAGAGTTGTCTGCGCTTGTCATGGCCGTGATGAGTGATTCCAGTTCGTGGCTGAGCTGACGCTCCTCCGTGGGGTCGATGCCATAGTCGAGGGCTTCGAAGATGGACGTGCCCAGCGCCTGAACAGCCTGCAAAGACACACAAAAACAAGCATATAACAGCATACGCGTATCTCATTTTAGCGGCCCCTCAAAGAAGGAAGAGTCACTTTTAGTTTTTGTCCCGTATGTCTGCCCGTCTGTCACATTTAGGTCGCAAAATCTTGAAAGGTTTTTGAAAATCTGACTTATTTTGTTTAGTTTTAGAATTAATTATTATTATTATAGCTTTTATATAGCGCTACTTTCATGCTTATAGCATGCTCAGGGCGCTTTTGGTCCAATCTCATTTGTGGACCGGTGGGGGGAGGGGGTATTCTAGGAGTTAGTTTTCCGTGCTGAATTTAGGTGCTCAGTAAACACAACTCTGCCCGAGTCGGGTGTCGAACCTCGAGCCCCCTTCTAGGTAGCCAAGCCAAGCCAAGTTCAAGCCACACTTAGCCTCTCGACCACGCTTCCCACACAGGTATGCAAACCTTTTCTAAAACAATACATTCATGTAAGGGAGATGAAAGAAAGAATGATGTGTTGTTGTTTTTGTTGTTGTTTTTCTTAACAATTATCAATCAAAACAAAACCATTGGACATCCCATGTATTCTAGATCTCCATCAACACTAAAACAGTTTTAATTTTTGTTATCTTATCTGTTTCCTAAACATTTTTCTCAACGGAACACTTCGCACATTCTGAGTATTTATCGGAATCCTATGATTATTTTTAGAGAGATAAATTCACGTGGTGGTATGCTAGTTAATTATACCAGTAGTTCGTGTAACACCTTAAGGCCCCACGCAACACTAAAGGGTTCCGCGAAATACAGTTTGGAAAACACTGATCTCAGAAATAAGATCTAGACTACTCTATAATCATTCCCCTTAAGAGCCAATTCGGCCTTTATTAGGACGATTGGATTTAATGGAGGGCCTGACCCCCACACCCATGTATAGCAAAACTGGCTCCATTTAAATTACCTTATGGCTCTGGGTTGGGGCTCAATCTATACCCACTCTACCCTAGTTCACAAAGTCGTAAACGTAATCACACGAAGAAGTGTAAACGACCGGGGCACAATACTTCTAAAAATGTAAGTGACCCAAACGACAGAGGTCTTGGCCATAACGGAACCTTCAGACAACAGCGGGGGGGGGGGGGGGGGGGGGGGGGGCAGGCTTCAGTGATTGCTCGAACTCTTGGCGGATTTTAATTAGGGCGAATGTGTGTGTGTTTACCGTACTCGTTATTGAATATTATTGATATCACGGAGAACTGATGGGGAAAGCAAGGACTGTCAACTATTCAGATGAGTTTATCAATCGCAACTATCATTGGAGTTACAAAAACGTGAACTAAACCAACAAACATGTTTCTAAAACTACACATACTACTGAGTCTGTCCAAAACATAAACTACAGCTGTGCTTATCCAAAGCTAAACCCACGACTATTTCTGACTAAAACACAAATGTGTGTGTGTCCAAAGCTAAACTTAAAACTTTGTGTCCAAAGCTAAGCGTGCAGCTGTTTAAGTCCAAAGCTAAACCTAAGACATTGTGTGCCCCAAACTTAAAACTATGTGTGTCCAAAGCTAAACCTAAAATTGTGTTTGTCCAAAGCTAAACCTGCAACTGGGTGAGTCCAAAGCCAAACCTACAACTATTTGTGTCTAAAACTAAACCTACAACTGTGTGTGTGTACCCAAATCTAAACCTAAAATTGTATGTGTCCAAAGCTAAACTTAAAACTTTGTGTCCAAAGCTAAGCGTGCAGCTTTTAAGTCCAAAGCTAAACCTAAGACATTGTGTGCCCCAAACTTAAAACTATGTGTGTCCAAAGCTAAACCTAAAATTGTGTTTGTCCAAAGCTAAACCTGCAACTGGGTGAGTCCAAAGCCAAACCTACAACTATTTGTGTCTAAAACTAAACCTACAACTGTGTGTGTGTACCCAAATCTAAACCTAAACTTGTATGTGTCCAAAGCTAAAACTACAACCAAAGCTAAACCTAAAATTGTGTGTGTCCAAAGCTAAACCTACAACTGGGTGAGTCCAAAGCCAAACCCACAACTATTTGTGTCTAAAACTAAACCTACAACTGTGTGTGTGTACCCAAATATAACCCTAAATTGTGTGTGTCCAAAGCTAAACCTACAACTGGGTGAGTCCAAAGCGAAACCTACAACTATTTGTGTCTAAAACTAAACCTACAACTGTGTGTGTGTACTCAAAGCTAAACCTATAATTGTGTGTCTAGAACTAAAACAAAAACAGTAGGTAAGCTTTATAAAACTAAATTCCTAGCACGACGATTGTTGTCTATTTATATCCCCATGTTTACCCAATGTTATAGACATTGATCTTTGTCATTACATTAAACCTATTGCGATAGCAACAGATGGTAACTGATTGTGTGCATGTGTAGTTCTACAACAACCACCCGAAATCTATTAACAGAACAAATGTGTGCTCAATAAAAGAAAATGCAATACTTTAATTAGTAGTTTACAAGTTAATAAACTGCATGTTATTCGTACAGCTACTTCGCGATGTCGGAGCTCTAATGGATAACTGATATGTATGTTTGCTGAAGGAAACCGTATATTTACAAAGTAGTTCTTTACAATATTTGTAAATTGTCGTTTTTTGAGTAAAGGGATACATCATATTATTTATTTAGTCTCTCGTTAAGTGCACATGAAACTGCAGTCTGCTGAATAGATTTCGAGATAATGTCAACGCATGTTGAGAGACCTCAGCTCTAAATAGAATCGTTCTAGACACAACTTGTCTTTCAAAGCAAATAGAATCGTTCTAGACACAACTTGTCTTTCAAAGCAAGAGTTCTCTATCATAATACGAGTTGTCTTTCACAGCAAAAGTTTTCTATCATAATGTGAGTTGTATTTCACAACAAGAGTTCTCTATCATAATACGAGTTGTCTTTCACAAGAGTTTTCTATCATTATATGAGTTTTATTTCACAAGAGTTTTCTATCATAATATCTCTATATATAATTATCTTCTTCCCTCAACAGTTTGGATGAGAAGAAGTAAAGGATAGATCACTCTTTTATTTCTGCGGATCCCGGGCATGCTACCCTGCCTCTTAGTGGCGCCCAGGTGGAAACGATCATAGGAGGAAACGATTAGGCTAAATGGTAGCAAAACAAGACTCCCGTGGGGGTGCCTAAGGGGGTGCGAGAGCATCCTCATTGCACTGTGCGGAGTTGTAAAAAAGCTCCCACAACCTTGTCACAATCCAGGCGTCGTTCCTCAAGGGGCCGTTACATAAATGGCGTGTACTGCACGGTTAGCCTGGTATAGAAAACGAAAATGGCAGGGGTCCCGGTGCACGCGGTCTCTGGCCGTGAGTCTGACACCCCGCCAGACAGAACAGTGTACACTGTTCCCATTCCGGCCGTGAAAGGGAGTTATTGTTCCCTTTTGCTGGCTTATAGTTCCAAGAGAGGAAGGCTCAACTCTACCTGACGGTTTCAAGAAGAAGATTTCTGCGGATAGAGTTATCCCACGAACTTTACGAGCCTTAAGTGTAGCAAAGTCATACAGTGTATCATGAAAATGTATTTCCTACAGAGATCATGCTCAGTAGCAAGATTTAATAAAAGTTTTAATCTATCTACGAGAATTGTTCAACTAAAGTAATTCTTCATTAGTTTTCAGGAGATTCGTATGAGCTTTCTAAAGATTTTAATAACTTCCGGATATTTCCAGGACTTTTTCGTATATTTTGCAATTTCAGGAGATTTCCATGAGCTCCTGGTAAATTGACAGGAGGTGGCGGGAAATCTGTTATAAGTTGTACAATGGTTTAATTTAATAATTTATACACCTAGAATTAGCGCGGGTCCCATGAAAGTGCGGGGCCCACTGGGGTCGCAATAGTGCGGAGCCACTGCGGTCACCTAAGGGAGCCCTGCAAAATAGCGGCGTATGCTACGCCGCAGGTCGACTAATGAGTTTTATTTCACAACAAGAGTTCTATATCATAATATCACTAATACACAGCCATTTGCAAGCCTCCATACATTAAGGCTCCGTACTAGGATTAATCCCTTACAGCACCGTCCAGATATCTGGTAATGTTCTGTAGGCAGTGTAGGGTTCGCTTGTCTCCGTACAAAGCAAGAGAACCCCGCATGCACCAATTATGTTACAAGACTAAGTCGTATCTTCGATTGTGTTTCTGAGCACCCTGCAGTCGTTGAGGACGTGTTCTACTGTCTCGTATTCTGCGTGTCAGTGTCAGTCAGCATCGTGATCCTCTCGAACCCTAGCGAAGTAGGCTCCTATTGGACAGTGTCCAGTGCGGAATTGTGCCAAAATTGCATGATCCTTTCTGTCTAGCTGCCAACGTTCATCCTTCCTTTTTGGGCGTTTGAGAACTTTCCAGACTTCCCATCCGTGCTACTCACCAATGCTATTGATTGTTATGGTGTCGTGGGGTGTCAAGCCTAATCTGAAGGGCGCCTAATCTGAAGGGCGCGAAGGTTTTTCTGTGGAGCCACGACATCGAGTTGGCTGTGTGGTGGTTAGATCACCTTTCATATGATGGACACAAAATAAAGTTTAAAAATACTTTAAAAAAAAAAAAAGCTCGTACTACGCGTAGCTGTGTCAATTAGTTTGCATCAAATATGTAATGAAATTTGTAATACATCTATAGCTAAAACTTATAAATCTGTGCGATTACAAATAGTTTTACCAATTGTTTTTGTTTAGCGCAGCTTCATGCTTTTAGCTTTCTCAATGCGCTATGATCCTATCACCTGTCTGTACCAGTTGGAAAAGGGGAAAAGTATCTGGGTGAATGTTAACGTGATCACTTTTATAATGCATTTTTTTTTAAGTTGTACGACTTGAATTCGAACTAGATGGCTCAGGCCTCCTCAAGGGGACTAATTCAACTTATACCACCACATCTGTGCAATTAGCCCCCCCTCCTTTCCTGCTCGATACCAAATTATTTCCAAACAAAATAAATAATTAGCAATAGTTAATTAATTGATTGTTTTTTTATTTATTGATTTATTTTTGTTTTGTCAAGTACAAGAAATAATTGTGCAAAATTTCAACTTGATCCGAGATTAGATGTGGTAGAAATAATGTGTGCAAATGTTTACCAGAGTGAGTTCATATAAACTTTGACCTGTCAAAAGGGTATCTTGAACAAGTTGAAATCTAGAATAGGCATATTCAAAAGTTTTTTTTCTAAACCATTGAATTACGACATCCACACACAGTGGTGTCGCAAGAAACCTGTGGGCCTGGGTCCAAGAATATGACCGTGGGTCCCCTTAGGGAAAATGTTAAGTGTAAAAAAATCGTTCGAGTCATTTAGCATGTATCAGAACATTGACACCAAGACATTACAATCTATGTAGGCCTATGATTTTACAAGCTATTGTGTCCTTAGGCTCTAGTAACGACATGCAGATTTTCCCGTCTACTGAAAAGTAAGAGACGACAATATTTCAATAGCATGTGTGGCCCCCCTCTATTAGTCATGGGGGGGGGGGGCGCCTTGTTTGTTACGCTACTGTACACAGCCCTCCCATCTTTCATCCTTATTCTGACACGTTGTCGCGTGAGTTGCTCGCGTGTAGCCAGAACATCGGTGATAGAAATGTTAAGATCTAGAACCCACTCTAATGAACGCAGAACGTCATTAGCCAACAATTAACCAGCGAAGTCGTGGGCACGTTGTAGAATGCACACAGGGTGTGCCTTAACTTAATCATGAGTATTTTCCCCAATCCGACACATACATGCAAATCTAGCACTTATTAGACAATGAAGCAATAGAAATATACGGGTAAAAAAACGGCAGGTCTGTCAAATATTTTTTTTTAAAACACACCCGTCTAGGTCTAGATTAAGAAACACACCCCGCTTAGGTCTAGTTTGAGAAACACTACCGGCCTAGGTCTAGTTTGATAAACACACCCGTCTAGGTCTAGTTTGAGAACCCCCCCCCCCCCGCACACTTAAGTCTAGTTTGAGAAACACACCCGGCCTAGGTCTAGATTCTAGACAGATATCACTACATGATGAAACTCAAGCAGACTTTATACACTTCGACATCCAACATTGTATTTTCCCCAAACAAGATTTTTTAAACTGATGGGCAGTTAGCCAATTGTGTCTTCTATTACACAGTCTGATGTAACACAGTCACATGATCTGGTGTCAGAAGTTCACTGTATAAAGAAAGTCATAAAGTGTACATGTGTCTACATTAGCACACATAAACAAACACATTACACGGGCACGCACAGTCATGTCAGTATCAAGTAACAACCATAACAAACACAAGATGCCTCTCAATATGGACGCTAAGGAGAGAAAACAAAACTACAAACAATTCAATATGAATAGTTGCTATTAAAAGCAACAATTAAACAAAGAATTGGGGGGGGGGGGGAGGAGCTGATGCTTTGATAAAAATTAACACAACTCATAATAACTATTAAAATCCAACAAAGCTATAAACATGCATTTAAAAAAGTATTTTAAAAAAAAGGTATAGAGAAGACACTTTTTGCTGTCACCAAGAAGTTTGATTCTTTTCGATTAGCTAAGAAAATGAATCGATTAGTTCTCACTAGAGGATACTGCAATGGTACATTTACTCTATTGTATTAAGTAAGAAGTCAATCGCGAGCGTAAATTGAAAACAGGAGCGTTCAAAATAAACTCCGACAAAAACTTTTAGAACTGCAAGAATCTTTCCACTGGTTCACGAACCACTGATTTATTTCTGCGAATAGATTGTTTGTTTGTTGTTTTCAAGAAGTCCTGAACACAAAATAAGTTAAGCCCTAAATGACAACAGAGACCTTGTTCCCATAGCCAAGGAGATATCACTTTTAACGTTAATGACTGCTAGGAGAGTGCATTCATAATCGAACTCAAACTCGCCCTCCCATCTCCGATTAAAAACGAAATGCTACTTTTAACGCACAGTGGTTACCAGTGTATACAATTTCTTGAACATTTTAAAACTTGTTTCAATTCTATCTTCCCAGACACAATCCCAGACACAGAGACACATGTGTAAAACAACAGAAGTAGACGGTCAGATATCTCAGAGCTCGAGGTAGTGTGTCTTACATAGCTGGACAGTAAACTAGCTACAAATTTGTGATGATTACAAATGACCGTAGTTCTTGAAATGCCTCTGATATAGTTGTAAGAACACAAATATATGAACTTCATTTATCGATATATTTCAAAGAATTTCTATCACAAATCTGTAATAAAATCAAGACATTTGGGTCATCTGGCACCATAAAATGGCTAAGCCTAAACACCAAGAAATTTTATCTAGTACCATGAGATTGAGAAATGACTAGACCACATTAGATTTTTTTTTCAAATAAAGCTGATGATGCAATGTAGCGGATGATGCATTCAAGTTGGTGTTGCAGAGGATGTCGACACTACAACGGTAGGCGGAAACAAAAAGGTTCGGACAAAATATCAATTGAGCGTTCGCTGCACAGGATTACATAATTTAAAAGCCTCTCAAATATTTGATAAAGCGCTGAAAGCCGATAAATACTCAAATATTGTAAGTGGACTATGTGTTAAGGTGGGGGTAGCGCTATATACCCGCCATGCTAATTAGACGTAACAGATACTTAGATTAATGGTTTTTTTTTTTAAAGTTCACAGGGACTGTTTTTAAGCGGCGCCTTTCCACTTTCCAATTCAACGTCACAAATACTAGAATACACTGACCAAAAAGGAGAGGTTGTTGAAATGCGAGCAGTTTTATTGAAAATGCAGAAAATAAAATAAGCGAGGGAGTGGTGTACAGCCAAAGTATTATGTAAGTATCACATTTTTTCAGGATTTAAGAAGAAAGAAAAAAAAGTCCAGGCCAAAAAATGTCAGAGCGTATCAAATATTTCGAATAACAACTCAACCAGCAGAAGAATAAATAAGACTATTTAAGGTGAAGAGTTAATGGGGGGGGGGGGGGGGGGGGGAGTTGTGAAATGTACTGTCTAGTTTATAAGGAAACAAAGAGAAGGGAGAGGGACCATGTCAAAACAATATATAGGTTAGGTACAAAGGTTTCCGAATACAACCTTCTGGCTGACTCCAAAATATTTCGTTAATGGTCCATGTTTATGACTCTTATTAGAGTTACCCTATTGAAAACCACAGTGTATCTATTACGTGGGATTTGACCGGCCCAACAATTCTGGTATCACTTCTCTCCCCACGCACACCGCAAGTAGGAGAATTAGTCATTAGTCAGGCAGTCAGCTAGAACCCTTAGAAATATAAACAAGATATTTTTTGTTGATTTAATTTTTCTTGAATTTGATTAATTTGTGAGTTTAGAAAAACTGTATAGATAAAACGTCTCAATTCTTGACGACCTGATGTAGTCTTATAAGAATCATCCAAGTAAATACCAGATGAATGCCACTTTCTCTTACATGTTAACGCTCTTATCTGCGATTTTCTTGCTGTTATATATATTTTTAAAGCGAAACTTGGTATGTTTGTGAATCTACTTTGGAAAGACTTGCTTGCAGATTGGTTTCTAAAATACAGTTTCTAATGTCAAAGAAAACCGGAAGTTCATCTCATTTTATTTTAATATAAAAAAACAAACCAAAAAAAAAAAACGTTCATGTAATATAATCAGCGATCGAGGGGTGCAGTGGCTGAGTGGTTAAGCGCTTGGCTTCCGAACCTGGGATCAAATCTCGGTGAAGAATGGAATTTTTAAGGCGCCCTGATTCCACCCAACGCTAATGGGTACCTGACTTTAGTTGGGGAAAGGCGGTTGGTCGTTATGTTGGCCACATAAGACCCTGCTCGTTAACCGTTGGCCAAAAAAAAAAAAAACATGACCTTAACATCATCTGCCCTATAGTTCGCGTGGTCTGAAAGGGGAACCTTCTAATATGTGTATCTTTTTCCTACAATTTTGTACTGGCATTCAAAGCAATCAGAAGCATAAGGCATCCAAGTGTAAACCAATCGTTGTCTGGGGTCATGGCCCAAACATATAGATAAATACAGGTGAAATGTGACGTCAATGGTCATTCGGTCTAAGAGCAAGCATTCAACCATTCAAAGTATCAAACAAGTATTCCCCATATTCAAGAAGTGTGTGTGTGTGTGCGGTATGTGTGTGTACGTGTAGGTATTCACTCAATTCTTCGATACCTTCACTACACTTCTCTCCACTCATTCTTCCCACTCCACTCTGAGCTATTTCTCTCTCAGACTTTTGAAGTTTCTATCAAGTATATCATTACCACAGCACACAGTCTACTTCAGTCCACCATGACAGGTTTATAGATACCTGACTCTAGTACAAAAGAACAAGAGAGACCAACTGAAATAAAACAAGGGGAGCCCTAACAACAAAACTGACACGTGACCAAAGAATTACAACAAGGCCTTAGCCAGTGGTGGCATACAATGGAAGCCGTAGGTTTATACTAACAGTCTCCTAATGTACACTTCACTGCTTACGGTGGTGACATTGTAAGTAAGTTCAAGCTTGTACCACAGGCTGGGCGGTGTGTGGGTGGGGTGGGGACAACAGGCAGGTGACCTGGGCAACAGCTGTAAACACTAAGTATGACAAACTCTTACAACTAGCGTGCACCCGCAGTGTGAGCGGTTTGTTGTCAACATTCTACAACTTTACTGAACAAAAACTTAACGTTATTTCAACACACTGGAGATGGAGGGCGGAGAAATTCGGTATGATATAACACGCGCATTTAGTAAACTTACTGAAGGAGCAAAAGAGAAAGAGAGAGAGAGAGAGAGAAAGAGAGAGTCTACAAAGAGCTTCGAACTAAAAGCTTCGAGACATACAAATCAGTCATTAAAATGTGTATCATGTGTCATAGTTAGTATTGAACTACAGAGCACATCACTGCGTGCCTATCACTGCGATGTTGACATAAGCTATTTGCGTGCACTAGCTTAACAACATGCTTTATGAGCTGCAAATTGACACCCAAGACAAACAAATTGATTTTGAGATTTCATGCAGTTCGAAACCTCAGACTAACAACTTGACTTGAGATTTCATGCAGTTCGAAACCTCAGACTAACAACTTGACCCAGTTGAGATGTTTCTTTTGTTCTTGTCATGTCGACGTTTTATTGTGAAAACTAATGATAAAGTACAAGCTCAGCTGCTTACAGAACCTATCTACCTATTCAGAATTAAGTTTTGCATATTAAAAAAAAACATGATTGAGGAAATGTGATTAAATTCAATCACGGAGGAGACAATGTCTATGGTCTATGCCAAAAAATGGATATCGCTGAGGACACAATATGACTGGACTGTCTGGTATATAAATGTGAAAAGTGAGACCTTTTAGACTTGAGAGTACTTTGCCAGATATTTGTTTGTTATTCAACAACCTAAGAGCGTCTTCTATGGTCATCGCAATGACGAACTGTCAATATCAATGACCAAGTGTCAATATACTACCAGGGCTTCATCTTTGAGCGAACCAAGACAGCGACAGACCCCCCAGTGCATGAGACGCACGGCAGTTTCATTGTCGCTATTTAAAACTACGAGGTGTATGGGAAAGACAACAAAGAACTGAAACAAATACGTGATTCACTTCACTTAGATATTAGAACAAATATTAAATTAAAAAAAAAGTTTACAACTATATATATCTAAAAATGTAGACGTTATTTCCCGTATTCGATATGAAACAACATAATTACTTATCAATAATTAATTGACTAATTGGTTAGTTTTTTAAAATTGATTCATATTTTGTAATGTACAATAAATACTTGTTAGACGTTTCAACTTGATCCGAGAATTGGTGCGGGAGAAAGCACGAGTACTACGATATAAAGGGAATCAAACCCAACATATTTAACCATATCTGTGAATACTGAAATATTAATTTCCATAGTTGGTATCAAACAAAATAATTAATTGACCAGTAAATAATTGGCTAATTGTTTCATTTTTGTATTGATTCATGTCTTGTCTATGCCAATGATAAATTGTGCAAAGTTTCAACTTGATCCGAGACTGGGTGAAGGAGAAGTAACGTGTACAAACTTTTGACCAGACAGAGTGAGTTGATAGAAGCTTGGTACAGATGATTATTTACCCGAGATATTCACGTGACAACAGCCTATTCAAATACTATCCACATAGTTGTGTCGTCTTTACGAACCAACACTCCCCCCTTCCCTTTCTCTCGTCCTCCGGGGGTTCAAACACACGAGTGGTGTTCAAAGGCTTGTGGGCAAACCTCTTGGCAGTCGGGCGTTAATCTCCATGTTGGGCCGCTAAGCCGGATGGAGAGATACCAAAAAAAAAAAAATGTCGGAGGATTCACTACTTGAGAGACATGGTGGGAGATAATGTCTGAGCAGATGAGAGATGAAATGTGGTGATGTTATCGGGAAGTGAGATACGGGGAGTCAACACGTGACCAAACAGAGAATCAAAGAGAACAATCACAAAATAAAGACGTCGGATGTTTTCTAATCAAGTTGATAGCGGGGACTGTTGGAGATGGTGAGACAAACTTAAGCTGTACGAGTCAAACTCACAATAATAGCATGCACAACCAACGTCACCAATACATTTGTACACATTATTTTATAACTACAAACTTATCAATTTGCGTACACAAATCAATATAAAAATAACATTTTAAAAAATACTTTAAAAAAAAAAAAGCTTCTACAAAAAGTAATTAGACCAGTTGTTTGGGGGGGGGGGGGGGGGGGGGGGGAAGGGAAGATAGGATAGATGGGTGAATTTTTAACGTAATCGGCATATTTAAAAAAAGAGGGCGGGGGGGCGACATGAATTCCAACTCGTTTTAACCACTCTGCTAGTGAGGTGCTAATAACTATAGAAGATTGTATAGTTATGCATTGTTTCAAACTTTGAAGCAGCGACATATAAAGGGGACTAATTCAGCTTATACCACCACTTCAGTTCTTTCCCCTGCTCGAGATGCCAAGGAAAATAATTAATTACCAATAGTTCAATTAAATAATTGGTTAATTTGTCTTTATCGATTCTTGTGTTTTCAGGTAAAAGAAAAAAAAATGTGCAAAATGTTCAGCTTGATCCGAGATTGAGTATTGGAGAAATAACGTGTACAAACTTTTTACCGGACAGACAGACAGTGAGTTGATAGAAGCTACTAACTGCACTAATAGCTACTTTCAGGCGTACATCACCTTTTTCCCCATCGCCAATTCGATTATCCTTGAAACATGTCAGAAGTCTTGTAATACTAGGCCAGTATGTTAAAAAAAAAAGTCATCATGTCACAAGAAAAAAAAAAGCATGTCAGTGCCCGTGACCATTCATCCGTGCAATTCTGTCTGAAGTAATGACTAGTCTGTAAGTGGACACAAGTGTCTGTCCCATAATGGTGAAATGTCTTTCTCAAGCCATCATCGTGTATTGGTGGACTTCATTATTCTATCGAGTTAGTTTCCTTTTGAAAATAATTATCCAGATAATATAATTACCCAACACATTACCTAATGTTCGTAAAAAAAAAAAAGGTGTGTGGAAAGGGTGAGGATATATGAAGAACTCGGCACTATTTCACAATTCTCTGACTTCACGCTAGCTGAGTTTTCATAAAGCCAGGATTTTTTTAAAAAATCTTGTAGTTCTCTGAACGGAAACACAACAGTTACATAGTGAAGTGTTAGGACCATTATGAAAGGTCAATCGAAAGGTCACTAAGGAAGGATGTAGTTTAAACTTCTTGATTCTGTAACTCATAGACTTTAATATAAAAAAAAATCTTTTAAACTGAAACCAACTTTGATCAAAGTCAAGGCTTTAGTAATAGTAGTAATACTAATTAGTAGTGGTAATATTTCCTCAAA
This sequence comes from Biomphalaria pfeifferi, assembly GCA_030265305.1. NCBI lineage: Eukaryota > Metazoa > Mollusca > Gastropoda > Planorbidae > Biomphalaria > Biomphalaria pfeifferi. Next base: position 485,456 of record JASAOG010000174.1, on the reverse strand, counting down.
TATGAATGATGCATGTGAGGCGATGAAGTAAATCGAACTAATATTAACAACTAGTCGACCGGCGGCGTAGCATACGCCGCTATTTTGCAGGGCCGGCCTTAGGTGACCGCAGTGGGCTCCGCACTTATGCGACCGCAGTGGGCCCCGCACTTTCATAGGACCCGCTCTAATTCTAATAGTATAATTTATTAAATTAAACCATTGTGTAACATAACAGATTTCCCGCGGCCTCCTGTCAATATTAAAATCTTTAGAAAACTCAAACGAATCTTCTGAAATATATAGACAAAAATTGTCATTTTGGGGTCTCATTCAATAAGGAAAATGCCAATCCTACGCGCGATAAAAAAAAAAACGGCATTATCCCGTAATTTTGGAATCTGGTGAAAGAAGTTTCTCGCGCCTCAAACTAATGAAGAATTACTTTAGTTCAACAATTCTCGTAGATAGATTGAAACATTTGTTAAAATTCTTGCTATTGAGCGTGATCTATGTAGGAAATAGAATTTTTATTATATACTGTATGACTTTGCTACACGTAAGGCTCGTAAAGTTCGTGGAATAACTCTATCCGCAGAAATAAAAGAGTGATCTTTCCTTTACTTCTTCTCGTCCAAACTCCTGAGCGAAGAAGAGAACTATATATATAGAAGATACTTTCAGAGAAGCAACTAATATGAACAATACTTTCAGAGAAGCAACCCAAAAAAAAAAAAAAAGATGTGCTATTACTTGTATTTCAACGATCTCGTGACCTCTCCATGATGACGTGTGAAATAGTTCAAGAAACACTTTCCATTAAATACTTGGTGTGGTCTGTCATCACGTCGTGGTAATGTAAATATTAGCTGGATATAGGAAGATCTTTATATGAACGCCAACAAGTACAAGCAGCTTCAAATATACCATCAGTTTGTAACTTGCTCCTATACGTACAAAGAGCTTTTGTACAACCATTACTCATACTGTGAAATTAATTCAGATCTAGTCAAGGAGTTAACTCATTGAGTGCGGTGGTTTTTTTTTATTAAAAAATGCTACTTTTTTTTGAAAAAAAAAAAAGAAAATGTTCCAAACATGCTTAATACAAAAATTTATTATTCAAGTACCAATGAAGCTATAGTAACATATTTGGTATCAAAGTAAAGGTAAATGAATGGAGAATGTGAAAATGTCTTTCTATTTAAATATAAGATACAAATTATAATCTAAATAATATGACCCTAAAAAAAATGGATGCCAGCTTTAAAACTTCTGAGACCTAAATGTAGATTTTGATCTTGGCATTACTGTTGAAACATCATATTAGACTATTGACATCTTTTTTCAAAAAAGAAATGTGATGTCATAGAAGTATAAATAAAACAATAATAAAGCTTCTTCAGTAGTTAACATTGTGAGTGTGTCTTGGATAAGCCATGATGTTGTAGATTTTTACAGATAAACAATACTAAAGAAAAAAGAAAATGGGTAAAAAATGCCCACAGTGGATGATTATTTGATGTAGATCTACCATTTCCTTTCTTTTTATTTATCATAAGCTTAGATCTAGAGATATATCTAGATCTAGAGTCTAAATCTAGAGATAAAAGCTTAGATCTAGTCAATCTCGATCTACACTCTACACCTAGCCTACTGACAATAATAGATTTAAATTTCAATACTAATAATATAGATATAAATACGCTAAATTTAGTATACCTGGATCTAATCTCTAGATCTAGATCAAATTCTTCATTATCTCTATTTATTTGTGATAAATTTTAGAATAATTATAAAGTTTCTTCAGTAGTAAACATTGTGGGTGTGTCTTGGACTAGCGTAGTCATGGCGACGTTTTTTCACATCGTAAAAAAAGTAAAAATAAATGTCTAAATAATGCCACAAGCTTCTAATTTCTATGTAAACAAAGGATGAAGAACTCTTTTATAAAGTAAAAATAGTTCCACTGTTGTTAGTTAAAAAGTTTAATTTAAAAATGCAACGAAACAAAGGTAGGGTATGAACGTCTAAGGGATAGACGTTCCGTGCGTTTAGGGGCAGTCAGACCGTCTATGGCAGCGGTTCTCAACCTTTTAAACTCGGCGACCCCTTTTTACAATCCCCCACTCTGCCGCGACCCCTCCCCACTCCCCCCACACGCATATATAGCAATAGAAGAATAGGCAATAATAATCCATAGTTTCGATGGTCTTAGGCGACCCCTGGCAAATGGTCAATGGACCCCCTAGGGGGTCGCGACCCACAGTTTGAGAACCCCTGGCCTATGGGATAGACGCTCCGCACTCATTGAGTTAATGATGAAGATAAATAAATTGAAATAAATTGATATGTTTTTGAACGGTGTCACACATTAAAACGCGTGGCTTGTTGCTAACAACAACGGAAGTGGTTCTGTGAAATTATTAACCAAAAAAAAATGCGATACATTTGTTCCAGCTAAGCTTAAAAAAGCTCATAAAAACTTCAGGACCAATGAAAACAAAAATACTTTTGATTTCTGTTCGTTCTTTTGCAATTTCTAGCGTGGCATTTATGGACAAGATGAGAACGTTAAGAAACATGGGGAGATAATGTCGGATCAGATGACATGTGATGATGTTATTGGTAGAGATACGGAGATTAAACATCATAAAGCACAGACATCCGATATTCTTAGTTACCCTTGTGTACCACACAATACCAAAATTACATCCTCCCAAACATACAACAACAGCCTTGATTATCAGATTCACTTGTATCTGTTTAATGCATACGAGATAGTTGAGCGCCGGGTAATGGCAGGTAGAGATGTGTGTGAGGAGAAGTCTACTGAAACGGTGAAACAATGTATGTTTACTCAATACAAACATCAAAAGCTAGTCCTCCTCGGTAAGTATCCAGAAGAAACAAAAATCTGTCCACTAATAACAGTGAAACTGAGACATTCTGTACACTGTACGTTTTCCGTCCACATTGTTGGCATGTTTGTCTACAGAGCAAAAGATCTATACAGTAAGACAGTGTTTCCCAAACTTTTTCCTTAACGGAACACTTCGCACGTTCTGAGTAGTTAGCCGCAGTTAGCGGAACACTTTGCTAATTTTTGTTAAAAGAGAGATTAATTCACGTGGTGGCCTACTTGTTAATTATGCCAGTAGTTCTTGGAACACCTATTCAGGCCTCACGGAACACTAGGGTTCCGCGGAGCACAGTTTGGGAAACACTGCAGTAAGTTATTTGAAAGAGTAAAAAATAGAAAGTGATTGTATGGTATTCGATACTGCAAACAACTGAATCACTGGCAGCAAGACTTTTGTCTTTGTTTAAAACTCATAGTTTAAAAGAAAAAAGTCAATTCAATTTGTAATGACCAAATGGAATCCAAGTTTCAATCTCGGCATAGTCCAACACATTATTATATTGATGCCAACATTATTTTATTACAGTCAAAAGTCTACGGTTACTTTATAGTCCAACGAACGATTGACAACACAGTCAACAGTTCATACAGATTCAGAGTCTTAAGATATCAAGAAACTAATATTTCAAACATAATTAGTCAAGATCTGGTACAGTTAACGTGACGGTGCATAATAAATACCACAAAACCATGTTTCCAGATATGATAATATATGGCGACAAAGTAATTAAATCACCGTGCAAAAAGCAATTACAAAACAAAAATGTCTTTGGTCTGACCTTAAACACTTCCTTCAAAGCCGAAGGTCATGTCCGGTCAACATTTTTTAAACTACAGCATCGGGATGACTGCGTGGGTGGGCGGATGATCGTGACATTGTCCAAGGACATGGCGGCACGACTGTACAATAGAAAAGATCGATGCGGGATATTTAATGTCTGCCATTGTCAAATAATTCTTACTTTATCAATGCACTGCAACTTCCGACGCAATAATACAGGCACGTTAATTAAAAAAATAATAATTAAAAACGGAAATGACACTGTGACCTTTCAGGGCAATTTTCCAAACAACTTCTGAACACTGAAATTATTTAATGTCAATTTCAACCAGATGTATGGGGAAGACAACACCGTTGAAGATGATTGCGTCATGCCGACCGGAACTTAAATAAAATAGAAGAGAAATGAATGATAAAATGATCAAAGAGATAGATCTATAGTGTCTAACCACGCCTGCACATACACACTCTCAGACTACTGATGGTCATCTGGAGGTGCAATGTATGCGTCACAAAACATACAAACTCTCAGACTACAGATGGTCATCTGGAGGTGCAATGTATGCGTCACAAAACATAAAAACTCTCAGACTACTGATGGTCATCTGGAGGTGCAATGTATGCGTCACAAAACATACAAACTCTCAGACTGATGGTCATCTGGAGGTGCAATGTATGCGGCAAAAAACATAAAAACATTTGAGAAGATATAAAGTAAAATAAAGTTTCCCCTTCCAGACCTTGCGATCTATGGGACAGTTGATGTTAAGGTCATCTGTTTCTAAGAAGATATACATTCGACAAAAAAAAGCACTTAGCATTAAAATATGAGAGCGATTGATTTGATTTTGATTTTAGGCACTTCGGCACAATTTAGGCCATGTCGTGCCTGCATTCCCTTAAGGACTACTCTCTCTCTCTACATAACAAGGGCTAAATTCTATACAGTTAAATCATTAAAATCAAGGTCTATTCACAGTAAAAATAGTAAAAGTAGTAAAAATTTAATAATTTGGTAAAAAATTAATGTAAATAGTACATGTTCACAGATTCATAAATCAGATCTTCGTAGACAACCCCACTTCCCGGATAAAGCCCAGTACCTTCCTAGGGTCGACATTGTCGAATAGTTTTTTTTAAGTTAGTGGCTCTAAAATATTTCTCCCTAACATCCTGGTATCTGGGGCAATCAACGAGGATATGTTCCACGGTGAGGCGAGAGTCAAAGTACTCACAAAGTGGGGGCTCGTCTCTCTTCAGCACAAAAGAGTGCGTGATGTAGGTGTGGCCAATCCTAAGTCTGGACATGGTCGTGCTACCACGCCTTGTCAGACCCTTAGATGTGGGCCGCCACCTGACATCCGCCACAATATGCCTGAGTTTATTGTGAGCCTCAGCCTCCCATGGGTCCTGCCACTCTCGATAGGTGGCAGAGGCAATACTTTGTCTCAGGTCCGAGCAGGGAATTTGGGTTCCTGACACCTCATGATTTAGGTCTCTCTTTGCTTCTGCGGCTTCGTTTCCCTCAATGCCAACATGGGAGGGGACCCAGATAAAGGTGACATCCCTATGGTCGGCTGTTATTTGGTCCAACAGCTTCAGGCATATGAGAGCGAGAGAGAAAGAGAGGGAGAGAGAGAGGGGGGGGGAGGGAAGGAAAGAGAGCGCACCATCAAGTATGACACAAAACAGTACTGACCATGTGTCCATGTATTGGTGTACTTTACAGATCTGAAAAGTACAGATCTGGCTGAGTCATTTCCTGACCCAAGCACTTTGTCCCGGGGTCACTGACTCACTGCCCCCCCCCCCCCACACACTTTTCCTATATTTCTCTCTCTCTTCCAGACAATCTCTGATAATTGAAGGTCGCTGTTCAGACCATTTGACGGACGTTACAAACAAGACGAGATAACTGGGATGAAGAGTGACAGGCAGGCCCCCAAGATTGGTGGATACAGCCCACTGTACACTCACGCAAGTCTGATGGGGGGGACGGGGGACGTGGGTAAAGGAAGCTGAACTGGACTTCAAAATGCAGACATAAGAACATTGAAATGACCGCCCTGATTTAAAAACACACGGATCTACCTTCAAAAAATAAATAAATAATTTTTTTTATTTGGTTATGTGGGGGGTGTATGTGTGTTTGTGTTGGTTGATGAATTCTGATGTAATCTTTGAGTAGCAATGATGTAGATGACTGGATAAAACGGGCTGATGAAAGTCGACGTTAGAAACGGGAGACTGAATGACGTGTGCTTGTTGCATGTTGAAAGCAGTAGTCTAGAAATGAAGGAAAATGTATTCTTGTTTTGTTTTTTTTTTAAACCGCTCGACATCTTGTGATTTCATTCTACATACCTCTACATTGAAATTGAAAGCTGTAGTTATTTATACATAAAATTTAAAATTAAAGTTATTTCGTTGTTGTTATTGTTAAAGGTGAATGTTCGGTTTTCCATTCTAATGTCTGATTTGGCTGAAAGTTCAGTTATAGGCATATACATGGGTGTTAATGCCCAGGCGTTGGTTCATAGCTCCAAGCATAACTAAACATATGTAGGCGTATTCGATTCTTCAAGTAGAACTTTAAATAAACTGGAATAGACGTTTTGTTTTCGTCAAGCAAAACTTAACCTTTTATTAGCTCTATACACTGCTTCAACTTGAAAGTAGATGTCTGGAGAAACAAGTTGTAATGATATTTGAGACAAGATACAACTCACTACAAATACACGTCTTCCCTGCCTCCTCTTCCACGTTCACACGTTCGTCGTATTCACTTCTATTACGACAGACATCTTCATGGTTTCATCAGAATTATTCCACCTACATTCCTCATGGTTACATCATAAACACGCACATACACTCTGTATAACAATGGACTAGTAATCTGGAGCTACAACTAACGCACTATTCTATCAACAGTGGGAGGGAGGGGTATGGGGAATGCTAAACTTGACCTATAAATGTAGAAATTAGGACATTTGAAACGAGCTTCGTTATTTAAAAATAGATACTACATTTTGGGAAAAATAAGAAGAAGAAATGATAATTCTAAAAAAAAAATATTTTTTTTTTCGTGATTATTCATAATTTTTCTTTTTTTGTTGTTTGTTTTAATTTTTAATTATTTCTTGGGGAGGGCAATCCCAACCATTTGTCTGGTCCTGAACATAGACTACAGGCCACAGACGATAAGAAAATTCAATCAAATCGATAAAACGTAAAACACGGGCACAAAACATTCCATTGTTTTAAGATTACATTGTCTTCTCGCAGTGACTTAGTGTGGGCCTGCTTACGTGCTTTTACATGGATACTATGAAGGCTTCATTAGGGGTAGCATTTTAACAAATGTACACACAAACACAGAGAAAGACATACAGTATATATATATATATATATATGTCCAGGGATATGCTGACATGAGCTCCATAACAACTACTGCAGAGGCGAGAGGTTTAAAGGCAGTTGCTCTTTATGCCGACCTCAGGTAAGAGAAACATGAATGCCATATATTTATGGGGTGTCTAAGAACAACAGTGCAGCCATAGTGTACAAAACACCACGTAGCAAACTGAGTTGCAAACCTCAATAGTGAGTCTACTATCAGGTCCAAGGGTGTTGAACGCTTAGACCAAACCTCAATAGTGAGTCTACTATCAGGTCCAAGGGTTTTGAATGCTTAGACCAAACCTCAATAGTGAGTCTACTATCAGGTCCAAGGGTTTTGAATGCTTAGACCAAATCTCAATAGTGAGTCTACTATCAGGTCCAAGGGTGTTGAACGCTTGGACCAAACCTCAATAGTGAGTCTACTATCAGGTCCAAGGGTTTTGAACGCTTAGACCAAACCTCAATAGTGAGTCTACTATCAGGTCCAAGGGTTTTGAATGCTTAGACCAAACCTCAATAGTGAGTCTACTATCAGGTCCAAGGGTGTTGAACGCTTAGACCAAACCTCAATAGTGAGTCTACTATCAGGTCCATGGGTTTTGAATGCTTAGACCAAACCTCAATAGTGAGTCTACTATCAGGTCCAAGGGTTTTGAATGCTTAGACCAAACCTCAATAGTGAGTCTACTATCAGGTCCAAGGATTTTGAATGCTTAGACCAAACCTCAACTGATTTAGCTGATGAAGATCATTGACCAACTTTTTTGTTTTAAGTATATTTAATTATAATCATCAATCCAAACTAAAACCTGGACAGTATTCCTTTTTAGCCCCCCCCCCCCCCCCCGATCTTTTGTGCTCAATAAACAGAGTACTACTATGTAGATAACTAAACACTGAACATGTGAATGAACTGAGCATGTATTTGCTGGTCTAAATGTCTATGCAGTTCAAGGCAATGAACAAAGATGTGCACGTTGTTTAGCCATGCCAGTGGCTGAGTAAAACATAAAAGGTGCCTAAGGTGGTTATTCATAGGTAGTCTGTCTACCTCTTTCCCTATGGCAAAGCTAACCAAGGGAGACCTTTGCATGACACTGACATGGCACAAGGTCAACAGCCCTTAAAGATCCTCTCTATTCAAAGTTTGAGACAAGGCTAAGCCAGTAGCGTCAAACATGGTCACGCTAGGCTGCTCTAGCAGCATCTAGGAAACATGACCTAGAATAAATTGAGGTCAACAACAAAGGGAAGTCATCTACAGTCTCACAACTGGAATAATCTAGATATATCTAGAATAAGGAGCTAGATCTGTATATAAATAAATCCCCATATATCTATGACAAAAGATTAAGGAGCTACATATATTTGGATAGATAAAGAATTCGATATTTTTATGACCTAATTGGCCGCCTTTAGTTGTAGAACGACTATGGCTAAATCTCGTAGAGGTCATCCTTAGTGATTGAGAGCGTACAGATATTGACGACAGCCCGCCAAGGTTGAAGAACGCTGTTCTACGGAGCATTATACCCATTATAGCCCATGGAAAGGTCACGCCCATCAGAACACTAGGATTCGGGTTTCTTCAGTTATCAGCAGACAAGTGTTGTGTGTACGTGTGTGTGCGTACGTCTGACACAGTGTTCCACCACTTTTAAACACACGTTTACAACCACAAAAATAAAAACATACATTTGGGGGTGGAGGGTGACAATGTCTTTTACACGGACGAAGCACAAAAAACTACAATACATGCTAGTGCTGCACTAGGCTCTTAGTATTGTAATAGTCTATTTGACTTGAAACCGGATACAATTGTCCATAAATAAACAAGTGTGTGTGTGTAGGTGGTAGTGGTGGGGTTACAGATAACGTGTGGGGCTGGAGCCAAAACCGCTTGGCTACAGCTTGGCCACCTAACAAAATCCCTACTCAAGCGCCTGATGACAGATTGAACCATAGAGTACTGAGTATGCTATAAGCATGAAAGATGCATTTTATAAAAGCAATTTAGAATAAAACAAGGTTACAAAGACAGTTTATGTGGAAACACAAACTCAAAATCGGCCCCCGAAGTGGTCCACCCAGGCAGGTAAAAAGGCTTTCAGAAAGAACATCAGAATGAAATTCTGAAATATCAATGACAAATGACAGAAGAATGGAGAGAGAAGGTGGACAGATCTTGTGTGGTGCCCCAGCGGTCCAGCAGACCAAAGGATAGGTGAAAGTGGATTTGAAGTTAGATGTGAACCTGGCCTAACTGATGTCTTATAATGAATATCTAATTGATCTGTTTTGTAAAGGGTCAATCTCTTATTCAAATCCCCAATAATGGAATTTACGTTAAAAAAAGTGTCCTTTAGTTAATTTTGCAGTGTTTCATCCACAACGCTGCAGTTCTCGCGATAATATGAAAAACTACTTAATTGTTGTTTTAAATTATGTCCAACGTATTTGCATACTAAATTGATTTTTTCTCTTTAAAAAAAAAAAAGAAAACAATTTTTGTGTAAATGTAGTAGCTAGTATGACAGAACTAACTTAACTTAGCAATACAAATTAAAAAAAAAATTTTTGACAAAAAAGCTAAGGCCAATTGCATACATGTGCTGGAAATATAGTACGCTGCTGTATTACCTACTATTAATTGTGAATAGTTGTAAAAGTGGTGTATTTTTAATGAAAAAACTGCGTGCATATGGGATTTAAGAAATTAGATTTTTCGCTTTCAGAAAAGAAAAAAATAGCCGTTGTATCAGAACTTTGAATGGTCTTAAATATTATGATGTCGGACTTTCACTATCTTTTCTAGTTTACGAGATCTAAACGGGACGGACGGACGGATAGAAATTCCACACAAAACTAATAGCGTCTCTTTCCCTTTCGGGGGCCGCTAAAACATTTGTGACAAACTGTGTGGTCACTTAAATACTGCAGTTTTTTTTTTAATTTTCGAACTGCAAGACAAGTTTGAACATTGTCTAACTTTAAAGTGTACTAATGGGGAAATGAACAATAGTATACACTCACACGAATGTACGCATATAAAAGTATGTGTATTAGAGATGAGAAACCGATTATATTAATAACAATCTAACAAACCAGACGCCCACTGAACACGAAGATTCGTCTACCCTTGGGCCCATCGACTTGTAATATCAGTCAGACCACGTGACAAATCTTTGTTTCAAACCAAAAAAGAAAGCTACAATTTTTGTGTGACTTGTACAGGACCTAGCTTTCACCTCAGTACACCTACATGCCCCCCTCACCCACCACGATAACCATCTCAAAACTACCACTCTACCCCAATGCGGCGTAAAACGCACTAGGGGCACTTAAATTAAAAAAAAAAGGTGTATATGTGTGGAATGCAGTCACAAGCACCCACAATCAATTTAGACGACTAAGACTCATCTAAGTTTCGTGTTACCGTCTATAATAAGGTATGTGACAAGAAACTAGCCCTGCTAATACAAGAGTTGTTTTCTTTTTCACGGCCAGGTTTGGGAGAAGACGTGTTTAATTGACGTGGGCGGGGCTGAGTCACGACTAATTCCCACGCTGGAACTGGTGCGTATCAAGCTGGCAGACTACTAACGTGAATGCATTAATGTCGCCAGAGAAGAACGAAAGTGGAGCTGGTCCGGTCGCATCGATCAAGTAGTTCACTTCCCATAGTCAACACTTTACAGATGGGACAAAACAAAAACAAAACTTTACAGAGACATTCAAACACCCAGAAAAAAGAAAAAACAAGCAACAATGACACAGAATGCAAAAATGCAACAGCTACTATTTCAACTCCGGGAATGATCAAAGAACATGACAAAGTCTATACAGAACAGACTCTGAATGTTTCACTCTTGGTTATTATTTTACCAACTACATAAAAGTAAAACTATATAAAAGTAAATAATGTAGATGAGACCCCACCCCGCCCCCAATAGCTTCACACCTGCTGGATACTCTCCAATGAGTCTCCCCCCCCCCCCCCCCCCAACACATGAGGACATCGGAAAGGAAAAAAAAAAAGGTCAAACTACAGAAAAGATTGGACAGGATTTTTTTTTCTTTGAATGTATTCGGAATTTTTTTACAATTCAATATAGTGTGTGTGAGAGAGAGAGAGAGAATGAGAGATTAGGGTTAGGGTTAGAGAAGGAATAAAAGAGAAGGTGGAAAGCATATGGAGAGAGTGAGGAAGAGGTGGGATGGCTATTAAAGTGAAGACAAACAAGAGATCTGTTTACATTTTCCTTCATTTTTTAGTACGACATCAAACATCCTCCAAACATGTCAGGAGTGCTGCCAACTATCGCTTCAACAAATACCAACCACATCAATGTGACCAATTATGTGAACGGTTCCGACAATTACCAACCACATCAATGAGACCAATTATGTGAACGGTTCCGACAAATACCAACCACATCAATGAGACCAATTATCTGAACATTTCCGACAATTACCAACCACATCAATGAGACCAATTGTCTGAACGGTTCCGACAAATACCAACCACATCAATGTGACCAATTATGTGAACGGTTCCGACAATTACCAACCACATCCATGTGACCAATTATGTGAACGGTTCCAACAAATACCAACCACATCAATGTGACCAATTATCTGAACGGTTCCGACAATTACCAACCACATCAATGAGACCAATTATCTGAACGGTTCCGACAATTACCAACCACATCAATGAGACCAATTATGTGAACGTTCCGACAAATACCAACCACATCAATGTGACCAATTATCTGAACGGATCCGACAATTACCAACCACATCAATGAGACCAATTATCTGAACGGTTCCGACAATTACCAACCACATCAATGAGACCAATTATCTGAACGGTTCCGACAAATACCAACCACATCAATGAGACCAATTATCTGAACGGTTCCGACAAATACCAACCACATGAATGTGACCAATTGTCTGAACGGTTCCGACAAATACCAACCACATCAATGTGACCAATTATGTGAACGGTTCCGACAATTACCAACCACATCATTGTGACCAATTATCTGAACGGTTCCAACAAATAGCAACCACATCAATGTGACCAATTATGTGAACGGTTCCAACAAATACCAACCACATTAATGTGACCAATTATCTGAACGGTTCCGACAAATACCAACCACATTAATGTGACCAATTGTCTGAACATTTCCGACAAATACCAACCACATTAATGTGACTAATTGTCTGAACAGTTCCGACAAATACCAACCACATCAATGTGACCAATTATGTGAACGGTTCCAACAAATACCAACCACATCAATGTGACCAATTATGTGAACGGTTCCAACAAATACCAACCACATCAATGTGACCAATTATGTGAACAGTTCCGACAAATACCAACCACATCAATGTGACCAATTATGTGAACGGTTCCAACAAATACCAACCACATCAATGTGACCAATTATCTGAACGGTTCCAACAAATGCAAGCCGAGCTTTATCTATATACTTATACACCCGCATACACACATTGAGACTTGGTGTTATTGCAATTGTTGTAACAGAGGGTAGAGGGTAAAGCGCCACTTTCACACAGTGCCAACTATGGGGCTTTGATGTCAAGCTCATCTATTTCTATGGCCGACTGTTAACTAGGGTGCCCAGAACAACGACCAACCGCCTTTACTTCCACCGGATTCAAACTTAACACCGTTCAAGCGCTTTATAACTCTACCACCACATGTGTCTTGTGTATGCTAAAAGTGAATGTATTCAAAGTGTTAACTTCAAATGTCCATGTGAAAAGTGTGGACAATGTTTACTAAACTCTTATTACAAACCAAAAAAAAAAAATATAACCGACCCTACAAAAGTCATTTGTGCGCTTTGATGAGCTCCTGTAGGAAATACAAGTTGCACCCAAGTATGCACATGTTTGTCTAACTAACAGAGTAAGTCAAAGTGCATTAGAAAAGCAAAAAAAACAGCGACACTCTGTGTAGAGTTTCTACTAGAATACAAAAGTGTCTTTGTGGACATAGAACATGTTCCCACGTCTCGCGATTTGTTGACATCTCACACAGTAAACAAAAACAAAGACGTGACATGTTGCTAGTGTTGACTTGGACAGGTTCCTGTCTTCACGACGGTTGGAAACTCTGTCCATGGTCTAGCAGGACAAGGAACACGTTGGAAATATAGTATACAGCTAGATCAACAAACAGAGTAGAACACGTAGAAAAACGTCTATAAAATGGTCTTATACTGGATCAAGTCTTACTATCTACACTATATCAAATCTGTACCAAGCTGTACAAAATATTAGCCACTTCAGACAGATTAGCTAAATGAGATTGAATTACTTAAATAGGTATGACGCTAATCTAGAACCAATCTAGTTATTATAAGACAGAAACTGATGACGCGACAGTTTTAGGAAGTGACATTAACTCTTTCTCTCCTAACTGACGATACCAGCATTGATTCCACCAGAATGTGGTAAATAATTACGGAAAAAAAGAGTTAAACAAGTCACATACAAATTCGGCGCAAGCAACAAAAACATTGAGTGAGGAATAAACTTTATTATTCATCATTTAAAGAACGTCTTCTTGAAAATCTTTTACATTTACTAAACAAGCAACTGCTTGGGCTTAATGTCCAACAGAGCACAACAATCAAGATAAACTTTTATATTTACTAAGCAAGTAACTGCTCGGGCTCAATGTCCAACAGAGCACAACAATCAAGATAAACAGACGAAGGACGGGCGGTCAAAGACTTATACAGATAGATAGATAGATAGCAAGCGGCTAGATAGATAGCAGGCAGCTAGCTAGCTAGTTAGATAGATATACAGATAGAAATACAAACAGACTGCCTTGTGTGTACATTTGTTGTAGCCAAAAAGTTCTGATTAAGTTCGTGTAGAAGCACCCTTTTTAATTCACCACAATCTTCATAACATCTTGAACTCTGGGAGCCTCTTTTATTTGATGTGTGTGAGTGTGTGTGTGAGGCCTCACTTAAATGATCTCAGTGCGATAGATCTCAGTTACTGCATGTGTGTGTTTCTCACAAAATCATCAGAAACATTTTGTTCAGCTCTCCGATCTTTCCCCTCCCACACACCTGCACTGTCGCGCGACTCACAGAACCGAGACCAATAGTCATAAGACTAGGACCAATGGTCTCGAATAAACTCGACACAAAAGTTACATCTCTAGGAGTTTCTGAAGAGTTTTGCAGTCTAAGTAGTACACATGCAACTATATCCAGAGAAACAGCTCGGGCTGAGTGAGTCACGTGAAAATACTGCACACCCCCTTAAGTCTACGTCTTAAATCCAGAACTAAACCAACAGAATTTTAGAGATGACAACATTTATCTAACAGAAAATAATAAATTAAACTCTTTAAAAAATATATAATTTTCTTTTAGGAAAAATCGAAAATAACCAGATTCAAAGTTAGGCCTCTAATATGTTTCAATGCTGCTGAAGAGTTCCTCCTATACAATATTTCAAAGCGAAAAAAACAAACAAACGAAAAAACATCAGAGATTTTGTTACTTACGTCGGTTTCCGTGGCAATCACGTGACCTCTACTCTTACGGTATCCATGAGATGACGTGGGGCTGTGCAATCGGTGACAAGAGGATGTCGTTGGAATCCCATGGTGAACTGAAACAAAAAAAAAAAAAAACATAAATACAAGGATTGAACTAGACTTGGACGATCATACAGTCTCAGTTTACATTGGTACTGATGCACAATTAAGAAAACAAATTCCTTCAATATTAGTTCAATTAGCGTTAGTGATCTTCTAATCACATCAAAGCAACAAAAGAACCCACAGAAAGAAAACATTCAATTCCGCTGGCAGAAGATAACATAGAACGTGACGTAACCGCGCGATGCAGGGAGGGAAGGATTAGAGCTCTAAGACTGACAACCAAGTCGAGTGACAGACATTGATGCACTCAATGGACAATGAATAACAGATTTTATTTATTTGATGAGAGGAGCGGTGGCCGAGCGGTAAATCGGGTACCGGAGTTCGAATCCTGGTGAAGACAGGGATTTTTAATTTCGGGATCTTCGGGCGATTCTGAGTCCACTCAGCTCTAATGGGTACCTGACATTAGTTGGGGAAAAGTAAAGGCGGTTGGTCGTTGTGCTGGACACATCACACCCTCGTTAACCGTAGTCCACAGAAAAAGATGACATTTACATCTTCTGCCCTATAGACCACAAGGTCTGAAAGGGGAAATTTACTTTTTTTTTAATGCACTCAATGGACAATAAATACATTTTATTTATTTGATGCACTCAATTGACAATGAATAACAGATTTTATTTATTTGATAATTTGTGGAAAATGCCCGGACCCTCATTCAAAACCTGGATATGGCGGGAAAACAATGGAGTTTAACGTTGTGTCTATTTATAGAACACGTCCAGCGTGTGTGGGGCAGATGAAATGTTTTTTTCAGTCTCTCCAGGAATAGTACCATAGCAACTGAGTCAGTGATGCCCAAAACACGGCCTGCGGGCCAGATCGGTCCTAACAAAATGTGGGCACAAAACTTTACATTAGGGCCTTTCCTTTTTATTTGATGAATTGGTATCATAAACTTTAACATGAAATGAAAGGTTTAATATGAAATATGTACTCTGAATGCTGAATCTACAATGAAAAATGGAACATGATAATAAGCCAACATACATTTGTTCTACAAAGAAAGTGTGGCTGTTTATATGTATACTAGCCTGACATTACCCGCGGCCTGCGGGTCTAAGTTTGTGTTTACTAATTTAGTGGATTGGATTTAGATGTATGTTAAACTTAGCTAACGATCCTTTCAAGTTTTTTCTCATTCGCTACGAAAATAAAATTAGTTTTGCGAAAATTGGTTTACCCGAAGCCGATACATTCATATCTATTAAAAAAGAAAAGAGCGATAGCTTTGTTAAATGAATGGGATTATAAAGTGAACAATTCAAAGAAATAATTTTTAGTACGCGATTCATGAATGAATATAGATCTAGGCCTATCTCAACTCGGCTTCGCAGCTTTCGTAAACAATGTATTAAAAATGCTTTAGAAAACCAAATTTGAATGTTAATTTGATCAAAATATGAAATGAATGGACTATAATTAGTATGTTCATGTATTAAAGTATAAAACTATCTATGCGAAGAGAAGTTATATCATCCTAGAGTTGAAGTAGAGTTTTATATCTAGGAATGGAAAGATTTGTAACATTCGGTATTGTCTAATGAAAGAATGTCCGTCAGGAAATCTGTACTCACAGATATAAGGAACTAATTTATGTAAAAAATGGTTTTGAAACACAAATTTGAAGGTTAATTTTATTATATAATGAAATCAATGGACCTACTTATGTATTTTCATGTGTCTAAGTAAAAAACTATCTGCGCAAAGTGTATTTCTTAAAATTAGATCTAGATCTAAATCCTTTCAATCTTTTCTCTTGTCAACATTGTAAACATGACCTAGATCCATAAATACTATAGCTTTAATAGAGTCGGACAACTTTATTTTTTTTTTAGGGTCTTAAGTTTGTTTTAGGGCTACAATACATACACTACGGTCGAAGTTAGTACCCAAGGAACATTCCTGCCAAGTTTTATCAAGATTGATCAAGCGGTTTTGATTTCTATAAGTCACATTCATACATACACCTCACATTCTACTTTATAATATAAGATACTAGATAAAAGGCATTATAAAACAAATATAATGGCATTCTTGGTTTGAGCCCCAGAATAAGCTATTGTTAAACTACGCCTACAGGATCCATGGGAATATTTCTATTGACCAAAAAGAGACCAGAAAATGAGTGGGTGAGTAGAGAAGCCATTTCAGATGTTAAAAAAAAAAACTATTCCAATATCCCATTATGTCATGTAAATACTAGATCCACAGGGTACTAACGAAAAAAAAGTTTCAGGTCAATTTCGTTTAGTCTTTGTACCTTTTCGGCCACGTGGCTCGCGACTATAGTGTCGGAAATGGCCCGTAGGTCAAATTAGGTTGGGCGTCACTGACCTAAACTTAATAAAAAATATAAGAGACGTTTGGACTAAAATGAATGTATTGAAAACTAAAACGTGTGTGTTTTTTGTTTTTTTCTTCTCACAGCATCTGGCGAGAAACTCAAATGTGAAGAAACGTGGCGACTTGAAGAAAGAACAAAATTACAAGAAAGGAAAGGAGTCGAGCTGCGACACGGCGTTATCTACAACTCTTGTACATCTTTGATAAGCCATTGGCTAGGGACAACATTTTTCAGCATACTGTATTTTGTTCTCCATTCAAGATTGTGGCGTAGTTACAGATTCTCGACACCTTGATGAATGCGTGGACCTACAAGCGGCCACTTGCCAGTTCTTTCAAACATTCCCAATGAGGACAACTAAATATTGTATCTGGTGGCCGACAACAAAACACCTGTCTGTCGAGATGAAGAAGCTCAAAGTGAAACAAATCTCAGCTGCGTGAAAGTGAAGGTATTAATTTGAGGGGGAAGATCAATTCACGACAAACGTGAATAACAAGTAAAAAAAATGGATAAAGGAAGAAGAGGAGCGGGCAGAATTGAAAGGAGAGGGACTAAAGAACGGAGATATGTCAACACTCAGTTCCCACAGCACCACAAACACAGATTTGGCTATTTATAGATATAGTGATTAAGTCTTGGAACTATTATTAGCGTGTGAATTACGGACAAGTGCCGGCTCTGCGGGTGTGATTGGATCCTGTGTGGGCTTCAGAATACGTACGAATGAAGATATTTACTAGGTATTTGGTTTTTCTAAAATACGACGGGTCGGAGTGGGTCAATTGCAATGTATATATTGACAAAAGAGCTATTCATTCTGAACAAGCGACTTCCTAGAAAAGACTGACATCTAAGAGATCACATATTTAAGAGTTTTTTTCTCACATCTGTCACTGTGACATGTTTTGTAGGTTTGTACATTACATCATATCAGCCACACGGATTTAATGACTTGCAAAACACTTTTTAAAAACAGGCTGTGTTCATGGGAACTGAGTAGAATCCTGTTCAGATTGATTTGACTCTAATGTTTTCACAGACACTCCAGCAAAAGATAATATTTAGATTTGTACATCAGAAATATATTTCAGACATGAATAAATTCGACTTTGAAACAGAGCCAACCAAACAATACGTCGACAAAACAAGTAAAAGCAATGTATACTGATGTTAACAATTGTTTATTAATGGATATATATAATATTAAATGCCGCAATGATTTCTTTTGCTCTTCATTCTCATTTTTATGTTAGAGCGTTCAGATGACTAGACCAATAAACGAGATTAACTGTGCAGTGGTTTCCAAATCAGGGAGCTCTCCATATAGTTTTATTTCTATTGGGGTGTTTTGGGGCCAGTGACTTATACGGGCCTCTTGGTAAAGAGAGCAGTTTCTTTGAAGTAGGCCTATTATTACGATTATAGAGTTTATTCCATATTTGATGGTTATATTTAGTTACAAAAAAATATGTTTGGAAAAGAAAAACATGTCAACTCTCTGTTATTTTCATAAAACAAGAGACTGTTTCTAAATAGTCAGTCCAGTGAAAAATTCTATATCGCTTTTGTTTTTAAATAAGACAACGGGAATCCCCGAAGCGATCCCCTCTATTGTCAAGCTACTTTTGTTTTGAACCTCACTCAAACACTTTTTTTTATCTTTTCATGATGCGTGAAACAAAAAGAAGTTACATGACAGGAGGGTGTTCAAACTGGCTTGGGGTCAAGATGACGCCTGAAACAAGCTGACGCAAAGTGTGAGAAACCAATCGGGT
Organism: Biomphalaria pfeifferi; assembly: GCA_030265305.1. Lineage (NCBI taxonomy): Eukaryota > Metazoa > Mollusca > Gastropoda > Planorbidae > Biomphalaria > Biomphalaria pfeifferi. The sequence goes on along the minus strand of JASAOG010000174.1, from coordinate 466,511 downwards.
CTCTCTGGCCAACAGTGTCCAATCATTTCACTGTTTGAATGCGCAGATTGCGTCACCCACAGCTGCTGCCTTAGATTTCAATTTAGATTTCTACTCGTCCAAGTGGAACAAGGAACGTCACCAAACTAACGTCTCAGCACGCTCGCTTGGAATTGTGTCACGTGCTGAACAGTTTAAACCAATCAGTAGTCTAGGACTAGGAGGGGGAAAACAGACTATAATTACTAGTTTGGGTTGTTGTGACTGTCACAGAAAGGCTAGAGTCAAAGACATATACGTTGGGGTTAAAAGATTCCTTGCAGTTTTTTTTTATTACTAAGGGGATAATCTGAAAAAGGTCAATACAGTAAAAAAAAAATAAAAAAAAAATTGATGTGCCCGTAGTCCTTCAAGGATTACTCTCCCTTTATATCACAAGGGCTCAATTCCGTACAGTGAAATCATTAAAAGCAAGATCTATTCATAGTTAAAATAGTAAAATTAGTAAAATTTTAATAGGTTAGTAACAATCTTTTATAAATATTATATGTTCACAATTTCACAAGTCAAAGCTTCGTAGACAACCCCACCTCAAGGACAAAGCCCAGTACCTTCCCAGGGTCGACACTATCGAACAGTGTTTTTAAGTTGTAAAATGCCACAAATCAGATAGCTCCAAAATAACTTTCAATATAATTTCACTTGATGAGAATAAACAAATTTTCTTTTGCAAAAGGTTTTTTTTATATTTTTGTTTTCAATAGATACATATATATGTATTTCGTATTTGATGTATTGCACTATCACATTATACAAGGATGAATGATTTTTTTTAAATACAAGTAAATGACCATGTTACATTTATTTCTTTGTCTCACACACAGCCCAGAATTGAACTGAGTGCTTGACCTTAATATGTCTTCAAACTTGACCCTCCCTATAGCTCCTCGACTAGGTCCAAGTTACAGATTGGCTTGGCGGGTACTGGGACTGACCTTCTATTTCTTGACATTTCTCTAACTGAATTTCACCTTGAAACAGTTTCCCTACAATGCTGTTTCAAGTGTTTGTTTATACAAAGTGGAATGGGTTCTATGACATATCACAAGATCTGCACATTGTTGACATGGATTGGTACATATTGTATGGAGGAATGGAAAATTTGCAAGAGGTTAAAAATTGTAAGCAACTTGACAAAGCGAGCTTTATTCAACGACTTTCTGTAGGGTTATAACATTCATCACCATAAGCATTTTTTTTCTTCTTGAAAGTTACTGAAAATTGGGAAAGTTTTTTCTTTCAAGTATGATTGAGCCGATGGGAATTGATCGCAATACTACAGGAACTGGTCGAGAAATGCATGGGAAAAAAACTCTGCGATAACAGTCGAACCCAAGTGACCGTGTCAAAAAATAAATAAAAAATAATGTATGTACCATGTGCCAATAACAACATGAGAATACTAATGAATACTTGAATGATAGACTACCATAATTTCTTTCTAGTTTTATGAAGCTGAACCGCTTACTACCTGGCTAGACCGAGCAGACACAGCAGGAAGTCATCCATATATGTGTTCATTTAATTCTGTGATAGACCCACTTGGCAATAAAGAAATGTAATCAATTATTCACCTATTATTCATCAATAAATCAATTATTCATTTAAATGAGGGATAGAGAAACGAAGCTGGAACTATGCTCTGTAGTGTTGACTGTTTACATGTGTGTGTGTGACTTTTAGCCCAGGTAATACGTAAGTGACGAGACATCTTAGCTGACTTTATACCGATTTCCTGCTAAACATCCCCATACTTTGTACGAGACAGTCGTAGCTTTAAAAAAACAAACAGGACCTAGTGAATGAAACACAGAAAGAGAACAAAAAAAGATGGAAGATATCAAGGATTGGAATGATGACACTTAGCCAAAAGTGTTCAGGAGAATCAAAGAAAGCAGTTCGATTGTTGGCCTTATTATACGCTTGCAGCACACAGTCAGTTTTTATTTTTTTAGTTGTCAAAAGTTAGCGTCCTTGACATTGTTTAATTTATTTCATAATCTCTTCTCTTTTACATTTTTGCTTTTCATTAGGTTTCATCCATAGACATAAATATAGACTGGAAAAAGGAAGTAACTTCATGTAACTTGAAAACATAGAGTTGACGCTAGGTGCTGAAACAAATGATACATACATATATTAAACATAAATGAATAACAGCACCAGGGACCAAGTTTTTCAGAAGAATGTTTTTTTGGACATCCCGATGGTCTAGAGGTTAGTTTCGCTTGGTGCGTTATCGCAAGGCGGTGGTGTCGAATCCGGAGTCACAGGTTCAAACCTCGGTCGGCGCATGCCCTTATTTTCGTAGCATTTTAATTCACTACTTTCTCTCTTAAAAACTTGGTCCCTGGTGCTGTTACTCATTTATGTTTAATATATGTATGTAACTTGAAAACATGTATATCTATTGTATTCGGATTTCCGAATTATGAAAAGTTGCATGATCTTCATTCTTAGAGATTAAACAAATGTACACTGCCTCCTTATATACAATATATATAGGTGTGTATCAAAGTTAAAAAAGCACTTTTATACTGCTCATAAATGCTTTATAATAAAGTACACAAAATTGCAAGTCACACATTTTCGTTTCATAAAACTCTTTAATTGGCCAGTCTATATTTATTTATGTCTATGGTTTCATCATATCGCCCCCACCCTGGTTAAATATATATATTAATCTACTACACTTTATAATATTCTAATGATAGGCTTTAAGATCTAGACTTAGAAGATGATGAGCTATATTTTCCAATGTGTATATTAAATTCTATTTCAAGAAATAATGCCTACATCTATAATTCGTTTAAGGTAAAAAATGTATAGTTCACTAGCCAAAGTTAAATTTATTTATTTTTTTACTCTAAAAAATTATAACTGTTAAACTAGAGTTTTCCCAGTGTTGTCAAAGAGCTCGTAATTCTTTACCCGACGATATATATCAACTGTCTAATTTGTAGAAAACTCGTTAGAGCCGTTTTCGAGATCCGCGTCCAGGTTGGTTCCCCCAGAATGTTTCATGACAATATGCGTTGAATAGAGGTACTATAAAGTCTAGTAGATGTATACCAACGCATAACCAGGATATTCCTAGGAAGGGATTTTAAAAAAAAAAAAGAGGGGGAATGCTTTTTTTTCAAATCTAACATTCATTAGTTATTTATAGCAAACAAATCGCTCTATGAGATGTATACAGGAGGTGTTGTCTTTTTTTTTCTTCAGTATTTTTTTTTTTTTTTTTTTTTCAGAACTAAGCGTGACAAACGGACGTAAAAAACACAAGCAACGTCTTTTTTCCGCGAGGCCGCTGAAGATATCTGATAGAAAATATAAGAGATATTCATTCTTTCAATTCCTTATTTCAAGGTGTCACAGAGCTAGACAATAGACATTTACAGAGTGTATAAAGGGGAACTAATCCATAGAGTTTAGGCACAACGTTGTCGGGATATCGTTCGCTCGGTATGTTGTTGTTTTTTTGAAGACACATAACATAAACACACACATATATATACGTAAGAAACGTAAAAGATGAAGTGATATCTCCAGCCATCTGAGCCCCTCCCCCCCACCATAAGTGGCGTTTGTTTGTTCAATAAGTAAAAAGGTAGTTAATGTAAAACCTGTTTAATCAAACCAATTATCAGCAGCTTACTAGCAACCTAACTTAGAACGAAAATTAAAAGGATATATTATTGGAGAATAGAACATTTTGGTGATGTTGAGAACTGAGGGCTCCGCACATGATGCTCGCACACGGCCACCCGATTCAGGTATTAAAAAAAAAAAAAAAAGCTGATTACTAAATTTAAAATGTATCGTGCGAGTCCTCTGTATATCTTTGCGACACCATAGACCGTGCAAACTAGTCACCAGAACAGAGATGAAACAAATGCAAGCTGTGTACTCAACATACCTTTTTAAAAAATAACTGAATTGAAGTCATCAAATATTATGGGCTGTTCTTTCTAACGATGGCCGGTAGGATTAAACGTCGCCTCTTAGAACAATGTGAAACCATTACTCTATCTACCAGAAAGAGAGGAGGGATTAGCATACAAGTTAACTCCTCTGGATACCTGTTCTGATCCTTGAAATCTTTGTATGTCAGCCTAGAGCATCCTTTCCCAAACTTTCACCATAACAGAACACCTCGTTCTGAGTATCAAACGGAACACTTCGCTTATTTTTTTTAGAGAGATTCTTTCACGCGCTGACCTACTAATTAATTATTTTAGTAGCTTGTGGAGCACCAATTTAGGCTTCCAGGAACACCAGTGTTCCGCTGAACACAGTTATGAGAAACACTGGCTTAGAGAAGACAAATACCGTAGCTAAACCCTCTTCAGAAATCTATGCTCTTAGGTGAGACGAATAATAACGCGTTACGTTAAGCGGTCATCGGGCAAATAAGAATAAAGTAAATAGATTATTAAGGCGATCAAAGCTCTCCAAGTTGGCACGAAAAACGTGTGACCACGCACGCCATGTGTTACATCGATTTAAAAGTACCTCTAGTCACAAAACACAATGTTGACAAACTAATCGTTTTACAACCTGTGGGATAAGAATGAGCAAAGGTGGGACCAAACAAAATGGCCAAATAGAAAGGCGTGCAGTACAAAACTAGTGTATTGAAGGAAGTGAGTAATCAGCTTATTCTTGTCAAAGCTACATGAGATTTCACGCACATTCTCCTCCAGACTCTAAATCTATGATATTGAGATCAATGGAGGGAACTCCTAAAACCTTCTAGACACTAACCCCCAGGCTAATGTTTTGACATACATTACTTTTCAATAGAACAACTATGAAAGACAAGTCAAGCAATGCAAATAGATTTAGTTGCATTTCATCAAATTAACGTCCCCTGATTCTTGAATCCTGACCAACAGTTAAGAGAAGGATTGTCGATGACTAGTCTGACTGCTCACTAATCTCATGTCTGACTGCACATTTGAGCGGACAGAAGGATCTGTTGGTAGTCCGGCCCAGAGATTCGAATGTCAACACGTTTCCTGGCCACTATGACCAATCAGCAACTTTGATGTAGGATCACCGGTCAGCGGTCTGTTTTCATCAAAGTTGTTTGTCCCTTCTGCTTTAGAACAGATAACACACGACCTCCTCCCCCCCAGTCCCACCCTAAATCTTCCAAACTAGACGTCCTTTAAGCCGAAATAGCCCTGGTTCCTTCATGATGTGGAACAATGGCATTCCAATATGTCAAACTAATGACATAACATCGCTGACAAAGTGCCACGCGTTCAACTGGACGTTTTGACCATCCTACCAATACACTGACGCAAAGCAAAATATCTGAGACTCGGTGTGCATAGTTCGGTGAACTATTAGATTTACTATTTTGTTATCTCTGACGTTTTTTAGAATGTGAACACACTAAACTTATGCAGAGAGGATCGTATTTCATTTCAAAGTGTTCTCAAGACAATACTTTGTATAGAAGGTGCGTACTATAAAAAAAACCCAACGCTGCTGAGTATTTGGAAGCGTCGCCATCGACAAGCGAATGGTCGTAGTGATTTAATAGTTTAGCCTTGATCAAGAGAAAGACCACGAAAATCTCATGACTACGTTTGCATAGAACTGTAGAGTGGCCACAAAATGATTTCAAACAAATCTCCATAGTAACAAAGATAAATAGTAGTACGTCATATATTTTAGTCATAAAAAAAATTCTGATGATAATATGCAAGAAGGACTTGGACATCAAAAGAAATGGAAAGTTATCTATGAACAGATAATACACGAGAGATAAGTTTATTATGCCGCGCTTAATACATCATTCTGCTTCAAAACACAAAATGCTAACAATTAGCTGACAATCTATTCGCTTCAAATACACAGCTCTCCTCATCCATTCTGTGCACATCGATACACCTTAATGTCGAGCAGACCCAGTTCCGATACATTCCTCGCCTATCTAGGTCAAGGAACCAAATCACACCAAGACATGACGCCATCACTCATCATTCTTCAACAATCGACGAAATCGAAAGAGTTTGGTCGTAAAAAAAAACAAAAAACAGTGTGAGACGGAATCGATGTGGCCCGGGACAAGGAAATGTTTGACACAGTAGCGTGCAAGGTGCAATCATTTTAAGACTAACTCGTAAATAGAATCGATTCATGCCATCTAGGTGGGGAGCTAGCAAGAAGTGCCAGTTAACGCCTGACTAATAATATCATTACATGACAGATCATACTTGTATTCAACCCACTGGCTAGAGAACACTAAGACGATGTAGCTATTAACCTTCGTAATAACAAGTGTGGCTTAAAAATCAAATGTATTCTTAGCTAAATACATGTAGATAAAGTAGTTTCATTGACATATCTTTCAAATACTTTACTTTTGTTTAACTAATTGCTGGATTGTGACCTTTTTCTGCTGCTTATTCTGTTCTTTTTGTTAAATTCTAATGATTATTGTGTGAAGCAGCCCCCAGTCTTATTTCCTGTGTCTGCGATGCCTTTGTTTCCCATTAACATGTGCCCTGAATCGAAAGTCGAAACAACCTTAACTCCATGAACTTACAGATTACTTTACCGCCCTGAGTAACCCAATCGCTATCCAATGCAATAAATCTAAACTTCAAGAAGAAAACATTTGATCTATTTATAGCTTACAATGCGAATCAGCGTGTTTGAAAAAAGGAATTTGTCAGCGACCCAACAGAGTGCTTGGAGTCAGTGAATAGAAAAGTACCTCCCGAGAAAAAGAAAGGACAAAAAAAAAAAAAAACCAGACAAAATAACTTAATTAATTTCATTTACATTTGAACCCCCTAAGTCTAAACGAGATCAGGATTCAAGCAAGCCATGTTGTATTTTTTTAAAATCGCAGTAGGTAAAGAAAATGACTCGGTGATTGACAGACAACAATTTGAATCTGTGTTATCTCACACACATGAAGACGATGCCGCTTATACGGAACACTCGCTATTAAACGTTAATGACACACAAAGCAGGCAAACATTTTTCATTAGAAATAGATCTTGAGGAAGCGCCACTTTAATCATGATGTCATTTGAAGCTCAATCTTTTTTTTACGCTAAAAGAACGAGCTGAGCAGGCACTGCCTCTTATAAGTCTTCACACCAATTCCATTGCACCAACCAACTATAATGAGCACCAAACACGAAGAAACCAAGTGGAACTCAGAAGTCAGTACATCCCCAACTACCTTGGCAATGGCGTGTCTGTGAAAGCGTGTAGTTATTATGTTTTAAACAGTAAAAGTGTCACTGACCATAACCATGGGCTATTCTAATCTTAAGAAATTAGCTGGAAGCTAACTATTAAAAGACCCGTAAACCTAACTTTTTAATTGTACAAAACACCAATTTACGCTCATTGCAATTACATTTGATACCAATATCTACGTAACAAAACATAATCTATAAAAAGGTCAATCACTGAAAGGGATAATTAAGCAGTTGAAAAAAAAAAAAAAAACCCACATCTATGAGATCAGTGCAATGCAACAATATGCTGTTATAGTATACCAAAACATTCAATTCAATCACACACGCATGCACAAACACACACACAATTAATGAACATCTTCAGATAACCGATTAACTACTGTACAGTCAAATGAGTCATGTGCTTAATCTTTAAAAAAAAATATGTCCAAGTTTACACTAAAGGTTTGTTTGTCTGTGACCAACAAGCCATCATATAATAATTGAACCCAACAAGTTCACACCAAACAGTAACTATCAAACCTAGAATATTTTTTCCATTTACCTAAAGTAACTCAAAAAAAAAAACAACTTTAAATATTATAATAAAATTATATATATATATATATATATATATATATATATATATATATATATATATATATATATATATATATATATAACCAGAATACATAAATATTTCGACGGAGCACACATACACATTCTGGGATTTTCTGACAGACTTTTTTTTTTCTTTCAATGTACGAACAAAAGACTAAGACACAATGACAGTTATACAAAGAGAAAATACTGACATTGAGCCCAAGCTGGGGTTCCTTGTCACACCTAACACAAAGCATAGGGGAAATGACCCCATATCTTAATCTGTATCCTTTCCATGGGCGTAGGAGAGGGGGTTCGGGGATGCCCCCTCCAAATTGTATGAGCGTAGCCAAGAGGGGGTTTGATTTTAACCCTCCCCCGTCCCTCCAGTGGGTTTTGAGGTTAAAAACCATTTCGTCATATAAAACTAAAGCAAACTACAATCACCAAACTCTATCAGCGCAACTAAGGGGGGCCTAGAGTTAACCCCCCTCCCCCCCAAATCCAGAGGGTTTTAAGTTTAAAACTCTCCTTCAGGTGGTTTTAACGATAAAACTCCCCTTTTCGATAAAAAAAAATAAAGCAAACTATAATCGCCGAATTCCATGAGCGTGGTCAAGATGTGTTTTTTTTTTAGTTAACACTATCCTCTTCCAACAAAAGGAAAAGCATCCCCACACACTCCAAATACTAAAGCAAAACCAGAGTTATCATTGTCTACCAGTCGCTACCCTCCTTTAATAAAGTGCAGATTTGTTATTTAGACATACCATATTTTTAATAGAAGAGTAGCAGGATAATGCACTGTAGAAACACTGGGGGGCTCAAAGCACTCCCCCAGACCCCCTATCTGGCAAGGGCAGAGTGTCTACTTTCTTTCCACTATCTCAAGGGTAAACACCCGAAAAAATGAAGGGTCAGAATGTAATGAAGATTAATTACGCACGCACACACACAGAGGACACAACACACATACATACATATATGGGGAAAATGGGGGGAGACCCCCCCCAAAAATAAAATCCTGGCTAAGCCCATGTTCCTTACAGTCACACAATTATAACCATTATCATATGAGGTTACCAAGGAGGCTAACACAACAGTGTCAAAAGGAGCTGTTGCCTCTCTTTGTAACAATATTACACGTACTGAGTATAAAGATATACTCTAGGCCTTCACCCTTGACTATTTAAAACAACTTTTTGTTGTCCTGGGTAAAAACTACTTGTGATGATGAAAGTGATAAGAATTAATACTTGAGTTGTTTGAAGTGAGATTGATCAAATTACATGCAATTTAGAAAACAAAGAAACAAGTTTTTTTAAAAAGCAAAGTTTATAAATATGTCTGCATTATAAGTGTTTCTCAACTTGGGATACATGCACAACTGTTAGGGTATTGTCTAGAAAGTAACATTAGCTTTGTACACTAGTTTAAGTAAGAAAAAGAAGTGGGGAGTATATGGAACAGAAAGTTATAGAAATCTAAATCTTGTTTCTTTTTGATACATCAATAAATCAATAGAGCCCAGTATTATATTGTTACTTTATGGACATTTGACATTTAAAGAAAATGTTTTTAAATTTAAATAAAAAAGTATTCCAATCATAATGAAATAAATCTAATACACGTGAATGATATCAAAATAAAATAGGAGAAAGAAATTTAAAAAACAACACTCTAAAACTGCTTTAGCCTTTGTCACCACCAAGTGACACTATAGATTTCTTTTATCAAACATTTTTTTAACCATATTATTAAAATACAAAAGCATTTAACAAATCCCCTTATTATGTGTTAGTGGCTTTTTGTTTAATTAAAAGCAATTCAAAAGATAGCAATCTTTCCAAACCATGTGTGATGAAGGAACAATACATTCAAGCTTATCACAAGACAAGTCATAGGTGCCTGTAAGATTGCAATTTAATGTCATATGTGGCCAGAGAAAAATGTAACATACTGTGCCACTTGGCAGATAATCAAATTTTAAAAAATCTACATACAGGCTTTGCTCAAATGGCATTTTAAAAAACTTTCCAAGCTTTTAAATGATGTCTGTAAATTGAATTGTAAACAATAAAAGCTTTTAAAAAGGCTTTTCCTTGTGTCATAACTTTCTTTCAAATAGATATAATATTATATATATATGTAAAATTAAATTTGAAAAAGTATTTTTTAAAAGTATTAAATAAATATTAAATAAATCATAAATATATTGCCAATTTTTTTTTTTAAAGAACCCACAGTTCAAAAAATGTATCAGGAGACAATTGGATAGTAGATTATAAAGTAACATAAAATTGATCTGAGGTGCGGTGGCTAAGTGGTAAAGCGCTTGGTTTCCAAACCGGAGTCCCGGGTTCAAATTCTGATGGAGATTGGGATTTGTACTTTCGGTTGGGGAAAAATAAAGGCGGTTGGTCATTGTGCTGGCCACATGACACCCTTGTTAATCGTGGACCACAGAAGCAGATGACCTTTACATCATCTGTCCCATAGATCACAAGGTCTGAAAGAGGAACCATACTTTACTATAAAATTGATCACACATTTTTTAAATTAAAATTTTTATATGTAAGATTTTTTTCAAAGCAGCATTCTACAAAATCAGCATTGAATTGAGAAAACAAAAGGCCCATAGAAAAGTTTCTACTAGATTTAGGTAGAATAGATTTCTATCATTTAGTGATCTAATGGTAATAAAAAAGCATTGAGGCCATTTCTATAGTAAATCATCATCCCTAACTTATAGCATCTCTTGGTGAAAGTGAAAATATAATAAATATATATATATATATATATATATATATATATATATATGTAAAATCTTAGTAAATGATCTACCTATCTTTTAGTAGATTTCTATCTCTGGGTCAAAGTTTAAATATAAATAAATATTTTAATGTAAAATCTTTTTAAGCCTTATTATGTCAAATTAAGTTTAGTAATAGAATCTAAAAGTATTAGATCTTTATTAGATTTATATACATACACTTGGACTAGGAAATATATAAAATATATATAAATACAATTATAGATCTGTAGTATATAATACACAAAAAAGTTGTCAAACTGTCAAACTTAGAATATATTTTATAAATATATATATAATACACAAAGCATCTCTTCATCTTTAAAGCAATAGCTCTTCAAATTTTCAAATTCAAATTTTACCTGCACTGCTCTATTTGGCAATACAAACTGACCTACTTATGCCACAGATATAGTTGGATTAAAATTTAACTGACTGAAAATATCCACTCACAAGCTATAAAGATCTAGATTCTAGATCTATCTTTATAAAAAAATATTTAAAAATACTATATCTAGAATCTACTTATTAAACTTAGATCTGCATTCTACACTGAAGTCAAATTAAACTAATTAACACTATCTTGATATAGATTAGATCAATATCTATCTAGACTTCTACAATGCTAAAGAAAAAATTATTCAGTCTTGTAAATTTAAGTTTAAGATTTTAATCATTTAATGTTACATTTTAGCTTGACTAATCTAAATCACTATAAGAAACATTAGATCTAGATCTACAACTCTAAATATTTTATCTAATCTAGATCTAGACCTACATTAATATTTCAGATTAATGTTGATATATAATCTATAAATCTATATTAAGTATATTCTACATCTAGATCTAGCTAAAGTCAAAGTAGAAAGTATCAAAGTCTTGACTTTTGAGAGCTGTCAATAATTTAATAATTGTCACAATGACCATGATTATTTAAAGATTTAAAACTAAAAGAGACTTTGACCTTATGAACTAGAGTATAGACTACTAGAGTCTACACTAAATTTAGTCTACAATAGATTGAGTGAAGGTCTAGATCTAGATATATCTTTCTTACATTTTCTCATCTAGATAATAATAATAAATAGACTTATTAAAATCGAATTTATAAACTTATAAAAGCGCTGTTAATTAAAATAATGTCATAATCATAATTATTATAGCTTTATTATAGCGCCACTTTCATGCTTATTGCATGCTCAGAGCGCTTTGGTCCAATCTCATTTGTGGACCGGTGGAGGGGTATCTAGGAGTTGGTTTTCCGTGCTGCCTTTAGGCGCTCATTAAACGCAACTCTGCCCGAGCCGGGTGTCGAACCTTGAGCCCCCTTCTAGGTAGCCAAGACAAGCTAAGTTCAAGAGCACTTAGCTTCTCGACCATTAATTAACATTAGATTGATTAGATCTAGAATCTAGATCTGTATATAGGACTATAATATAGATTCAAGACTATTATTTAATCTAGATCTAGAATATTTAATAATATAGACTCTAGATTTAGATTCTAATTCTAGAAATCTAGATCTATACTAGTCTATAGAGAGTAGTATTATACTTTATAGAGTCTAATACTGTATTTATTATAGAATAGAGTGAATAGACAGAATCACAGATAAATTATACATAGATCTATTATATAGATCTAGACTATGTATAGACTGACTATGTCTCACTCTAGATCTAGACTAGAGCTTAATTAATAATCTTACTCGATGGAGGCCCCTTTCCAGATCCATTCGGTTCTGGTGGTCCTTTTCTTATAAAAACATCACCGTGTCTGCTCAACCAGATGCTTTGTATTCCTGAATCGTAAATATCCTGAAAGAATTCTTGTTGTTGTGGCGAGTCCTTCGCCAGAAAATTAGCACACTGATAACACACAGACCAGGCTTGCTCCTCATTAATAGGATTATTGAACACTTTCAAAATATCCACGAAAGGCAGTAGCTCCATTTTTTTATGGTGTGTAATCCAATACAGAACCTTGCATTTAACACTCGGTCATTCTTGCCTACGGCTGACGGTCCCAACAGTATCACCATCCCCCCCAGTTTTCGACGCAGTCCTATTTGACTGGTCGCGAAAGAAGCGGCAGTATAATGTAACTCTGACCAACCCGGAAGTCTTCAAGATTCAAAATAAATGTTGACTTCAAGGGAAACAAGTCATGGAATTAGTTTCTAGCTTTAAAAGAAAAATCAGCTATGCTCTCCCTTTTGTTGCTAAGCATTATAACCAATCTTCCGCCGGAAATTATGTTCGGCTATTTAGCAATTTAGAAGAAAACTACTCCAAGTAAGATTTCCATTGGATGTAAGAACATAAAATCATTTGCGTAGATTTGTTATTTGTAAGAGATGAAAATGGTAACCCAACAATTATAGATTCTAAATAAACATTACAGTTTGCTTTTGAAAATGCGTCTGCATCGTAGTTTAATCAATTTTCCAGCCAAACATGTCTACCTTTATGTTTTGCTTACAGCCTGTACATATTACACATGTCTACAGTACATTAAATACCAGCAAAGTATCCACAGACCGGTATGCAAAATTATACACAAGGGTCCATCAAACAAATTTGGTGATGACCAAGAAGTCAACCTAGCAGACGCCAAGAAGATTCGCACCCATTCCGGCTGCTCGTCTGGGCCTGTGTATACCAAATGGGACACATGCCCTCACTGCTTCCGGCCGACGGTGTACAATGTTTCCACTCAGCTCCGCCGCATGGCCCGCAACAGCTCCCTGTTCCCTAGGGCGCCACCATCCTTTTTCCAGCCGCGTAAAGAGATTCAGCAGAGGCTCATCACAAAGACTCTAATCACCCCCTCCGCCGTCTGCCAGGATGCCTGCCCTTACCTTATCGCCATGCTTCCATCGATAGCCGATGATTACGATGTCCGGGACACCATACGGGCCACTTGGGCTAGCGTGGCCAAGACTCACCTATGGCCGCACGCTGTGGTCAACGCCGACATGCAGGTCATCTTCGTGTTGGCCAATTACACGTCGGACAGCCGCAACGAGCGGAGAAAACAGCACTCAACGAAGAACAAAGAACGAGACACTCACTCCGAGATGACCCGAATCCAAACCGAGGCAGCACGCTATGGGGACATCCTGTATCTAGTCATGCACGAGTCCTACTATAACCTGACCTTGAAGGTCATGTCAGCATTCAAGTGGATCAGGGACCATTGTCCCAGGACCAAGTTTGTCATGAAAGTTGACGTGGACACGTTCGTCAGCGTGCCACTTCTGCTGGACATACTTATTTTCAACGAAGAGCGCTTAGAGTACTCAGTTCTGGGCTATGGTTACAACATGACTGAAGTGATTCGTACAGGCAAATGGAGTGTTCCTCAAGCTGTTTGGTCTCCTGGCATATACCCTTTATATGCCTCAGGTAGGGATCTCATAGGTTCTTGTAACCAACCATCTATCTATCTATCTATCTATCTATCTATCTATCTATCTATCTATCTATCTATCTATCTATCTATCTATCTATCTATCTATCTATCTATCTATCTATCTATCTATCTATCTATCTATCTATCTGTCTATCTATCTATCTGTCGGTCTGTCGATCTATCTATCTATCTATCTATCTATCTATCTATCTATCTATCTATCTATCTATCTATCTATCTATCTATCTATCTGTCGGTCTGTCTGTCTATCTGTCTATCTATCTATCTATCTATCTATCTATCTATCTATCTATCTATCTATCTATCTATCTATCTATCTATCTATCTATCTATTTGCCAGCCTGCTAGTCTTTCTTTCTTTCTGTCTCTTTCTCTCTTTCCAATTACATGTGGATGTGAATAAGAGAGACTATGAAATCAATCAGTGGCGTAGCAAGGTGTTTGTGGGCTCGGGTTCAAGAATATGATGGTGCCACCCTCTATCCTCTACATTATTTATCAGTAAAGAGTCTACATTTTAAAAAATGCTTTTCTAAGTTAGTACTACCTTTTAAAATTAATACTTTTTTTTACATTCAGTTCAGTTTTAACGTCTTGCTAGTAATAGTGTCATGAAATTCGATGCCTGTAGATATTAAGTTTATTAATGTTTATCTGGTGTTTGGTTGTAACAAACAAATATTTCATCTTTCTCATTCAGTCTATTTACATTTCAAAAGTACTTTTGTGTGAGAACTGTTGAATACTTTGTGAAATACAGCGCTGTGTCTATCCACTGTTAATCAGTGCAAATCAAATGTCTTATTTTCTATCCGTGTGCAGCACATTATCACGTGTGTGTCTTGTTGTTCTCATCCTCCGAGTAACAAAGTAACAAAGTAACAAAGGCGAGTGTATCTATGATCTAATTTAACTTTTAGAATTTTGCAAGTGATAGCTCTGCTGACCAAAGTGTCACTGGTGACATCAGAATTAGCTCATGCATGCATTGACAATGTGTACGTTAATTAAATTTTTTTTTTTATAACTAACTGGTGACGATCAACATCCTATTATCGAGCTACTTCCGCAGCTTTGAATAAAAAATATAAACACACAATGAATGCTAATTAAAATAATATTAATTTTGAATGAAGTATTTTAATTATCACAATCAACATTTTTCGTTTTCGTTTTTTAAGTGGTCGTATGGATCATGGGCCCGGGTTCATTGAACCCCTTCGAGCCATTGCTGCTACACCACTGACTTCAATAATATGAAAAATATAAGCCTCTTTAGTTGTTTAGAAGTAGACTTTTGACTATTTTAATTTTAAATCTTGTTTGTCTTGTTTTTAATAACTTGCTAAAAGAAAAGCTTGTGCACAATCTGTAACTCCTTTCAAAACTGTCTTGTTGTTATGGAAGTGGCTTCAGTGGTTCTCCATCTGGCTTCCTCAGAGTATGTCTACATCTGCTCAATGGAAGCCCTGACCGCCATGCTCAACGTGTGTGAGTACGTACCCATGACTAACCCTGTCGGGACCGAGAGGGATATCCCTGAGGATTATCCGCGGGAGCATTTCGTGATGGGCATCCTTGGGTTCATCATCAACTACGACATCTACCTGCTGAAGGACATTTTCACCCACGAGGAAGACGAGAGCTGGCTGCATTGCGACATGCCCATGGACAAGAAGTCACTGGGCAAGGTGAAGGTCTCTGACGACATGTTCAAATTGTGGGAGTCGTTCTTTGTGTCCTACGGGAGATGTTGGACTAACGACGAGGAGTGAATGTCTCATGAGAATATTAAATAAACATTCTTGACTGTAATGTTTTAAAGTCAATTTTAGTTTTTATCCACTATACTATGTTGAAATTGTTGAGTATGTGGAAATGTTAGACTTCAATAAATTCAGTTTCTTTAGCTAAACTTTATATCTTAAGTACCTTTACAAATTCCAAACACCGATTTTTATTAAAACCGTTTATGTTAATGTAGATTATTATGTAATTTGCACCCAACCGTAATACAAACTTATAAAAAAATTATAATACCTTAAATTAGGAGGCTCAGGGACTGCTTCTAGTGCCTCCCATGTGATAAGTAAGATCTATATGAGCCCGAACTGCTCGGCTGCATACTGGGCAAACAAATTCTTCTAGAGCCTGTGTGGATTTCCCTCTGTACTTTCCTATCCGCCGCTATTTCCGCGACAGCCCTCACATCGCGGAGACATAATATTCTTCTATTAGCCCCCGTCTTTATATGGCAAGGTCCATGCTAAAAGATTTCAAGGAGCCTTTAGAGGGTCCGTGAAATGTTTTCTTTGTTCACCTTGAGCTCGCTTCCCTTCCATTGGCGACAGTTTTCCATTGTGCAGACATGTTGAATATATTGTTTCTACACGCTTCGAATGTTCCTTCAGAGTTGAAGAGAATTGACTTCCTTGTCCAAACCTCCCGCAGGACGACGGGGGATGGCAGCGGGCAGCGTATGAACCAGGAACCATCGAGAAGTCCGAAAGACAGTCCAGTGCGCATACTGCACGACCAGGCAGCCACCCTTATATGCTCTCCAATTACTATGCCTTGTTGTAGTTCAGTTACGTTCTGTTTTGTTTGTTCAGAGCTAATACTGTAGAAGTAGAAGATATATTGTTTCGTTCAAAGACGCGATGTATCCACAGTTTAAAGCCATTCTTACCACGTACAAATCTCTCTTTCAAAACTTTCTTACAAGAAACAATTAGGTCAAGGCCTTTTTTAAAAAACTCTATAAATTGCCCAAAGATTTTATGTCAAATAATCCACAGAGTCAATTACATCTCACAACTTGAGTTTTTTGTTGGACTATATAGTTGTGAATCCTCTACAGGCTGCGCCTACGTCATGACAATGTCCGCCCTGTCCGCCATTGTTGATGCCAGCCGTTACTTCCCCATCTTCCACATCGAGGACGTGTACATCACTGGGGTGCTGAGGCGGATGGTGGAGTTGCCCATGTTCCTGGCTGAGCCCGGCGTCTTCACGGACTTCTACGACACCTTTTACAGCCACTGCGAGTTCGTCCGCTACCGCCGGGTGACCGGCACTGGGTTCGACCGTCTTTTCAAGTACAACAATCTGTGGGCCAGCCTGATCTACCAGAACAACACGTGCAGACGGAAGAATGAGTTTTACGTCCCGTGTGCTTGTTCCGAATATATGGTCTAGTATAGGTTAGAGCAGATAGGCCTACTAAGATTGGTCTAGTATAGGTTAGAGCAGATAGGCCTTCTGAGAATGGTCTATTGAAGCCTTGAAGGTTATAGCAGATAGGCCTACGAATAATGGTTTAGGATAGGTTATAGCAGATAGGCCTACTAAGAAATTGTCTAGAATAGGCTATAGCAGATAGGCCGTCTTAGAATTGTCTAGTAAAGGTTATAGCAGATAGGCATACTAATAATGGTCTAGTATAGGTTATAGCAGATAGACCTTCTAAGAATGGTCTAGTATAGATTAAAGCAAATATGCCTACTAAGAATGGTCTAGTATAGGTTATAGCAGATAGGCCTACCAAGAATGGTCTAGTATAGGTTATAGCAGATAGGCCTACTTAGAATGGTTTAATGAAAGTTACAACAGAAAGGCTTACTAGGAATGGTCTATTATAGGTTACTGCAGATAGGATTATTAAGAATGGTCTAGTATAAGTTACAGTATAAAGGCCTACTAAGAATGGTCTGTATAGAAGATAGGCTGACTAAGAATGGTTTAGTATAGGTCATCGCAGACTTGAGTAAGAATGATCTAATTTATGTTTTAGCAGATAGGCCGATAAGACTGTAAAATGTCATTGGTTATGATCCAAATCAAGGAAGGACTTGACAAAAGATTTGACCCTTACTAAATGGCTCAGCACGAACAAAGTAATGCTACTGCTTTGACCACCAACTATTCGCGATCTCGCCAAGAACAGTCGATGTTAAATATAGAACCTGACTAATTTTTGTCACAAAGGTCATGAAATTTCTTGTGAATCATGTCATGGGATCTAAATAACCTGATGCTATATATTGCCAACTTACAATTATTATTGTTTTCGCATGTATTATAAAATGTTTGACAAAACTTATTTTAAGTTACAATGTGTTTAACAACTGTAAATGTGGATGGTAAAAGCCTTTACTACTAAAACAATGTTGAAACTCCATGAAATCACTTTTTGTTTTACTTATCTTCTTGTGGTTTTAAATACGTCTAAGTAGTATTGGTAGTTGTTGCTGTTGTTGCTGCCCAGTTTCTTCACTAGTTCAATTATTTAGTTCACCTGTAGTCTTCAATTTGACCTTTAAAATAGAAAAAATAAGACTTTCAGCAAATTATTTAGAAACAAATTGAGTAAGAACCATGTAGCTCAACAGGAAGAAGCTTCAAACTAAGTCAAATGAAAGTACGACAGCTAAGTCTAGTAAATAAACACAGTTTGCTAACTCTAACCCCTATTTTCCACTTTCACTTTTAGTTCTATTTAGATTTGGGTCATTTTGAAATAATAGTTTTGTCGCCACAAGGGATCTCAATTCTCCTTAACTTCCAATTCAACTACATTTACTTTTATTTCGCCCAAATGTCGCGTAATGTTATAATCTAATGAAAATATGCAATATGCATGTTAAAAGACCGGAAAATTTGATATAGATCATGGCCGTATCCTGGATTTTTTTCGGGGGGGGGGGGGGTGGAGTTGGGGAGGTTGGGTGTGTGTGTGTGCACGTAATTAATCTTTATTACATTCTGACCCTTCATTCTTTCGGAAGACGTTTATTGTACCTTAGAATAGGTTCTTCCTGGAGTTAGTGGAAAAATTGTAGACTCCCCGCCCTTGCCAGCAAGGGAGTCTGGGGAACGCTGTGAGTTACTTCAGCGGTGCTCGGAGCCCAGCCGCCAAGCACTATTTCCGGTTCCAGACGTTTTTGGACAGTCTGCCATAGGATGCACTGGCCTTTGCGATACGGAGGTCGATTTCATTATCGATCTTTCCGTTTCTGGAGAGTGTGCTGCCAAGATATGTGAATCTATCAACTGCATTTATATCATGTCCATTTATCTTGATGATTGGGTCCGAGTAGGCTTTCCCAGGGGCAGGTAAATATTTCAGTCTTTTTTTGTGTTGATGGTAAGGCCAAAGTCTGAGCATGCTCTTGAGAAATCACTGATGATGTTATGCAGATCATTTTCAGAGCAGACATTTAGGGCACAGTCATCAGCAAATAGCAAGTCCCCGATTACTGCTGAATTTATTTTTGATTTTGCTTTGAGCCGCTTCGGGTTGAATAGGCCACCATCAAATCTGTATGTTGTATTTATCCCGATGTTTTCTCTATCTGTGAATGCATCTGTCAGCATAGCAGAGAACATGATACTGAACAGTGTAGGTGCTAGGACACAGCCTTGTTTTACCCCGTTCGATACTTCGAAGGGCTCTGATGGTTCTCCACTTTTCTGGACACGAGCCTTCATGCTATCATGAAATAGTCTCAATATGGTTATGAATTTTTGTGGACAACTATACTTTGACATAATCTTCCAGAGTCCTTCTCTGCTAACAGTGTCGAATGCTTTTGTTAGGTCGACATATATTGAGAAGAGGTCATCGAGGTATCACCACAAATACAAAGTTAGGGATCTATCGTGCTGTCATCCTCCCTATATTGCTGTATGCCTCAGAAACGTGGACAGTGTACAGAAAACATGCAATGAAACTGAACCACTTCCACATGATATGTCTAAGAAAAATACTGAATGTCAAATGGCAAGACGAAATACCAGATACTGAAATTTTTCGAAGAGTGGGTCTGCAAAGCATCCATGCAATTCTGATGCAGTCGTAGCTGCGATGGGCAGAATGAAAAACCGCCGCATCCCTAAGCGACTCTTGCATGGACAACTAAGCGAAGGTAAGCGCTCTCAAGGTGGTCAAAGAAAACGCTTCAGTGACACCCTTAAAGCTTCTCTGAAGGCGTTCAGCATAGACCCAGCCACCTGGGAGACAGAGGCCCATGAAAGAGCATCATGTCGTCGCGCTGTGAAAACTGGCGCACAGGTTGCTGAGGAAAAGAGAACAACTCTGGCAGAAGAAAAACGCCAGAGAAGAAAAGCAAGGCCAATGACACTAGCTCCAGCTGGAATAACCTGCCCAGTGTGCAGCCGAACATTCCGGGCTCACATAGGTCTCACCAGTCACATGAGAAGGCATAAAAACCCAGTGCAAAGCCCTCAGCCCCTTGGATGATAAAGTGGTCATCATCGAACCACGATGGACGAAATATATATTTCCGGTATTGAAAGCCAATAAAATGCATATTCTGAGCTATCTACAGTGCATTATCCTGCTATTAAAAATTTTTATTTCAAAAACCTAATTTGCTATTCTTACTTAGATCCTCCCTCGCCGTTCGCGCATAGGGCGGTAAGTTGCTTCCACAAAAATCTGTCACTGGCGACAGAACAAAGTATTTTTTATTTCACAATTTATCTTGTTCGTTAAACATGACATCAAAACTAGACATTTGTTGCTATGAATATGTGCATTAGCCTTTGTGTGTAGTTGTATTGTGCAGGTCTATTCTGAAATACACAGAATTACACGTAAAATGTACAGAAACATTTGACTGGGCATGCACGAGGAAAAAAAAAATATTCCTCCTGGTTTGTTTGTTGTTATTGTTAAAGAATACAACTGCGATTAGTAATAAAATGAATAACAATTCAATTGTAGCAAGCCATGTTTACATACACGATGAAGATTAAAGGTAGTTTTAAAATAAGCAAAATAAAAAAAAATACTTTAAAAAAAGCTTTTATCGAGTGTATTAATTATTTTGGATCAATCATGTAATAAGAAGAATAATTTTGTTCATATCACTACTGCAGTAAAAACTATTTCTTTCCCTTGTTTGAGATATTAAATAAAGTAATTTATTACCAATTGTCAATTAACTAATTGTTTAATTTTTTTCTTTGATTCTTGTGTTGTCAGGTAGAAGAAATAATTGTGCCAAATTTCAGCTTGATCCGAGATTGGGTTTGGGAGAAATAACGTGTACAAACTTTTGTACAGATTTCCAGGTAAAATCAACTTTACTCCTTATAACTACTTTACAAAACAACACCTTCTTTCAGCTTATTCCAGTTTTGCTCCACATTTATGTGCAGTGTTAAGAGATCGGCGCGTCCAGTCTAAGCATAATATATATATCTTATCTTTTTGATCGTATCTTATAGATTAAAGACTTTATTTAAAAAAGAAGATATATAGGTCTGTGATGTAGCTTTTTTTTAGATTAGATCTTTAATATAATCAACAAAAACTTTGTGATATGAATTTTCCGATTGTCAGCACCAAAAAGTATTGCTTTCAAGTGTTTTCACATATTACGGAAGTCATTTTTCATTCTCAGTTTTTGATAAATAGGAAGCAAGTAGACATGATATAAATCTAGATATAGAAATAAATATAGCCACCATTTTTTTGTCAACCGCAATGGAAATACATAGACAAGAACTAAATGTGTAAAAAAAAATGCATTTATTTAATCTATTATTCCTATTGTTAATTTCGTGATCTGTTGTAATTTTAACACTGAAGCCCAGAACGCAAATATCCATTTATAGGTTTCTATGCCTCAGAGTTCTTAGATCGGTCAAGATTGTTGGTTCTGTCGTTACAGTAGTAGCTGTTGCTATCATTTTAAGCCATACCGTAGAATGGAGCAGGATCTGGAAAGACCTACACTGTCAAGAATTATCTCACTTGAAAAGCCGCTCACCTCTAACCCCGAGGGCAAGACACATGGTCTGCTCTAAAGCCCCTGTTGTGTCACGAACCCAGTGCAGTGGGTGTTTCAGGCCTAGCGTAAGCGAATGGTCGCGAAAGCTTGTCAAGTTCACAGACCAGGACAGGGTTCACCCACGTGGTCCAGAGAAATACTTTCAAACGAGGAGAGAGATGCAGCAGGAATTGGTGGACGGAATTCTAATAGCTCCTTGGTCGGTGTGTACCGAGTCTTGCCCGTATCTGGTAGCCATACAGCTGTCCACTATAGAGATGAGCGACGAGAGAATGAGAACCAGGACTACCTGGGCTAGCGTGGCGAAGACCAGTTTCTGGCCCCATCGCCGAATGAACGCGGATCTTAAGATCGTCTTCGTGGTCGCGCACAAGATCCCTGACGTCACGGAGAAGCTGCGCGTAAGAGAAGCGACCCTTCCAAGTAAAAAACAATGGCGACAGTTGACCACGGAGTCCGACCTTCACGGGGACATCCTGTACTTGGACATGATAGACAGTTACCCCAACTTGACATTGAAAGTCATGTCCAGTCTGAAATGGCTGAGCGAGCATTGTTTGAGGACTAAATATTTCCTTAAGGTAGATACTGACACCTTTGTCAACGTACCGCTTCTGCTTGACCTCTTGATAGTTAACGAGGAGGCTCTAAGTTACTCTGTTCTTGGCTACATCATTAACGGATCCAGAACAGTGGCACGTGAAGGAAGATGGGCGGTGGACCGTAATATATATCCTATGGCCATGTACCCATTCTATGCTGCAGGTAAGTGTTGTCGATAGCGTTAGGTAGGAGCACGTTCAGTACAGCTGGTCAAAATAAAAGAGCAACTGGTGTCTAGTTCTCTTTGGGGAGGGGGTATCTGGGAGGTTTCCGTGCTACCTTTAGGCGCTCAGCAAACACATCACAGCTAGAGTTAGGACTCAAACTCGAGTCCCTCGTAAGGTGGCCAAGTAACCATACTTCTTTAGACTCTATGCCCTAGGTTGTTGTGCAAACTGTAGAACATAGATGTACCATAATTCTTTAGACTCTGTGCCCTAGGTTCTTGTGCACACTGTTGAACATAGAT
The DNA here is from genome assembly GCA_030265305.1 of Biomphalaria pfeifferi. Taxonomy (NCBI): domain Eukaryota; kingdom Metazoa; phylum Mollusca; class Gastropoda; family Planorbidae; genus Biomphalaria; species Biomphalaria pfeifferi. Next base: position 443,519 of record JASAOG010000174.1, on the reverse strand, counting down.
GTACCATAATTCTTTATTATTTCATTTCTGTTATTTTGAGTTTTAAAACATTGTACTGAAAAATCGGTGATAACTAACGGTGGTAACGCTTGGAATATTTATGTCGACTCTATTGAACTTAAGGGGGCGCGGTGGCTGAGTGTTTAAGCGTTTGGCTTCCGAACCTGTGGTCCGGGTTCAAATCTCGTTGAAGGCTGATTTTGAATTCCGGGATTTTTAGAGCGCCCTGATTGCACCCAACTCTAATGGGTACCTGACTTTAGTTGGGAAAAGTAAAGACGGTTGGTCGTTGTGCTGGCCACGTGAAACCCTGCTCGTTAACCGTTGGCCAAATAAACAAAACCTTAGCATCATCTGCCCTATAGATCACAACGTCTGAAAGAGGTACTTTACTTTACTTTACTATGTTGAACTTAACGAATTGAAATGGACTTCAAATTTTGTAGGACCAAAAATATTTTGCCCACATTGCTTTTTGTCACCCAAAGTGTTTTTCAAAGGTATTGACAATTATGTCTTTTAGATATAGACAAAATCCTGGGCATATTTCATGTCAAAGTCGAGTCTTTAGTATCCTGGGCATATTTTATGTCAAAGTCGAGTCTTGACAGTATCCTGAGCATATTTCTTGGCTTACGTAACTAGAACCAGTTAACAAAATGTTGAATATAGTTCTTATTATTTCTATAAATCTGTCATGTCCGCGACCAAATCCGGCCGGACGCTATGCTGCCGCTGCTGCCCCTCAACCCCCCTCCCAGTGCATAATGAACCCGCTGAGGTTCGGTTCATATTGAGTCGACCATTTTATTTTGCGCTGAAGCTCGTGACATGGTTGGCACTACTACTATACATACTTATAACGCACGCTATTCTTATTGTCACGGATGAATGTGTGTATGCATGTATTATCTATTTTTACATTCTGCGCGAATGACCGGAAGTGTGTTTTGTTGTCAGAGGTTGTCAGACAGAGACCAGCGTGTGTGATATGCAGTAAAGCTGATTAAAGTTTATGTGTTTGATCTAGTGGTTTCATTGTTTTATTTCGTTAACTAGAACTGAACCAGGGACACCTAGAAGTATCAAGACCTAAGGTAGATTCTATCGAGTTATTATTATAAATATAATAAGGAATCTGTGACATATTTGGAGGCTCGTTTATCTAGTTACTTGGAAGACAATAGGTAGAACTGCGGTTCGTCATTGTGAAAAGGTCAAGGACAAAGAAGGCCGTGAAGTCGCGAAGTGTGTGCGCTCAATTGCAACGGCGGGAAAAAACTAAGTCAATCAGCCGAGACGAAACCAGGTCAAACACAGTGATAAAACTATTTGTGTTGTTTATATTGTATGCTAAAGATATAAACAAAATGCCCGAGAGATGAACACAGTTAATAGCCGCTGGAAAAGAGATGGGATTGTCATGGACAGCTCTACAGGAGTGGGTGAAAGAAAGAGAAGTCAAGCTGGAAAAGAAAGAAAAAGAAGACAGCGTGAGGAAAGAGCTAAAGAAAGAGAGGCGGTTGAAAGAGCTAAAGAGAGGGAAGTGAGAGCTAAAGAGGCAGAAGCAAGAGCTAAAGAGAAAGAAGCTGATGTAAAAATACACAAATTGAGAGTTAGTTGGAGCTTAGAGAGACGAAAGGAGAAATCAAAGAGCATATAAAACCTGTATGGAAACCAAAGTTGCCACCTTTGAATGAGAACGTGGATCAAATGGATGCATATTTGGCGAGATTTGAAGTGCATGCTCAAGCTACAGAAATACCTAAAACAATGGGGAAGTCATCTATACACATTGTTACAGGAAAAGGCACTGCAAGCATATTTACACTTTTCAAAGAAAGATTTAGAGGAATATGACAAGGTGAAGGAAGTGTTAATGAAAACACAACTTAACAGATGATGGATATAGAGAGAAGTTTCATAAAGCTAAACCAGATAGAAACCAGCCATTCCATGAATTTGTTGAGGACATTACAAGATACTTAATGCGTTGGGTAGAATTGTCTAACACTGAAAAGACATTCGAAGGTCTCATTGATCTGTTCATCAGAGACAAGATCCTCACATCTTGCAATCCTCAATTAGTGGCTTTTCTACATGAAAGGAAACCGAAAGATGTGCCAACAGCTGTAAAGTTGTGTCAGCAATATATTACTGCACATCCAGAGCAGACAATTCAGAGAGAGGAAGTCTTGATAACTAGCAAGTTTGCCTTTGCTGCAAAGACTAATTGTTACGATGGACACTCAAATATAAATACACTTAACATAAGAACAATCTCAGGTAAACACAAACAAGTTTAATCAGCCATCTTGATTACTAGAGTAGTTTCCCCTGTTCATGGGCACAACTCTTCATACAAATATAACATTCCATCAACATCCCCTCTCCTCCCCAAAAAAAAAGAATAAAAAAAAAAAGAAACGTTGAAAAACAATAGAACGAAAAAAAAAAAAAATTATTCAATCAACTTGACAACACTGTTTACAGCCGTCACTATGTTTCACATTAAATAACTATAGTCAGATTAACAAAACTATTTACAACAGTTCATATGTACAGTTCTTAGACATAGTCCCCATATCTTGACGGTTTCTGGAGAGTGGCCCTAGGTCTCAGAGAGTACTGGTGAGTGTTTTCGGCGTTGGGCGGATTGTTAATACACTCGTTCTCTGCGTCTGGGAAAATGTCCGTACTATTACTTTCTCTATCTGGAGAAAAGTCTATGTTGTTAGTGGTGTCAGGTCGTAGGTGTCTTCTATTTCTTTGGTACATGAAACCATTGTCGCCTTCTATAATGTAGGCACGTTCGTTCACTTTCCGACATACTCTGCCTTGTCTCCAGGTAGTATCGTTTGGCGATTGATAGAAGACTTTCTGTCCGACGTTTATAAGCTTCATGTCACGAGCTGTTTTGTTGTGGTGTTTTCTGACACTTTGCTGTCGCTTCTCCCGTTTGGCCGTGGCTTCTTGTTGTGACATTCTTGCAGGATGCTCTCTTCTTGGCAATAACGTTCTTGTTGCCCTTCCAAAGAGCATCTGAGCCGGACTTAAGTTGGTATCTTGCCTGGGTGTATTTCTGAACTCTAATAGGGCTTCATAGGCATCTGATTTACTTTCTTTGGATTTTTTCATCAGATTCTTTAATATTTTCACTGCCGCCTCTGCCTTGCCGTTTGACTGATGATGTCCTGGTGAAGATTTTAAATGGTGGACACCCCATGCTGTCATAAATGCGGTGAATTCAACAGATGAAAACTGAGGTCCAAAATCACTGATACAAACTTTGGGGACACCATATCTGGCAAACAAATTTTTAAGTTTTCTTATAACAACTTGACTTGTTGTCGTGTGCAAATGTTCTACTTCAATAAAATTTGAATAGTAGTCAACTATGGCAAGGTATTGTTGGTCAAATATTTGGAACAAATCTATTCCAACTTTATCCCAGGGATTTGAACCCTCATTATGCTGTATTAAGCTTTCTTTCTGGTTTGCAGGTTTACTTTGCTGACAAGGTTGACATGCATTAGCTATTTCTTTTATTCTTGCCGCTATTCCCGGCCAGAAAACTGCGTCCCTTGCTCTTCTCATCATGGCATCATACCCTAAATGTGCTGCATGTAGTTTGGTTTCAACTTCTTTTCTTAATGCTCTTGGGATAATTATTCTCTCCCCTTTCATTAGAAAGCCATCTTCATAGGTCAGTACATCTGCAAGTGACCAATACTGTTTGAGTTCTGGTACAATATGATGCTTGTCTGGCCAACCGTTCAGTATGTACTGTTTCAACATCTGCATCTCATTGTCTATTTTGACTGCATCTTTAACTTTATCTAACATTATATCTGGGAGAGCCAGTCCTACAGTGTTGATAGACGTGTCAGGAAAATCTTCCTGTTCTGGCAAAGGGTCTCTGCTTAGCGTGTCAGCAATCTGTAATCTGTTTCCTTTGGTATACTGGTACTGAACATCGTATCGGTACAAACGCATCATTAAGCTTTGAAGCCTTTTAGGTGCACAACTGAGGGGTTTATTGAGTATATTTTCCAAAGGTTTATGATCATTCTGCATTATTATTGTTCTGCCGTACGTGTACTGGTCAAATTTTTCTAGAGCTACTACTACAGCCAAGAGTTCTTTTTCGATTTGAGCCCACTTTTTCTGAGGCTCTGTGAGTGATCTTGATGTGTATGCTATGGGTTTGTCATCTTGTAGTAGTACAGCTCCTAGGCCATTTTGACTGCTGTCCGCCTGAATAGTTACTTTCTTCTCCGGGTCGAAATAACTTAGGGTTCCATGATTGGATATCTTCTGTTTGATACTATTAAATGCTTTCTCACAGTCATTCGACCACACGAATAGCTTGTGTTTCTTTGTCAGTTCTGTTATTGGTTGTAGGTCTGCTGAAAGACCTGGGATGAATCTTGATAGATATTGTATCATTCCACAAAATCTACGAACCGATGTAATGTCTTCAGGGGTTTTTAGATTTGTTATGGCTCTCACCTTGTTTGGGTCTGGTTTTATTCCTGACTGGGAAATAATGTGTCCCAAAAACACGATTTCTGACTTTCGGAATGCTGACTTCTTTTCATTTAGTCTGATGTTCTTTTCCTTTAGCCTATTGAGTAATTTTGATAGGTTTTCGTCATGATTTTTGCGAGCCTCTTCTACTGTGTCCCCCTTTCCAATTACCATTATATCATCCACCACGTTAAAACATCCTGTTAGTCCCTCCAACGCATCATTCAAATGTCTTTGAAAAACTTCCGAGCTTACTTTGAGACCAAAAGGAAGTCTATTCCATTTGTATCTACCGAATGGGGTCGCCATTGCAGTGAGACCTGATGAGTCTGGGTCTAGTTTGATATGCCAAAAAGCTTCCTGGATGTCGACTTTGCTAAATATCTTGGCGTTACCCATTTCAGCCAAAATGTCTTCTAGTGTTGTTAGGTTGTAGTGCTCCCTCAGAAGTGCCTTGTTCAAGGGTTGAGGATCAATACAGATTCTGATACTGCCATCTGATTTCTCTACCAATGCCATTTGACTAACCCACTCTGTGGGCTCAGTTATTTTTTCCAGAATTCCTCGTTGAACTAATGAGTTTAGTTCGGCTCTGACTTTCTCTTTTAATGCTATAGGAATTCTTCTACATGGTAGGACTTTGGGCTTCACTGTCTTGTCTATTTTCAATGTAGCCACGCCCAAATCACCAAGTGCGTCAATGTTTTGGTGTTTGTTTCCTGTGGCTTCCACTTTGGCAATAAATCGGTCTTCATTAATGTGAATGAGTTCCATCTTCCTCAGTGTTGATAATCCTAGCAGGCATGTTAGATCATTTGGTACTACCACATACTCTACATTGAATTTCTCATTGGTCTTTAGATTGGTGGTTACCAACGTAGCTTTTCCTTTTGGCTCCATTACCGTCTTATTCCACATTGTTAATCTCTGAGACGTCGGTACTATCTGGTCTGGGCACACATACTTTTCGTTTATGGTATTGACGTCGGCGGCACTGTCCACTTGAAATCTGACTCTTTGGTTGTTGATCATCATGACGGCCGTCATCTTATGCTTTTTGGGGCCATTCATTGCCATTACCCATTCAGTTTGGAGTGTAACTTCTTCTTCTTCTGTGTCTGAGTCTATGTTGCTCTGTGCCTTTGCTTGAGTAATGCTATATATTTTCTTTTTGCAGACTGAGGCAAAATGATTCCTGCCTCCACAAATGTGACATGATTTTCCCCAGGCCGGACATTTTTCCTTTATGTATTCATGGTTGCCCTTGCAAAATTTACAAGTTTTACTTTGTCTTGGCCCTTTGTCACTCTGTTGATATTCCTTTCTGTATTTCAGACCTGACTTAGATGTTGAGATTCTTTCAATCGTTGGTTTGTCCAAAGGTTCATTTCTTCCTTCTCTGATATCCTTCATTTGCCTTTGTGAACTTTCATATATCCTACACACATCTATGCATTTCTGTAGGGTTAGTTTATCATCTTGCAACAGCTTCATCTTTAAGTGTTCACTTCTAACCCCTAAGATAATTCGGTCCCTAATCAGACTCTCTTCTAGTTTATCAAAATTGCAGCTGCTTGCCAGTTTCTTCAGGGCAGTTATGTATGAGTCAATGTTCTCGTCCTCTTCTTGTCTTCTCGTATTGAAGACATATCTCTCATATGTTTCGTTGGTTCTCCCAACATAGAACTCTTCAAAACTCTTTAAAATCTCATTTATTTTTGTCTCCTGCCCTTTTCCAAATGAATCAAACACGTCTGCAGCCTCACTTCCAATTATGGTCATTAGTGTTGCTACACGTATATCTTCTGTCTCTGTTGTGAGTTTCGTGGCCTTTTCATAGTTATCCCAGTCTCTTCTGAATCGTTTCCAATTGGCCGCCATATTGCCTCTTTGCAATAGCGGTTGCGGTACTGGGAAATATCTGTTAGCAGTTGCCATTTTAGCTACTGATTTCTTATATTTTCCTCAAGATATTCTAGGTTATCGTTTACCTTTATTAGATGTGTAAACCGCTGCCACCATGTTACGATGGACACTCAAATATAAATACACTTAACATAAGAACAATCTCAGGTAAACACAAACAAGTTTAATCAGCCATCTTGATTACTAGAGTAGTTTCCCCTGTTCATGGGCACAACTCTTCATACAAATATAACATTCCATCAACACTAATGATAACAGAAGTCGCTTTAAACAAGAATGGAGACAGGACCGTCTGCTGAAAAGAAGTGTGGGTGAAAAAAGAAAATGTTTTAAGTGTTTCAAAACGGGACATTTAGCAGCCCAATGTAGAAACAAAAGCCCATTAAGACGAAATGAGACTATGGGTTCAAGCAGAAGTCAGGAGTTTAAAACCAGCAACAGAAGACCAACTGGACATCCGTACAATGCGTCAGTTTGCATAGTCTATCAACATGGTGAACAACTCCCTCATGAAGCTGATCAGATCCAGATGGCTGGAGCTGTAATTTGTGACGCTGGGAAATTAAAAATGTATCCTGGATTTGTTGGGAAGAAATCTATTTGGGTCTTGAGAGACACAGGAGCGACCACAATCGGAGTGAAGAGACTACATGTGCACCCTCACCAGTTGACCGGTAAGAAAGTTCAATGTATGACATTTGGAGGAACAATTGAAGAATATCCCACAACTGTCATTGACATTGATACGCCATTTTTATCTGGAAAAGTTGAAGCATGTGTGTTGGAGAGGCCTGCAGCTGACTTGATTCTAGGAAACGTGACTGGCTCAACTGAGCCTACCATCACAGATATATACAAGTGGCAAAGGTCAGCAATGTCAGAAGTTACAAATGCGGTAACTAGATCTCAAACTGGTGTAATAGAAAACATGGGACAACCGATCCTACATAGTCAGATTGAACAGCCAGAATCAGAATTAACATCCAGTTATGCATTGAAACAAAAGGAGGACCAAACATTGGTTAAACTTTTTGATTTGGCAGAGCGTCCCACCAGTAAATTTAAAGTGAAAAATGGACTTCTGATGAGACAAGATAACAAAGAGAAACTACAGCTAGTCGTCCCTGCCACCGACAGAAACAGAATTCTGGAGTTAGGTCATGCGGCTCATATGGGAACAGCATGAACAACGATACAGCACCGTAGAAAGAGAGTGCTTGGCAGTTGTTTGGGCAGTAACCTTGTTGACCAGATACCTGTTGGGCAGAACATTCGTACTCCGCACAGATCACGCACCCTTACGCTGTTTAAACACAGGGTAACTCGCTGGGCCCTGATGCTTCAGGACTTTCAGTTCGAAGTGCAGCATATTCCAGGTAAAGGAAACGTCGTAGCGGACATTCTGTCACGCGTATCATAGATATACGCCTACGTGGCTTCTCACAAGCATGTGCTGCTTCATCAAAGACTTTGTGTCTTCAACAGTTTAGACTTTGTTGCTTGATGGTAGACATTCTGTCTACAACTAAGACTTTGTGTCTTCATCTTTTAAGACTTTGTGTCTTCATCTTTTAAGACTTTGTGTCTTCATTTTTTAAGACTGTGTCTTCAGCTTTTAAGACTGTGTCTTCATCTTTTAAGACTGTGTGTCTTCATCTTCTAAGACTCTTTGTCTTAACTATAGACTGTGTGCCTATTACATTGCAGTCTGTGTGACTACATTCAAGTCTGTGTGACTATGTTCAAGTTAGTTTGGATACATAAAGCCTGTGTGGCATATTCAGAGCCTTTGTGGCCTATCGAATTAACATTTTTTGTTGTATTGTGTTTTAATATTTTATTCTTGTTTTATAATAGTGTTTTTTATGTATCTTTGTAAAAATTGATTATAATTTTAGGAGGGGCGAGATGTCACGGATGAATGTGTGTATGTATGTATTATCTATTTTTACATTCTGCGCGAATGACCGGAAGTGTGTTTTGTTGTCAGAGGTTGTCAGACAGAGACCAGCGTGTGTGATATGCAGTAAAGCTGATTAAAGTTTATGTGTTTGATCTAGTGGTTTAATTGTCTTATTTCGTTAACTAGAACTGAACCAGGGACACCTAGACGTATCGAGACCTAAGGTAGATTCTATCGAGTTATTATAAATATAATAAGGAATCTGTGACACTTATGTTGTTGTTTTTTATTTAATATTTAGATCACACATTGCTTGATTGAATGGAATATAAGAGTTAAACAATTTTACTTGCAGGATGTGCTTACGTCATTTCTGCCCAAGTAGCTCGCACCATCGTGGCGGTGTCTCCGTACATGCCCATGCTGCCCATAGAGGACGCTTACGTGACAGGGGTCATGACCAAAGTGGTCAAGGCACAGCTATTTGCACACAATGAGCTGTTCACCGAGTTCATGGACCACCTTTGGCAGAGGTGCCAGATGGTCCTGGACACCAAAATAGCCAGCACAAACCCAGGAGGGGATCAGGCATTGGAAATCTGGTCTGCCATCTTAGTACAAAACAAGACGTGCTTTACATCTAATACTGTGAGTGAAGAAGATCTCATAAACATAATCTACTCGGGCTAAAGCCTCGCCTTACAGTGATATGGTGATATTGCATGGTTACTATAACAATTAAATGTTATAGTAACTGTCATGCAACTAAGTCGGCTGGTCATTTGATGCTCAGTGGATTAAATCGTCTTAAGGATTGTTAGAAATTTAATATTTTCGCTTCAACTTCGTAGAGGCTCATGAATAATGTTGGCTACAGAAACAGCGAAGCAGTTTACCTAGGATAGAAAGTCAAGTAGCCAAAAGTTTTGATTCACCGTGTTGTAGTTTCTGTAAACTGCATCTACCAATCATATACTGTACAATCAAAGTAGCACAGCGATGCTGTTCGACAACAGGACCAACTAGGTGTAGACATTTTTTTTTTACATAAACCTGTATCCACCTTTTTGTTGACATAGATGAGATAACAGAATTATAGATATTAACAGAAAGAAGAAATAACAACGTGTATGACCTATATGGAAAAAATCATAGGGTACAAAGTCAATTAATATACTTTGAAAAAAAAGATTAAAAAAAAATATAGAAAGAAAAAAAAGCTGTATATATATGTAGGTACTCTTTGAGCGTTAAGCTTTCAGAAAAAGTGAAATTTAAAAAAAGCTCTTCCTAGGATGTGTATCTACTAAATAGCAATTGCTTTGAGGCACATGTTAAGAAATGCTATATAGGTCTAGTCAGTGGCGTCGCAAGGGTCGGTGTCACCCGGTGCGGCAAGCCCGGCTGTTACCCCCCCCCCCCCCCCCTTTAAGGAAAAAAAATAATCTCCCTATACAAAAAGAAACAACTATTTTTTATTCTGCTTCTTTAGGTTGAACACTAAAACTGTCCGTTTATTCCTAAATTGGTTACAACCCGAGCAATGGTTTTCGATTCCTTTGTTTAAATGTTGTTTTTTAAATTTTATCCAAAGTTATTTACATAAATTAAAAATGTACTATTATAGAATTGAGAAACCTTGAGTTGAACATATTTTTTTTTACAAGAGATTATTTAAGCGCTCATTGCGGGAAAGGTTTTAAATTACTACTAGTATTTCTCAGCTGCTTCCGAAAAGGCAAATCCAGCACCGAACAAGTTTACGTCCTGCGAAACATCGTGAAAGTCTGGACTACCAACAAAGGATGTGGATCATTGGTTAACGTCAAATAGCAAGAGAGTAAGGCATCTCGCGACAGTTTGTCCAGATTCAGCGACATGTCTTAAGCAAATCAAGCTGTTGTGTCACATAAGAAAGTGGAATTCTTCAACATCGCTATGTGATTAGGGTGTATCGTATTTCCATTTTTCTTGGTTGTAGCCATAGACGTTGTAATTTTAAAAAATACATTAAACAGGCTACAGTCGTTGTTATTTTTTAAAAGCTTATATTAATACGTTTGGATTATTCATGTAATTAAAGTTTTAATAGAACTAGACTACCAATAATAAATCTGTGCGATTAAAAATAGTTTTACCAGACAGACAGAGTTGATATAAGCTTACTAAAAAGTATCATGCTTCTAGCGAGTGTGTCACGAAGTAGGTGCTCTTTCTTTACTTTCAGTTCAACATATCAGCGTGTTATTTTGTTTTGTATTGTTATTTCCGAGTTAGTTCTTATCTGTTTTGTTGACCATTTGTATTTCATATAATCCAAATCAAAGCGTCACTTTTTACTTGGTTTTGCACTACGATGTTGTCGATGGTGTCCCGTGGTCAGGTGTGTGTCTTGTCACCCTCTTACAAACCTCAACTCCCACTGGTTGTGGTCATTCAAAGAGAATTGACGAGGATAAGGAGCTTTTCATCAGAAATTTTGTTGGGTTTTATTGTAGTGTCTTGTAGACTTTTATTGACAACTCTTATTCACATCGCGTTACCTTTATACCTATGTAAATAGCTCCACAATTTTGTGATTACTTCAGAGAGATTTCTTTTTACTTTATCGTATCACACTGGAGAGAGAGAGAAGTAGAGAAAGAGTGTGTTTAAAAAGAGAGAGACATAGAAAGAGAGATGCAGAAAGACAGAGAGTAGAAAGGGACAGTAGAAAGAGAGTAGAGAGAACTTAGAAAGAGATAGAAAAAAGAATAGAAAGAGGGAGAAAGTAAGAGAGAGAGTAGAAAAGAGATAAATAGATAGATAGATAGAGAGAGAGAGAGAAAACAGACCCAATATGTAAAGTAGAGTTTAAAAATTCGAGATCCCTAAAAAAGAATAAACGGCAGAATATTGTGATACCGGTTCCTTTTTTTTTATATTACTGTAAGATTACATTTGCAATCATTTGAAAGTTTGTGCGGTTCATTAATATTTACCCATTTTATAAGCCATTAATCAGTACATCAACACACCAATCGGTATGTCAACACATCAATCTGTATGTCAACACATCAATCGGTACATCAACACATCAATCGGTACATCAACACATCAATCGGTACATCAACACATCAATCGGTATGTCAACACAACAATCGGTACATCAACACATCAATGGGTATGTCAACAGACCAATCGGTATGTCAACACATCAATCGGTACATCAACACATCAATCGGTATGTCAACACACCAATCGGTACATCAACACATCAATCAGAATAGTAGCCTTTATTGACCAAATAACATTTAACTCATGCAGATCTATATAACCCAACAAATAAATACGGCTGATGTCTGTAAAAAAGCACAAACATTACTGGTATGTAAGTTAGCAAAAATGGTCAGTATATCAATTTATCTATTTTTTTAATTAACGTTTTTAAGGTGATCCGACAAAATAGCGCGAAATCGCAAGACAAAATTAGCGCAAGACAAAATAGCGCGGACTTATATATGATGTGTATAAAAGTACCGGATTTTAGTAAGTGAAGGTTTTGGCGGCATTTTTGTTGAGGCAACTAACTTCTTCACTATTAATAGATGTAAAAAGGTATGCCAGTCTCAGCAGCTGTTTGACAACTAAAAGTATGCCAGTCTCAGCAGCTGTTTGACAACTCTACTGGTAACAAGAGACGAAATTCAAGTGTGACGTCAACATTTCCGATAACGTTAATGGAATGTTAGAGATCGAGTAGAGCACAATCTACCAGGAACAAACTATTCAGTGGAGGAATGGCACCATGTATTTCAACTGTCTATTGACGGTCTTCAGCCCAGTGTCTTCAAGTTAATCTCTCACTTTCTCAGAGAACAGAAGAACACTGAGAACAAGATCCTGAGGTACAATACTGGAGAACGAAGTAAAGCTGCAAGCAAGACAAAGTACCTCCAACTTAACAGACGTCTTTCAGCTATATTGCCAATGCACGGAAACAAACCACTGATGCGACATTGCATACAATTTAACTTTGTGAAAGTGTGTGTGTGTACATTTCACAAGTATGAAAGTATCTTTGTTTGTTCTAGAAGTGCACTTTTGGAATGTAAATAAATGATGCATTTTGAAACTATTTATCTTAAATTAATATAATTCGTGCATAATGTGTGGCATATTCATATTTTAAGATTTACTAAATTGGTTCCTGCAAAATGACTGAATAATATTTTTTCCGCGCTATTTTTTCGGCGCCATTTTGTCGGGAAACCGTTTTTAATTAATACAAACGTCATAGAAGGCTTAGGGTATGTATACACAGTTCATGACAAAAATAAGAACACTGTAGTGACTTTATCCTGTTAGACAATTACAAGTATCACTACAATAGAATCATTTCAACACAGTGGGAATACTTCACCACAATGAGATCACTTTACCATAGTGAGATCACTTCACCACAATGGAACCACTTCATAACAATGGGATCACTTCACCAAAGTGGGATTACTTCGCCACAGTAGGATCACTTCACCAAAGTGGGATCAGTTCACTACCAATGACTTTTTGCACTTGACGACAAGAATAAATGAAAAAATAACGAAGTCAAAGTGCAGAAAGGAAAAAAAAAAAGTAATCAGCAACAGCTTTAAGGAGAACTTTCCCTACAGATAAGAGAGGTCAATACAAGATGATGGAATCACGACAAGTAGTAGGGAAATGTAAGTTTTCTGTTTCTTTTTCATGATGTTATATATATATATATATGTTCAGTTTGTGAAAGTCAATAATGTATTTTTGAGAGAATATATTGACAGGAATTATTTAATATCATTAGATCTTTGATTTCCATCGCGCTGACCATACGCCTTCGAAATGTTTTCGCTAAGCGTGTCATCATGTCAATAGCATGGTCAATTGGTCAATAAAGAAAATGTCCGTCTCTAAGCTGTATTCTTCAAACTAGGATAGGTACCTAGGAGAACAAAACCCCTGAAGGAAAGGGCCCATCAACAAGAGCTTAATGACCTAGCGATGAAACACGTTGTTTTCGGACTCAACGTCTAGACAGAAATTTTGAAGAAGTTTGACCAGGAATTTTAGGTCATCAAGCTCTGGTGTTAATTTGTAAGGTGTCACGTATTACAAATTGAATTCTACTTTTAAATGGCTTGCCTAGGGGAACGTGACAATAGAAAAAGGTAGTTGTGTCACTTATCTTAAGTCTGAATTTAATCAAAGACTTACAATGAATAACAAACAAAAAATGACACAAGAAATCGGAAGGTAAAATATCAACTTAATGTTTAATCATAATATAACTCAATACAAAATGGAAGGGTTGACCAAAACCCTTTTACAAAAATGGCATGTAAAAATATTACAATACAAGAGTTTGAAAATATAATTACAAATACAAGCAAGGCCTTGAAAAAAGAAAAATCTTAACTTACACGATCAATTGGTATACCACGCACGGGTCACGCAATGTCTCCGCTATTCTGTCTCACGGCTGTCTCCGTATGTCTGTCCGTCAACGTTACGCGAGCGGTCTTTATATAATCTACCGCGCGTCGATATCTGGTAATTTCTAGAACAGAAAGTCATCAACACCCAGATCTAGAACGCTCTTCAAAGAGACAGAAGAAAAGAAAAAAAAAAACCACCCTCCTTTCAACCAGAGGTACACACATAGGTCAAGGACCGGTCACTGTCTGTGTGGCTTGGCTCACCGTGAAAAATAAAATAAAAAAAAAACTTATTACACAAAGGGGCAGACAACCTACAGGTCAAGAAAAAAAAACAATAGTATCTAGGCATTGTTACCTAGATACGTAACAAAGGGAATGGACAGGCGATATTTGGTATGATATTGAGACACAAATATTTGCTGTCTTACATTGACCAATTCTATAAGAGTATAAGACTGTTCTCTTCCTTTACTACTAGAACGACTATGGCTCATCTCTCGTAGAACAGTGTTTCCCAAAGTGAGGTACGGTACCCCCACGGGTACAGGAAGACTTTGAAGGGGGTACGCGTTGTACCTCATTAACTATGCTGATTTATTATATTCTGTTATTAAATTAGGCCATAATAAATTAGTAGTAAGTCTTTATTCACAGTCTTTAATATTATTTTAAATTTTATATTCATACAAACTCATAATGGATGTTATTATTCATCTTAAAAATTAATTTTACAAAGATCAGGTAATAATCGTGATGTTTTTCAAGGTTAGAAATATCACATATCGTTTTATTATATATAGTATACATAAAAATGTAGAAGTTAATTATACCTATTTAACTATTAATTGTTAGAGATGTATAGTTTCTGATGTACCAATAGAACTAGTTTTATCTGCGTAATACTGCGCCGTGTGAAGTGAAAGTACTCAAAATTCTTTTCATTTTTGTAGTTTAAAAAGGTTATGATCGCTATGCATTTGAACTCTATGATATCTGCGGCATTTTGTATCCAGTTTGAATAGAAAATTTTCTGAAATACATCTTGTCTTCTCCAACTTTAAGTGAAGTTTTTTCAGCATTTGTAGTCATTAAGTAAAGATAAAGGAACAGACTATAGGACGTGGATCAGAATCTCAGATTAAAATTAACCACCAGGGAACCAAACTACATTCTCTGTCATCTCAGCACATAGATGCAAGTACATAGAGAACTGGGGGGGGGGGCAAGGGGTACTCAGCGTTAAAAAATGTTAAAAGGGGTCAAAATTTGGAAATACGTTGTCCTTTAGCAACGGTAGAGAGAAAGCAAGGACGTTAGTAAGACATGGTCGGAGTGATGTCCCACACATCTTTCCCCTCCTCCCTCTTCACCTAGAAATACTTCTACCTACCTAGTTAGGCTTTTGTAGATACTATTTGTTACATATATACATATATATTTGTTTTTTTCAAGTGGACGACCAGGAAATAAGTTGAAATTATGTATAAACTCAATAATGAATTTTATCAGTTGAGTCAAGCCAGCCCATCAATTAAGTATTTGGGTTTGAATTCTTCATCCTTCATATAGCACACAACCGAATCTACAATTAAAGCTCTTGAAACCAAATTCAGAATTAGTTTTGTTCTAACAAGTAACATGAAAAAAAAAAAGGATTGATTCCTCTTCAATATATATGATGGTGGTCTACAATTTCTCATTCTATTTATTTCTTGTAATACTTCCTTATTGCAAGGAGTCTCTCCAGTGAGTTCTACCTAATCAAGATCTATGAACAGTGCAGCTAATGATTTCTAGACAAGACGGTGCGCAATTTATTCCTGTACGTCTACTTCTTGATTCAACTCTTTACAGAGTCGAGTGCAGGAATTTCCATGGAGGCGTAAGCCTAATTTAATTTTTAGACTAATCCTCTATACATTATAGCGGTGGAACCAGAGTCTTGACTGTGTGGCCAACAAGGTGCTATTTTTTCTAAAGATATAAATAAACTGTCCAATTTCTAGAAAAATTGTTGGAGCCGTATTCAAAATACCAACCCAACGTTCAGATCCATGACGAAGCAACTTAATAGAAGAAATTGTAGAATACATTTCTTAATGTGTTTCTTAATGTGTTCTAAAAACATTTTTTGGAGCAAAATCAAGGTGTTCAGAAGTTGTTAATATTTAACAATTGTTTATAAAAATGATTTCTACACTTACATTTCCGACTCGAAGTATTCTGGGGTCAAATGGTATAGACTTGATCTTAGCAAATCGCGCGAAAGCTGGATACTTTATGCCTTATGTTTATGAACTTCAAAACAATCAGATGTGAAGCACAAAGGCAATACTGTAAATAAAAATACATTATTTCTTGTCTTGAAATAATGTAAATATTTTAAGTTTTGTTATATAGAAGATCTCTAGAAGTCTCTTCATGTTCAGTTGGACATTTGTCTCTAGTGTGAGAATAAAGGAAGAGAGACAAAACTATAGTGCTGCCACTCATTTTAAACCATTCTTTTTATACCTACGAGACGTCTGGGAAAGGACTTGGTGCTCTCAGCCAATGATCTGTGATAGAGTCTACGTCTTCCGCTGTAAAAACAAACATCATTTCTTTATGTTTATACTGCATTCTAGCAATGACTAGTTAACGTTCATAAAGACAATGGTGTCCAATGCATACTTTAAAGTTCTTCTATTTGGCCTGAACTGAGTTGTTTTTTTTTTTTTAAAAAACCCAAAAGAAAAATCTTACTCTGGAATAAATGTAACCTAACACAACTACACCAAGCTGCATTAAACTTTCAACAAACATTCTTATTAGAAAAAGACATTAACCAACCAGTCAATGACCTCTGGAATTTCATCAAAAACCATCTTAAAAGCATTATAGAAAATCATATACCAACTAAATAAGCTAAATAAATAAATGCTGGTTTAATAATAGACTAAAGAAGCTTTGTAAACAGAAGGAAAACCTATATAGAAAATTTAAGAAACTAAGGCAGAAAGAGTTTACAAAAGTATATAAAAATTAAACACTTAACCCAAAAAGTAAGCAGACAGCTGCAGAGTGAATACATAAACAATGTAATATCTAAAGATAACAACAAAAACCTATGGTCATACATTAAGTCTAAGAAAATGGAAACAACAGGCTTAGCGCCATTAAAAGATGAACATAACATAATACATAATGATAATGAAACTAAAGCAAACATCCTAAACAAATACTTTGCATCAGCATTCTCAGCCCCAGGAGACAAAGACATATTTCTTAATTTGAACCATGTAGACAACATAGAAGATTTAGCAGTAAAAGAAAATGGAATTCAAAAACTATTAGCCAACACCAAACCAAATAAAGCATCTGGACCTGATGGTATTCCAGCTAGATTACTCAAAGAACTAAGCAATGAGCTAGCCCCAGTGTTCAAAATACTCTTTCAGGCATCGCTTAACCAGGGCAGAGTACCAAAGGACTGGAAAGAAGCTAATGTCACCCACCTATTTAAAAAAGGAGAAAAATCTGATCCAGGAAACTACAGACCAGTATCACTTACCAGCATCACATGTAAAATCCTAGAACACATAATATGTAGCAACATCATAAACCACTTAGACAAACATAATGTTATCACCCCATACCAACATGGCTTTAGGAAATATAGATCATGTGAAACACAACTAATAGGACTAATTGATGATTTTTCAAAAGGTTTAGATAATAGTGAACAAATAGATGCTATCTTACTAGATTTTTCCAAGGCTTTTGACAAAGTTCACCACCATAGTTTGCTTAAAAAATTAATTAAAATATTTCGGCATTAATGGTCCACTGCACCAGTGGATTAAAGATTTTCTGATAGGGAGAGAACAAACTGTAATAATAAATGGCTCTAAATCAACACTAATAACAGTAAACTTAGGTGTACCTCTAGGAACAGTCTTGGGTCCACTACTATTTTTAATTTACATAAATGATTTACCAAATTGCATTAGTTCAGGAACAAAAGTCAGATTATTTGCAGACGATTGCATAATATATAGAACAATAAAAACAACACAAGACACAGATATTTTACAAAGAGAATTAGATGAATTACAGAAATGGGAATCAAATTGGAGCATGTCTTTCCACCCAGAAAAATGTCAGTTGTTAAGAATAACAAAAAAACTAAAACAAATTAATTCCACTTATCTTATTCATGGCAAACCAGTAACACAGACTAAAAACTCAAAATACCCAGGTGTTATAATAAATGAAAAACTGTCATGGAATCCACATATTGATGAAACTACAAAAAAATCCAACAAAGCATTAGGGTTTATTAAAAGAAATTTCTATAAATCAAATAAGAACATAAAACTAAAATGGTTAGGCCAATAATAGAATATGCATCCACCGTTTGGGACCCCTCAACTCAAGAAAACATTAAGAAACTGGAACAAACACAAAATAGAGCAGTGAGATTCATAACAAACGAATATTCACATTTGACTAGAGTAACACCCTTAGTAAAATCACTAAATTTAGAAAGCCTTCAGGACAGAAGACTCAAAAGTAAAGTAGCAATTATACATAAAACACTGAACCATAATCTTCAAATACAAAAACAAAACTTAATAAAATACTCTGAAAGACACAAAAATAAAGGCACATTCCTCGTCCCCTATGCTAGGACAAATTTGTACAAATACTCCTTCTTCCCTAGTGCTATTAGAGCATGGAATGGATTGCCTGAGCTAGCCAGAAAAACCAGTGACTTGGCAGAATTTAAGTCATTGGTTAATATGCATGACTAAATGCATGACGCGTAGGACGTAATCATCTTCTTTTTTGAAGTAACGTCTGTATTATATAAGATAAGATAAGATAAACCAGTGCTATCAAACTTGAACCTACGGATGTGATCCATGCCTACGCCACAACCTACGATCAGGATGGTAAAAAAAAAGAGATAACGGAGCACAAAAAGTTCACATTAAGTACGAGAATACTTCAACTAGTCATTGACAATTTTATGGCATTGTTACTTCCTGAAGAAACTCTCGGGCAAAACGCTGGTCTTAATGTGAACTATAAGGTGGGAAGATAGGGGGGGGGGGGGGGATATGTGTGTCGGTTGTATAAAGTGGGGAAGGAAATCTTATTGAATAAATAAAACAAATACATAGAAATAATAATAATACATATTAAAATGTTATTCTACACGTTGTTAATTTGATTGAGACACGTAGCACTATCTCTAGCTTTCTTCACCCCTCGCGTTATTGTATAAGACCTACACAAACAAAGTCTATTTATTTAACACATTTAATTACATAACAGTGCATACGCAAAACATTTTTTATCAATGAAAAAGAAAATTATCTTACAATTTAGAAATGATAGATTGATAACCTTTATTTTTCAATAAAATCTGAAAATATTTTAGACGCTGCCTTCATCTTTTTAGCCCTAGCAACAGTATTGATCTTATGAGCTTGACACTGTTTCCTAAGAGATTCAAAAGTCTACTACACACTTAGGATAGAACTGACCCATGTTCCTAGTAGAGAAACACGAAACTTATCTAGCATATCAGGTAGAATGTAAGGTGTATGTATGTCTTTCATAGAAATCAAAGTCGTTTGTCCAATGTTGATAAACTTGGCATGAGCGTCCCTTACATCCTCGCACAGACCGTAGTATATGTTAAATGACCCTCCCGAAACCGGAGGACCGTAAAATAAATAGAAAAGGCATATATCTATTGTAGAAAGAAACCATGTCATAATAAAGCCCTGGTAAGCCCATTATTACAGCCTACTTTCCTTTTCTTAGGCAAATTAAAAAGTGTTAAAAACTATTGCTTTCTGACACAAAGACTATCTCGCGATTTTTTACAATATTCAAATGCAATAGATCAGTGATTCCCAAAATTAAGGTCCGCGGGTCATGTCCAGCTTGTATTCAAAAAAGAAAAAAAAAATTTTTTTACTCTATACTTTGACTTTGTTAATTTGTTAGTATGTCAGTGCCGATTCCCAAAGTGCAGTAGAGATTCCGTCACCAAGACGTATTCGCGCCGTTGTCTTTCGCGATGATTTCAACCGTTTTGACAAAAGTCAATGGAACTTTGAAGTTTCCTTTTCCGTAAAGAAATTTTGTTAGCTTTCACTTTAAAGGAAAGGAATTTAATATTTAATCCTTCTTGCAGAATGGAGAGTTTCAAGTCTACACCAACGACCCCAAAAATGTCTTTGTAAGAGATCATCTAGGCCTACTATAAGGTACTAAAACTATTATAAAATAAAATGTCAATATTATTTGATCTAATAACCTACCAATTATGCATTAAGTCTATCACTTCACTACAAATGTAAATGGCGAGTCAGTAGGTTGGCTTCTCTATCCTCCATTAAACAACTAGAGGTGACTGGTTATGGCCAGGTAACAGAACATGTTCAATTGCTACCTAATAATATTTTAGTGTTACGTATCGATACAAGTGTTCTTACTAAAGCCCGACACCAAATAACGTAATAATCCTTAACAGTGTGGTTATTGATCGATACAAGCAAAGAGTTACTTTAAACTCAAAAAAAAAAAAATCTCGCATCATCTGTTAAACTTAAAATACATTTGAAAAACTATCGAGAGTTGTTTTTTTTTTAAATTACGATTTCGCAATTTAGTTATTGTAGGTTTGCTTTTGTTTTTATGGGAAGGATGTTCTTAACCTTAAAATCACCTTGTCTATGCTCAAGGAATTTAGTGGTTGTAGCTTGGCTTTTCTTTTATTGGAAGGATAAAGTTAAGAACGTTTATGCAAATAAATCTATTTTTAGTTGTATAGAAGTACAAGTTTTGAATGTTCAATCAACTATTTTAAAACTGATTTCTTCCACGATAATAAAAGATATTCTTAATATTTTGTTTTTTTATGTACCTATTATTATTATTATTTCAGGGTCGTTAATTAAATGTTTCGCTAAGATCCAAACCCCTTTCTCTACAGCTAAGAATAACAAACGAGTCTAGTCGCTCTAAATGAAGTGATGTTTGTGACAAGCTTATGATGTACATTTATTTCAGTTTGATCTCATTAATTGAACTTGTAAACTTTATCAACTCTCTTTCTTACTAGTTCTTCAATTGATCAAAATGTAACCAATTTTATACGATACAACTATTGTGATGAATTAAGAGTATATTTAATTATCACAGAAATGTAAGTTAGTAGTAATGTGTTGGTGTCTTAGTTATGTTGTAAATACAGATCACACTTTAACTTCTGATATTGAGATTATTTTTGTTTCTGTCAGCTATCTGGATGATGCCAGTAACTGAAGTGTATGGAACTTGGCCAAGGTCTGGAGAGATAGACATCATGGAATCCTGGGGTTAGTGTGTATTTTACGTTGCCAAAATTAAACTACCACATGTTGGCTGTATGATTATGTAGTATGCGCTTATGTCGCGAGATCAAACCCTGCAAGCGTCCATCCCCAGTCGTCCTGTAGGAGCTTGGACTAGGACTAGGATATAAATAGTCTTCATTACTGAACCTGAAACTTAGGAAACGAAACAAAGTAAACATAAAAAGAATACATGTTTTAAGTTTCACTTTGAAGGCTTTCAGCTACTCTCCTTGTCTTGTGACTTTCACACGTCTGCTGTCCTCCATGTTGACAAGTTCCATTCGCAGTTTGATACAATGCAGTTTTTTAAAAAGTTGCACGAGCCTGAATTCCAACTCTAACAGAACCTCCATAGCGGCAAGCCACTTGTTTTGAAACTGAGACATTCAAATGCTTATAACAATAGAAGATTTTTATTCGTCTACTTTTGGTTTAAAATTTTTAACGAACGACCTAATTCTCTACATTATTGTGATTATTGTCGCCTGTCACCGATTCAGTACATTTCCCGTATAAAAGAAATTGATCAACTAATTAACTTTTTTCTTTGCTGATTCCTGTGTTGTCATCCACAAGGAATAATTGTACAAAGTTTAAACTTGATTCAAGAATGGGAAATGTGAGAAATAATGTGTACAAGATTTAAACCAGACAGACAGACTTTAGTGACTTGATAGAAGCTCGCTAATAACAACAAAGCACCGTTTTTCTTTCTTCCTAACCTCAAGCTATTAGACTTGAATAATCTGTAAACACTATTTCAATATTTTCTTGCTTAAAATTTACTCTTGAGTCTCTGGAAATAGTTTTAATAAAAAGTTTAACTTAAGTTAGCATGAAATACAATTTTAAGACCTTATATAGCAGGGCGTAATATCGAAATATTCGCACGTGTCCACCATTACTCCCCCCAAGACATGGCGTTCACCTATGGATCTTTTTACAAAGCTTCTATCAACTCGCTGTCTGGTTAAAACTTTGTACACGTTATTTCTCCCACAGCCAATCTCGGATTATGTCGAAATTTTGCACAATTATTTCTTGTACCTGACGAAACAAGAATCAGTTATAAAAAATTAGTTTATTAAGTATTAATAGTTAATCAGTTTGTTTTGGTATTGAAAAGGGAAAAGAAATCGTACTTTACAGATGTAGTGGTATATGTTGAGTAAGAACCCTGTGTGAGAAGTTTTTGCTTGCTTTCATTTAAAAAAGCGATCATGGTAACACAGATACCCCCTTTTCCGCCCCCCCCCCTTTTCTTAAAGGGAAACTCCGATGGCTTTGACAATTGTTGATATAATATGTGTTTTGATTTACAGATAATGAATATATGATTCTTTTTTTCTTCTTTGCAATAATAACTTAGTATTTGATGTTTTTCCGACGTAATTCTCCTGCGCATCCAAAACAGTCACACTTTCACCGGGTTTCTATTTGACGTCACAAATGTGTTTTAATCTATTGACTTATTGTATAACAGGAGACCATACAGCAAAGTTTACATTCTCGTAAAAGAAGTATATCTTGGTCTATGCAGTTAGATCTAGGATCTTGTAAGCAAAGAAAAAATGCGTATTAAAATTAGATTTACATGCTTGACTAACCATGGCAGTCTGTATTTTCTCGCCAGACCACTCAACACACAACAAACACTATCGCTTGGTTGTCTTGTCATGACCGACTACACGCAGTCTCCATTAGCCTTACACTGACCAGTTTGTTCGAATCAGACACACGATTTATTTACTTATCGGGACAGAGAGAGGCTTAGATGAAAATGTTACTCTTTTTCTCGAGTTGATTATCCTAATGCTTTTAGATCTATCTATACAAGAATATATATAACTGTATCATAGCTCTGGACTAGGCCGTCACTAAGCCTAACAGCCTAACAGCTACTTAAGAATACGATTGGTCAAATCTGGTTTCTCTTTCAGTATTGTTGAGGGAAGTGACGTATGAATTAGCTTAAAACAAAATCTCATAGAACCCCGTTTTTTTTTTTGAGATGTCAAGAATTTACTGACTAATTTATTAAATATAAATGTTTCTAAGCATTTAAATAAAAAAATGGTAAAATGTTTACTATTACAACTATTTACGCAGAATTTAAATATGTCAATAACTCAAATTTGAAAAACCATCGGAGTTACCCTTTAACTGGTCCAGACAAGTAATAGGATCAAAGCGCATTGAGAGAGCTGAAAGCTTGAAATTGTGCTAAACAAAAACAATTACTAAAACATATTTGTAATTGCACATTTGTATTATTACTATGACAGGTTAGCGGAAGTGACGTGTGTTTGGCGCGTTTAATGTCTAGGGGATGATTATTTTTAAAGCTAACACACACCAACCCGTCAGCATATTAATCGGGAGCAGGCACGCAACGAGACAAGCAATGAAAGATAGATACAAAGTTAAAAATGAAGAATATTTATTTACATAAATATTTACATAGTAGAATAAAAAAGGGGAGGGTTTGCATCCATCTCTAATTGATACTATATGTAATAATCACTCTTGCACTTAATAAGAGAGTATGTAGAGGGACGCCAGTGATACAGTTCTTGTGGAGTCTCAATCTAAAGTTCTGATATCTGTAGTGGGCACAGTAGGGCGGGTGGCCGGCTACCGTGGGCACAAGGGTGCTGCGGGCAGAGCGGATCTGCCGTGGGCAGCGTAGTTAACAGGATAAGTCCAGTGAGTTACGAAGTTCAGGCGGAGCTATGACGTCTCGCACAGACTCTGGGTCTATAGGGACGTCTTGCCTAATGGGTTGACAAGTGGGCTGTCAAATAGGCAGCCGAGTAGAGCCGATAGCACCAAGTAAATAGTTGAGTAGATCCAAGTAGGCAGTAGATGATACTCAATAGCAAATAGGCAGTTGACTAGGCAGACAATGCCAAATAAATAGGCAGGTGAGTGATCCGATAAATAGGTGAGTGATCCAAACAAATAGTTGAGTAGTGTCGAGTAGACACTGAACAGCAAATAGATCCAATAAATAGGCAGACACCTGAGGGAGGCTGCGGATAAATAAAGACAAGTTAGGACATGTCTCTCATGCATCTTATCTTATCTTATATAATACAGACGTTACTTCAAAAAAGAAGATGATTACGTCCTACGCGTCATGCATTTAGTCATGCATATTAACCAATGACTTAAATTCTGCCAAGTCACTGGTTTTCCTGGCTAGCTCAGGCAACCCATTCCATGCTCTAATAGCACTAAGGAAAAAGGGAGTATTTGTACAAATTTGTCCTAGCATATGGGACGAGGAATGTGCCTTTATCTCTGTGTCTTTCAGAGTATTTTATTAAATTTTGTTTTTGTATTTGAAGATTATGGTTCAGTGTTTTATGTATTATTGCTACTTTACTTTTGAGTCTTCTGTCCTGAATGCTTTCTAAATTTAGTGATTTTACTAGAGGTGTTACTCTAGTCAAATGTGAATATTCATTTGTTATGAATCACACTGCTCTATTTTGTGTCTGTTCCAGTTTCTTAATGTTTTCTTGATTTGAGGGGTCCCAAACGGAGGATGCATATTCTATTATTGGCCTAACCAAGTTTAAATAACATTTTAGTTTTATGTTCTTATTTGATTTATAGAAATTTCTTTTAATAAATCCTAATGCTTTGTTTTATTTTTTTATAGTTTCATCAATATGTGGATTCCATGACAGTTTTTCATTTATTATAACACCTAGGTATTTTGAGTTTTTAGTCTGTGTTACTGGTTAGCCATGAATAAGATAAGTGGAATTAATTTGTTTTAGTTTTTTGTTACTCTTAACAACTGACATTTTTCTGGGTGGAAAGACATGCTCCAATTTGATTCCCATTTCTGTAATTCATCTAATTCTCTTTGTAAAATATCTGTGTCTTGTGTTGTTTTTATTGTTCTACATATTATGCAATCGTCTGCAAATAATCTGACTTTTTTGGCCTAAAATATTGTGATGTCGGATTTTCACTATCTTTTCTAGTTTACGAGATCTAAACGGGACGGACGGACAGACAGACATTTCACACAAAACTAATAGCGTCTTTTCCCCTTTCGGGGGCCGCTAATAAATTATAGCTGCATTTGATAATAGCTAAAGAACATAGCATACACCCCGAAATTCACAAAATTAGTTTTATTAACTTTATTTAGCCAATAGCGTAGAGAGCATTTGTTTGTCATCACTTAGTGTAAAGAAAGCACTAGGGGACCTTGGCAATGTAACTATAATGACATATGCGTCCATGAAATTGTTAGAATGATAGTCATTAATGAGAAAGATAATGTTATCATGCCTATGAGAATTACATACATACAGTATGTTATCTCCCTTTAAAACAAAGTTAAAAAGTGTATATACATAGAGAGAGAGAGCCGTTGCCAAATAAAAGTTGTATTTCTTTTTAGTTGTAGCAAATATTGTGTAGTGCAACAATTAGTGCACAGAATATTGCTCTTTGATGTATTTGTTGTTTTTAAATTAATGTATTTTCATATTTGCATATTTAATTTAAAAAAACAACAACAAAGGAGCTACATAATATACAGGCTAGGGTGAAACCCTATCGGCAGCTGCTCAGAGTTAAAACTCTATAAAATAGACAAGAGTGCACTAAAACATTGCCAAAACTGTACAAAATAAATACAAAGTGTGGATCACTTCATCGTTATTCCAAACATTTTATTCCAAACGCAGGCCTCATTAGAGTCGATGTGTATTAATTAGCTTCACGAAACCTTGCAAACAGAAAAAAAAAAAAAACAAGCACTGCCTCAGGGAAAGACCGAGCTGAAAACAGCTGGTCCACGTTAGTCAAGGAAAAAAAAGTATGACTTAAGTCTAGATCTAGAAGTTAAGACTTACAACTGGAAAACAGAATTGCACACACACTCAACAAAACAAACCAACTTAGAACTTTCAAAAAGGCAATAGATTTCACTGTTTAGTTTTTGTATTAGAGAAGAATTTGAGTAGTCAAAGGTAAGACATCCATTCTTGATTTCCCAAATTTTGAAAATGATGATAGCATTAGAGAAAACCAAACTACATTTATATTCTAGTGCATTGCCTTCTTATTTTTCAATCCTATTTATATTATATTTTGGAATTTTTCTAATAACCAAATCGAAAAAAAAAAAAAAAGAAAAATGGTTGTGTGTTCTTTCAAAATGTGTCCATGGAATTGAAAGTTTATTATAATTTATAAAGAATTTTCTCGATTCTGACTTGTTCACTTTAACATGTTGGTGGTGTTTGTGTTTTCATTTTTTAATAAGTCTCTTGCTCGAAGCCTTATATTTCTCTCTAAATATTGAGCAACTCAGCCATTACCCTGAGTCTAAATGGGCACTTTCGTTAAAGTACTTGGTGGTCCCTGTTCTACAGGCACTAGTCATCACTAAGTCATCACTTCTTGAGTTAAAATACAACTTTTTTTTTATCTTGTTTCAGGCACCATGGTCAGGTTCTATTTGCTGACCATATTGGTCATTTCAGTATGTGCTGCATCAAAGTTGGAGATAAGTTACATACATCCAGTTCTGACCTTCACCTTACCAGGTAGATCTAAAGGCTCATCGACGATATAAAGACATGTTGCTCAATGTTGAAGATGAGGATGGGTTCTCGGCGCCCCGGGCTATAGATGGTGGGTACTCGGCGCCCCGGGCTATAGATGGTGGGTACTCGGCGCCCTGGGCTATAGATGGTGGGTTCTCGGCGCCCTGGGCTATAGATGGTGGGTTCTCGGCGCCCCGGGCTATAGATGGTGGGTACTCAGCACTCAGAGCTGTTAAAAAAAGTTAAGCAGGCCTACTCTGCGTCACGGACTGTCGAAGGTGGCGGCTACTAAGAGCCCAGGTCTGTTGGTATTTTAAAAAATGTCGAAAAAGAGGACCAGTGACTTCGACAGTTTTTGAAAAAAATTTTTTTGCATCATTGTATGCGTGACATTTAATCTTTGCAAGTGGGGATGAGTGTGTGTGTTTGTGTTCTCAGGGGAATTTCTGTTTATCTGTATATTACTGAGTGGATATGTGTGTGACACTATATGCATGTGTTAGAACGTGTAAAGGCCTACGTATGTTTGACAGTGTATGTGAGTGAGAATGCGTACAAATAACAGAACATCGGAGATAATGATTCCATTCAATCTAAACACTTTGTGTCATGATTGGTAGGCCTACAAATAACGGGCCGCTTAGACGAACATATCTAGAGTTACCATTAGTAAAGCACTTGGTTTAAATATTTATAAACGGATGGTCTGATTAAACGGTTCATCTTTATCTACATATCTCATAAACCTTTGCCTCTACGCTCCAGTGATGATACTCAAACATGCGACACGCTTACAAGAGCCTTAGAACTCATAATATGTGAACTGAACGCCTAATTCTGTATTTTTGAGTAATTTTGAGTGTCTAAATATTTCCCAACCCTAAATGACGTGGTCAACCGGATGGAGGAAGGGTTTGTTTTTGTTCTCTTATATTGACCAAGTTCATGTCCATGTGATCTCTTGCTTGAGAATTGACTTCTATCTTTATAGATATTGTGTTTTTTTTGTTTCTTAGTTGGTAGCCAGGACATAAATCAAGTTGAAATTGTGTATAAACTCAACGCTGGCTATGAACAGTTGGGCCACCCCAGCCGAACCAGTAAGTTTTAGACTTGTAGGGAAATACGTTCGCATTCAAACACACACATGAAATAACACCTCCATCGCTGGAATATTGTTATTTTCTCAACCACAGAGTTGGAGATCCTCTTTTAAATTTCTTCATGATTTTTATCCTGAATTAACTGTACGTAATTAATTATTTTGTTTGGTATTGAACAAGGGAAAGAAATGGTAAATGACAGATGTGGTGGAATAAGTTGAATTAGTCCCCTCGAGGAAGCTTGAGTGAACAAGTTATTGTTTATGCATTTAAAAAGCGATCACGCTAACATTCACTCAGATATCATTCTTCCCTCCCCCCCCCCCCCCCCCCCCCCATTTTCTACAACTTGTCCAGAAAAGTGATAGGATCATAGTGTATTGAGAAAGGTAAAAGCAAAACACATTTCTAATCGCACAGGTTTATTATCGTTAATCTAGATCTATTACAAATTTAATGACAACTGATCCAAACTAATCGATCCAATTACACTTAATATAAGCATTGTTTAAAAAGATTTTTTGTTATGCTTTTTTAAATTCATTTATTTATATATTAATTTCTATTCTTGTATTTCATTGGCTTCATAAGCCGTGTTAATAGTTTGATCTACTTACTTTTGAATATTTGTGGCTAGTTGTTAATCAATACATCTTATTCACAGCTGAAGGGTGGCAGTTCAAAACCAGTGCTATCAAACTGGAACCTACTGATGTGATCCATGCCTACGCCACAACCTACGATCTGGATGGTAAAATAAAGGAAATAACGGAGCAAGCAACGTTCACTTTAAGTAATTATATAACATGACATATAACATGACGTGTAACATGACATATAACATGACGTGTAACATGATATATAAAATGACAAATAACATGACGTGTAACATGACATATAACATGACATATAACATGATATATAACATAATCTCTCTTCAGATTCACGGGCAGTTTATATTTCAAACAATGAAGTATTTTGTATCTTTACAACATGGAGCCATGTAGTTTGTTATATGCCATGCTAAAAATGTCCGGAACAGACGTGGTATCACCACTAATACAAAGCTAGGGGTCTATCGAGCCATCATTCTCCCTACATTGCTCTAGGCCTCAGAAACGTGGACAGTGTACAGAAAACATGCAAAGAAACTGAACCACTTCCACGTGACATGTCTGAGAAAAATACTGAATGTCAAATGGCAAGACAAAATACCAGATACTAAAGTCCTTCAAAGGGCGTGTCTGCAAAGCATCCACACAATCCTGATGCAGTCCCAGCTGCGATTGGCAGGTCACGTCTGCAGAATGGAAGACCACTGCATCCCTAAAAGACTCTTGTATGGCCAACTAAGTGAAGGAAAGCGCTCGAAAGGTGGTCAAAGAAAGCGCTTCAGGGACACCCTCAAAGCTTCTCTGAAGGCGTTCAGCATAGACCCAGGCACATGGAAGACAGAGGCACATGACAGAGAATCATGGCGTCGCGCTGTGAAAACTGGCGCACAGGTTGCTGAGGAAAAAAGAACAATGATGGCAGAAGAAAAACGCCAGAGAAGAAAAGCAAGGCAAACGACACTAGCTCCAGCTGGAATAACCTGCCCAGTGTGCGGCCGAACATTCCGGGCTCACATAGGTCTCACCAGCCACATGAGGAGGCATAAAACCCTAGTGCATAGCCCTCAGCCCCCTGGATGACAAAGTGGTCATCATCGAACCATGATGGACGAACTATATATATATATATATATATATATATATACCATACAGTTTACAAGTTAAACATTTTGGTTGTTATGATATTGTTACAAATATTTCTACTTTTAAACATTGATAATTTGTTATGCCTGTTTCAATGGTGATAAAGCTTCCTTGTCAGTTTTGTAGCATCCATTGACACGAGTTTGCTAATAGTTTGCTTCTCAATATAATACATTTGTGTTTGAATATTCATGAGAAGAATGTTATATCCGCCGTTCCTTTAGATGCTCACAGGGCCTTGGAGATTCCTTCACCAAGACGTATCAGAGCCATAGTGTTCAGAGATGACTTCAACAGTTTTGACAGAGGTCGATGGAACATTGAGGTCTCTATGTTTGGAGGCTATGTGAGTGTCTTTTCCAGCTCATATAAAATGTATTGATCTCAATGAGTTGTGTGAAAATTGTATACGTGAACTGGCGTGTTATAGTTACATAGATTCTTTTAACAATATCCATTCAAACATTGTCCACACACTACGTTGCTATAATATAGTTTTTAGAAATCTTACATTAACTCATCCGTCTGTCTGTCTGTCTAGGAGGATTCTTTTACACGTTTGTTCTCCCACTTGCCAATCACGTTGAAACCTCATACTCTTGTTCATTGTCGATGACAATATATGAATCTATAAAACAAAATTAACAACTTAATTGTGGTACTTAATTAATTATTTAGATTTCATATATAAGAACGGAAATAAATCTTGCAGTATTGAAAGAAATTGTATTAATTGAGCGGTTTTATGAAACTTTGCTTTAAAATATTTTTTTATGAATGTATCTAGAGTCATGTCAATGTTACCCACGTCTACAAAGCAAGGAAGGATTTAAAAACTACTTGACGGGATGATCTGGTGGTAGAGCGCTTGGAAAGTGAGCTGAAGCGCTATGATTTGAATCTAGTGATAACTGAGAATTCGTTAATTCAAGAACAAAAAAAAAAAAAACTAAGTTGGTTTGGGGGGGGGGGGGGGAATTCGGTGTTTTTGTTAAGCCCAGAGAGCCCAGCAATTTAACTTGCTCCTATTTAAATAAGACAAAAATAGTAGTCATTGACCTGACAATACAACATGATCGTAACCCGCTGGCTAGATAATTACGCTCGGACTGTGTCAGAGGAAATACGTAAAGACTTAATATGTCAACATTATAGATCCTTTTTTGGTGTACAATTCTCTGCTTGAACTTTAATATCAACATTTTGCTATTTCACAGAACGGAGAGTTCCAAGTGTATACTAACGACCCAAAAAATATCTTTGCACGAGATGGACAGCTGCATCTTCATCCTGTAGGTTTAGAAATAAGTACACTTTGCTAGTTCCGATCAGTCAAATCATATAACTCTATATGTTAACAAACATAATACTCATTTGATTTAGGCATTTAAACTAAACAAACCAAACGTATGTACGTCTTGTCTAGATGCCCACTGTTGATGACGCAAGATTTGATGAGAATTTTCTCTATCATGGCCACATGGATTTAAACAGTAAGGCTAATTACTTGGCTCTTCAGTGTTTTTCAAATCTAAATTGTATTTTATAATAACTTCTCTTCCATATTAAAAGGAAATAACAAACATTTTGAAGTCCCTACCTGTGCAAATTTGGTTGTGTTAAACTTGTGTTTAGTGGCAGTTTATAAGAAGTCCATATTAATATGTTTTAATATTTTGAAAATCTTTCTTGATGGTAATTTTGTTAGATTTGTTTGGTGTGTGCACTATCTCTGATCTCAACGGATGTGTTCGAGACGGAAACAATGGTATCCTACCACCTGTCATGTCTGGGAAGGTCATGAGTATCCCTACACTTAGATTTGGCACCATTGAAGTTCGCGCCAAAATACCAAGAGGAGACTGGTTATGGCCAGGTACGAGCAGAAGAGTAGCTACATGTCAGAGCCTAGCAAAATGTAGAATATAAACATCTGATTTGCTTTAGCAGTTATGTTAGCATGGTACTAAAATAAGAAGAGCAATAAATTACATTATATTCTTCACCGTTTACAAATTCTGAATTCCAAAAAGACTATACTTACATTAAAAGATAATTAAGTCTAATTTATTTCTGTGGTGTAAAAAAAAAATTCAGATTGAGTCTGTCCATTGACTTTATTATTGACCTTGACCTAGCCTACTGGTCAATTTCTTTTCAGCTATTTGGATGATGCCAAGGTCAAGTGTTTACGGCACATGGCCAAGGTCAGGTGAGATCGACATCATGGAATCCTGGGGTAAGTAATAAGTAGTATTTTAGAGTTTTTTAAACTTAAAGGTTGAATACTTCAATTGTTCAATAGCTCTAGTTATTAAACTCACTTGAAAGCTAAGAAAACACACACACACACACACATACCTCAACGTTGCACTAGGGTGCCGAGTTGATTGCATTGGCGGGGATGAAAGAGAGCACTAACAACCATCCACACACTTCCTCAATCGGCCATCGGAAACCTGCACAGCTGATGTGGTACAGAGAACTATCGGGAAGTTTCCACTGCGAACTTGACCTTTGGCCTCGCCTCTAACCCAATCGTCTTGGGATTTGAACCATCGGTAATAGGGATGTAACAAAATCTGTTTGGATCTCTCCGAGACAGAAAAGTTGTTCAAACAGGCCGATGGAGGGGAGCTTCCATGGGCCTAGAGTTCCAAGACTCTTTGAATCAACTCACACAACAATTACACATAAAAGATTTTTTTAAAATGTGGATAATTTTTTTGTGACACATAAAGTAATTTCATCGTCGACGCCTGAATTTTATTAAGGTAGGGGCGTAGAGAAATATTTCTATTTTATTAGAAGGTTTTCAATCACTGTGTTGGATGTTGTAGTTTTATACATGTGTGAAGCTCATTATTGCTCGGCGCTTCTCTTATTCATTTAGAATTCTTCATTCTCTTGTTCATCTCATGTTCTTTGATTCTTCTGGCCTTTTGTTTGAAATCGCTGTCGTTGGTGATGCCGCAAGAGATACAAGCAAGCTATAGACTAGAGTGACTTCAAGAAATCTGTTTCAGGTAACATTGGTGACCTTGGTGTCAAGACAGTGACCAGCACACTTCACTGGGGACCTTCGGCTGACCAGAACAGGTTTATGTCAACTCACGGAGAAAGGTAACCTCGTAAGCTTAAAGCTTAGCTGGTGGTCTTCTGAGAATCTAAGAATCTTCTCTCTGCTATCTTGTTTACATTAGACTTGGTACTCATTTCAATGATTCTTTCTAACCTAAACAAATTGTTCAATCAAATGTCCTATTAATTAGGGTCATAAGCTATTTGAGATTTGGAGCCCCTTGTAATCAACCTATGGAAATTTTTACCTTTACTTTTTCTTCTAAATTAGTGAACCTAGAACCATTTTTTGGGGGGTGGGGAAAAGTGCAAGCAAGTGGCGGCCCTTTGATTTAGCTTGTTGTTAAATCCAGCACTGATCAACGTTGTCGTGTCCTGGTCTGGTGAAACAAAACTACCCAGGAAGTGGTTTAAAAACAATCCTCAGTAAAAACAAAAACTTCCAGTAAAAGGAAACGAACAGAATTGTCCAGAGCACGTGACGTTTTGATCTCAGACACTTTGCACACGTGAGTATAATATCACCTCGACTAGAACCAGATTGTAGCTTGAAACAAGTTTTTTTAATCCGACCCTTCTCACCAAATAGGACATATTTTGTTTCGTTGTATATAGCATCAAGAAAAATTGCTGGGGAAATCAAAAACAGTAATCCCAAATTATTCTTGATAGCATTTCTGATTTACCATTGCCCCGTTTACAATGTAGACAATTTGTTATAATTCTTTTTCTATTTTTATTCTTAGAAAATCCAATAATTGGCACAATGACTTCCACATCTGGAGACTAGAGTGGACACAGGATCACATTCTGTAGGTTCATTAAAGAATGACTTTAGTTAGTATAGTTAGATCATACATTTAGTATTGGAGTTACTTCGGATACAAACGCATTTAGAAATTCCACTTGTAAATGCAACACTAAGAATACATCAGTGTGCATTTTAATTGTATACAATTTCCAACGTTCAACCAAGTCTCTCTGTGTACACTTACACACATATTTTCAAAAGCAATAAAAGAAACACATAAATCATTATCTTTATTTCAGGTGTTTAAATCATTCTGATTGACATTGCGATCATACAAGTATATTAAACTTTTATGTCATGATATAATTTCAGGACCTTTGTAGACAACCAGCAGATCATGTCTGTTACTCCCCCTGGTGGAGGCTTTTGGCAATGGGGCGGCTTCTCTGGCAACAATATTTGGGGCTCAGGGGCTCACATGGCGCCCTTTGATCAAGACGTAAGGAGCTGTATTTATTCGAGTGAACACAAAATAAAATGTG
The DNA here is from genome assembly GCA_030265305.1 of Biomphalaria pfeifferi. NCBI lineage: Eukaryota > Metazoa > Mollusca > Gastropoda > Planorbidae > Biomphalaria > Biomphalaria pfeifferi. Next base: position 409,500 of record JASAOG010000174.1, on the reverse strand, counting down.
ATAGACAAAACTGTTTATCAATTTGGAATACGATACAATGTGGAATGTATAAACATCACGCAACAGACATTCTGTCCTCAAAGACCCTAACGTATTTAGTTGTAGTGGTCTAGCTCTATTCGTGCCGCTAAATCTTTGTCTTTTTAAGTCATGGCAGAAATAAGAATTATACATAAAACATAATCTGAACCATAATCTTCAAATACAAAAAAAAACAATTTTAATAAAATACTCAGAAAGGCACAAAGATAAAGGCTCATTCTTCGTTCCATATGCTAGGACAAATTTGTACAAATGCTCCTTCTTTGAATTGGCAGAAATAAGGTCATTTATTTAATATGCATGACTAAATGCATGTATTATATAAGATAAGAATTTATATTCTTTGTTTTATCTGTTATAATTTATTTTCCTGATATGTATGCAGCTTAACTATAGAATTTATAACAATTGTCCAAGGTTTTTCCACCGTTTCATTTTTGTCACAATTTAAAAGCGTGAAATTACACGAGCCGAAGGTTTCAGCATGCCATGATTGAGCTAGAACTATCCTAAATTCTACATGGAAAATTAATTACAACAAGTAAATGAAGACACTCGAGTTTAAAAACATGCGCATTTTCATTTTGATATGATTTCAAAAATACTATATGAACGAAAATGATCTTAGTCTTGTGATAAGTCTATTTTTTTTTTAAAGTTCTGATAGTAACAAATGAGTATTCTATATTTAGGTGCAATGAGAGTATCCTATATTTAGGTGCAATGAGAGTATCCGATATTTAGGTGCAATGAGAGTATCCGATATTTAGGTGCAATGAGAGTATCCTATATTTAGGTGCAATGAGAGTATCCTATATTTAGATGCAATGAGAGTATCATATATTTAGGTGCAATGAGAGTATCCTATATTTAGTTGCAATGAGAGTATCATATATTTAGGTGCAATGAGAGTATCCTATATTTAGGTGATATGTAAAAGAAAATTGTTTTATTTCCAGTTCTACATAATGTTTAACGTGGCTGTTGGCGGCACCGGAGGATTTTTCCCAGATGGAAATCACTACGACGGCGTGAACAAACCATGGAACAACAACTCCCCTCGAGCTATGGAAGAGTTTTGGAGAGCTCATGGGGCCTGGGGGCCCACTTGGCAGGGTGACAACTCTGATCTGATCATAGACTACGTAGAATTTAGAAGCTTATAAAATCATGTCATTGTTGTTGTTTTTTTGTGTGATAATGTACTAAATACATTTTTAAAACAATATATAATTACAATGTGTTTCTACAGGTAGCAACTCATTTCTCTACAACTCCCTCCGTACACTAGCAGATCCAGAACTTTTGAGTGGGGTGGGTGATATTTTTCCAAACCCTAACCTAGCACCCATTAAACCCTAACCATAGGTATAAACACAAACACACACACAAACGGCAGGTCAAAGTAAAATGAAGGTAACGTGTGGGCAAGGGCCGATACTGAAGTGTCACACTGACATTCGAGGTGCAGGTAGCGTAGGGGCAGGTTTAGATAAGTGATGCTCAACCTTATTGGGCCGGCGGGCCATTTTAATTTCCGACACTCGTGCCGCGGGTCACATTAAGAAAAAAAAGTTGAGGGGGGGGGGGGGAATAGACAAAAACAACAACATTTCTAATAAAAACCCGTGAATCTAGTTTTACATTAATTTATGAGAAATTTATTTTAAACTACTTTTAAACATCCGGCTGAATTTATGAGACGCCAGGATGGAACCCTAAATCTAAAAACCTAGACTTTCGACCATAAGACGATTACGTATAATAGTTTCGCACGATTCATCACTGAAAAGTTTTTTGTCCTCACAAATAAGTGCTTGTAATTAGTGTGATCATCGTTAACGTTTGTTCTCACAAGATTTAGACTCACAAGTTTCTGCAGAAATAAAATAAAAAGAAATCAGTGGCATGAAGCACTTGAAATTGGTCAAGGAAGGATGTTTAGTTTTTGTAAGTCAATCAGTTTCAGTTGCAGCTCTGTCTGCGTACTTAACAATTTGGCCGCTGATGGATTTTTTTTTAGAAATCTGAACACGATCATTATCAGTTGGTCCAGATTATAGCTTTTTTTTTTATATAGCGCTACTTTCATGCTTATGGCATGCTCAGAGCGTTTTTGGTCAAATCTCATTTGTGGGGGAGGGGGTGTCTAGGAGTTGGTTTTCCGTGCTGCCTTTATGCGCTCAGTAAACACAACTCTGCCCGATTTGGGTGTCGAACCTCGAGCCCCCTTCTAGGTAGCCAAGCCAAGTTCAAACGCACTTGGCCTCTCGACCACGCTTCCCATGTTCAGAATGAATGCCACATAGATTTTGTTGGTGAATAATTCAACGAAACTACAGAGGCTCGGTTCAACTTGACTTCTAATATTATTAGAAAAAGACATTAACCAACCATTAACCAATAAACCGATGACCTCTGGAATTTCATTAAAAACTATGTTAAAAGCATTATAGAAAATCATATACCAACTACACACACTCCGCACAGAATAAATAAATGCTGGTTTAATAATAGACTAAAGAAGCTTTGTAAACAGAAGGAAAACCTATATAGAAAATTTTAAGAAACTAAGGCAGAAGAGTTCACAAAAAGTATATAAAAATTAAACACTTAACCCAAAAAGTAAGCAGACAGCTGCAGAGTGAATACATAAACAATGTAATATCTAAAGATAACAACAAAAACCTATGGTCATACATTAAGTCTAAGAAAATGGAAACAACAGGCATAGCGCCATTAAAAGATGAACATAACATAATACATAATGATAATGAAACTAAAGCAAACATCCTAAGCAAATACTTTGCATCAGCATTCTCAGCCCCAGGAGACAAAGACATATTACTGAATTTGAACCAAGTAGACAACATAGAAGATATAGTAGTACATGAAAATGGAATTCAAAAACTATTAGCCAACACCAAACCAAATAAAGCATCTGGACCTGATGGTATTCCAGCTAGATTACTCAAAGAACTAAGCAATGAGCTAGCCCCAGTGTTCAAAATACTCTTTCAGGCATCGCTTAACCAGGGCAGAGTACCAAAGGACTGGAAAGAAGCTAAAGTCACCCCCCTCCTATTTAAAAAAGGAGAAAAATCTGACCCAGGAAACTACAGACCAGTATCACTTACCAGCATCACATGTAAAATCCTAGAACACATAATATGTAGCAACATCATAAACCACTTAGACAAACATAATGTCTTCACCCCATACCAACATGGCTTTAGGAAATATAGATCATGTGAAACACAACTCATAGGACTAATTGATGATTTTTCAAAAGGTTTAGATAATAGTGAACAAATAGATGCTATCTTACTAGATTTTTCCAAGGCTTTTGACAAAATTCACCACCATAGTTTTCTTAAAAAATTAAAATATTTCGGCATTAATGGTCCACTGCACCAGTGGATTAAAGATTTTCTGATAGGGAGAGAACAAACTGTAATAATAAATGGCTCTAAATCAACACCGGTAACAGTAAACTTAGGTGTACCTCAAAAAACAGTCTTGGGTCCACTACTATTTTTAATTTACATAAATGATTTACCAAATTGCATTACTTCAGAAACAAAAGTCAGATTATTTGCAGATGATTGCATAATATATAGAACAATAAAAACAACACAAGACACAGATATTTTACAAAGAGAATTAGATGAATTACAGAAATGGGAGACAAATTGGAGCATGTCTTTCCACCCAGAAAAATGTCAGTTGTTAAGAGTAACAAAACACTAAAACAAATTAATTCCACTTATCTTATTCATGGCAAACCAGTAACACAGACCTAGGTGTTATTATAAATGAAAAACTGTCATGGAATCCACATATTGATGAAACTATAAAAAAAAATCAAACAAAGCATTAGGATTTATTAAAAGAAATTTCTATAAATCAAATAAGAACATAAAACTAAAATGTTATTTAACCTTGGTTAGGCCAATAATAGAATATGCATCCTCCATTTGGGACCCCTCAACCCAAGAAACATTAAGAAACTGGAACAGACACAAAATAGAGTAGTGAGATTCATAACAAACGAATATTCACATTTGACTAGAGTAACACCTTTAGTAAAATCACTAAATTTAGAAAGCCTCCAGGACAGAAGAATCAAAAGTAAAGTAGCAATTATACATAAAACACTGAACCATAATCTTCAAGTACAAAAACAAAATTTAATAAAATAGTCTGAAAGACACAAAAATAAATGCACATTCCTCGTCCCCTATGCTAGGACAAATTTGTACAAATACTCCTTCTTCCCTAGTGCTATTAGAGCATGGAATGGGTTGCCTGAGCTAGCCAGAAAAACCAGTGACTTGGCAGAATTTAAGTCATTGGTTAATATGCATGACTAAATGCATGACGCGTAGGACGTAATCATCTTCTTTTTTAAAGTAACGTCTGTATTATATAAGATAAGATAAGATAATAGCCGGAGAAGTCATTCTCACTAATTTCTCAAAGGGAAAAGATTCTCTGTGACGGTTGAGACTCCTTTGACAGTGCCACGCCATTGGTGGTCCCATGCATGCTCCTAATAGCTACGACTTCTCTGATTTCAAAACGGTTGTTTTTTTCGCGAATAAATACCAAGATCTTGAGAGGTATCAGATATGTCAGCGGCAACAGAAAACAGCCTAACAGCCGACTCACTTTTCTCTCTCTTTGGTAAATATTCTCCTCAGTTCTCCCTCCACTCTTGGTGTAATCTGAAAATCACGTCTCAAACCAAGAATGCCTGATTATTTATTAATGAGTTTGGTTTCATAAAGCTGTTGAATGTTATGTTCTTTAAAAGCCTCTCTTTGTTTATAGATGAAGATAAAGAAAAGATGAAAGACAATAGATGGATGAATTGATGAAGACATGGAGAAGAAAGGGAGAAATTAAAGAATAATAGAATACATTTTGTATAAATGGGTCTAACATGTAGTTCTAGGCCTGTGCTTACATGATTTTGGTGAATATAAGCTAATAAACAAAATAGTCATTGAAAAATAGAATTATTAGGGTTAGGGTTAGGGTTAGGGTTAGAATACTAAAGTACTAAGTACACAATTAATTATATCGCTGAGAAAAGAAATACTAGCTTGTTGATAACACTGGGAAAACTCTAGACTAACCGTTATAATGTTTCAAAAGTAAAAAAAAAAAAGATTAAATTTGGCTAGAGAAGTAGCTCTAGATCTAGATCCAACATCGGTTTTGCTAGGACTATCACGTTCTTGAGAAGACTATCACGTTCATTGAGAAGACTATCACGTTCTTGAAAGGACTATCACGTTCTTGAAAGGACTATCACGTTCTTGAGAAGACTATCACGTTATTGAAAGGACTATCACGTTCTTGAGAAGACTATCACGTTTTTGAAAGGACTATCACGTTCTTGAGAAGACTATCACGTTATTGAAAGGACTATCACGTTATTGAAAGGACTATATTGTTATTGAAAGGACTATCACGTTCTTGAAAGGACTATCACGTTCTTGAAAGGACTATCACGTTCTTGAGAAGATTATCACGTTCTTGAAAGGACTATCACGTTCTTGAGAAGATTATCACGTTCTTGAAAGGACTATCACGTTCTTGAGAAGATTATATTGTTCTTGAAAGGACTATCCCGTTCTTGAGAAGACTATCACGTTCTTGAGAAGACTATCACGTTCTTGAAAGGACTATCACGTTCTTGAAAGGACTATCACATTCTTGAAAGAAATATCACGTTCTTGAGAAGACTATCACGTTTTTGAGAAGACTATCACGTTCTTGAGAAGACTATATTGTTCTTGAAAGGACTATCCCGTTCTTGAGAAGACTATCACGTTCTTGAGAAGACTATCACGTTCTTGAAAGGACTATCACGTTCTTGAAAGGACTATCACATTCTTGAAAGAAATATCACGTTCTTGAGAAGACTATCACGTTTTTGAGAAGACTATCACGTTCTTGTAAGGACTATCACGTTCTTGAGAAGACTATCACGTTCTTGAAAAGACTATCAGGTTCTTGAAAGGACTATCACGTTCTTCGGAAGACTATCACGTTCTTGAAAAGACTATCACGTTTTGTAAGGACTATCACGTTCTTGAGAAGACTATCACGTTATTGAAAGGACTATCACGTTCTCGAGAAGACTATCACGTTCTTGAAAAGACTATCACGTTCTTGTAAGGACTATCACGTTCTTGAGAAGACTATCACGTTTTTTGAAAAGACTATCACGTTCTTGAGAAGACTATCACGTTCATGAATGGACTATCACGTTCTTGAGAAGACTATCACGTTCATGAATGGACTATCACGTTCTTGAGAAGACTATCACGTTCATGAATGGACTATCACGTTCTTGAGAAGACTATCACGTTCATGAATGGACTATCACGTTCTTGAGAAGACTATCACGTTCATAAATGGACTATCACGTTCTTGAGAAGACTATCGTGTTAGGGAATGTCCGAATGTAAGGTATTATATTGATTCAAGAGCTTATTAAATGAGTTTTGGGGAAATTTTGCGAATCGCTTTCTAAGTCTATATCTAAATGTCTGTCGTTGGAATATTATAAACTGTACTAGAACTATCAGGGCCGCGCGAGGGATTGTGGCCACCTGCGTGCAAAATTTTAAAATACCGCCCCCCTCCTTTTTTTTTCCTAGAAAGGCTGATCTTGATACTGCTCCAAAAGTGGCATTGGATTAAAATCCATTTTTATAGGCCATTCTCTTTTTCCCTTTTACATTCGCACAGTTATTGTACCATTCAAGTACAACTATGAATCATACAATAGGAACAATATCGGACATACGTGCCAACAGAAATGCAACATCTTGTTGTGTTTTTGTGTGTGTGATAAACTTAAAAAAACTTATCTCGTTCAGCTTATGCTCCTGTATTTGCAATAATGAATTTATAATTGATGAGCTGCGGCAGGTATATTACTATGAACTTTGACTACTCAACTGTGTTATATGGTCTGGACTCTGAACTGTTAACTTGTTTATTATTGTAAAATAATCTAATAAATAGCTCGAAATATAAAATCCATTGACAGTGGAACCTTTTCAACGTTCTGTACACTTTCATGATAATCATCACGGTTGTATTTTGGAGAGATGTGCTTTGTATCCACAATCATCTGACATACACGGATTCAGAGGTGCCTACAATTTATTCAACAAATGAATCGCTCAATAAGTTGTTATTATTTTTTTTTTAAAAAGTATTTTCAATGTTTTTTTTTGTTAGAAGTGAATCAGACAAGACTGTGGTCCACTACTTCAATCTGTCTATCTATAGAGCCCTCAACTGACCCACGTTTTGATCTTCAGAGTTTGAGGTCAAAGTAACGAGTAACAAAATCTCTGACCAAGTTTTCAAGGAGCCTCAAAATTTATTTTTATCTTTTATAGCTAAAGGAACGCTCAGAATATTTAAACAAATAAAATAAAGTAAACAATGTACTAAAGACTTGTATTTTGTATATAAAATATGTTTGTTGTTTGTTTAATCCCAGAAAGTTTATGCTGTTCTGTAATCATTACTTTTTTTTTTGTTTTGTTTTTGAGGTCACAGATGAAAACTCTTAAGAGAATGCGTCATTGTTGTGAGAATCCCTGCTTTGTTTACATGTGTGTGATTTCCAGTGTGTCAAACAGTCCAGGCTAAAAGGAACTTTGCCTTCTTCTCTGCTGATGTTATTGTTATTACACATGCACTGGCTTGAACCTGAACATGTCCGTTCATCTTTGTTATATCATCAACAATGCTTTATAATTTCTTTTTTGTTTGGAAGATGTTTATATATTTATAATAATAAATAGATTTTAGACCTAGTTTGAAATGCGAATTTAAAACATAGAAATCATTCTTTAGCTAGGAGGTGCACTCACATAGCAGAACTCTGTATCAAGCCAGAAATAATTTCCTTATTTGAAATCCTTTCTCTGTACAGAAAGTACAATGAGGATTCTCTTCTGGACACTTGTCCACCTTGGTGTTGTACTGTCTGGTCAAGTCACCATTGAATACAACAAACCTGTCTTAAAGTTGACATTACCTTGTAAGTAAGAAATAACAAGTAACGTTCTATTCAATAAGCAATTAGCAGAGGTCTCTTAAAGTCTGTGGAAGACTACAAAGTTCTCTTAAAGTCTATGGAAGACTACAAAGTTCTCTTAAAGTCTATGGAAGACTACAAAGGTCTCTTAAAGTCTGTGGAAGACTACAAAGTTCTCTTAAAGTCTATGGAAGACTACAAAGTTCTCTTAAAGTCTGTGGAAGACTACAAAGTTCTCTTAAAGTCTATGGAAGACTACAAAGTTCTCTTAAAGTCTATGGAAGAATACAAAGTTCTCTTAAAGTCTATGGAAGACTACAAAGTTCTCTTAAAGTCTGTGGAAGACTACAAAGTTCTCTTAAAATCTGTGGAAGACTACAAAGTTCTCTTAAAGTCTATGGAAGACTACAAAGTTCTCTTAAAGTCTGTGGAAGACTACAAAGTTCTCTTAAAGTCTATGGAAGACTACAAAGTTCTCTTAAAGTCTGTGGAAGACTACAAAGTTCTCTTAAAGTCTATGGAAGACTACAAAGTTCTCTTAAAGTCTGTGGAAGACTACAAAGTTCTCTTAAAGTCTATGGAAGACTACAAAGTTCTCTTAAAGTCTGTGGAAGACTACAAAGTTCTCTTAAAGTCTATGGAAGACTACAAAGTTCTCTTAAAGTCTATGGAAGACTACAAAGTTCTCTTAAAGTCTGTGTAAGACTACAAAGTTCTCTTAAAGTCTATGGAAGAATACAAAGTTCTCTTAAAGTCTATGGAAGACTACAAAGTTCTCTTAAAGTCTGTGGAAGACTACAAAGTTCTCTTAAAGTCTATGGAAGACTACAAAGTTCTCTTAAAGTCTGTGGAAGACTACAAAGTTCTCTTAAAGTCTATGGAAGACTACAAAGTTCTCTTAAAGTCTGTGGAAGACTACAAAGTTCTCTTAAAGTCTATGGAAGACTACAAAGTTCTCTTAAAGTCTGTGGAAGACTACAAAGTTCTCTTAAAGTCTATGGAAGACTACAAAGTTCTCTTAAAGTCTATGGAAGACTACAAAGTTCTCTTAAAGTCTGTGTAAGACTACAAAGTTCTCTTAAAGTCTATGGAAGAATACAAAGTTCTCTTAAAGTCTATGGAAGATTACAAAGTTCTCTTAAAGTCTGTGTAAGACTACAAAGTTCTCTTAAAGTCTATGGAAGAATACAAAGTTCTGGTTATACTATTCTAATTCATGTCTTTTTTTTTCAATATTTAGTATTATTCACATCATCTGATGTTGGCCACGTCATTTTTCGGTACACCATAGACAATGTGCAAAAACAAGGCGCTGGTGTTCTCATCAGTAAGTTAATGTACATTAAAAAGTTGGACAAAAAATATTTCTATTGAGTGATTTTACATTGATTGTATAATAGTTCATCTTTGATCCAGCTGATGGTTGGCAATATCAGACCAGTGACGTCTCACTAGATGGCGCTCATGAAGTATCTGCTTACGCCGTGATCTACAATACAAAGGGAAATCTGAAGGATGCCACCGAAAAGTCAACGCTGAAACTAGGTAACGAGTAATCTACATAAAACATGACATTTAGATGAAATCTTGTGTCATTTTGTAAATCTAAAAGAAACAATATTTGTTTTTGCTACACAAAAACTTAGCTCACCGGAGCGCAGTTCAAATACCTTCCCCAAGACGTATCAGGGCTGTGATCTTTAGAGACGATTTTAATACATTCAACAAAGCAAGCTGGCGATACGAAGTCACAATGTCTGGTGGATTTGTGAGTAGATGGTTTAAAAACTCTCTATTATTCATTATATTATTCCTTCACAACAAAATAGCATCTAATTACGAAAGAATACTCACATCTGTCTATGGTAGAGCAGTCTCACCAAGATAATGTCTTGTAAAAAATAGTAATCAGTAGAACATGCAGCATGAATTAATGTACCTCATTCACCAATTGTAAACAAACAACATTTAGCCACGTGATTCTCTATATCTTCTATACAAATTATGTAATCCATAAAGGCTGTCACGTGATACGTATTTTTCATTGTTTTATCAATATTATGAGGTGGCTAAATGTGTTTATTTACGATTGGTGAATGAGGTCCATTATAAATAGTTTCTTTCTATGGTATGTTTATCTCTTACGTAAGAAAATGTTTTGAGCCACACATTGTACAATGACGTCATCAGTTTTAGTGACACATTGAAGATGGAAAGCTGTGAAATTTGATGTGATGTTCGATGAAGGTTTCCAGTCTATCAAACTTTGTTTTATGAAGTTTACACCGATTGATCCTTGAAAACTAAGTCAAATAGAAGTGTCGTCTAAATAAGAAACTTCATTTTTATTAACACTTGGCTTTGAAATTAATAGCACGGTCTATCTTTTCATTGTACAGAATGGTGAGTTTGAAGTGTACACAAATGACCCTAAAAATGTGTACACGCATGATGGACATCTGTACATTAGACCAGTAAGTTATATCACATTATAATCTTATTTAATGGTTTTGTAAATAGATTTAAAAGAAAGAAAAACATTTCCTCTAGTGTGATAGGTTCACTGAAGAAATATTCCGACGTCTTTGAGCAGAAGATTTCCTGTATCTTTTGTTATGATTGATTTTGATATAAGACATCCTCAGTCTTTTGGTGTGAAAGTTTGACAATCGTTGGTTCCTATTGTTAAAGAAAACTATTTTTGATTTCACTTTTTAAATTAATTCCAGACTCTTAAGCTTATCCACTAAATTTACTGAACTAACTCTGTCATTAGTGGAGATGTTTAGGATTAACTTAATACCATACACAGTCGGGAATCTACATTGAACCTCAATGTTGCCAACTAGATTAAAAAAAAATGAGCTAAATTCTAGGTGTATTTTTGTTTCTGAATGTATTCATTAGAGCGAGTGTTTCTTCTGAATGTACTCATTAGAGTGAGTGTTTCCTAAACTTTTTCCTGAACGAAACACTTCGCACGTTCTGAGAATTGAGCGGAACTCTTTATTTTTTAGAGAGATTAATTTACTTGGTGGTCTACTTCTTAATTATTTCAGTAGTTCGCGGAACACCTATTCAGGCTTTGAGGAACACTAGGGTTCCGCGGAACACAGTCTGGGAAACACTGAATTACAGAAAAACTGTGAAAGTCTAATGCTTCAAACTAAAATTATTTTGTGCTATAAATGGAAGAGGCTAGAACAATGCTAAAAGGTGCACACAACAATTATCCTAGGCCTACATGTTGTTCAAAACCTAGAACTTACCAACAGTTACTTTACTTTGTACACCGAAAAGGCTACACAAGTCAATAACCAATTGATTACAATCACGTATTGCAATAACCAATATCCAAACATAAACACACACACGAGAGTTAGATCTTTTCATGAGAACACCATAAAGTTACTGTCCATCTCAGTTAATAATTAAACTCTATAATCCGTTCTCCATTGAACGAAGTCTCTGTATTCAGTTAAGCAATAAGCTTTAATTTTAAAAACTAATAAGAGATTGTAACAGCTCCTCGATGTCTCAGATTCCAACAGTGAGTGATTCAAGATTTGATGACAACTTTCTTCATACTGGACATATGGACTTAAAAAGTAAGAAAACAATTACACCAATATACCGTTAGTGTACTTTAGATCAGAAGTTCTCAAACTGTGGTCTACAGATTCCCAGGGGTTGTTGAGACGACCGTAGAAGGTCCGCAGAAAGATGAAAATTATATACAACTAGTCGACCGGCGACGTAGCATACGCCGCTATTTTGTAGGACCGGCCTTAGGCCACTGCAAACTATGCGACCGCAGTGGGCCAGGCACTTTCATAGGACCCGCGCTAATTCTAGTTGTATAAATTATTAAATTAAACCATATTATATCTTAAAACAGATTTCCCGCGCCCTCCTGTCGATTTACCAGGAGATCCTGGAAATCTCCCGCAATTACAAAATATACGAAAAAGTCCTTAAAATATACGTAAATATATAGACAAAAATTGTCATTTTGTGGTGTCATTCAATATGGAAAACGCCAATCCTACGCGCGATAAATAAAAACAGCATTATGCATTAGCCGTAATTGTGTATTCTGGTGAAAGAAGCTTCTCGCTTCTCAAACTAATGAAGAATTACTTGAGGCCAACAATTCTCAAAGATAGATTGAAGCATTTGGTAATTCTTGCTATTGAGGAAACATAATTATTATGATATATACTGTATGACTTAGCTACACGCAAGGCTCGTAAAGTAGTTCTGTACGTAGTAAAAAATGAATAAAATGCATAGACGAATTTATTTTCTAATACAAACTCTTAAATTTCACTTATTGTCCGCTTCCCTACCCAAACTTGGCCCCTCGAAATTTGTTTTACATATGGCCCCACATTGCTTAAGTCCGGCCCTGCTATTTAGTGACGGGTGAATATACATAGTAGATTACTTGTTCTCTTTCCATGACTTCTTGGTCACAATGGTTAAGTCCGGCGCTGCTATTTAGTGTTTGTAAAATGTTTGTTTGTAAAATGTTTTACATGTTTCGAATGTTCCTTCAGAGTTGAAGATAGCTTACTTCTTAGTCCAAATATCCAGCAGGACAAAGGGGGATGGGAGCAGGCAGGGTTTGACAGTCCAGCGCGCAGACATCCGTAGCGACGTGTGAATACCCACTTGTTATCCCCCCCCCCCTCTTATTTTTTTGTGGGCTGACTATCCGCAGAAATAAGAGAGTGATCTTTCCTTTACTTCTTGCTCGTCCAAACTTTTGAGCGAAGAAGAGAATTATATATAGAGATTAAAATAACTTCTTCGTTAAAAGCCAGTTTTTCGGTTCGGATAGTTTTAATACTAATCAAATCTTCCATCAACACTGTTTTATTTTTTTATTACGTAGGCTACTATTCTATGACGAATTACATCACTTAGATATTCCAGACTGAGTGTTTACCCTTTTGAGCATGGACGAACACAGATTCCAATCAGAAGTGAATCCATACTAATATAGGCTACTAATTACAAACATTAAACAGGACATAAATACACTAAAAAATAAATCTCATCTAAGTCATGATTTAAAAAAAAATACTATTATAAACAAAAGTTATGTTCTCAATAAACATCGCTTCAAGAAACATTTTTTACATTTGTCATTTATGTAGCCTACTATTCATTTGTGTAGTTTTTTCTCCTGGAGCTCCGTGGACATGTTTACATTCTATTAAGTTGGTCCCCGAGTCCAAACAGTTTGAGAAACTCTGCTTCGGATCATAGCACTAAAACGTAGATCTACTTTCTAAAAGTTTCTCACTTGCCTAGACGTTAGTTCACTTTATTCCCATAATCTTTTAGCTATCTTTGGGGAATGCACACAGTCCGGAAATAATGGCTGTACTAGAACTGGCGGAAGTGAGATCCTCCCACCTATCATGTCCGGTAAAATCAAAAGTGTTCCCACACTGAGATTCGGTACATTGGAGGTCCGAGCAAGGATTCCCAGTGGTGACTGGTTGTGGCCAGGTAAGTAAACGTGCTATATGTATAATAAGAACTGTCTAATTAATTTTACTTTATGGCGTCTTAACTACAACGTTTTGGTTCACGCGCTTTTGTAGAGCTTCTTTAAAAGTAAAAGCTATTAGGCCAACAGTTGTCAGTGGATATAGTAAGAAACATAAAATGACTATGTTGTTATAATAGAAACATTACTTAAGACGTTGTACCTAAGAATAAAAAACAATATTAATAAGACTTTACTTCATCTCCCTTCAGCTATATGGATGGTGCCTACCGATCGTGTTTACGGAGCGTGGCCGAGATCTGGCGAGATCGATATCATGGAATCCAAAGGTAAAGCTGGTTTGACACTCTTATGATATTTTTAATCCCTAAATCTAGACTCTCAGATTGGTGCGTGCAAGATGTATTCATTATTTAGTTGGGAATAGTTTGAAAAGAAAGCGATGGATTAGACAATGAATTGTTTCAGGTAACGCTGGTGCTTCGGGTGTTGGTAAAGTGACAAGCACATTGAACTGGGGCCCTTCTGCTGACCAAAACAGAAAGAGCACCACACACGGAGAAAAGTAGGTGAACCTTTGTTTTAAATTTGTGTTTATTCTACACATCTACCACGGGATTAATTAGAATTGGAACGCTAAACTTTCAGAGGAAACCGAACTGAATAATTATTAGTCAAATAAAATAAACAAAAAAAAAATTGTGTTGCACACAAACTCAGATGCGGCCCCCGAAAAGGCTCATCCGAAGGTTAGCAATGCCTTAAAAAAGGCAGCTCTCAAGATTTTCCGCACGAATATAGGAACCTAAGAAGTTACACCAATCAACAACTACAATCCTCCCTACCTCAATAGAAGCAATCAACAACCAAATTCCTTCTCAATACAAAACAATCAGCAATCACAATCCTTCCTCCTTCAATACAAACAATCTTTAATCACTATCCTCCCTCCCTCAATACAAACAATCAACAACCACAATCCTTCGTCCCTCAATACAAACAATCTTCAATCACAATCCTCCCTTCCTTAATAGAATCAACAATCACAATCACCTTAATGCAAACAATCAACAATCGTCACAGTCACAATCGTCCCTCCCTTAATACAATCAACAATCACAATCGTCCTCCTTAATGTAAACAATCACAATCCTCCTTCCTTCAGTACAATCCACAATCACAATCGTCACCCTTAATACAAACAATCAACGATCACAATCCTCCTTCCCGCAATACAATCAACAATCACAATCGTCCCCCCTTAATGCAAACAATCACAATCCTCCCTCCCTCACTACACAATGGACGCCTGCTGACGTGGTCGTATTTCTGTCCGGCTAATGTTGTTATTCTCAGACTGACTATAACCACTATATACTATGAAGTACAATGATGCTATGGAAATATGAATCATTTAAAGCCTGACCTAAATGATGTCATTGAAGGATAGTTTGATTAATAGTTGACCTACGGACGGGGAAGGGGGGAGTTGGTGAGAGTTTGAAGGATGATACAGTACTCTACGGAGGGTAAGCGAGGTCGCTGGTATTTCAGAACACTAAATGCTGCTTATTAAATATTGTTTTAAAAATCCATGAGCTTCAGTACTAATAAAATAAATTCTTTATTTTTTTCATACAATAACAAACGAAATCAGTAAATAATTATAACTTACACAACAGAAGAAACATAAATTAAGAAAACAAATATTTTTATAACTTTATTTTGACAAATCTGAAAAACGTACACATAAATATTATATAAACATACACATAAATATTATATAAATTACATAATAATCACCTCCCTTCCTTGATCTAGTTTTCCGCTTTTTTTTTTTTTACTATTAATAGTTGATTGTTTTTAAAAGGATGCGTTTTTATGATTCAAAAAAAAAAAGGCCTGGCACTTATTTAATTTTATAAACGAAACGATTTTCCTTTTAAAAGATAAGTAGCCACAGCATCAGAACTTTGCAAGCTGCAAAATATCATTAAATCGGATTTCCCATACTATTTTTTTTATAGATCTAAACGAGACGGACGGACGGACAAACATAAAACTTGTAAAGCTCTTTCAGAGACTGCTTAATAGTATGATTTTAATGTAATGGTATTATTTCATGCCAGTCTCATTTCTTTTATCATATCATTTATTTCTGGTGTATATTGTGTTCTTTTTTAGACACGCCGCTAACTGGCACACTCAGTTCCACACGTGGCGCTTGGAGTGGACTCCAGACCATATACTGTAAGCAACATTTCTTTTTTTTTTAAACAACCTTATGTCAATTTACTCTGTCTGTAGGTATGTCTGTCTGTCTGGTAAAAATATGTACCCCTTACTTCTCCCACACCCATTCTCGAATCAAGTGGAAACTTTGCACAATTATTTATCGCTTCCAACTAAACGAATCACTTAAAAATTAACCAATAAAGCAGTTAATTATTGGTAATAAAATTATTTTGTTTAATATCAAATAAAGGAAATTACTTTCTATATTTATGAGAGATTTAGTTGTAAGTGTGGATTTCTTCTCCTTAGATAACTTTGTTGTTTTTTTTAAAAGGATTTTAAAAAATTATTTTGCTCGTTAACTTTGTTAATCCAGTTGTAACAATAATGCGACAATTATGGGATAAAAATACCACAATAATGCGACAATTATGTGATAAAAATACCACAATAATGCGACAATTATGTGATAAAAATACCACAATAATGCGACAATTATGGGATAAAAATACCACAATAATGCGACAATTATGTGATAAAAATACCACAATAATGCGACAATTATGTGATAAAAATACCACAATAATGCGACAATTATGTGATAAAAATACCACAATAATGCGACAATTATGTGATAAAAATACCACAATAATGCGACAATTATGTGATAAAAATACCACAATAATGCGACAATTATGGGATAAAAATACCACAATAATGCGACAATTATGTGATAAAAATACCACAATAATGCGACAATTATGGGATAAAAATACCACAATAATGCGACAATTATGGGATAAAAATACCACAATAATGCGACAATTATGGGATAAAAATACCACAATAATGCGACAATTATGGGATAAAAATACCACAATAATGCGACAATTATGGGATAAAAATACCACAATAATGCGACAATTATGGGATAAAAATACCACAATAATGCGACAATTATGTGATAAAAATACCACAATAATGCGACAATTATGTGATAAAAATACCACAATAATGCGACAATTATGTGATAAAAATACCACAATAATGCGACAATTATGGGATAAAAATACCACAATAATGCGACAATTATGTGATAAAAATACCACAATAATGCGACAATTATGGGATAAAAATACCACAATAATGCGACAATTATGGGATAAAAATACCACAATAATGCGACAATTATGGGATAAAAATACCACAATAATGCGACAATTATGGGATAAAAATACCACAATAATGCGACAATTATGGGATAAAAATACCACAATAATGCGACAATTATGGGATAAAAATACCACAATAATGCGACAATTATGGGATAAAAATACCACAATAATGCGACAATTATGGGATAAAAATACCACAATAATGCGACAATTATGGGATAAAAATACCACAATAATGCGACAATTATGGGATAAAAATACCACAATAATGCGACAATTATGGGATAAAAATACCACAATAATGCGACAATTATGGGATAAAAATACCACAATAATGCGACAATTATGGGATAAAAATACCACAATAATGCGACAATTATGGGATAAAAATACCACAATAATGCGACAATTATGGGATAAAAATACCACAATAATGCGACAATTATGGGATAAAAATACCACAATAATGCGACAATTATGGGATAAAAATACCACAATAATGCGACAATTATGGGATAAAAATACCACAATAATGCGACAATTATGGGATAAAAATACCACAATAATGCGACAATTATGGGATAAAAATACCACAATAATGCGACAATTATGGGATAAAAATACCACAATAATGCGACAATTATGTGATAAAAATACCACAATAATGCGACAATTATGGGATAAAAATACCACAATAATGCGACAATTATGGGATAAAAATACCACAATAATGCGACAATTATGGGATAAAAATACCACAATAATGCGACAATTATGGGATAAAAATACCACAATAATGCGACAATTATGGGATAAAAATACCACAATAATGCGACAATTATGGGATAAAAATACCACAATAATGCGACAATTATGTGATAAAAATACCACAATAATGCGACAATTATGGGATAAAAATACCACAATAATGCGACAATTATGGGATAAAAATACCACAATAATGCGACAATTATGGGATAAAAATACCACAATAATGCGACAATTATGGGATAAAAATACCACAATAATGCGACAATTATGGGATAAAAATACCACAATAATGCGACAATTATGGGATAAAAATACCACAATAATGCGACAATTATGGGATAAAAATACCACAATAATGCGACAATTATGGGATAAAAATACCACAATAATGCGACAATTATGGGATAAAAATACCACAATAATGCGACAATTATGTGATAAAAATACCACAATAATGCGACAATTATGTGATAAAAATACCACAATAATGCGACAATTATGTGATAAAAATACCACAATAATGCGACAATTATGGGATAAAAATACCACAATAATGCGACAATTATGTGATAAAAATACCACAATAATGCGACAATTATGGGATAAAAATACCACAATAATGCGACAATTATGGGATAAAAATACCACAATAATGCGACAATTATGGGATAAAAATACCACAATAATGCGACAATTATGGGATAAAAATACCACAATAATGCGACAATTATGGGATAAAAATACCACAATAATGCGACAATTATGGGATAAAAATACCACAATAATGCGACAATTATGGGATAAAAATACCACAATAATGCGACAATTATGGGATAAAAATACCACAATAATGCGACAATTATGTGATAAAAATACCACAATAATGCGACAATTATGGGATAAAAATACCACAATAATGCGACAATTATGGGATAAAAATACCACAATAATGCGACAATTATGGGATAAAAATACCACAATAATGCGACAATTATGGGATAAAAATACCACAATAATGCGACAATTATGGGATAAAAATACCACAATAATGCGACAATTATGGGATAAAAATACCACAATAATGCGACAATTATGTGATAAAAATACCACAATAATGCGACAATTATGGGATAAAAATACCACAATAATGCGACAATTATGGGATAAAAATACCACAATAATGCGACAATTATGGGATAAAAATACCACAATAATGCGACAATTATGGGATAAAAATACCACAATAATGCGACAATTATGTGATAAAAATACCACAATAATGCGACAATTATGGGATAAAAATACCACAATAATGCGACAATTATGTGATAAAAATACCACAATAATGCGACAATTATGGGATAAAAATACCACAATAATGCGACAATGTTCTTTGATACGATCGATTTTTTGTAATCAACTTATTGTATTATTGTTTTTTTTACTCAATGTATATACTAATTAAAAAGCATTCAACTCTCTGTTCTTAGGACGTTTGTGGACAACCAACAGATAATGTCAGTCGTTCCTCCTGATGGAGGCTTTTGGCAGAAGGGTGGTTTTTCCGGAACAAACCTTTGGTCTACCGGAAGTAAAATGGCGCCATTCGATCAGGATGTGAGTTTGAGAACAATATTTTCAATGTTGAACTTTAGTTTTATTGTTGACAATATTTATATTGGATTCGCAAAAACTCATTGAGCTTCAGGACTTGAGTTTGACTTGAGTCTTGCTGTCTGTTTAACGTCTCATTTGTTTCAGGCACTAATGAGTCTGTATCTTAACCAATTTACAAACTTAATGTCATTCCTTTCTTTCTTTTTTTCCCATTCAGTTTTTGCTTATTTTCAACGTGGCTGTAGGAGCTACAGACGGCTATTTCCCAGATGGCAACCACTATGGCAATGTGACCAAACCATGGGAAAACCACTCACCACACCCAATGTTAGATTTCTGGAAGGCCCAGAGCGCCTGGCTTCCTACATGGCAGGGAGAGAACGCAGCTTTAGTCATTGACTGGGTGGAGCTTAAAACTTTATAGTGTTGAGAGAGAGAGAGAGAGAGAGAGAGAGAGAGAGAGAGAGAGATACAGTTCTTCAAAAATGTTAATTGAAAAATATTTTTAAAAAGCCTGTATATTTGTTAACTATTTAATGAATGCAACAAAGTGTTATTAGCAGCACTAATATATTCATCCAATAAAATAATAATAAATGCAACAGGTGTTTAGGATTTTATCCGTGAGTTTCGAATTATTCACATAAGCTACGATTTCTGTTTTGAAAAGATACCCTGTATGACCTAAGCCAAGAGAGGTAACTCTGACAACAAACAATTCTTTGAAATTGTCGAAACAAAAAAAATAAGGTAAAGATCTAGATCTTATCAAAAGACAAACAAACAACTTCAAAAAAAAAAATATGTATACTTTTAATACCTGTTCGATAAAAAGTAGCTTTAAAACACTGAATTTGTTTTAAAAAAAACATGTATACACTTCATGGGCGTAGCCAGGATTTTTTTCGGGGAGGGGGTGTTTGGGGGGGATTTTTCTCTCAATTCAAAACTCTTTGGCTGCGCTGGGGCAAGTGATGGTATAGTATTAAAATGTCACCTAAAATAAACAAAATAAAAGCAAAATATCAATTTCTGAATTTCGACACCCCCCCCCCCCCGCCCATGATACACTTCTAAAAAAGGGACACTATGCTTATTGCTTCGTTCCAACGCTTCCAATCGATGTAGGTGTCTAAGCAAAGAAAGGAATCTCTGCAGCAGTATCTCATTGTGGAAAGGTATGCAAACTTTATTTACTCAAAATATAACAAACTAATTGCTATAGATAAAAAGGAACAATTTAGAGCTTTATTTATCATATCTGTGAGTACAGATTTTAAGGTTTCCTTTAAAAAAAAAAAAAGTTTTAAAAACTATTATAATCGATACTTTCAAAAATCCTTAAACTTATGGACATTAATGAGATTAAAGGTAGACGGCGATGACGTACAGGATGAGTTCAAAGGCGAAAAAGTTTCTAAACACGTTGCATATGCAGCAGACTTGAAGAATGTTACAGACTTAGAGCAAGTTACAGATTTAGAAAAGGTTACAGATTTTTGAGAGAATTACAGACTTGGAGGAAGCTACATTCTTGTGGTGAGATATGTAGAACATGCTGGGACTGTGTCGCCACGTGCAATACTGCTCTCTTCGTTAATCTTCATACTCTTTTAGTAGGCCTACTTGGACATGCTGGATAAACTCTTGGACTCTGACATGCTGGATAAATTCTTGGACTCTGACATGCTGGATAAATTCTTTGCGTTAGAATACAAATCAACACCAGGACTCCGAAAGGCCACGTTTGAATCAGCCTCTGAATCAATGTTATTGATGTATGCAAGGATAGTTTACTGTAGCTCTTGTAGGGGAAGAAAACAGTTTTGCTCCTTTATATCATTTTTAGAAGTAGGGACAGAACATGTGCTGATAATGCACAGACACCTCTCACACAGACAGACAACTAACATAAACACACTGCTCACATAGCCATATCACTCGGGTGCACAACAGACAAAACAACACCACAGTTAAAACCACACCACAGACAAAAACACACCGCTCATATAGCCACACCACAGACAAAACCACACCGCTCACATAGCCACGCCACAGACAAAACCACAACACAGACAAATCCACACCACAGACAAAATCACACCACAGACAAAAGCACACCGCTCATATAGCCACACCACAGACATAACCGCACCACAGACGAAACCACACTATTCGCAGAACAACACTCACAAATTTACAGAACTCAAATTGCCACATAAGTCACTTAACCACATCCCTGACATAGCCACACCACTCACATAGCTACACTCACAGCCAGGCCAAACAGAAGTATCACTCAGCCATACAAATCAGATACATCACTCAAATTTACACCGCAAACAAGCCCATAAAATTCATACAGCCAAACCACTCATAACCACACCCCTCACACAGCCAAACCACTCACAAAACCACACCTCTCACACTTATTATCACCACCTACAGCCATATCAATAACTCACTGTCACAACTACAGTGATCACACAGCCACATTAATCCTGTCTCACACAGACACACTACGCATACAGCCACATTACTCACACAGCTACATTACTCACGCAGCTACACTACGCACGCAGCCACATTACTCACGCAGCCACATTAATCACAGAAAATGGATTTCAAACATTTTCCTGGAAGTTTTTAAAAATGAAATATTTAAAGAAAAAAAATTCGCCTGACAGTCGATAAACAATTCAAAACGAGATTCTGGAAGTAAGTTCGCTTTATTCTTATGATTTCACTAGAGATCACGATTTGAATCAAACAAGGTTAGTTAACTGTGATAAGACAATAAAGTTAAATACATTAAAAACTATCTTTCTTTGAAACCTATTTTACTCTGGTACCAGCGACCTGTGCATACGAAGTTCAATGGTTCTTAACCTGTGACAGAATACAATCCTTATGGGAAATCTATTGACTTAGGCTTAATATTTATTAAAATTAAAGAGAGAAGACAACTTTAAGTGTTCATTTCAAATAAGAATGGGTATGTTACACGAAGAGGGTAAGTTTATAAATAGCTAGTTCATTTTATTATCTTATATACAAAATAGTAAAAAATTGAAAAGCTATATTTGATCTGTTTAAAATGAACTTTTTACACTACACAATCAAATTTCCGTCAGAGCACAAAGTAACATTTTTCTCTTATCTAAAAAAATACAAATTCAAAAAAGATGATTACACCCTACGCGTCATGCATCTAGTCATGCATGTTAACCTATGACTTACATTTTTCCAAGTCACTGGTTTTTCTGGCTAGCTCAGGCAACACATTCCATGCTCTAATAGCACAAGGGAAGAAAGAGAATTGGTACCAATTCACTTTTAGTTGTCTACACGACTGGCGGATCGCCCCTATCGCCCCCCCCCCCCTATTAGTATACGATTTATTACTTATGCTAATAATGTATAATAATTAATTATTTATGTTTCAACTTATTTTTAGATTATTTCTCCCTCCCCCCCCCCCATTAAAGTATGCTGGCCGATTTGGTGGGGTGGGTAGGGGCGATGGCATCAATCCCGCCTACCCCACCATAAACTTTCGAGTGGGGGGGGGGCTGTCCAATTTATTTGTAGAAATCACAGCATGTTAACAGAGTCAAAACTTGTTATTGATATTTTAACCGATCTTTATATTAAGTCGTGCCCTGTTGGCCTATTGGGTGGGGCGGGGAAGGCCTCTATTACATTAGCTTCTCTAGAATAAAGAAAAGAGCTATTGGAAATAACCTTGGTTATTTTTATAATACCTTAGTTATTTTTAGTTCTGTTGGAAATTTAATGTTTCTCGAAATGTAAACATTCTTTTGACTGTTATATCATTTAAAAAACATCGACACGCACTATTACGTGTTACTGTGGCTATCCAGTCAGTTTATATTATTGTTTACATTAGTTTACAAAACATAATCACAGTAACATCACTTTTACCTGTCATGCTGTAAGCAGAATGAAGATGAAGGTTTTATTCTGGACACTTGTCTACCTTGGTGTTGTACTGTCTGGTCAAGTCAACATTGAATACAACAAACCTGTCTTAAAGTTTACATTACCTTGTGAGTAAATTTGTAATATATACATTGAATAAGTTAATAAATATAGACAAAAATCTTCGCCATAAGAATAGGTCTACATAGTTACTTTAAAGATTTTTTTTACCTTCTTACAGCTTATACAACATCTGATATAGGTCATGTCATTTTCCGCTACACAGTTCAGCATGTTCAAAAACATGGTGCCGCTGTTCTCATTAGTAAGTCACTCATTTTTATTTTATTTTAGGCACCTCTGATTATTGGCGGATCCTGAAAAGTGATGGAAGTGGATTTATGGCGTTCGCACCCCCTCCCAAGGTTTGGATACGCTTGTACCTTCGGAGTGCATTTGGCACTAAAGTTTCATGACTTTAGATATAGGAAAAACCTTTAGCAGATTTGGGAAATCAAGATGAAAAAAACAACAACAACACAAAAGACATGTTCACTAAATAGAATGAACTTTATTTGTATCATTTTTTAATCAAGCCGAAGGCTGGCAATATCAGACCAGTGATGTCTCACTAGATGGCGCTGATGAAGTCTCTGCTTACGCTTTGATCTACGACACTAAAGAAAGTCTGAAGGAAGTCACTGACACATCTACGCTGAAGGAAGTCACTGACACATCTACGCTGAAGGAAGTCACTGACACATCTACGCTGAAGGAAGTCACTGACACATCTACGCTGAAGGAAGTCACTGACACATCTACGCTGAAGGAAGTCACTGACACATCTACGCTGAAGGAAGTCACTGACACATCTACGCTGAAGGAAGTCACTGACACATCTACGCTGAAGGAAGTCACTGACACATCTACGCTGAAGGAAGTCACTGACACATCTACGCTGAAGGAAGTCACTGACACATCTACGCTGAAGGAAGTCACTGACACATCTACGCTGAAGGAAGTCACTGACACATCTACGCTGAAGGAAGTCACTGACACATCTACGCTGAAGGAAGTCACTGACACATCTACGCTGAAGGAAGTCACTGACACATCTACGCTGAAGGAAGTCACTGACACATCTACGCTGAAGGAAGTCACTGACACATCTACGCTGAAGGAAGTCACTGACACATCTACGCTGAAGGAAGTCACTGACACATCTACGCTGAAGGAAGTCACTGACACATCTACGCTGAAGGGAGAAGAGAAGAATCTTATCAATACTAACCAGAGGAACTGTCTGAACAATAGTTTTATACAAGTTATACTTTATTTCCATATCCTCTTTGTGTCCTAGCTCACCAGGGAGCTCTACAGATTTCCTCCCCAAGACGTATCCGAGCTGTACCATTCAAAGATGACTTCACTAGATTCAACATTGACAACTGGCGGTTTGAAGTTTCCATGTATGGTGGATCTGTAAGTACACTCACACGTAATCTTCTCTGCATCTTAATCTTGTTCATCATTTAAGATATCAATCAACTAGGAGAAAACGGAGAAAAGCCTCTATTAGACCTGTCTGTCCTTCTGTCCGTTCGTCGGGTGGTTAGCTATTAAAGACTACAAAAGATATTGAAAATCCAATTTTATTATACTTTGCAGCTTGCAAGTTTAAGTGCGAATTCTATTTTTTATCACCTGAAACGTTTTGTTTTAAATAAGTAAGCCGTCTTTTCTTTTTACCACACTATTTTTTAAACTATTAACTCTTAATAGTATAACAGGAAAGGCTATGTAAAAAAGGAGCTAACTTATTTGTATATAGCATATAGTTTTACCTTGCTTATATCAACTCACTCCATCCAATCCATTACAAGTTATTTCTTTAGCTTCCGATTCTCGAATCATGTTTTTAGTTTTTTTCCCAAATGTTTATCATATTTTGAGGTTCTTGTTTCGACTAAAGTAGAGCATGAAATTGTCTTTAACTTTGTAGACGGGTCTGAAACAAACTTTTGATCTTTTCTTTCTGAACTAAAAAAAAAACAATCATTTTCTTCAAGTGACTAATTTATGTAAAGCCTGACACAAAGAAACTTTCTACAGAATCTCCATCTCCCTAAACAGACGTGAGGACAATGTTGAACTAAGTGTTTGGTCAGACTTCAAGAATGAGTAAAGTATTATTTTGTAGTCGGTCAATTCATCAATTTTCTTTGCACTTTACAGCACGGACAGTTCCAAGTGTTTACCAATGACCCTAAGAATGTGTACACACGGGATGGTTATCTTTACATCAAGCCTGTAAGTCAACCAATAATTTCTCTTTTGACATCAAGACTATAAGTCAATTAGCCGACATCTTTGTATTCGCGTGTTTAAAGAGAAACCAAATACTAGCGGTTTATTTTGTTTAACAAGTGTCTATTAAATAAAAAAAAATCCATTCCTTTCTTGTCGAAATTGAAACTTCTAATATCAGAATGACCAGATGAAGATAATTGAGTAAATACGCTGGGATTTTACAAAAATCTGTAAATAAATTGCAAACTAAACTTGATTGTAACACTTGAAGCTATCTCACACTTATATACACGTCCAAACAATAATATAAATAAAACAAGAACCACATAGTTAACCACATAAGTTAACCATTGAATTGTCTCTATCATACCAGATCCAAACTGTGAGTGATCCACGATTTGATGAGCACTTTCTTCACACGGGACACAAGGACATGTATGGTAACACCGCTCATACTTACATTAATGTGGACAAAGTATGCACAATACATGCTAGTTTGTGCTTTAATCTCATACTGTCTGCATTTGACTTTAATGTTTGGTCTTCTGCTTGAGTTCAGCTATATTTGGGGAGTGTACCCATGATAAAAACAACGGCTGCTCGAGAACCGGTGGAACTGAGATCCTCCCGCCTGTCATGTCTGGTAACATCTATAGCGTACCCACAATAAGGTTTGGCACATTCTAGGTCCGAGCTAGGATCCTCAAAGGCGACTGGATATGGCTAGGTTAGAAAAAAATGTTCACTATAGATAGATTGATTGATTGATAGATAGATATATAGATAAATAGATCTATATAGATAGATAAATATTACGATCTATCTTCAGGTATTTGGATGGTCCCTAAAGACAGCATATATGGAGGATGGCCTAGATCTGGCGAGATAGACATCATGGAGTCTAAAGGTATATGGAGATCGTTAAAAAATCGTATTACCATTAAATTTGTTTTAAAAAAATAATTTTTAAATTTTCCCTTATTGGTATTAAACAAAATAATCAATTACCAGTTATAAATTAACCAGTTTTTTAATTGATTCATGTCTTGTTGTGACAGGTTAGTGAAAGTGGCGTGTGTTTGGCGCGTTTAATGTCTAGGGGATGATTATTTTTGAAATTATCACACACCAACCCGTCAGCATATAAATCGGGAGCAGGCACGCAACGAGAAAAGCAATGAAAGAAAGATACAAAGTTAAAAATGAAGAATATTTATTTACATAAATATTTACATAGAAGAATAAAAAGGGGGGAGGGTTTGCATCTATCTCTATTCAATACTATATTTAATCATCACTCTTGCACTTAATAAGAGAGTATGTCACTTTGTCTCCTGAACTTACCTGGTTGTCCTGTTGATGACGCAGCTGGCTGTGATCCTGGCTTGAGGTTCTGCAGCTGGAGGTGGCGCTCTAGCGGGTAGAGGGACGCCGGTGATACAGTTCTTGTGGAGTCTCAATCCAAAGTAATGGGCACAGTTGGGCGAGTGGCCGACTACCGTGGGCACAAGTGTACTGCGGGCAGCGATAGCACCAAGTAAATCGTTGAGTAGATCTAATTAGGCAGTAGATGATACTCAATAGCAAGTAGATAATAGGCAGTTGATCCGATAAATAGGCAGCAGTGCCAAAATAAATAGGCAAGTGATCCAAACAAATAGGCAATTGACTAGGCAGACATTACCAAATTAATAGGCAGGTGAGTAATTCGATAAATAGGTAGGTGATCCAAACGAGTAGGCAGACACCTGAGGGAGGCTGCGGATAAATAAAGACAGATTAGGACATGTCTCTCAGGCATCTTATCGATGCCCTCGACTGAGGTGCATTCGTCAGATTGGAAAATTGCTTTTGAGCACAAAAGGGAGATGATGACAAATGGGATTTGGAAAATAGATGGCAGATAGTAGCAATATAAAAATGTACATAAAAGGGGAAATAATAATCTCAATAAACAACACAAGTTGGAAGAGAAAAAAAAAAGGGGGGGGGGAGAAATGGGCGGTGGTCAGCGACCATGACAGTTTGTTTACACACGACCGTCGGTCGAGAACAATGGAGTGCGCTTGAAAGGAGAGTGTCCGTTCGAGGGGCGTAACTCTCGTCACAGTAGAATGACTACGGGGGAAATAACTCATATCTCTTTTCTAAGAGCAGTATTAGTGCGATAGTAAAATTATCAAAGCGGTCAGCCGAGATAAAGGAAATAAAATAAGATGTACAAATATATACATGGTTGCATCAACGATCAATTGACCAACGTGGCATTAATAGATCAATGCAATACATAAATATATACGTATGCCATGTACATGTTTTCTACTTACGACAGTGAGAAATACACAATGCACTAATTAAGTATAAATGAAGTAACAAGATACACATGATAATATCCAGTGAGAAATATACACAGAGTAATTAAGATGGAACTTGTGATTAAGTTCGGCTCACCACCAGGTATTCCTCTAAGAGTAAGAATGTATGAAATAGTCCAGACTCGATTGCCAGCGATAGAGAAATGAGCGGGTCTGGTTTGATTTAATCTACCTTATAAAGGCGGGAGATATGGGCGGAAACAGGAAATGGGATTGACCAAAGATTATCTTTCACTTGGATGAAGTCTGACGAAAATTGCACCTTGGAGTGTCACGAGGCGTGTTGACCCGAGTAATCTCTTTGATCAAAGAGAGACGTGGTAGGGGGGGGGGGAAGAAATATTGGTTTGCATTCCACCCAAGGTGGCGTCAAATGCGACCGTCAGACATCAGCAGGAAGATCAAAGAGACCGTGTGTTTATCTTTCCCCGATCAAGGGAAGATAAGTGAAAGCCGTGGTCTTGTTATCGTCAAGGTGGTGGACTAAGTCTAGCCAGCCTGAAGAGGAAAAGGTGGGGCGGGTGAAGAACTTGGGGATAGCACGGGGAAATAATTAAAATAAAAAAATAAAAAATAATTAATGCGGTGATAAGTTTGAATGACTGACAGCAAGCTTTTGACTTGTCACACTTGTCTTTCCCAATGAATAATTTTGCAAAGTTTCAACTTCATCCGAGAATGGGTGTGGGAAAAATAACGTGTACAAACTTTTTTCCAGACAGACAGACAGAGTGAGTTGATAAAAGCTTTGCAAATAGGAATACTTACTACTTAGATGGCATTGCTTTTTGGTATTTGCATATGCAGTAAGAACATGTTTATCTTGTATCTATTTTAACTGAAAATGTTTTTGTTTGTAATCTGGTTCCACGTTTTACTGTGCCATTTTTAGCGGCCCCCGAAAGGGGAAAAGACGCTATTAGTTTTGTGTGGCCTGTCTGTCCGTCCGTCCCGTTTAGATCTCAGAAACTAGAAGAGAAAATGAAAATCGGACATCATTATATTTTAGAGCATTCAAAGTTCTGATGCAACGGCTACGTTTTTCTTTTCTGAAAGCGAAAAATCTAATTTTTTAAATCAATTATGCAAGCATTTTTTTTCATAAAAATACACCATTTGTACAACTATTCACTATAAATAATAACAAACACTGGAAGCTTTTTAGTAAGGGAGATTAGTATTTACCATTTTTGTCTGACATGTATGCAAATGATTTTAGATTTTTGATAAAAAAATTTTTTTTACAATTGTTTTGCTAAGTTATGTAAGTTCTGTCATACTAAATACTACATTTACAAAGAGAAAAAATCTATTTACTATGCAAATAAATTGGACATAATAAAACAACAATTAATAAGTAGTTGTTCATACTATCGAATGAACTGCAGAGCCTGCAACAGCAGAAAACACAAAAGTAAAGGTTTTTTTTTCTTTTCTTTTACGCTATGTTTTGTTCTTGAGGTTTTGACTAAGAGATTGTGATCCTTTACAAAACAAGTAGATCAATTAGATACTCATTATAAGACATCAGTTAGGCCTGGTTCACATCTAACTTCACATTCACTTTCACCTATCCCTTGGTCTGCTGAACGTTTGGGGCACTACACAGGATCTGTCAACCTTCTTTCTCCATTCTTCTCTGTCATTTGCCTTTGTTACAATTTCATTATGATAATCTTTCTGAAAATATTGAAACCTGCCTTTTTACCTGTCTGGGTGGACCACTTCTGATAGAATTTAATACCGATATTCCTCTGAAAATATTGAAACCTGCCTTTTTTTCCTGCCTGTGTGGACCACTGTCGTTAAAACCTTGTTCTTTCCCTTTAACGACTAGAGTTTTGTCGGTGTGTCTTGAAATTCGCCCCTTAGATGTTCTTGATTTATTTGCAAGATGATCTTCTTATATTTTGAGAAAACAAAAAGCTTTTTTTACAATTCATTTATTCACAAATGAGAAACTCTATCAAACCTGGGCAGGTAATTCTGGTGTTAATTTCAGTGAGAAAATAACCAGTCACCTGATTTGGGGAACTTCCTGGCAACCTCAATATTTGAGGAATTATCATGGAGAAAGGTAAATCACAACATCAATATTTGAGGACTTAGCACCCAAAATAAAAAAAAAAATGATATCTGGGAAAATATTTTTTTTCTAGTAATATAATAACCGAATGACATATTCCTTTTTACTTTTGTGACCCCCAGAAATGGAAAAAGCCAATTTCAGTTTTCTGCCCGTTCATCTGTATGTCACATTTAGATTACGAGATCTAGGAAAGATTTTAAGAATCCGATTTTACGATATTTTTCAACTTATAAGCTTCAACGGCTACATTTCATTCTCTGAATGCGAAACATTTTGTTTTTAAATGACATTATACAAAACTAGTTAATTTTAATAATAAACAAAGGAGAGACTCTTTTAGGAGACAGGAGTGACAGCGTTGTCTATTTTTGTAACATTTCTGAAACAATTTTTATTTACCTAAATAATAAGATAAGATGAGTAAATATTGGACCAAACAAATGTTACAAAAATATGTATATTACTAATTGATGTGTTCAGCATTGTATAGGTCAGTACAAATCGCACATTCTTTTTTATTGTTGAATACGAAAATGCTATTTGTATGTAATCTTCCAGAAGAGCTACTGCCAAAATCAAGATCTATTGATGTTCTATTTTTTTCCCTTGAAGAAGGGCAGCTACCTGACTGTGTGGATAGTGAATCCAAGAGAAGAAAAAAAAAGAATATTTATTTGATTCAACTTTAGCTTCTCTCTAGACACGGCACTAACTGGCATACACAGTTTCATACATGAAGGATGGAACGGACTCACGAACATATCTTGTACGTTATTCAAATCTGATCATTTAGTTTCTGAATTAGCCAAATAGTTTTATTGTACTCAAACTGATTTTTTTTTGTTACGTAAAATGCGAGAGAATAATTTAGTTGTTCCGAAAGTTTAAATTTTTTCATTAAAAAAATTTGTGTGGGAAAAAAAGAAAGAAAGATAGATAGATAGATAGAAAAATAGATAAATACATAAATAGATAGATAGACAGACAGATAGATAGATAGATAGATAGACAGACAGATAGATAGATAGATAGATAGATAGATAGACAGACAGACAGACAGATAGATAGATAGATAGATAGATAGAAAGAAAGAAAGATAGATAGATAGATAGATAGATAGATAGATAGATAGATAGATAGATAGTGAGAGAGAGAGAGAGATTTTATTATGCTAAACTAAAAAACTCGACTCTCTAAGAAAGTACAACTTTTATTTTGAGAATTTTCAAACCGTTATATTGGGTTTTTATATGCAAATTTTGTTGTCAAAGTGTATTGTTATGTAGACCACTTCTGATTCGTCACACAGATCTTTTCTCACTGAGTTGTATTTTATTATAACAGTTTAATATTGTGGGAGGAAGGAATTTTTTCTACCTGATTCTATTAATATACCACACTGTATTCATTTTTAGCTACAGTAACTATACATCATTATTTGGAAAGATTCAAAGATTACAAAAAAGTTATTCGAATTCTACGCCCACCTATTAAACAGACAAAATTTAAAAAAAAACAACGTTACTTTGAGCAAGAACAACCGTCATACAAGGCCCGAAAACAGACCTGCAATGTCACAACCTGTGGGCAGTTTGTACGACGTGGCAACGAGCTATTTGTCTAAACTGCTCTCAGGTTGTGACGTTGCAGATAGTGTTGACGCCTACTATTACGATTGTTCTCGCTTTGAGTCACCTAAGCACTAGATTGGTTTCTCATAATATTTTTTAAAGGCTAAATCATTAACAAACCAATTAATAATGGATACTTTGGAATGAGCAAAGCTTTTGGAAAGGTTTAAGGTCATTCAAAGATGGGTTCATTTTATTGAGAGGTTAAAGGTCATTTTTTATTTTAATGAGCTCATCACATGGTTAGAGGTTATGTTTTGAACCCAAGGTATTGGCATTATACAAATTTATAATATACAATTTTTTTGGTTCTCTCAGAATGTTTGTAGACAACCAACAGATACTGACTGCAGTGCCTCCACCTGGTGGACTTTTTGAGCAAGGGAAATTTACCGGAACTAACCTTTGGTCTTCGGGAAGTAAAATGATGCCGTTTGATCAGGATGTAAGCAGTTTAGAATATTCAAGTTAACTCTAATACGTTGATGTTGTTGGCATGGATTCTGAATGTGAAAACCAAACTCTCTAAAGTAAACAATCAACACTGTTTTAATTAGTTCTCAGTCGATATAAATAAAAGTTGTTTTTCTCTAAAAACTATCTTTATCAATAGCAGAAGGGATTCGAATTCCCAGGAGTCATTTGGGAGAACGTTTTTTGCGCTACCTATAGACTTTAAGCAGCTCAACTTAGCTCGAGTTAAAAATCGAAATAGAAAATCATTCGTTGCTTTTGGGCTTTGAACTCAGGTCCATTCCCCCTTAGCTGTATGAGAGAACACTGACGTAGAGAGGAATAATGTGATAAACGTTTCATTAAATATTGAATAAACTCTAGAATATGAGTTGGAATATACGTTGATAACGAACTAGAAAGTAAAACAACATACTTCCTCATCCGCTAAGGGAAATAATTCATAGACAACATTACATCACATATCAGAACAATGTAACTATTGTAATACCTTCAAGAAAAATATTTTTTGGTGTATTTTTTTTTCTCTTTCAGTTTCTTCTCGTTTTGGGCATAGCTATAGGCGGCACCGACGGTTATTTTCCAGACGGCAATCACTATGGTAACGTGACCAAGCCATGGCACAACAATTACTCACCTCATCCCATGCTGGATTTCTGGAATGCCAAAAACTCGTGGCTACCCATCTGGCATGGAGAGACCGCTGCTCTGGTCGTAGACTATGTGGAGTTTAAGAGTTTATAACAGCTGACACTCTTGTGACTATAAAACAAGAAATAAAACACTTGATCTATTAATATCCTTGGCATGTTTAGTGTCTGGAAGACAATGAAATGTATTTAATATTCTGCATGGCGGCAAACAATCTGACTTCAAGTTTGTTTTTTAACAGTCATAAATAAACAAACTAAATTTTTTGACTGTTTGTCACTGGATTTCAACATTTTTATCTTTCTCCCTCTAGCAACGACCAGCGTTTTGACTAATTAATTTCTCGGATTGAATTGTATGTTTGTAATTAATAAGAAGATAAAAAGTGCCCTCTTTTTTATCTAGAGACTAATGTTCCACGTTCTGTTAATTCATTGAAAACATTTAACATTTGTGTTTTACAAAATTTACTTTTAACTCTTTTCATTAGACATTTCTATAGGCAATGCCAAAACAAAATAAATTAATAGAGACAGATTTGCAAAATGAAGGATTTAGGATTTCCAATTTTGGTTATGATTAGAGTTTTCTTTCTTTACGAAAAGACATTGTCCGAGTTCATTGTTCATGTTCAGTTATCCGAGTTATCAATGAGTACACGGGCACACACGGAAAAAAAGGTGAGTACAGTGTGAGACAACACAGGGCCTCGATCGAGCACAATGATACAATAAACCAAGAGTGATTAGGGCTTCATTTTAAAAAAAGGGGGGGGGGGCATAATGATGTTCTAAGGAGATGGGAATAGATCGCACAAACAGTCATGGAAAAAGATGACGTCATTTCTGAAGAACAGGCTTCAGAGCAGGTAGAAGCACTGCTGAGCAAATATTTAATACCAAACTGTTAAATGACAAATGTTTTCAACACCAAAAGAAACTGGTAGACTTTAAAAAAAAACTTGGTATGTGATGAGGGAGTTCAACATAGATAAAAACATTATTGATGTTATCAAAGCCCTATATCACAATGCTAACATCTTCTTTTATTTCTTTTATGACTTCTTTTATATCGAAGTTTATCGAAAGCATATATCAAAACAATTCATTGCTACACAATAATTTTACCAATAATAATCATCATACAAATAATGTTTCTCTCTAACCAAGCTTGGCCCTGGCAGTACCAGGGAATGAATATTACTTCGTTTTTCACATCATAATAATATCTTTAGTATCCTTAATGAAATGAGTCTTTCAATTGTTCAGTAAATAAAAGCTTCAATTATTATAATTATTATTATACATAAAGCATTAGATTTCATAAAAAAATGCCCTCACCGAGTTTATTGTATTATGTTACATAACTTTGGATTCCAATGAGACATCTACAATTTTACTATCACGCAATGTAAAGAGAAGTATATATTTAAAAATGATTAAAACCATATTTGAAAGAAAATCCTCCATGTCATACAGTGAATCAAAAACGTTTTCCTAGACATAGAAAGCAGAACATAACTTATGATGGTTACAAAATGTCTGGTATATTGTTAGCAAAGCATTATAGACTAAGACAAAGACAAAGACTGCTTTATTGATCCTTACGGAATATTGAACATTCCTGAAAGTGTCAAACTAGATTGACTAAATTTTAGAGTAGAAGGCAAATAATGTAATGTATTATGTAGCGATTAGTTGATTTGAGCTTTCGTTGATATAGTCTCCATGTAAACCTGAGATGTTTCTCAACAAAACATTACAACATTGGAGTTACAACTTGGTGGCTTTCTGTATATGGTTCTTTGTTTTTATACACTTCAGTAAACAGTCCCTTATCTCTCTGTGTAAGTCTTTCTCTCTTTCTCACTCTCTTTCTGACTTTCTCTCTCTCTCTGTATATTATTATAAAATTTACAAAAATTGACGTCAAAATGCACGAGAACTCTTCAGCCTAAAACTAAATAGTAACTGATGTATCAATGTTAAAAATAAGAAGGTCACCATTTTAATCTCTCGAGGACAAACTTTGATAAGAGAATTGAAACCTGCAGAAAGTTTTTTCCTAAATATTCGTCAGTAGTTGAATGTCTACATTGGTTCTTAACCTGTTCAGGATGAAAAAGAAAATGACTTCAGGTTGTATATAGAGAAGAGAAGTAGTGAGGAGTCCAAGTTTTAATTGGAAAATCTGGCAATTTTAAACCATAATCCTAATGCATTTCTAGGGTAATATCTAGAAAATCCAACACGTCTCTCAGCTTATTATAATATTTATTTTTAACACATATATCAGTAGAGGGGCATAGGGTGTACTGGAAAGGGGTAGTACCGTTGATTGTCCGGCATGATGTACCTTTAGGTGGACGGCCTCACTGGTCTCCTTCCAACCCCTAAATCTCTCACATGTGGCTCCAAGGGACATGCCCTGGAAAACCGCTTTAGCTGGCGGACTAAACCATGTGAGGGGGTGGTGATAACATGGCACCACTGGGCGAAAGGCCCTTTAGACTAAGGTCACCGGCCATGGTGGAAGAGTCCCAGGAAGGACTACAACGGCCACTTGTTCAGGACCAAGGCGAACCACCTAATTTGAGGTACTTGGCTGTGGTCAAGCATGGAGAGGAATGGGCGCCGCCATGCAAGTTTCTAGCCCTCTTTACACTAAATGGAACCATGACCATAAACGGTCGATGAATCTTGCATGGTTCCCCAATGGTCCAACAAACTAAGGGATAGGTGAAGATAAATATCATTAGAGATGGGTCATTGGATTAGAATTATATAACAAAAACTGGACATCACAGACTTGAATAGCGTGCAACAGAGCTCATTATGGTTGTACAAGCGTCCAGTCGAAAGTCAATGATTCATTCCATAAGAATGGACAAATGGCTGTGATCACCTCTTGAGAACCACTCCTCATTGTGTAGCCACTGTCTGTAGTTCTTCACCTTGTAACATACAAATCGAAATACCTGCTTCAGGTAAGAGGAACTCTTTTCTTTATAATTATAGAAACGAGAACACCTTTTAACAATTTAGGAATTTGATCAGTACTCTGAGTTATATTCGGAATATTGCTGATGAAACAGAGTAAATTTACATTATTATTCATGTTAACTTTTGCCCAAAGAAACTTGCCTCAATTTTTCCACTGTCCTACATTGCACATATAAGTCCAGGTTGCTAGTTGGTTTAATCATTCAGTTTTTAGCTTCATTAATTACAGTGTACACATGCCGTGTACTCTCAATAACACCAGCGTCCATCTTTATTCGTTGTTTCTAGTTTCTATACACTTTAATGATTTCATACTCGCAGTAAAAAGGAAATTAAATGGAACAAATTGACTTCTTAATATTTTCACGAGTTAATAAAATTTCTTGGCAAACTAAAGTGGGGTTACCTCACAGTACCAGTTGCATTATATGTGTTGGAATGGGGAAAAATCCTCGTAGACTATTAATTATATTAAAATTGTGGAAATATTTGTATAGTTTACAAAATCTTTGATCATTAGCGCAAGTGCTGTTAAATACATTTGAATGATTTGATATAGAAAAGAGTTTGTTCAACTGCATCTAATGTTCACCGCCCAATGATCAAGTGTACGTACTAGCTGCGCATATAAACGTCTGTAAATATACACGGGAAGCTAGCAAGTGTTGCCTTTATATAGATTCAATAGCTATGTATTATTCATTGTATTGACATTTAGCTTCATCCTTGTACTTACGTTTCAGCTTCCGGCTACCTACTCAATGAAAGTCTAGATGTAGTGCATTTATGTTGTCCAAATCGTCATAAGAGTTGTATACAATTTAAACAGAGCTATTGTCTGATATGTACGTAAAGGCTATTTGTGTATCGCCTCTGGATTGTTGGTGGAGGCGGGTATCCTGGGGTAGGGGTGGGGCTGGGCGAGATATATGACCCTTTTCCTTTGGATGGCTAGTGCATACTTCTGAACACCACTTATCAGAAAGATTTACTTATGGATATCTGGATGGCTTTGTTCGATTGACACTGCATTGCTGCAGATTGACTTGTCCAACCAGAAGGTACGTAGTTCGTGCCCTGTTCATTGCTGTTCCTTATTTCGTTCTATTTAATTCGCCATTTTCTCTCATTCAAAATGTTGGTCCCTAGTGGCTGGTTGTGTGTCTAGTGAATAGGTATGGGCTGTTTTACGTCTGGCCTTCTGCTTTCTCTTATGCTTTGTTTTCACTCTGGATGATAAATAACCAACAAATTGTTTTGTTTATGGTGAGCAGGATGAAGTTACAGATTTTATTCTGGACACTTGTCCACTTGGGCGTTGTACTGTCTGGACAAGTCAACATTGAATACAACAAACCTGTCTTAAAGTTGACATTACCTTGTAAGTATATTTTAACAAATGCACTGATAACTTTGTCAGCAATCCAAACAGAGGCGACACACACACATATTTTATTTAGTGCTATAAATCAATGGTATAAAATGAATTCAATAAATTGTTGACCTTCTGGTACATTTGTTTCACTTTCAGCCTATTCGACACCTGATGTAGGTCGAGTTATCTTCCGTTACACAGTCAAAGATGTTCAGAAACAGGGTGTTGCTGTTCTTACCAGTAAGTGAAACATTTTGACATTCTTAGTAAGCATTAGAAAATAAACTTTTTCCTTTTTCTTAAAATTGATTGACTGAGGGGGTAAAGTGTTTATTTCCGTACCGTGAGTTCCCGGATTTGAATCTTGGTGAAGGCTGGGATTTTGAATTTCCTGGAATGTTAGGACGCCCCTGAGTCCACCCTACTCTAATGGTTGCTCTGGGAAAAGTAAAGGCGATTGGTCGTTGTGTTGGCCACATGACACTTTCGTTAACCGGCGGCCATTGAAACTTGAGTTTTACATCACCTGCCATATAGATCGTAAGGTCTGAAAAGGGAAGTTTCTTTACTTTTAAATGGATGACTCTTTAACCTCAGCGTCTGTAACTTTTAGTATTTTGTTAATATCTAAGCTGTTCATCAAAGTTTTTGAATATGTTTTTGGGTTTTGGTCATTAGTGTGTACTATTTATAAAAGTTTATAAATGTTATTGTAAACGGCTGATGTCCAGGTCCTACTAGTAGTTATTTTGAACCTCTGTGCTTGTAAAAATTTACATTTACATTTTTTTGCAATCATTTTATTATTGTTTATAAAATCCGGAAATATCATAAAATAAAAAGGCTGACATTATAGCATAACGTGAAATGATTTGTCCTGGATAATTCTAAAAAAAATAATATTTGCTGTCTAGCTTTCTTTGTCTTTCTCTTTTTTTATATCTCCGATATATATATATATATATACATTTGTGTGTGTGCATGTGTATATATGGGTGTGTGTGTGTGTGTGTGTTACCGGCAAAGTGCGAATGCAGGCATTATATAGAATTCCTAGGCATTCTATGGAATGCCGTGCGTTTCTGGGCAAAGTACGAAATGATTCTCCATTTCCTAGTTTGTCTATAGAATGACTAGTTTAGCGTCAGCAAGGTAAAAAAAAAGTCTTATTAAGAAAGATATTTATGCATTCTACACAATGCCTAGGCAAAGTAGGAACTAGAGAAATCAGCTCTCACTTTGCCTGGACGTTTCGGGCATTCTATTGAATGCCGGATTTCGTACTTTGTCGGTAACATATATAAAACAAAACGCGCGCTCTAGCTGTTGGTGTAAATAAAACACTAACCTTTGAACACTTTTGCTATTTTCATTTTAGCTGAAGGCTGGCAATATCAGACCAGTGACGTCTCACTAGATGGCGCTGATGAAGTCTCTGTTTATGCCGTCATCTACGACCTACATGGAAATCTGAAAGAAGTCACTGATACGTCTACATTGAAACTAGGTAGTGAATACATGCTAACTTAGTTTTATTTAAATAACCCAGAGATGAATTGATAAACTTGAGATCTAAATATATTATGAAATTTTATTTTCGTTTATCAGCTCAACAGGGCGCCGTTGAGATCCCCTCCCCAAGACGTATCAGGGCGGTGATATTCAGAGATGATTTTAATACATTTAACAAAGCCAGCTGGCGTTATGAAGTCTCCATGTATGGAGGAGGTGTGAGTAACACTGTCTATACTAGAGAAAGTAGAGTTGTTTTTTTTTTACTAATTATCTACTTGACTCTACTAATACTGTTCTTGACTCTACTAATACTGTACTTGACTCTACTAATACTGTACTTGACTCTACTAATACTCTACTTGACTCAACTAATACTCTACTTGACTCTACTAATACAGTACTTGACTCTACTAATACTGTACTTGACTCTACTAATACTGTACTTGACTCTACTAATACTGTACTTGACTCTACTAATATTCTACTTGACTCTACTAATACTGTACTTGACTCTACTAATACTGTACTTGACTCTACTAATACTGTACTTGACTCTTCTAATACTCTACTTGACTCAACTAATACTCTACTTGACTCTACTAATACTCTACTTGACACTACTAATACTCTACTTGACTCTACTAATACTCTACTTGACTCTACTAATACTTTGCTTGGCTCTACTTGACTCTACTAATACTCTTTTGACTATACTAACACCTAATAACGTAATGCACTTTCTTGAAACCACAAACATTAGAAGTCAGTAGTAAATCTATCCACTTAAACCCTAGATTTAAATGTTAGTACTATAATGCCATCAATGCCAAAATAATTTTATTTGTACATTACATTTGAATAATACATACAAAAAATAAACACGAACTTTAAATCCAAAAAGACCAAAACCAAATAAAATACTCAGAAAGAAACAAAGATAAAGGCACATTCCTTGTTCCTTATGCTAGGACAAATACTACATTTTCACTAGTGCTATTATAATTTAAGTAATTGGTTAACATACATGCATGATGAGATTGACATAGGAACACGCGTAGGACGTAATCAAATTTGAGGTAACGTCTGTTATCAGCAGCAGACGCCTTGGCTGGCTTAGCCACGTTCGTAGAATGCCAGAAGGTCGACTTCCACAAGACATTCTGTATGGTGATCTAACAGAAGCCAGGAGAGCCGCTGGTCGTCCACTTCTAAGGTATGAAAACTGATGTATGAAAACGCGACATGAAGCTCTTCAAAATCGACACTAGCAGTTGGGAAAAAGTGGCAATGGATAGATCCACATGGAGAGAGAGCATAAAGGTAGGATCCCCGATTGAAGAAGCCATACACTGCAGTAGTAGAAAGAAGGATGAAAATGCAACGGCGCCTGGTGATTACATATGCCCAACCTGTGACATCAGCTGTGTATCAAGGATTGGCCTCTTTAGTCACACAAGAAGTTGCAAAGGAAAAAGACGATCTCTCGAGACGTAAAAATGCCACAGACTAGGACTGAACCATTTGTGTGGTCACTTTAGAGTTCATATGTTGTTCATTTTTTATTAATTTTTATGTAAATATAAAGTTGTTATTGGTGGTTATATTTATTTTCAGATAAGTTTCTCAGAATGAACATAATATAACCAGGTGTAGTGTTGAAACTATAGTACTGAAAGCATTGTGTATTGAAGTTTATCTTTATATAAGTCTCTAAATGTCTGCAATCATCTACTGTTAACAGCCTCCTTATATATTCCAATGTAGAGCTGTTGTATTAGCTTCCTTGTTTTAAAATGACCATGTAAATGCCATTTCTTGCTTCTTTTCATTAAGAAATTCATTTTATTCAACTAAATGTTTGACACCTTCTTTTAACTTCTAGAACGGAGAGTTCCAAGTATACACCAATGATCCAAAGAATGTGTACACTCGTGATGGTCATCTGTACCTTAAGCCGGTAAAGTCATTTGTTACTATCAACCGTATTTCAAGTTTTTTTGTCTTTTCCATTGCTATTAGAGTAGTGACCGGGTTGCCCGAATCAGCCAGGAACACTAATTGTAATTAAATTGGTTTTCATCAACAGATCGCTACAGTGAGTGACCCCAGATTTAATGAGAACTTTCTTCATACTGGACACATGGACATGTTGAGTAAGAAGAATTGTCCCTGACCATGACCAACTTGTATTTATATCCGTTAAATCTAGAAGTACATCCATTTTGTATAGAGCTGTAGAGAGAAGAGTTCCATTGAATTGACTAAACATTTAATTTGTAACTAACTAGGCGTTAAACATACACATAGTTTTAAATAGTCAGACTATAAAAGTTCCCATTGGTATTAATTAAGTCTGAGCAGTACGCTATTATTTGTTACTTTGTTGCTTTGACCTAGGTCCTAACTTTAAAATGTGCAATAACAAAAGTCACAGTACTTTTGTGTTACATAATCATACATTTCAAGCAAAAAAAAAGAAAGAAAGAAAGAAATTATTCTACTCACAAAAAATGTCTGCTTGTCTTTGTGGTTAATGTAATTGGTGAATGACCTTTTTCTACAAGAGTCCCTCAAATGTTGTCATAGTGCTTTGCTCTAATTTATTAATTTAGAATAAGTTGCGTTTTATTTTTATTTTTTTTTGTGTGCAAATCAAACATTCGGTTTGTTAATCATATTTCATACATTCAATTCAAATATCCTCTACAAAAAAATAGTTGTTAGAAGGAAATAATAACATGTTTGAATAAAGGAAATAACTTTTTCCGTTACACGAAATGTTTGTGTCTACGCATGCTTGCTTGAATTATTGAGCCCAATCTAAACTAAAGACCAATATTTCAATAGTAAGATCCTCTGAATACTAAATCTCAGGTCTTTAACATGATTTCACAAAAGGTAGGGCTGAAAAAAAATTTATCTTGATACACTTGAAGGGTCCCCGCTTGTTACCATTTGTAGATTGGGATTTGAGAGTAAGGAAAGCAGAGGGACTTCTGGCTAGGAAATTGTAGAGAGATCGCGATCAAATATTTGCTTTTCTTTTTAGAGGTGGCGATTTATCCTGACTAAAATGTTTGCTCACACTTCTGGGCACCTGATTTTCCCTCGGAAACGCTTTAAAGACCAGCCTAGGCGCCAACTTGCTTTAGCTGACAGAAGAGAGCTCCTGGCTGCATGCGGCTTCAGAACGAGACAGCTGGAGGTTACTCACAAAGGCCGCGGGATACATAAGTGAGACCAAAAGAAAATCCGCTGTCGAGGTCAGGAGCAGACGGCGAAAAGAAAATCTTAATCGAACACCGTCTGACAATGGTTATGCTTGCACTGGAAGTCGTAAAATATGTAGATCTTAGCTGGGGCTGCGTTGCCACGGGAAATACTGCACTCCTTATATATATATTCTGCACTCCTTACATATATATATATATTCAGAGATAGATAAATAGATAGATAGATAGATTGATAGATGTAGCTTATAGATATAGATATAGACAGTGCTATATTGTGACGGTACGCACCGGTACGACGTACCGGCACCTTTTTCAATGTAGGGAACAAATTTCTTGTCTTGTTTTCCTATATTTTAACGTTTATTATTCATGTATGAGCCGTTCAAAGTGAGACATGCATCACTGAGTACCGAGCCGTTCAAAGTGAGACATGCATCACTGAGTACCGAGCCGTTCAAAGTGAGACATGCATCACTGAGTACCGAGCCGTTCAAAGTGAGACATGCATCACTGAGTACCGAGCCGTTCAAAGTGAGACATGCATCACTGAGTACCGAGCCGTTCAAAGTGAGACATGCATCACTGAGTACCGAGCCGTTCAAAGTGAGACATGCATCACTGAGTACCGAGCCGTTCAAAGTGAGACATGCATCACTGAGTACCGGCACCTTTAGTACACAATAAAGCTCGGGATATAGATCTAGATAGAGTAAGCTTCCAATGTTACATCTTTTTTTTTTTTTTGATTGTTCTGTTACACGTCTTTAGCTAGATCCATCTATCAAGTCTTGAGTTACAGATTTCTAATAATCGTTTCATTAATCACTGTCCTATTAACCATAAAAGACATTCTTCATCTTTTTACTTTAAACGGGCTTAATAATGACAGACATGTACATATCAGTGAGAACGTACACTACATACTTTTCTCTCTCTCTGTTGCTTCTAAAGCTTTGTTTGGTGAGTGTACACATGATGGAAACAACGGCTGCACAAGAACTGGCGGGGCTGAGATTCTACCACCTGTCATGTCCGGTAAAGTCTTGAGTATTCCTTCCCTTAGGTATGGCACAGTGGAGGTCCGAGCAAGACTTCCCAAGGGGGACTGGTTGTGGCCAGGTACGTTGTTGTGTTTTTTTAGCGCCCCCGAAAGGGAAATAGCCGCTTTTAGTTTTGTGTGGTCTGTCTGTTCGTCCGTCTCGTTTAGCTCTCGTAAACTAGAAAAGATATTGAAAATTCGACATCATTATATTTTAGACGTTTCAAAGTTCTGATGCAACCGCTACTTTTTTCTTTTCTGGATAGGAAAAATTTAAAAATGAACTATGCAAGCAGGTTTTTTTTTCATAAAAATACACCATTTTTAGAGCTTTTCACTGTTAATAGTAAAAAAAAAAAACAAAAAAAACTGGGCTGTAAGAGTCTATTAAGTAAGGGAGGTGACTTTTTACCATATTTTTAACACATTTACAAACGGTCTCAGATTTTTGTATAAAATTTCTTTTTTTCAAAATTGTATTACTAAATTAAGTAATTTCTGTCATTTGAACCACTGTATAGTATCGATGTCTAAGATCCATATAGAAGGGTTGCGAGATCCACAGCGTAATGTGCAATTATAAAGCTAATTACTCAACAAGCTATTATATTTTCATAACACTATACAGTTTAGTCGATGAGACCTATCTGTTAA
Organism: Biomphalaria pfeifferi; assembly: GCA_030265305.1. Lineage (NCBI taxonomy): Eukaryota > Metazoa > Mollusca > Gastropoda > Planorbidae > Biomphalaria > Biomphalaria pfeifferi. Next base: position 365,775 of record JASAOG010000174.1, on the reverse strand, counting down.
TGGTCATAATGTGGTTTCTTTCAAGTACTAAGAAATGTCCAATCCAGTGGCATAGCATACATGGCGCGAAGGAGCTTATTGAACCCGGGCCCATGACCATTAGGAGCCCATAGCCTGAAACATAGACACCAAAGAGCAAAGGGATTCCTTGCGCCCCAGGGGAGGACACTGAAGTAGGAAAAAAGAACTTTTATAAAAGCTGATTTTTTTTTTTTAAAAAAAAAATCTCCTTCAAATATCCTAAATATTATACTAGAGTCACTAGACTCTATATTTACTTCAAAACGTTAGCCCGTGTTTCATGGGCGTAGCCAGAATTTTTTTTCGGGGGGGGGGGGGGGGGTTAGGGGGGAATTTTTTGTCCCCCCCCCCCCGCGGAAAAAAATATTTGTATGTATGTATGTATGTGTGTGTGTGTGTGTGTACATAATCTTTATTACATTCTGACCCTTCATTCTTTCGGAACACGTTTATTGTGCCCTAGAATAGGTTCTTAGTGGAAAAATTGTAGACTCCTCGACATTGCTAGCAGGGGGTCTGGGGGAGCGCCAGGAGCACTATTTCTGGTATTGAATGCCAACAAAATGGAAATTCTGAGGTATCTACAGTGCATTTTCCTGCTATTAAAATGTCTTATTTCAAAAACCTAGTGTGCTATTCTTAATGACTTAGAAACCTCCCGCACCGTTCGGCGCATTTGCCGTCAAGCTGTTTCCACAAAAATCTGTCACTGGTAATGATTAATGGAGCCCCGCCACTGGTAGAAATGTGTAACCTCTCTTGAATACGCTCTTGGAATTAGGTGATTATAGTTTGCTTTAGATTTTATATCGAAAAGGGAAGTTTTATTGTCAAAATCATCTGTTGGGGATTTTTAACTTAAAAATCTCAGGACTTTGTTGTTTTTTTATTATTCAAAACCCAATTTAGCTACGATCAGGGAATTTGGTAACTGTAGTTTGCTTTAAAATAATATTGAAGAAAGAGGTTTTCCACCTCAAAACGCTCTGTATGGGGATTTGAAACTCAAAACCATCTGGAGCCGAGAAGTTTTAACTCAAACCCCCCCCCCCCCCCCCCCCCCCGTTGGCTTGGCTACGCTCAAAATTTTAGTGTGTAATTTGCTTTTTTTTATATTGAAGAGGAATTTTTGAGCATCAAACCCTTCTGAAGGGGGATTTAAACTCAAAACCCATTTTGGCAACGCTCATAGATTTTAGGGTGTGTAAATTGCTTTTTTGTTTTATTGAAGATGTATTTTTTAGCTTCAAACTCCACTGAAGGGGAGTTTAAACTTAAAACTGACTTAAAACCCATTTAGCTACGCTCATAACATTTTGATGGGGTTTTAAAATCAAAATCTTCCTCAACTGTGCTCTTGGAATTTGGGGATTGTCGTTTGCATTTTTTTTTTGTTTTATAGAAGAGAGGGATTTAACTGCAAAAAAAAACCTGGTAGGGGGTTTTAAACTCAAAACCCCTTTGGCTACGCTCATAACATTTTGAGTGCATATTTTGCTTTTTTTTTCTTATTGAAGAAGGGGTTTATCGTAAATTTTGGAGAGGTTTTTAAATCAAAATCTTCCTTAACTGTGCTCTTGGAATTTGGGGATTGTCGTTTGCATTTTTTTGTTTTGTTTTATAGAAGAGGGAGATTTAACTGCAAAAACCCCTGGTAGGGGGATTGAAACTCAAAACCCCCTGTTACGGGGTTTTAAATTCAAACCCCCCTGGTAGGGGTTTTAAAATCAAAACCCCCTTGGCTGCGCTGGGACAAGTTTGAACCCCCCCCCCCCCTGGCTACGCCCATGCCGTGTTTTCAGCGCGAGCTTATGTAACAATGGCTTGTATTGCTATTGTGTAAGAAACTGCTTTCATCAGGTTTATTGTAATGGTAGCTAATCCTAATCTCACACTGTATGTTGGTGGTGACTTGAGTTTATTTCTCTGTACGTTCATACAACCATGGGGTAGGTTTACATATTTGTGAGAATCAGAAGTCAGCAGAATTGACTGAACAAATGCTCCAATTAATGGGGAAAAAAACACCACATTCTTTTTTTGTTATTTAAAACACTTTTAGTCATTAAATGCTGTTAGAAGTTGTTCAAGTTTTGAGACACAATTACTTGAACGGAGTCATAACTGAATCAAACTTAATGACTTTATAACTTGGACAATGAACCTGTTACGTACAGAGTACTCGATATTTTATGTCACACACTAAATTTGTCTTATTGGAAAAGGGGGAGACCAGCATATTCTTGAACCCGGGTCTACGGGTACCTTGATATACCACTGGTCCAAGCCTCTTTCATTTGTCGAATGGCTTGCCCTCCAACAGGGGCGTAGTGAGCGAAAGGTTCGCCCGGGGGCAGGCCCTCCTCCAGCCCACCTCCCAGTTTTCATGAACATCACCTAGAAATATAGGCTGATAAACAAAAGTATTTCATAAGAATCGAATACAAATAATCTTAGAATGTATTACCTAACTAAAATATCTACAATAATTTTTTTGGGCTCCTCTGTGCGTGTGGCACCACCCTGGGGGGTGGAACCCGGGGCATTGTGCTTCCTTGCGCTCCCTCAATACGCCTATTCATATTAAAATTAGCATTCCACATGTATTTCTAGTAATAAAAATAAAAAAATTATTAAATTAAATCTAAACTATACTTGTTACTGAACAGTTCTTTCAATATTGTTTGCTATTTTTTTATCTTCTTTCAGCCATATGGATGGTCCCTAAAGATAGCAAGTACGGAGGTTGGCCAAGATCTGGCGAGATAGACATCATGGAGTCTAAAGGTAGAGAAAATGAGAGCAGTCTAGATCTACTAGATCTTGGCATAAAAATTATCATGATTCGAGACAAATATTTAGTGTCAAAGATTTTTAATTTACGAAGATCAACCTCGTAGTAGCTAGAGAAAGTTTTAAAATAAAAAATAAAAAAACAACAACAGAAAGAAAGATAGATTTGGTTGGATCGATGGATGGAAAGATTTATTTATTCATTCATTGTGATTTCATTGAGAGATGGATGAATCTATTAATACATGCATACATTCATGAAACTTTACGTCTCTCTTTCTCTCTCTCTTTCTATCAGTCTGTTTTTTCTTTCTATTTCGGAATGAATGATTATCTAATCCCTGCGCTTGTAATATGGTACAATGTTTCATGGTGTATCTATTACACATGGTACAGGTAACCCTGGGCCTGATTTCGTTGAGAAGGTAACAAGTCATTTGATCTGGGGCACTTCATGGGAACACCAGTACTGGGCAATCACATATCACGGAGAACGGTGAGTCAGATGTCCTTATATAATTGTACTTCTTTCTGTAGGACAAAAAAACAAACTACAAACCTACAAACCTTCCGTACGCACAGAAAATATATGAGCACCGTCTGTTTGCACAAAATATTTTTAAAATTGCATATAATTATATAGCATTCGAATAAAATCTTTTAATGATTCTTTTATTGTAAAATAACTAGGATAATCTTTGACCTAAGACCTACGACCTACGACATGTTTTCTGATAGTTCTTCCAGAAGAGAAACATCATTTCAATGTTTTAGAGTAATTTAAAAAAATAATGTTCTGGCAATCAAACGAAACCAACAACATTTTATAGTCGACGTGAAGAAATAAGAACCAGACAATGCTGTGACTGTGACAGCAAGGCTTCACGGGAGAACGAAAAAACAAAATTATTTAGACAACAAACAGATGAAAACCAAATTGGAAAATAAATGACAATATAGGAGTATAAGTAGACTCATTTAAGGTGACAGTCTCGCTTTGAATCACGGTTTTCTGTTGCACACCTGGATATAACCAAATATTTGATTGCAGATCGCAATTTTCAATTGGAATTTTATAGTAAGCCTCCATTAAGGTTCTTCTCTAACATTTTAATATTTGTGGCATGGTTCAATTCTCAGCCTCTAAAGATACTTTTGCCTATCCTACAGTAGTCCATAAAAACAGGTTTCAATTAATGGACTGCACTTACAAATTAATGACTGTCCCTAAATGCAAATGTGCAAGAACCAAATGTGAATCAATTGTTTGAACCTATTAAATGAACAAAGTAAAGAAGCAGGTTAACGGCTAGAAATATTAAAAAGCATTCAGGGGACGCTTTTTTAATTAATTTTTTTTATTCAAATTCATCGATTTAGAATATAGCGGAATTTCGGGCTATGGAAATACCAAGTGGTTAGCTCCGAAGCCTTCCTTACAGAGACTATTGAAATTATATCCTGCTTTGAAATCTTATTTTCAAAAGAGAAGTGCTCACCCAAAAATCAAAAGCTTCTTTGAAGACCCGTGTGCTTAATTGTGGCTGCATTTGTACACAACATTGCGGCAATATTCCATACAGAAGTTCTTGTTGATTGAGGGACAGCATGTCCGTGATCTTGATGTATCCTCTGCTACTCAAAGAATCACGCATGCGACTTACTATTTGGACGACGCGAGGTGGCTAGTAAAAGTGATGAAGCAGCGATATTCCTGAACTTTTACGACGATTGTGCCGAGTATTTCAGAGAGGGTCACGCTTTCAGATTGCACAGAAAGATCTATCTTGGAAAACGTTTCAGAAAGCCTGCAATTATTTTAATTCTTGTGCGTGTGTAGGCCTACATTGTGTGTAAAATGTGTGTGTGTACATTCAGATTTATTGTAATAAAGTCTAAGCTGTTGAAAACAGAATTGCTCTGAGACTGTTACTTTAGGTCCCTGATCGACATGTGTCCCGCTTTTGCTCCCCAAATATCTGGCCACCTTATAACTAAATGTACTACATGAACTATCTCATGTGTAAATGTTTTCCTTTCTCCAGACACGCCACTAACTGGTATTCACAGTTCCACACATGGCGCATGGAATGGACTCATGACCATATTCTGTAAGTTATAGAGTTTAGGATTGTAGATATAGGTCAGTGCACTTGTTGTTTAGCACTGAAAAAAAAAGTTTATAATGCATTGATGGTAAAAGAAAAGTCTATAAATGTTCATAACAATAAAGGCAACGGAAATAAAAACAGATCAAGTTCTTTGACACGATGCATTACAACAAAAGTTACAAAAGTTACAATATCGGTTTTTCTATTTTCATTCATCCTTAAAGTAGACAGCTATATTACAATCAGCTATGTAACAAGTTGGATTGAATAGTGAAATGTTTACAAACATCAGCTATGCCCCTGAGACTTGGCTTAACTGAAAGGGCATAATTTACACAATCTAAATTGACACGTTTGGTTTTTGTCACAGATGAATGTGTGTATGTATGTATAATCTATTTTTACAATCTGCTCGAATGACCAGAAGTGTGTTTTGTTGATCAGACAGAGACCAGCGTGTGTGACATGCAGTAAAGCTGATTAAAGTGTATGTGTTTGATCTAGTGGTTTCATTGTTTTATTTCGTTAACTAGAACTGAACCAGGGACACCTAGACGTAGCGAGACCTAAGGTAGATTCTATTGAGTTATTATTATAGATATAATAAGGAATCTGTGACATATTTGGAGGCTCGTTTATCTAGTTATTCGACTTAGTCTTGGAAGACATTAGGCAGAACTGCGGTTCGCCATTGTGAAAAGGTCAAGGACAAAGAAGGCCGTGAAGTCGTGAAGTGTGTGCGCTCACTTGTAACGGCGGGAAAAAACTAAGTCAATCAGCCGAGACGAAACTAGGTCAGACACAGTGATAAAGTAATTTGTTTTGTTTTATTTGATGCTACACATATAAACAAAATGTCCGAGAGATGAACACAGTTAATAGCCGCTGGGAAAGAGATGGGATTGTCAGGGACAGCTCTACAGGAGTGGGTGAAAGAAAGAGAAGTCAAGCTGGAAAAGAAAGAAAAAGAAGACAGCGTGAGGAAAGAGCTAAAGAAAGAGAGGCGGTTGAAAGAGCTAAAGAGAGGGAAGTGAGAGCTAAAGAGGCAGAAGCAAGAGCTAAAAAGAAAGAAGCTGATGTAGAAATACACAAATTGAGAGTTAGTTGGAGCTTAGAGAGACGAAAGGAGAAATCAAAGAGCATATAAAACCTGTATGGAAACCAAAGTTGCCACCTTTGAATGAGAACGTGGATCAAATGGATGCATATTTGGCGAGATTTGAAGTGCATGCTCAAGCTACAGAAATACCTAAAACTCAATGGGGAAGTCATCTTTACACATTGTTACAGGGAAAGGCACTGCAAGCATATTTACACTTTTCAAAGAAAGATTTAGAGGAATATGACAAGGTGAAGGAAGTGTTAATGAAAACATACAACTTAAGAGATGATGGATATAGAGAGAAGTTTCATAAAGCTAAACCAGAGAGAAACCAGCCATTCCATGAATTTGTTGAGGACATTACAAGATACTTAATGCGTTGGGTAGAATTGTCTAACACTGAAAAGGTCTTATTGATCTGTTCATCAGAGACAAGATCCTCACATCTTGCAATCCTAAGTTTGTGGCTTTTCTACATGAAAGGAAACCGAAAGATGTGCCAACAGCTGTAAAGTTGTGTCAGCAATATATTACTGCACATCCAGAGCAGACAATTCAGAGAGAGGAAGTCTTGATAACTAGCAAGTTTGCCTTTGCTGCAAAGACTAATGATAACAGAAGTCGCTTTAAACAAGAATGGAGACAGGACGTCTGCTGAAAAGAAGTGTTGGTGAAAAAAGAAAATGTTTTAAGTGTTTCAAAACGGGACATTTAGCAGCCCAATGTAGAAACAAAAGTCCATTAAGACGAAATGAGACTATGGGTTCAAGCAGAAGTCAGGAGTTTAAAACCAGCAACAGGGGAAAAAAGAACTTTTATAAAAGCTGATTTTTTTTTTTAAAAAAAAAAAGCTTCTTCAAATATCCTAAATATTATACTAGAGTCACTAGACTCTATATTTACTTCAAAACGTTAGCCCGTGTTTCATGGGCGTAGCTAGAATTTTTTTTCGGGGGGGGGGGGGAATTTTTTTTGTCTCCCCCCCCCCCCCCCCCCCCGCGAAAAAAAATATTTGTATGTATGTATGTGTGTGTGGACATCCGTACAATGCGTCAGTTTGCATAGACTATCAACATGGTGAACAACTCCCTCATGAAGCTGATCAGATCCAGATGGCTGGAGCTGTAACTTGTGACGCTGGGAAATTAAAAATGTATCCTGGATTTGTTGGGAAAAAATCTTTTTGTGTCTTGAGAGACACAGGAGCGACCGTAATCGGAGTGAAGAGACTACATGTGCAGTCTCAACAGTTGACCGGTAAGAAAGTCTAGTGTATGACATTTGAGAAACAATTGAAGAGTATCCCACAGCTGTCATTGATATTGATACGCCATTTTTATCTGGGAAAGTTGAAGCATATGTGTTGGAGAGGCCTGCAGCTGACTTGATTCTAGGAAACGTGACTGGCATAACTGAGCCTACCATCACAGATATCTACAAGTGGCAAAGGTCAGCAATGTCAGAAGTTACAAATGCGGTAACAAGATCTCAATCTAATGTGATAGATAACATGGGACAACCGATACTACATAGTCAGATTGAACAGCCAGAATCAGAATTAGCATCCAGTTATGCATTGAAACAAAAGGAGGACCAAACATAGGTTAAACTTTTTGAATTGGCGAAGCGTCCTACCAGTAAATTTAAAGTGAGAAATGGACTTCTGATGAGACAAGATATAACAAAGAGAAACTACAGCTAGTCATTCCTGCCGCCTAAAGAAACAGAATTTTGGAGTTAGGTCTTGACTCACCTTTTGCGGGTCATATATGGACAGCACGAACAAGACAAAGATATCTGAATAGCTTTTACTGGCCAGGAATATTTAAAGATGTGAAAAGTATTGTTCAGCGTGCAGCACTTGTGCCAGTACAAAGCCCAGAGATCGTTATACAAAAGCCCCATTACAGGTCACAGATCTGCAAGATAGACCATTTCAGAAAGTGGCCGTAGACATTGTGGGTCCCATAAACCCTATGTCTAAAAGAGGATACAGATACATCCTTACAATGGTTGACCTATGCACACGTTGGCCAGAGTCCGTGCCATTAAAGACAATAACTGCAGAAAATGTAACTCATGAATTGTTCAACATTTTCTCTCGCTTAGGATTCCCAGAAGAAATTCTAAGTGTCCAAGGGACTCAATTTACAGCCGAGTTAACACATCAATTTCTGAAACAGTTAGGGATTCGTCAAACCTTCACAACGCCTTACAGGCCCCAGAGCAATTCGGTTTGCTAGAGGTGGAACGGGACTTTGAAACGATTATTAGGCAAAGTAGCACTAGACAGCCCATCAGACTGGGACCTGTACATCCCAGCAGTTCTCTCTTTGCTGACCGAGAAGTTCCACAAGAAAGTACAGGGTTTTCACCGTGTGAACTATTGTATGGAGCCGCGAGGTGTGGCCACTTTGTTTGGTGATAGATTTGTGGACAAAAGAAAATATTGATAATGAATCTAGAACAAGCTATCAACATGTCGTCGAGCTCAGAGAGAAAGTGGTAATAACATGTCAACTGGCAAAGCAAGCATTAGAGTCACAGTTAGCACGACACAGAACCATTGTTAACAGAAATAAAATTTAGTAGATAAAGCTAAACCACTTACAGCGTTTAGTAGTCCTTTTGGTTTATTCCAATTTAATGTCATGAGTTTCGGGCTTGTCAACGCACCAGCAACGTTCAGCAGAATGATGAGAAAAGTATTGTCTAATCTACCTCATGTACTGTGCTACCTAGACGACATCTGCATTCATGACATTACTTGGTCAGATCACCTACAACATCTAGAAATGGTTCTAGATACATTGAGGAGAAATGGTTTAACCGTGAGACCATTTAAAGTGGAGATTTGTTGCAAGAACATTTCATTTCTAGGATATGTAATTGGAGGACACTCACTGAAACCACAACCTAAACTGCGACAACGGATTATGAATCTTCGTCAGCCAACAACCAAGAGACAGGTCCGTAGTTTATTGGGACTCTGCAACTTCTATCGAAGGTTTATAGCGGATTTTGCAGAGATAACTGAGCCCCTCACAGACCTGACCAGAAAGGGAGCATCCAACGTGATCAGATGGTCACATGACTGTGAAGTATCTGCATCTGCTGTTGCTATCGGGGGATGCCTAGCACAGGAATCACAGGGCATTCTGCATCCCGTTATCTACGTCAGTAGAAAGTTGTCTTCAGCAGAACAACGATACAAAGCACCGTAGAAAGAGAGTGCTTGGCAATTGTTTGGGCAGTAACCAAGTTGGCCAGATACCTGTTGGGCAGAACATTCGTACTCCGCACAGATCACGCACCCTTACGCTGTTTAAACACACGTAAGTCGGTGAATTCCAGGGTAACTCGCTGGGCCCTGATGCTTCAGGACTTTCAGTTCGAAGTGCAGCATATTCCAGGTAAACGAAACGTACTAGCGGACATTCTGTCACGCTTATCATAGATATAAACCTACGTGGCTTCTCACAAGCATGTGTTGCTTCATTAAAGACTTTGTGTCTTCAACAGTTTAGACTTTGTTGCTTGATGGTAGACTTTGTTGCTTGATGGTAGACTTTCTGTCTACAACTAAGACTTTGTGTCTTCATCTTTTAAGACTGTGTGTCTTCATCTTCTAAGACTGTGTGTCTTTATCTTTTAAGACTGTGTGTCTTCATCTTCTAAGACTGTGTGTCTTCTACTAAGACTGTGTCTTAAATATAGACTGTGTGTCTATTACTTAGTCTGTGAGACTACATTGAAGTCTGTGACAGTTTTATTTCGGAGAAAAATCGAATGACTCCCCAAAACAATTATAAGAACAAGAACTGGCGGCGCAGACGCAGAAAAAAATAGTAATAGAAAAACATAGTACTGAAAAGTAAATACATTTCTTTCTGAGTATTTACATTGTTGGAAGCAGGGGAGGGTCTGTGTACAGAGAATTATGTTTAGTTGTTGTTTTGTTTTGAGTTGTGAGTTATGAGGATACAAGAATTTTAACACGTGATTGTCCACTGGGTTAGTACGAGACGATTCGTTACAGAAGGCCTCAACACTGACCTGCAACGCCACAACATGTAGGCAGTGGAGACCAATATCTCGTTGCCACGTTGTACAGACGTGCATCTTGTGTATCCAATATACAGAATAAAAGAAGAATTGACAAGCTATGTAATTTAAACTGTTTATAATTTTTTTTTTGAATTTTGTAGCACTGCTTACGTTTGTAGGCCTATTGCCTTTTTAAATTTTCTTTTTCTTAAATTGGCAACATTGAAGTTTATTTTAGCGACCTTGACATTGGTTACTTTATCGAGAAAGTCTCCAAGTCTGTACATCCCTCCATTAGACGAACTGTTGAATGAGTAACTCTCTTCATTTTACCACATTCAATATAGCCGGAACTGCACATTGGTTTAAGCCTACTATTGTCATATTTCCCCAGGACATTTGTAGACAACCAACTGATAATGACGGCAGCGCCACCAGCCGGTGGATTTTACGAGCAAGGGAAATTCACCGGAACTAACATTTGGGCTTCTGGGACTAAAATGGCGCCTTTTGATCAGGACGTAAGTCATACTTTAGTCGACTTTGTCTAACTTAGAAACATAATTTGTACACACCAAAGTTTTGTATTGACAAACATGTACACATATAAGTTTTGTATTTACTTAACACTTACCACCGTGCATCTTGAGTACATGTAAAGTAGAGACCCACTTTGTAGGATCTGTTTGCGTGCTCCGTCAAACAGCTTAAGACTTAACGGAAAGCTTCGGGATCCGATCTCCGTCAGAATAATCAATTATAACAGCTTCTTATAACAGCTTCTATACTTAGTGCTCCGAAACAACAGCCTGTCATAAGGGCTCCGTTTAACATTTTCACAGTGTAGCTGTTCTTGTTAAAGAGCCGACGAGAAAAACGCCTGTCGTCAAAACGAATAGATCTAGTTATTTCGAACATATAAATACACAAACATAAACAAAGAAATATTTGCTATGTATTACATATATAAACAATTTAAGATTTATTTTCTTTTTCTACATATATCAACACGACTAGATTATAGGAGAAAAAAACAACATATTTTTTAAAAAATACAATGCGATTGATAAGCTAAAGACAAATATCTTTGTCTAGTACATTACATACAAGCTAGTGACATGCACTATAAACGTAAAGTGCAGATTAAAAAAAAAGCTTTTCCATTGAATTTGTAAAATGTTTTGTGATACTTTGAACAGATTTCTATCCATCAACAACACATTACAGCTTTCCTTTCAGTTTGCATCAGAGAGCTTGAAGCAAGGTTAACCCTTAAAATGCGTGTGGTATATTAGCCTCAAAACATAGAATTGTAATTCCATTTGGTATGCACTCATTGTAAAACAGCTCTGCACTTTAAGGGTTAATATAACTAGTTTTTGTGTGTCTGTCACATTGCAGTGATTCTAGTTCTAGTAACATATACGATATTTCAGAAATAAAACACAGAAACTTGCTACGTGAATGAAAACTAAGACACTTTCAATAGTTTCGATTTGTCAAATAAACAGGCTGAGTACAATCTTTAACTCTTTTAATAGTACTAGTCAAATGGACAGACATTATACAATCTTTAACAGTATTACACGATTGATTGGATGAATCCACATAAGAATCTAAAGATAAAAAAAGTCACATTTGACTGCCTGGTTCTCCCTAGATGTACTGAGATCTCTAGCTATTTATCTATCGGAAGATGCTTAAAAGTGAGAGAAAGCAAAATTTTGTTTCTCGCCTTTTTAAGCTTAGTGATCTGGAATTTCCAGAGCTATTTTTAACATTAATAGAAAAAAAGCGATTTAAAATAATGATGTCATAGGACATTCTCTGTCTCTATTTCTGACAGTTAATTACAACGCATCTTTATAGTTTTTTTTGTTTTGTTTTTTAAGTTTTACCTCATCCTGAACGTGGCTGTGGGTGGCACCAACGGCTACTTCGCTGACGGCAATCATTACGGTAACGTCACCAAACCCTGGCACAACAGTTGGCCTCACCCCAAGCTTGACTTCTGGAATGCACATAACACCTGGCTGCCCACCTGGCATGGAGAGAACGCTGCTCTGGTCGTCGACTATGTGGAATTTAAAAGTTTATAAGACGTGGCATTCATTGTTTAAATTTTGTTTCGCAACAAATAATTGTTCTGTAAAGACCACCAAAACATATAAACTATTGCTCAATACAATTTGTCCTTTAATTTGTTTTTTACTTTTTACCTGTGTGTGTGCGTGTGTGTGTCTGAAGGAGACAATATTCGTGATGCAAATCATAATTTAACTTGCAATAAAAAAAAAAATCCTACTATAAATTAAAACTACAGAAAGAAAAATATATATACAAGTGCATAAACGTGCGTTACAAGTGTAACAAGAATGTTTAAGAACTCAATTTAATTCTAAAGACGATCCCTGGCCAAAGATCGGTGCAGACAAAGAAATGAGACCCCCAGCTGACAACTACTTTGTCTGAGTCCGATGTGTCGCCAAATATGCAAGTTGCAACAAGATCACGTGAGATACTGCGTTCATCCTTAATCTTCGGAATTTCATACACACAACACAAAAACGTAGAAAAAAAAAGAAAAGTAAAGGTCGACCTTGCCAACTTTGAAGGGCAAATGGTGTCAACATTTGGGTGTTTCTAGTGGGCCGACGGTGTCATGTGGCCGCAACGACAAACCGCCTTTAAAAAATGTCGAGGTTCAAAATCCGAGTGCTCAGCAGTTGGTCGTTGTGCTGACCACATGTCACCCTGCTCGTTAACCGTTGGTTAAAGAAACGGATGACTTTAACTGCCCTATAGATCGCAAGTTCTGAAAAGGGTAACTTACTTTACCTAAAAAGGCATGTGACGTGGCAACACGCTATTGGTCTAAACTACCCGCCGGTTGTGACGTTCAGGCCTATGACGATTGGTCTCGACCCATCTCTGTCGCCTGTAAGAGGTCTAAGCTAGTAGGAAATATTTTTTTTAAAACGGTAACATTTGAAATTCCTAAAACAATTGGAGATTTTCGTCTACGGGGGATAACTATAAATAGCTACCTATTTGGTGTAGAGTGTAGAGCATAGTAAGTATTGAGTAGCTATGTATTTTTAGCACTTTAAAATCTAATTTCTTAGCACTATGTAATTTTTAGTCAGACCCGGATTTAATGCAGGGCAGGCAGGGCTACTGTTCCAGGGAAGTCACAAGAGTGGCGTTCAGAAAGTTTTTTTTTCTTTATGCATATTTGGTTTCACATTTCTACCGACAATACTTTTACATATCAAATATTTTTTTACAAAGAAGGAAAGGATATTAAATGTAAAAGTCCTCTATTTCTTTCTACTAAAATATGGCTCATGCTTTTAGATAGAAGTTTTATTATGATTAAATGGATTTTTTTAAACGCATTCAAAGAAGTGTAGGAGCCTCCATAAAAATCCTGCCTCGGAGCCTTCTCTTACTTAAATCCGCCCTAATAGTGATCTTTCAATATGACGTCCATGACATTGTTTAGTTCGTCTAATTATTTTTTCAAAACCATTCTGAACGTACTTCTTTTGATTTCCATACTTTGTCTTTAGGTTCCATTACATCGCCCCCACGAATCTTCGTGTGATGTTCTCTTCTTTTTTTTTTACCAAATTTTTTTTACCAAGCTACATCAACGAAAGCATGTGGGAGAAGATAGCCAAAGACCGGACAGCATGGAGATCGGACAGCACGGAGAAAGACTGTTCGAGCTGGTAAGAACTTCGCCGAGGGCAAAAGAAATAAGGCTGCATCAGTCAAGATTAAGAAAAAAGAAGGCTGCCCTATCAGCTAGCCTTAAGAAAGACTCATGTACATGCACGAACTGTGGCAAAATCTGCCGCTCCAGAATTGGCTTAATTAGCCACATCAGATTCTGCCCCGTCTCAAGACGAAATCAAAGCCAGTGACTCATCTGGGTGCATCCATTGTCTTCCGAGACAGAAGGAGTCATAGAATTATTGTATTGCTTTAAGAATGTCATCCGCTTCTTGATCATACACATTTGTAGAGAACGATAAAGGTGAAAATCAACAATAAATATAGCCAGCATTAAGATTTGACCTGACTTTCTAATGACAACAAGCGCATCTCTCTGACTTGACATAGTCAGTTTTTTCTCCCTCTCAAATGTTTTACTTCGTTGAATTCTTTTTAATTATTTGGAAGAAGCGTTTGTTGTTACAAAAAATTGTGCATTCCTAATGTTTTGTTCTACTTTAAAAATGGCAAGATAAATAATTGACAGTAGAAGTAATGGGCATCTCTGATCAAATAAATTGCTTTCAATGTTTAAAGTGTTCCAATCACGAATGTAATCTATCAAGGCCAGGACTAGACGATAAGACAGAATTTAAATATATTTATATCTACACAAGTTCTATGGCTTAGTGGCTTAAAAAAGGTTTTCTGGTGCCAATGAACTGTCTCTACAGTGGAGTGGTTCTAGAACCTTACAGAACACATTTCTTACATTTATAATTGTATTATAGCTTGTAGAAAGCTTGTCGTTTTGTTAGATTAGGCGGGAGTTGGGTCACAGATAAAGAGAGAAAAAGACCATATCAATGTAAAGAGGAAAATTGAAATCGCCGCCCCAATATTAGTAATTATGTTTTCTTATCTGATTGTTGAAGTACTCACACTTGGAAATATTCATTTAGAAAGTTAGAATGTAATTATATTTTTTAAATTTTTGTTTATGTGTTTGTGTAGAGTCAAAATCAATCATTCCAGATTGTCTAAGTCTGTTTACATTGAGCAGTGAGTCTATTAGAGTTTTGGGTTGTATTCAAATTTACGCTTTGCTTCCTAAAATAGACAACAGAATTTTGTTTCAAATATTAAACTTCTTTTAAAACTAAGACTGAAACTAATTGTTTTTACCTTCATCTATCCCTATGTCTTATTACTTTGGAGCACCACACAAGATTTGTCGACCACTTGTCTCCATTTCTCTAAGTCTTTAGCCTTGGATAGAACCTCTTTCAATGGCAGGCCTGTCCATTCTTTCTCTGTCTGCCTCTTCTTCTTTTGCCTGGTACTGTTCACTGAAGGAAGGTGTTTGCGAGCCCCTAAGATCTTGTTAAATGTTGTTTTTTTTTAAAATCTGAAAGTTATTTCCATGTTGCTTTGTTGAGTTCGCTTAAATGAGGATTTTCGAGATGAATTGGATTTTTTTTTTCAATATTTAAGATTAGTTCTTAAGACCCGACATTTCCTAGTGATCATAATTATCTGTGAAAGATTTCATTTATAAACTAATTAATGTACGTGAGTATTGAAAAACTAGGTATTTTAAAAAGTATGTAATATATTTTTGTGCTTCTTTTAGCTCTGCAGAATCAAATATCTAATCTTTTACCTTTGTGGCATTGAGTAATTGTTTTTTAGTTGGCAACAGAAGATCTTATTTATTTTATTTTCTAATCACTTAATCTTCCTCTTTTTATTTTCTTATGCTTTTTCTTTCGGTTTTATTTTAATGTCCCCACATTTCTCCATATATCTTCTTTTTTTTTTTATCTTTTGACAGATTTGAATTGCTCAAAGAATGTAAATATAATTTTGTAATAAAAGTTGAAAACAAATAGCAATTTTTAAAAATCTTTTTACTTTTATGAACTTTAGAGAGAAAACTAATTAAATTCTGTGTAAAAAAAATGACATATAAGTTACATTGTATAAAAGGAAAGAAGGTTAATAGAATTAAAAGCGTATGTTTGCACTTTTAGTGTAGTGGTGGCGGCTCGTCTTGTGATGAATAGGAAACACTTTGGATTAGGTTATATTTAAAACCTATCAATAATTAAATGAATAAAGAAACTCTTTGTCTTAATTAAGATGTACCATTGTCGATCAAGAGCCTGTCCAGAAAATCTGAGAACCACTGATCTACTATGTGCTTTTAGTATAAATTAAAAATGGTGTTTTATAAAGTACTTTATTTGAGAGCTACAGGTAAGAGTTGTTTCCCTTGTTTTGTAGACCCAATAGTCTTATCATTACGTTTCGTTACAGTTTGTCTGTTAGGAAGCACATATCTGCCTTATATCTCATTGTATTGGCAATGTTCTTCAAGGATCAAAGCAGCTATCCACGTTGATGTCAGTCAATGAGGCATTCAATTTAAATCTCGCCATGTGCCCAACAGAGCAGGCCTCAAATCATTTGCCATATCAGAACGTATAAATAGATCATAGAACCGGATACACTCTCTGGGGGTCATGAGTAATCCATAATAAAATCAACTATTACTTATTGACTTTGTCCATCTAAAAAACTTACCAAATAGATGTTATATTACTTTCTGTTGCCTTCCAAAAAAATACTTTCCATTGTCGATGCTGGTATGAGAGCCTCTTAATGGGTCTAATACATAAACAAGTAGGCTTGCATATATATGACTCATTTTAACTTTTTAGTAAATTAAGCGTTTAAAAAATTTCCTTTTTCTTTTAATTATTACTTTCAATGTGTTTCATTGAATATTTTTATTTAATGTTAAAATTATTTACCATCAAAGTAGAAAAGATTTTAAACGATAATCGAATGTAGGTTTTAATTTAACTAAGTTTTTTTGTACCTATTTCTATACGTGTTTGGGCCTCTATGTAGAATGTCTACTGAATGTTGCATGTCATTTCACAGGTGACCTACAACAGTCACTAAAGACTTGAAATTGCTGGACTTTGACTAGAACAATTCTGTGATATTTACATCTATATTTAGTCTTGTTAATAAATAAATACTTATGTATATATGTTTACCTACGTGAATAGGATGAAGCTGCAGGTATTATTGTGGACACTTGTCCACCTGGGCGTTGCTCTGTCTGGACAAGTCAACATTGAATACAACAAACCTGTCTTAAAGTTGACATTACCTTGTAAGTACTTTTCTAAAACATAGTTTTATTTGTATACTATTTGGAAACACATTAAAATAACTTTTTATTCTAAAGTGTCATGACATCGTCGTAAAACTTAAATCTCCTTTCTATTTTCAGCATTCACAACATCTGACGTAGGTCGGGTCATTTTCCGCTACACAATAAATAGTCTCCAGAAACATGGAGTCGGTGTTCTTACTAGTAAGTAACCCACTTTAGTTAAAATTTACCGACAAGATAAAAGTGAATTTAACAATTACATAACTGACATGACTCGATTAAGACTTGGGAGTAACTCTAGCCTAGTTAGGATGCTCAATGGTAATTAAACACGAAACACCAAAAAAAATGTGCATATATAATATCCTTTTTATTATCAAGCCGAAGGTTGGCAATATCAGACCAGTGACGTCTCACTAGATGGCGCTGATGAAGTCTCTGTTTATGCCGTCATCTACGACCTACATGGAAATCTGAAAGATGTCACTGACAGTTCCTCGCTGAAACTAGGTAGACAAATAAATAGTTCTTTATGCTAGTTCATTCATCTGAGATCTAGTCTGGGTTTATTAGCCATGTGTTGTCTAGGGATCATTTATAATACAAAGATTGTTCGTTTAACAGTTAACCAGGGCGCCATTCAGATCCCTTCTCCAAGACGTATCAGGGCGGTCCTCTTCAGAGATGATTTCAATACATACAACAAGGCAAACTGGCACCCTGAGGTCTCCATGTATGGAGGATACGTACGTAGGATTAATATTTTTTGGATGTTCTGCGTATATCTATTGTTTGATTAAATTTCGTATTGTGATTTGGTAACGAAATTCATTATTTGCACATTTGGTGAACAACCAAAAAAAAAACAACTATTCTAGAAACATATCATCCTAATGTTTATATCTTTCTGGATACAAAGTTGTATTATATATATCTTTTTTTTGGGGGGGGGGGGGGCTACTATTTTGTATTTATGAAATGTTACATTTCTATTTTAGACCAGTCATTTACATTTTTTATTTATTTGTTTCAACTCTTAGAACGGTGAGTTCCAGGTGTACACCAATGACCCCAAGAATATATTCTCACGAGATGGTCACTTATATCTTAAGCCGGTAGGTCAGTTCACCTGTTTAAAAGAAGTCCGTGTCTGAGAGTGTGTAGATAAGGAAAGCATTCTTGCAGGAAAATATTAAGGCTCATTTTTCACATATTTTATGAATCTATTACGACTGTATGCTAACATCTTCTCGGTATGGAAAGAGCTAATGGACAAAACAAAAGTTAATGCATCTTTATTTGTCAAAGTTCTTGAAACTGTTTCTGGGAATGAGAAGTTGCCTGGTGTTGTCTTGCAACGGAAGTTACATGGCTACTGACACGATTGTGGTTCACTTTTTTAAAGCACCTCATCCTATAGTATCTTATAGAATACCTTTGTTTAAGCTTGTCATTAAACATTACAACTGAGTACTTTTGGTCCCGATCGTCCCACATAAAATGTAATGTTCCAGCTCTAAAGATTACAAGAAGTACTTGAAGCATTTCTTATGCCCATGTTTGTTTTTATTTTGGGACGTCAATGTCCTTGAACTGCTTCAGTTTACACAGGTTTAAAGATACTTAGGATTGCATAAAGAAAGTCTTACATTTAATCTATCGATCCTTGTGGTACATTGATTAATATTTTGTCCACTTCTACTAAATGATTGTGTATATTTATATATGATTGTGTATATTTTTTATCCGATTGTGTAATGTATATCTGATGTCTGTCTTTTACTGACCTTTCTTCTATTTAGATTACCACAGTCAGTGATTCAAGATTTAATGAAAACTTTCTCCACACTGGACACATGGACATGAGAAGTAAGGACAATAAGTACATTGATTTTTGGCATCCTTGAGGCTTGGTGGCCGATTGGTATATCGCTAAGCTTCTGAACCGAAGGTTCTGGAGTTCGAATCCCGGTAAAGACCGGATTTTGAACATAGTGCAGACCTGCAATTATTACCAGTTTATAGTGTGTGTTCTTTCTTTGTTCTCTCTCTCTTCTGCTAATGACAGCTGAAGCTAGAAAACAACACACTAACCATTGTATCATACATAAACAGACGTTCTGGAGCAGGCTGTACAAATGTAACATACGCAATCACAGCGCGTCTCTTATACTTCTATAAATAAAACATACAAGAAATTTGTGTGCAAGATCACTGGCCAACATAATTAATCTCTTACAATGTCGATATTTTTATGTATGCTCTATTACTCATAAGTTCAAAGTTCATTGGTTATTTGCTTGATTTTGGTACGCACTTTGACCACAGCCCTGTTTGGCGAATGCACACAGGCTGGGAATAACGGCTGCACGAGAAATGGCGGTGCTGAGATCCTCCCACCAGTCATGTCCGGTAAGGTCAAAAGTGCTCACACAATGAAGTTCGGTACACTGGAGGTCCGCGCAAAGATCCCCAAGGGTGATTGGTTATGGCCAGGTAAGAAAAAATGTTTGTTTATTATTTCTATGTTTATATAATTACCAAAAGAGTTGAATATACTTTTAAAGACGAGTTGATGAAACAAATAAACAAATATAAAATTACGTTTGGTTTAAACAAATTTGATTTGTCAATATGTATATAAGCAAAACTCCTTAAATAGATCCCAATTCTTAAGTAACATCCAATCAAAATTGTAATTAAAATTAATGCCTAAAATAATAATTGATGAACATATTTATAGAAAGAAAAATTTCGGATTCAATCTTGTCTAGACATTGAAATGTGTACTATTTTTTGTTTTCATTTTGGATATTTTTTTAGAACCTTAAATAATTACACTTGTATTTAACCATTGTCATCTTCAGCTATCTGGATGTTACCAGCCAATGACCATTATGGAGGCTGGCCTAGATCTGGTGAAATTGACATTATGGAGTCCACAGGTAAGAAACACTGTCGATTTCGGTTGATGACACCACATCGGGTATAAATTATATTAGTCCAAATAACTGGCTAGCCTGATTACACGAACGTTTTCTGTGTTAGTGAAGGGTTCCATTCTTAAACGTTCGATTCTAAACCGTTGACAAATCGAACAAGAATTATCTGAAGTTTGTTTTTCTAACAAAGCTTGCAGTAAATACTTTTTTGGTGTCTAACTTTTCATTCATATTTTGCTCATATTAAGCAAATACTTTTAAATGTATGTACAGACCAAAAGGGAGTTTAATTAGAATGTCTGAAGCTAAAAAGTATTTTAAGCTCTTAATAGATTCTCATAATTATAATCTAAATGACCTGGAAAATGTTAACTTTTGAAAGGTTTTTTTTTATTAATAATAAAAGTTCAAATTTATTTCCAGGAAATACTGGACCTAATGGAATTGGCCTCGTGACGAGCACCCTTCACTGGGGGCCTTCACCTGACCAAAACAGATTTAGTCTAACTCATGGTGAAAAGTAGGTCAAATTAAAGCTAGTCATTAACGAGATTGCTCTCTGCTAGTGAGTAGAGACCAACGATAGAGATATATCTTCTTTCAATGACTTTTCAATTAAAATTTCTGTATATTTTATTGTTATCAGACGTTCAGCAGACTGGCATGCAAACTTCCATACTTGGCGCCTTGAGTGGACTCCTGATCATATTTTGTAAGTCTGCGATACTTGTCAGAGCTAGTGACCCAGTAAAATAAAGTGGTAACAAGAGCAGTTTGAATGGTTTCACTAAGAAAGAATGAATTTCCTGCCTCTCCAACAATGCACTTATTGTATCTTTAAATGTATCGCATTCTTAGACTACAACAACTTAGAGATAGACTATAAGAGTGTATCTGTCGTATCGTAAGGCTGAGAATGAACGAATTTCTAAAATATATTTATCGAAATGTATCCCTATTAAATGTACAAGTAGGCCCCTGTGTACTGATCAAGGTATTTGCAAGTTCACCTTTATCTACTTCAAACAATACTTATTCATTGGTCACATCCCCAGTAGCAATTGACTAAATATGGATAAATTAAAAGAGAAAAATATGTTTCTAAATTTATTTTTAAAAAGATACCAAATATAATATTTAATAAAAGAAACTTAAATACAACCTATCCTATTAGAGATTTTCATTTCTACTGGAAAAACTATAAAAACTAGTTTTGTGTGAGTGTTTGTATAAATGGTGTACAGAATAAAGAAAGTTTTGGTAAGCTCTCATTTTAAAAAAATATAATTTGGTGTGCACTTTCAATCAAATGTTCCTAGCTGCTACGTTTACAAAATAAAATCATTACAATATAAAGCTCACTGACCTATGATAGAGATAGAATAGAGCTAACAGACCTATGATAGAGATAGTATAGAGCTAACAGACCTATGATAGAAATAGTATAGAGCTCACAGAACTATGATAGAAATAGTATAGAGCTCACAGACCTATGATAGAAATAGTATAGAGCTCACAGACCTATGAGAGAGATAGTATAGAGCTCACAGACCTATGATAGAGATAGTATAGAGCTCACTGGCCTATGATAAAGATAGTAAGAGCTCACAGACCTATGATAGAGTTAGTATAAAGCTCACAGACCTATGATAGAGATAGTATAGAGCTCACTGGCCTATGATAGAGATAGTATAGAGCTCACAGACCTATGAAAGAGATAGTATAGAGCTCACAGACCTATGAGAGAGATAGTATAGGGCTCAAAGACCTATGATAGAGATAGTATAGAGCTCACAGACATATGAGAGAGATAGTATAGAGCTCACAGACCTATGATAGAGATAGTATAGAGCTCACAGACCTATGATAGAGATAGTATAGAGCTCACAGACCTATGAGAGAGATAGTATAGAGCTCACAGACCTATGATAGAGATAGTATAGAGCTCACAGACCTAAAATAGAGATAGTATAGAGCTCACTGGCCTATGATAGAGATAGTATAGAGCTCACAGACCTATGAAAGAGATAGTATAAAGCTCACAGACCTAAAATAGAGATAGTATAAAGCTCACAGACCTAAAATAGAGATAGTATAGAGCTCACTGGCCTATGATAGAGATAGTATAGAGCTCACAGACCTATGAAAGAGATAGTATAGAGCTCACAGACCTATGAGAGAGATAGTATAAAGCTCACAGACCTATGATAGAGATAGTATAAAGCTCACAGACCTAAAATAGAGATAGTATAAAGCTCACAGACCTAAAATAGAGATAGTATAGAGCTCACTGGCCTATGATAGAGATAGTATAGAGCTCACAGACCTATGAAAGAGATAGTATAGAGCTCACAGACCTATGAGAGAGATAGTATAGAGCTCAAAGACCTATGATAGAGATAGTATAGAGCTCACAGACATATGAGAGAGATAGTATAGAGCTCACAGACCTATGATAGAGATAGTATAGAGCTCACAAAACTGTGATAGAGATAGTACGAAAGTCCATTACTAGTGTAAGATCAATTCTTTCTTTTGTTGGCAATAGTGGAACTGTATTATGCATCCTTAACATTTAGTTTGTCGTGATAATCTGCAATAGGTCTTATCCTGTGGTGTAATCTAAAAATCCGGACGTGATTCTTTGTATAATTTGATACTTAACTTTTCAGAAAACAAAATTACACATTACCAGTCGATTCGCGAATCTGGAGTAATAAGTGAAAATACTAAGAAAAAAATATTAATATAGTGCCTTTGGTAATTAGTACATACATTGATTATTCAAATAATGCACATAATTCAAAGTCTAGATTCGACTTTAGCTGTTTGAATTGTTTTTTTATTTCAGAACTTTTATTGATAATCAACAAATAATGTCAGTTGTCCCCCCTGCTGGTGGATTTTGGCAGAAAGGTGGATTCGGCGGAAATAACCTTTGGGCTTCCGGAAGTAAAATGGCTCCCTTTGACCAAAATGTAAGTGTCGATAACATTTTAAAAACTATTCACTCCAAACTAAGCCCTACACAGTAGCACATTTTGATATATCTTAATAGTGTCCTAATGGTGGGTTTCCTGTAGAAGTGGATTTTGTTGTCATAGTTTGTAGATTTAATCAGATTTGATCGCATTCCTTCCACTTTTCTAAACATTTCCAAACTTTAATAACCAATTAATAATTTTTTTTAGCAATGAAAGACAGCATGAATCCACAACATTTTAAATAGCACAAGATTTATATGATACAAATTTACACTACTTTATGTACATGACATATGTTCTGATAATAAACCAGAATTAGATCTAACTTTGGTGTTTATATTTACTAAAGCTATACAATTAAACAAACAAAAAACGAATCTTATCTAAGGAGAAGAACGCTACATTTACAGCCATATATTTTCCTTTTTCAATATCAAACGAAATTTAATAACTACCACTACTTAATTAACTAATTCGTTAACATTTTGATTGATTTATATTTTTTGTTATGAAGAATAAATAATTTGAAAGGTTTGAACTTGATCCTCGAATGTGAAGTGGGAGAAATAACGTGTTCAAAACTTGTACCAGACAGACAGCTTTGTAATTATTAACAATAGTAACAATGTCTTTAATTTTCATTCAATTTTTTTTTACCTTTAGTTTTACCTAATGTTCAACGTCGCCGTGGGCGGAACCAGTGGTTTCTTCCCCGATGGTAATCATTACGGAGGTGTAAACAAGCCATGGAGCAACAGTTCCCCTCACCCAATGTTGGACTTCTGGAACGCACATAATGCCTGGCTCCCAACCTGGCAGGGAGATAACTCAGCTTTGATCATTGATTGGGTGGAATTTAGAACTTAAGAAACAAACTCAACACTCTGATTGGGCTAACGAATATTAAACACAATCAAACCAATATTGTTAATAATAATAATAATAATCTTTATTGTCCGTATGGAAATTTGTCTTACAATTTTGGATTTGTCTTTGCAATCGGTGTCTTGTATCTCTTTTGTGATGGTAAAATCACAAAATCATAACACAAAGGGTGATTCCATATTTCGAGGATCTTGTTAGCTTTTTTTTATAGATGTTTGGCTCAAACAACTGCTCAAATGGGGTTTGTTTGTTTCCAATGATTTTACCAGCAGCATTTAGGATTCTACAAAGTTTATTTTTATTTATTAAAGGCAACATCTTATACATATACATTTGAGAGTGTGAGTGAGAGTCACTGAGAGAGGTGAGAGAGAGAGTGAATGAGAGTTCATTTTATTTCTCTGGAAAAAAGAAAGATAAATATACAGACAGACAGGGATAGATAGATAGATAGATATTCACATGGATTGCACCAGGAGACATAAAACTGCAATGCAAGACCATCAACTCCCTGGATGAAAAAAAAGTGCTATAATCGTATAACTACTGAAACTCCTTTAGCCGATTACCGTTTCACTTTTCTCCCCACCCTACGCATTAGAAAATAGTCCTGTATACAATATGTAAGTATTCTTGGGTTTTTCTTTATTGAAATATTTGATAGGCTCTATGTTACTTTTTGGCCGTACACAGACAGACCAATTTTAACGAAAGCCCTATCGTAATTTTGGCCCACGAATTATAGTCCGTTACTTTGAATTAGAAAGTCCCGCTTACATCGACATCTCAGACACAATCACGTACATTCTGACCTGAGCTATCAAGTATCACTTTTTTTCACACCTTCCCACCCACCCCTAAAAATAATTCGGCCTACAATCACCGACTTTTTCTTCGGCTTCTTAATTCAATATCAAAGTATTTCATAAACTCTGTGTTGCTTTTGGGTGTGCCCCTTTTCTGTTAACACTCTGGCGTCCCACTGTTCTCTACACCAAGAATTCTTTCATCTTCATTTACCTCAATTCTCAAGACACATACTAAAGTTGTTCTGCCTACATTTCTTTTTGTTTTTATACATTCTTTTACAACCAAAAATAAAGCAACTAATTCAGTCAATTTTCACGTCTTATGACCCAAAAAGAAGATTGTTGTTGTATAATGACTACACAAGTCAGTTACGCGCCAATCAGGGCTATTGAAAGTTACAAACCAAGAGTTTCAATTATGCTTAAAAATGGAAGGACGTATAATCTTGTACTTTGATATGTCGTCTTGAAAAAGACAAATTTATTGGGTCGAAATTGCGAAAAAAAAAATTATGTTAATTTAACCGCTGCTGTTTCGATCTTGAAAATAGCTTAATTTGCGTATCACTTTCGCTATAGTCACTGAGAGTGCTTTAAAAACAATTAAACGAAATAATAATTTTATAAGTAAAGCGAATGCGGAATGCGAATGGAGCTATCAAAATAGCTAATCGACTTAAATTCATTTTTCAAATAAAAACTTTTGCTTGTAGGCCTACATATATTTGATTAAAATTGTAAATGAATAGACTTAATTTTGTATGTTTATGTGTTAAAGTATGAGGTAGATCTTGAGTTAGAGATAGATCTAGATCTAGACTAATCTCGGATAGAGTTCATTCTGCGCGTGCGTGAATGCTTCGCTCTGCGCATGCATGACCTTTTTTATTAGATTACGCGATTCATGAATAAAACTATTTGAATATATATCAACACGGCTTCGCAGCTTTAGCGAACGAATGTATGAAAAATGCTTTAGAAAAACAAATTTGAATGTTAATTTGATTAAAATATTAAATGAATGGACTATAATTAGTATGTTTATGTGTTTAATAATAAAACTATCTTTGCGAAGAGAAGCTCTATCATCTTAGAGTTGAATTAGAGTTTTAAACCTAGGAATAGAGAGATGTGTAACATTTCAGGTAATGTCTAATGAAAGAATGTACGTCGGGAATTCTAAATTCGCAGATATAAGGAAGGAATTTATGTAAAAATGCTTTTGAAACACAAATTTGAAGCTTAATTTTATTAAATAATGAACTCAATAGACAATATTTTGTATTTTCATGTGTCAAAGTAAAAAACTATCTGCGCAAAGTGTAGTTCTTAGAATTAGATCTAGATCCTTTCGATCTTTTCTCATGTAAACATGGCATAGATCGATGAGTTATAATGCTTTCATAGAGTTGGTCAACTTTTTTTGATGGTCTTAAATTTGATTTAGGGCTACAATACATACACTACGGTCTAAGTTAGTACCCAAGGAACATTTATGCCAAGTTTTATCAAGATTGGTCAAACGGTTCTGATTTCTATTCGGCACATACATACACACACACATACATACATACATGCAAACATACATACATAATTAAATTATTCTTAGACTTCTTACAAAAATAGAAAACTTCTTAGAAATAAAGAAATGAAAACACTTATAGAGTTACTATAGTAGACTACCGCTGGACCTATTCTGAAATAAGCAGTCAATCGATTCAAGAAATAACCTTATAGTTACAAGACCTCTAACACGTAAAAGCTATTCTCTATACAAATACAATCAGAGGGGGCTAAACCAATAATGAGATCCATACACAGGGACTCACCAGAAGGACAGTGTTTGATGTCCCAGTAATCCCCTTAGTCTTTTCCTTTACAATCATAGGAGGGCCAGCCGTAGCTTGAACGCTATGTAATGTATTATTTACTTACATAACCCTTAAGCGCAACGCTCAATCGACAGCCCTATAAATTTGGCCATGGTGTATTGTTATTCAACAACAAATGATACTTTGTATAATCTTTAAAGCATTATATTCCAACGTTTCTCTTTGCAGTACCCTAGTATTTCAGAAGCATGGACCCACAATTGTAAGCTCCCTTGAGAGTGATTCTTATTTATACAAATAAAAAAATATATATCTAAATTATAGGCCTCAAAGTATCGGTCTCAAACGAACTTGTAATCACAACAAATTTCCATAAGGATCAACAAAGCAGTCTTAGTCTTAGCTATAACTTGTAACTTTGGTTTTCTCACAGATTCCAAGCGCGTCTTCTAATTCATAGCAATGACTAGGAATGTAGCATGCATCAAAATATGAAAGTTAACAGCCTATATTTCCTTCGCTTGATTCTAGCCTAGTTCTTCATTGAATATAATAGGCAATTTCTAGTGATGCCATTTTGTTTTCATTACCTCATCCTGCAGCAACTCCTTCAAGTAGGCCTTAACGTTCTAATCATCATCATCATCATCATCTAACTCCATTTGAGTGAGGGCTTGAGAGGCTCAAATCCTCTCTTGCAAAAGCCCTGGACAGAAACCCTTCTGTCTTACGTAGTGCATACATGTCACTATACAGGTCGAGAAGTTTTTGGTGTCGAGACAGAGATCAGCAAGTCTGGGGCAGTCTAACAGAATATGTAGGCACGTTTCCTCTCCTTCCCCGTGAGTTAAAGTATGGCCTTACTACACTTTCGTGGATTCAACTCTTCCCATACGAGAAACGTTATAACAGATTATTCCAGAATCAGCCGTCAAAATGAAATAAAATAAAATTACCGTGTAGAGCTTCGACTCCGAATGTTGCGTAAACAGAACAAATAAACCTTTACATTTAGCTGCACCTCTTTTTTTGGATGATTTACAGTATCTACTTTCTAGAGAATCAAATGCCGTTAAATAGGAGCATTCGGATTGTAAAAAAATAATAAAAAATTGAAAAAGTCATTAGAGGTCACATATTTTTAGTATTTATTTTTTTAGCTGCAAAATCTCAATTGCATTTATGCTGTTTGCCTGTCTATTCGTCTGACAGTTTATCTGTAAACGTTGGATCTCAAAAACTGAAATCGCTATTAACATTCTGATTTCCCCCAATTTCTCATCAAGTTTCTACTAACAAAATTTGTTTTTATAGCCTTTCCAATACGTATCCTTTTAATTGCATAATGTAAACAAAAAATGGTGTTTGAAACAAGCGCTCAAAGTCGTTTTGCCTAAAGCCCATTGAAAATCTGGGAGAGAAAAAAAAATGGTCTGAGTACTAAAATGATTCTCAAAAAAATTGCAGTCTGGAAGCTAACAGAGGCGTACTGGTGGCCCACACACCTTTCCCACCCCCGGTCCAAGTTATTATAAGCCAGTGCAAGGAAGGCTACTTTGACTCACGGTGTCCCAGTTTGGTGGTAGGGGAGAAAGAGGAATCACTGTCTCATATATTTACATCTGTTCATGACTTGCCGAAATGTCGATTCGAGAGCTCAGGGGGAAAAGATTTCTGTCCAGAGATTTGAAAGTAGAAGGTTTGAGCCAATCAATCACTCACTCAATCACTCACTAAATCACTCACTCAATCATTGACTAAAACGGATTTGGATGATGAGATAACGTTTTTTCCTATTGCACACGGCTTTGTGATTGACACAACGACTGAAACGTAGGGGCACCTTATGAGTTTGTATAATACGAACTCCTTTTATCGTCAATTTGTAATTCGTTTTATAATTGCATTCGTCATTCTGCCACCCAAAAAAAAAGGCCATAGATTGCAAGCAAATAAATTGACTTTTTTGTTCTATCCTATATCACGATTAAAAAAACAAACAACCCAATCTGTTGTTTCTCTTCAGTACAAGTGCAGACCACAATCACTACACATGTGCCGGTCAATCTCTTATCTCAAATAAGAATCTAGGTGAGCCCCAGATTGAAATGATATCTATGCATTGTACCCTTAGACAAATTGTTTGACTTTGATCAAATGAAACATCCTGCGCCAGATTGGTTCTCTATTTTGCAAACACTACTACTGACTCATGCCATTAGATTCCATGAACTGCTACATTTGGTCATTCTTTGGTCTCTTGAAGCGAGGAATGTGTAGAACTGACGCGAAGAATGTCACGTCACTTCGTCCTGCTTTGTCTTTCACATCTGGGATTAGGAATTCAGATTGACCTTTGATTGACCTTGTTTCCATTTAGTACAGTAATACATATTTGAATTAGACGTATTAATGGATATTGCTATAACTTAGCCAAATAACCTCAACGAAAGGATTATAAAATAATAAAATAAAATGTTTAATAATCAAAAAGAAACTAGATCTAGAGCCACACTAATCACATCACAAGCGTCCTTGTTTTCATCTCTAATCATCGGCCATCTTACTTCCTCTATCCTCTCGTGTCCCTGTTCTGTGTCTTATGGTGCACAGTCTCGCACCTAATGAAAGTGCGCAACTTAGAGTCATAACAATATTTTAAACTTTATACTATATGTAAATTAAATCTATATCATATGTGCAGTATGTATTCTTTGATAAGTGTACTAAATTTGGTACTTGGTAACCAATTGAGTTAAAACTGGTGCTTAATTAATTGAATTATTTCAGTACTTTTTTTTTCTTAAGGCTGCAAAATGTGTACAATAAAAAAAAAACGCAGATCATGATAGGGGTCAAGGTTTTTATTTCCTATTTGATTTGTTTTAGTGCTCTTTATTTGTGTAAATAGTTGTCCTACATTATTTGGTCACCACGTTAAATAGAGATAGAGCAGTGGCTTATAAATAGTGGAAGTTCAAAGAAACAAGACACTTTCTGCCACTTAAAAAAAGTAAGTGCCCTCTTTAGTTTCACCCGTTGAAATGATGCCAGGCTTATTAGTAAATACATTTAATTTTTAATTAGACGATAGATCATGATGTTTGAAGTAATATATTTCGATGAGAAACAGTTTATTTGATAGAATCATTCTGAATCAAACTGAACTATATTGAAAAAACAGTTGATACAATTACTGCTGATTAGCTAATCATTCTAGTTTAAACAGAATTATCATAAAAACATATTGGATATAATCATTACTAATTAGGTAATACAAAGTGGTGCAGTACGTACCAAACTGTACAAACAATCTTCTGTTTGATTAAAAGAGACCCTAAAAAGAAGAATGTTATATGTAAAATGTTGTTGTTTTTTTTTCATTTGATTTATGTAAAATATTATTTTTCTTATAGAAAAACACAACTATATGATATATACATTACCATCTTAACTGTTTTATTACATTAATAAAGTTATAATGCTTTGATCATTAAAAAATGACATGCAAAATAAAATCCTTATCAAGTGATCATATGTTTAACTTGTTTCTAATTCTTTTTTTCTTTCCTAAAATGTGTAAGGATTTATACTGAGTTGGTTAATTTACACATTTACATAATGTAAAAAATTCAATAATATTTTCTGCATTTAATTTTTTAAAGTTGTCTTGTTTCTTTTCCTGGGACTCATTGATATTCAAACTCTAGTATGATAGAGCCAAAGTATGAAAAGCTTCCTGGAACAACAGTGCACTACTTTCATTGTTGTAAACTGTTCATCTTACTTAATTCTTAGTTTTCTTGAGCAAAAACCGTCGTCCAATTTTTTTTAACTACGCGATTTTCTTTTTAGGACTTCTTAAATCACCTTAAGTTTTTTAGCGGCCCCCGAAAGGGGAAAAGACGATATTAGTTTTGATTGGCCTGTCTGTCCGTCTGTCCGTCCATCCGTCCCGTTTAGATCTCAGAAACTATAGGAGAAAATGAAAATCGGACATCATGATATTTTAGATCATTCAAAGTTCTGATGCAACTGCTACTTTTTTCTTTTCCATCTAATTTTTTAAATTATATATGCAAGCGGATTTTTCAAAAAAAATTACACCACTTTTCAATGAAAAGCTTCAGGGGAGGTAACTTTTTGTAAAAGGTCATGGTCTTCTT
Organism: Biomphalaria pfeifferi; assembly: GCA_030265305.1. Classification (NCBI taxonomy): domain Eukaryota; kingdom Metazoa; phylum Mollusca; class Gastropoda; family Planorbidae; genus Biomphalaria; species Biomphalaria pfeifferi. Next base: position 335,173 of record JASAOG010000174.1, on the reverse strand, counting down.
CATTAATAACTCAAGCTTCATTCATTCGTGCATTGGTACAAAAAAATTAGCATCTAAGGTCACAATGGTAAAAGTCTCAATGTATCATAATAAAATATATTTTCCATTTATTAATTAATTAATTGAAAAGAATTCTGATTCAAATGTTGTTTGTAAAAAAAGAATTTTGATACGAACATCGCTTTAGTTATGTTTAAAAAATAACGAACTACATTTATACCGCACACTTTTGACATATCCTCATTATAGGGGCCTACACTTGACAGTCTAAATAGAGCCCAGATCTAGATATATGTATAATATATATATATATATATATATATTTATATATATATATATATATATATATATATATATATATATATATATATATATATATATATATTTTAACTGTATTGATAATTTGAACAACATTTTAATTATTAAGGCAATAACTTATCTTCTGACAGCTTAGGGGTGCAGATTTATTTATTGTGTAAACAATAGTATCACATTAAGAAATGAATCGGATACGAACAGCATAGTACACCATTACCCGGTAACAAAAGACTTACTATTCATGATCATAACATTGGCCTAGGTCAAGGAATTTTAAGGTTAAACGTGTAAATCTATACTATTTCTAGTCTGGATATAGTAGATTCTATATCAAGATTCTATATCTTGTTCTAGATCTAGATCTAGACTTAGATTGACTTAGGTCTAGATATAGACTTAGATCTAACTCTAGATCTTGACTTAGATCTATTTCTAGATCTAGACTTAGATCTTGAATCTAGATTTAGATCTAAAACTAGGTCTAGATCTAGCTAGAACTATATCTAGTTTGTATGACAAATGACAATGGAGTTATTAATTTTTATTTGTGAGGGGAAAGTCTTAAGTCATTTGTACACAATTGTAGCTTAAAGTAGGTCAAGAATATTTTGTTTTTTCTTGTTGCCAATTTATCAAATTTTGTTAGAAGAAAAAATGTTTTTTTAGTTTCTCTTTATTACATTGTAACATGTTATTAATTTTGAATGTATGGATAAGGTAAATAATTTTTATTCTAAAAAATATAAGTGTACGCTAAATGAATATATGGAGATGCTGTGGCTGATGGGTAAAGCACTTCGAACCGGAAGTCCCGTGTTCGAATCTTGGTGAAAACTCGAGGTGGCCCACTTCGGGGACCGATTTTGAGTTTCTCTTTGTAACCTTGCTTTTTTTTTTTTTTTACATCAATAAATTAAATCTCTGGAAAGGTAATGAAGCTGAATTCAAACAAACAATATTATTTTCTAAACTTCATATTATACTATAATAACTGACAACAAAATTACCATAGTCTAAATAAAAACAGAAGTCATTGCTATAGGTCTAATATCTATTGCTTTGCTGTTTGGCGTTTCTGTAGCTAGTGATTTTTCTTCAGGGTAGGGTAGCTAGCTCTACGCCTAACCTACCTCCTAATATCAGATAAACTAAATGGAAAGTGTATCAAACATTTTAAATAGTAATTCTAATTGTATGTGCGTCTTTGTATCGGCAGATGTTAAGACTACTTCTGCTGACTCTGGTGGCGACTTTGGTCACGTGTGAGGAGAAAGTGAGCATCAAGTATGAGGCACCAGTCTTAGCCTTCACACTCCCAGGTCAGTCTCTATGGTCATTGATTGACCTCTCACCTTCTCTTTGTGCAAACAGTTTTCTGGCTTTCTATTTCGTTTCTTTCTAACCTGTGCTATTATTAGTTCAAACTTTGGAAAACACTTTGGAAGACTGGATGTATTAACTAACTGGGAGGAGGCCCAAACCAAAAGTAGTTTATCAATAAAAATCAACATTCAAATTACAAAATAGAAATGATCTCTTTATATGTAGTGTGTATTTATTATTTTTTAAATTCTAGCTGTGTACTATAATATAAAAAAATTTTAATTTGGGTCAGTATTATTAACATATTACAAAGAAAAAGGAAATAAGTTAAAGACTATTTGGTCCTATGTATCGCCTATGTATAAAACGTATTTACCTGTTGCCAGCTAACAACAAGGACATCGATAAAGTCATCTTCCATTACTTCGTTAAGAATGTTGGCCACCAGGGACACGGAGTTCTGACAAGTAAGTTTGTTTCACCTTCAGTCTAGAAGCACGTCACACTTGATACACTTCCTCCTGGGAGCTGGAAAACAATTTAAGGGGTCAGAAAGAACACTGGGTGGAAACTGGAAGAGTATTTTGAAAACTGCCTAATCGGCCTCACAATGAAAACTGGGCTTTGATCGTTCTAATATTTGAAAATAAAATATCTTCGAATTAAATGTGTGTATGTCTTTATATCTGGATCAAAGCTTCAGCGGAAATTCCCGCAATTGACTCAAATGTTTCTTTTGTGAGTTGAACCAATAACTCGATGTACATTCAAATTTTGCTCACAGTCTCGTATAGAAATCCGCTTGAACTGTTAATAGAAGAGCTTCATTGTTCGAAACTCACAGGACACAATTCCTTGCAATATTGAAGCATTTTGAAAAATAAATAGAAAGAGTATTTATATGGTTATCAGCTTTATAAAAGGAGGATTGAATATAAAAAAACAAATTATTTTTCTGATTTGTTGTGTAGCAACCGAAAAACTTATGTTTTTGTCATTAGTAACCTTTCTAGAACAAATCCAAGCGTTACCCCAAGAATGACCTAACTCTTGCATTTAATAATTTAAAAAAAAATGGAATCAGAGATGTTTTAGACAATGTAAATTATGATATTTTTTTTAGAAATTTCGTTTTTAATGGTTATTCCCTGCTTTTACTTTCTAAGACGCTAGTGATCAAAGTTTTGAAGTAACACTTAATAGTTCCTGTCTTTGTCTCCAGCTGAAGGATGGCAGTACCAGTCACGTGACGTCAGTCTCGATGGCGCAGACAAAGTTGAGGCTTTCGCTGTTGCGTATGACATCAGGAACCACGTGCTGTTGAGGACACCCAGCTCCACCCTCACTTTGAGTAATTCTATGTGTTGTTTAAAGAAACGACTGGCAACACTACATAAGACAGTAGTTAGGAAAGATATCAAGATCTAGATCTTAAAAGTAACAGGTCATCGCTTTATTAAAGCATTTATTTCAACATTGAAGATGCTGGGGGGAGGAGGGGCTAAGTGTGTGAAGTGAATTTAGCGCATAAAAATAGGACATCGTTTTTTTTTTAATTTGCGAACTTTCATATAAACTCTAAACGCATGAAAACGTAGCCTAATCGAATATAGTGAGTTGATTATGTTAGTATTGAATATGTTGAGTTGATTATGTTAGTATAAAAATAATGGGATATGTGCTAAAGTGGCATAAACCGCTTGGATACATATCAAGGGGGCCCGAACTGTTATCCCGACTCCAAATGAAGTATTTCTCCCAGAAACCCCTCCCATTACATGTTCCCAATATAGCATATCGTTCTGAGCATGTTATAACATGAAGGATTCGCTATTCAAAAGCTATAGTATTCCTTGGTCCACGTTTGCTTGAGGATCTCTAGCGAGCCGCGCGGCTAGGATGCAAAAAGGATATCGTATGGGGAGCATCATAAACCTTTAAGCTTAGTATTGTCATAACTCTGCCATGCGCACTGCCATTCAAGATAGCGCAGAAGGTGCGCACTGCCAGAAACTAGACTAGGAAGAATGTTTACATGAGAAGTGAGAACGATTTCCGCCCAAGTCTAGAGCCGATATAAACATGCTGTGCTCAAGGCAGATGTCCTATGTGTTTGTCATGTCCTCTTGTAAATAAACACATATATCTCGTTGAGTTGCCTCCCTTAAGTTATTACAGTATGATTGATTTACTCCACGAGACCATTTGCCTGCGGTACCGATGTGTCTGGAGCTGAAGAGCGTGCAGACCTTCTTCGTAACTTTATCGGTGAACTTCCAGGGCCCTCATACACATGATAGATTTGAGGTTTTAACAAATCTCAAAAGCAACCTCCTGACCAGGACGTATGTTCGACAAAACCCAAAAAATGACATTACGATCAAACACTAAAAAAAAACCAAATTACTTTTAGTATCTTTTCGTTATATGTTGTAGGCTAACAATGTTAGTATCTTTTCGTTATATGTTGTAGGCTAACAATGTTGGTCTCGTTTAAAAACCGGAGTTTCCAAATCAAAGACCTAACTTCTTTTGAAGAGTAGAATAGTATATCTGCTTTTATAGTTTCTACTGTTTTAACGAGAGCAACATACGGGACATTGAAGAACTGTCTTTCCTCCCCTCCCCCCCCCCCCATCCTAAAAAAAAGTCAGGTTCTCATTAAAACTGGTAGGACTTGCTAAGCACTCGGCCTCCACGTCACCATGTTCATAATGAATTGATTACTATGATCTTGCAGTTTACTATAGGCTTGTTTCAAATACAAATTCCATACGTAACTGTTGTGCGCTAGTCAATCATAGGCTCTCTAATTTCAATGTAGATGACAACAGGATCGTGGCCCAGCTGCCTGGTAGAAAGATGAGAGGCGCTGTAATCTTCAGAGATGACTTTAACTCTTTCAATACTGCCAATTGGAAATATGAAGTCTCTATGTTTGGTGGGATGGTAAGTTCACGAGTTGACCATCACAAGTTTATAGTGGTGTGGAGAGAAGAAAAGCTGGATATAGTTTAGCATTAGGCTTCAACATTATTGTATTGCTATTTCAGAATTGGGAATTTCAAGTCTACACCAACGATCCTAAAAATGTCTTCACTAGAGATGGAAATCTGCACTTAGTACCTGTAGGTACAGAGATAACAATAACAGTTTTGACAATAAGAGCTTTCAAAGATATTAGAAATAGAATAGAGGAAATTAATAAAACGTTTTAGTTGTTTTTTTAATTTTAAAAAATGTGTTTTTGTTTTTAAATTTAAAATTAAATTTTGTTTTTAATCTTTCTTGCCTAAATGTAACTTCTCTGAGCGCTACATTGAATTATTGACAAGACTTTAACAGGATATATTTTATTCTGCATTTGTTTATGATTGTTTTTGTTTCGCTTAAGTTCCCAACGACAAATGATCCAAGATTTGATGAGAACTTCCTGCACCATGGAACTATGGACGTGGCACGTGAGTATGAAGTCATTATTAATAATTTAAAAATAAAAATGTGTGAGTATTCAATAAAATTCGAATATTGATTACACTGACAACATGCGACATAGTCGATCAAAATAAATTTATTCAGTATTAACCATTAGAAGTTAGAAATAATTATATTATAAATGATATCAGAAATAATTAGCAGAATTAACAAGATTCATCAATAAATAAATGTAAACTATCCTTAGCTTCTGTCAATAAAATGTATAAATAGAAGCCCAATTTCGATGTTCCTTACCACTGTGCTGAGGATATATCTCACTTAAATGTTGTAATCGACACACTAGAAATAGAGCCACGCAGAGTTAGGGCATCATGGAATGTAAAGAGTTAAACATGTTTATCTAAGAATTCAGGATACTATCGTAGCGATAAACCAATTCAAGAAATATACCTAGTAACTTTAATTTTCACTTTGAATAGTTCTCTCAGTCTCTGTCTGTCCTTCTGTCTGTCTCTCTCTCTCTATCTTGGTTACATATCAATCTATTTTATTTGTGCATATCACGGATACAATGTTTTTCTTGACTTCCTAGAACTCTGGGGTTATTGTACCAATAACGGAAACTATGGCTGTACTCGTGAAGGCCAGTACGGGTTACTTCCCCCAATCATGTCCGGTAAAGTCATGAGTATCCCAACATTGAGGTATGGCATTGTAGAGATTAGAGCAAGGATTCCTAAAGGAGACTGGATCTGGCCAGGTAAAATAGTGTCTGTAGGATCACCACTAGTGATGTTTTGTTATTCTTTGTCTTTATTGTTCTACGTTGTAATCAAATTGCTGTTAGTCTAGGATTTGTTTATCTCCCTTTTTAACTAGCTATTTGGATGATGCCACGAGACAGTGCCTATGGAGGTTGGCCTCGTTCTGGTGAAATCGACATTATGGAGTCTAGAGGTTAGTTTTTGGCTGCTTAGTTACCAATATACAAAACATCAAAGCTTAGTCAAAAATTGTTAAGCATTCAGAAAAAAAATAATTTCTGGTGCTATTTCCCGTAGTTGCTCGGCCTCCACATTTAACGGGCCAGATCTGGGGGTTGCATAATATTTATGGTTTGAACCAACCCATTTAGCCTAATGGTCACATTTATTATGGAACCTTCAGACAGGACTTGTGTAAAGAGGTCCCTGCCCACGAATGGCTGTTGAGAGAAATTCGTCTCAGCCGTCAAATAGATTAAGAGGAAACACAGCGCTCCATTCAATGATAGACTTTTCACGGTACAAAGTAGAACTTATGCCAATGAAGGAAAATATGTTAAAATTCTTAGACATATATTTTTGCGCCTCTCAGAGATTAGTCACCAGTGACCTGTGATGTTTGCAGCCTCTTCCCATCAGGTGTCCACTGCCTAAACATCTGCCATGCTTTAAATTTCTTTTTTTTTCCCTATAGGTAATACTGTCCCCATCGGAGTTGGCACTGTTAGTAGTACACTTCACTGGGGCCCTGCTTGGGATAACAACAAATACTCTCTGACAACTGGCGAGAGGTCAGTGATAGCAATAGTTTATGTTGTTGTTTTTATAGTAGATACGAAAATGCCAACATGGAAATTTAAGCTTTTGCTTTTAAAATCATGTATGTGCATACATTTTATAGCCTCCCTTTACAGACAAATATCTCTATCTATCTATCTATGTAAACCCACAAACAAATTAGTAAAGCCTAATTTAAATGCTAATTCAATAAATCAATCTTTCTGCTATATGTGCATTTCAATAATAAGAAACTATTTGTATTCAAACCTTCATTACTTGAAGCCAAACATAAAACAAAACATTGTCAGATGAACAAATGTATTGTAGTTGGTAATTATCTAGTCATTGTTTTGGTAAATGTGTATGTGTGTGTGTATCTGTGTGTGCAATAATCATGACCTAACTCTAACAAATCATGAATCATGGACAAAACTACGAATGGCAAGGTCAATTATTTTTTGCTATCTACAGACATACTGGCTCCTGGCACGACTCCTACCACACCTGGAAACTTGAATGGACCCCTGACCATTTAATGTAAGTGTTAACTTATAATTGTGGTGTATTTCTGAACTTTGGAGTTACTTTACAGAGAATGGTAGCTATAACTGTACTGGTAAAGGTCAGTATAAGTCTTTATTATTCTAAACCAGCAAATCCCGTGGTCGTCATCTTTTGTTAGATATCTCCTGTGGTCGTTCAAACATAAAACTTAAATGGAAAGTTAAAAGAAGAGTGTCAGACATAAAAGTTGTCCAGAGCTCACGCAGTGACACCATAGTTTGTAGTTTCTGATTACATACAAAAGTTATTCGAGTTTAACCCTAACAAGGTAGTGAAATTCAAAATGAGCAAAATGAATAATTCCATCGGAAGGTTGAAAATAATTACGGAGAGAAAGAGTTAAATCCTTATTTTTTGGAACTACATACTAAAATTAAATTACTATATGCAAATACCATAGTGTGACGAGGTTTTAATATTTTTAAATGACTTTTGGTTCGTTACTCTAGGGGAAGTAATTTTGAGTTTCCCTGCTCACATTAGTAAATATTGAACAGGCACACTACGAGCAACAATTAGAACAAATCAACTGACTATAGGTTGAATAAAAAAAACACAAATTTATTTAATAACAACAATAACACTACTAGCTTGAGTAGTGAGTCAACAATGATTCAGGTGGATTAATGTCATCATTGATTGCATATGAAGGAGTGGATAAGTGTTTCTATTTTGCGTTCTTAACTTTCTTTGCTGGTCGGTTATCCGCTGGGCTTGTCTAGTAGATGCCAGGAAAGGACTTGGAGCTGAATTTCTTGTAGATTGATGATGCTTGTGTCGAAAAGGAGTATGTCTGTAGCGAAAGATGGGAAGGGTACTCTCAGGACCGTAGGTAGTGGGCAGTGGACAGCTGGGGCCTAGACTGGGCAGTTTAAGCTGGGCAGTAGGCGCTGAACACTGGGCAAGTATCTGGGCACTAGACCGTAGGCAATTGATAGTGGGCACTGGGCTTTAGGGTCGTTTGTAGTGGGCACTACTGAGATTCCTTCTCGCTGACAGAAAGGGGGGGGTGAGTTCAGACGTTGTAGGCTCAGGTTTGGTGACGCTGCTGATCTAGTCGAAGCTGATGTGTAGACAGTGCAGATCTAGCGGTGGAAAGACTGCGAGTCTAGTGTGCGTGATATTGCACCACCAATAACAACCAGGCTGAAAAGAAAGAAGCACTTAGAAACTTCCTCATGGCAATAGGTAGGAACTCTCGTATGCCATGCAATCAATCAGATTGTGCATGTGAGGCATAGAGCTCATTCCGTTCAATGAATACATTTAACAAAAGTAATACAGGAGAAATAATTACATTAAGCAATACCTGAGGCTATAAGCCATGATGTTATGATCATACAAGTAAACAACAGGTTTAAACTTCGGACTTCAATATTATATAAAACAAAACAAAATAAGGGAGATAACCCAAGAAAATGTTTAAAAGTGAACAAGAATATATGCTGATAAAACAACATAAAAGAAGAGAGTTGCCTACATCTCTAGTGGGGGACAACGTTATAGACATCATTTATGATTAACGGGGTAAATAGGTAGATATACAGGGGAAGGGAATGATATGATCATAGATTAAATCTTATTCACAACATAGACGTAAAATTGTAAAGACTGTAAATGCCATAGACAGATGTGGCATATCACATGCCGTCACTAGAATAAGCTGACATGTTATACAGCAGAACATTTACATTGATCTAGTAAGAGAGTACACGATTCGGAATCTTGTAAAAGACCCGATCGCTCCAGTAGATCTAGATTAGAACGTCTCAACGCTAGGTTGGGGAAAATAATTAAAATAGGCGAGAACATAGCCCATCGATAATAATGTTTTGAAGATAAGATAAAGTTACATACTTACATAGTATTAATAAATGCACAAAATAATACACATACAGAGATATGTATAAATATGATCAACCTACCACGGTTGTTTAAATTATAGGCGGCTCTATGAGAGAAACTAAGTTCCAGCCTCTCGCCAGTTAAATATAGAAATCTGTCTGGAGGGTGTAAGCGTGGGTTGGAGCCCGCGTCCCCTCTTATATAGACTGGGACTCGAACTCATTTGCATAGCCAGAGGTGCCGGGCCCAATTGATTTGTGGGATCTTGATTTTTAAAATAATATTTGTGCTTGATCCAATGGGATTAAAGTTATTAAATTTCTAAAATTACCGCCGTCCCAAACCGATGTGCGCCCTTACCTGTTTGTTGTGTGTGTGTGTGTGTGTGTGTGTGTGTGTGTGTGTGTGTGAGTGTAGCAGAGCGACCGCAGTCCACGTGGGACAGGTTGAGGAATGCTGACCTGCTGACCCTAAGCCCCCCATCATAGTGGAAAGTTTTTCTTCCTACATATCACTCGATCCGGTGACTCAGTCCATACCAAGGGCGGGGTGACCTGGGGGGGGGAATTTCGGACTAGCCTTCTGTCTCCTACTGTTAGCCGTACTATTCTAATTTAATAAAGCGAGACATTATAATTTGTAACTATTACTAGGGTGTTGAGTTTAATATGTCAATTGGATTCAACTCTTCTCTCTCAAGCGTTTAAGCACAAATGAAACTTTTATATGCAAGCGTTTACGTATCGTCACACATATCACAGTGAATCTAACAATTATAATAAATATAGCCTCTATATTCAGTATTGAATACACCATACCATCGCTTATTTAGTTTATTTAGTTTATTTAGTTTATTACAAGCATGCTTTCAATGTTCTCCTCAGTACCTACGTAGACGACCAACAAATTATGAATGTCAACCCTGGTGCTGGATTCTGGCAAAAGGGAGGCTTTACTGGGGCAAACATCTGGGCAGGTGGCGAGAAAATGGCGCCCTTCGACAAAGATGTAATGTGTTTATTTTGTTTTGTTTTTTTCAATTCATTTAACTAGATTTTTAAAAATTTATTATCATAAAACAGAGGGACGCCATAAGTCCCAAAGATAAGAGTCAATATACGTTGTATTTTAACTTAAAGTTACTTATCTTTAAACATTTCGTATTATATTGGTATAACATAATTTTATGGTAAACATGGCAAAATAATATTTAAAAAAATAGAAACCGAGAGCTTTCATAACCAGAGAGCTAAGGGTTTTGATGATCTAGGAATTACGCGGCCAATATAAAAACAAATTGTATTCTACTGAGTTTCTAAGAAATGTGGTCTTAAAGTTTAGTCTTTAGTATTGTTTGTTAGTCAACAATATGTTGTCCCACACTCTTTTCTGCAACCGTGACATGGTGCCCGTTGCTTTGGCTATCCTATTGTTGATGTCTTTATCCAGTAGAGCGTTGTTGGATATGATGGAGCCAAGATAGCAAACGTGATCAACAATTTCTAGGGCTTGGTCATTAATTTTTACTTTAGGTGCAGTATTTGTTTTCTGAACTAGTATCTTAGTCTTGCTTTGACAAATATTTAAGCCGAACTTCTGGCAAGCAGCAGATAGTTTGTCAACCAGGGACTGAAGCTCTGAAGCTGAATATCAGAATCAGCCACAATAGCTCCAATAACAGCTGCATCATAAGCATACTTCTTCTTCTTCTTGAAACTGTCAGGTAGAGTTGAGCCTTCAGCTCTTGGAAATCTAAGCCAGCAAAAGTGAACAAGAGCTCCCTCTCACCAGCCTGAATGAAAACAGTGTACACTGTTCTGTCTGGCGGGTGGGTCAGACTCGCGTCAAGAGGCCGCGTACACTAAGACCCCCGCAATTTTCCTTTTCTATACCAAGCTAACCGTGCGGGACGCGCCATTTATGTAACGGCCTCTTGAGGAACAGCGCCTAAATTGTGACAAGGTTGTGGGAGCTGTTTTACAACTCCGCACAGTGCAATGAGGATGCTCTCACAACCCCACGGGAGTCTTGTTTTGCTACCCTTTAGCCTAATCGTTTCCTCCTACGATCGTTTCCACCCGGGCGCCACTATGAGGCAGGATAGCATGCCCGGGATCACCAGCATACTGGAGTTCCCTGATAAGTATCGTCCTAACATATATTTTTGCCCGCAGCCTTGATACATTAAATAGTTTTCCAGAGGATCTTGTATGGAGAAAAAACACCTTCGTTGATGTCGTTGTACGCATAATGCAGTAGACAGGAAAAGAACATGCCAAACAGAGTAGGTGCGAACACAATACCAGCTTGACACCACTGCTAATCTCAAAAGGTGCTGATTGGGCTCCATTGAATTTGAAAGTACATTTCATTTCCTTGTGAAAGCACTCAATGAACTTCAGTAGTTTGGGAGGGCAACCTATTTTCCTTAGGAGTTTGAAAATGCCACTTCTGCTGACCATGTCAAAGGCTTTAGTCTGATCAACAAAAACGATGTAGAGGGGTCTGTCTCTCTCCCTGAATTTCTCCTGCAGTAGTCGTAGAAAAGATATCATGTCTATAGTGGATCTACCACTATTGAATCCACTGGGTAGACTCTAGAAGCTATCACTTGCAGCCTGTATAGTGCCACTCTAGCATAGATTTTGCCAACTATGCTGAGGAGAGATATACCCCAATAATTATTGCAGTCACTCCGTTCTTATATATTGTGACTATATTTGCGTCACGCATGTCCTGTGGGATATGACCTGTTTCCTAGCAGCTGCAGAGGAGATTATAGAGTTCAGGGAGCAGGAGTGATTCGTTGATCTTAACTACTTCCGCTGGGATGCCATCACTCCCTGGAGATTTTCTATTTTTCATGCAGTTTATTGCTTTTTTGAGATCACCAATGCTCGGAAGCTCATCTAGGCATTCCAATACTGGAAGATCTGGTAGAGAAGCCAGGGCGACATCGTCTACTGTATTCTGTGTGGCATAGATATCGAGGTAGTGTCCTGTCCATCGTTCTAGCTGCTTGATTTAATCTGTAATTTTTTCTCCAGATTTTGATAGAAGGGGGGCAGGCTTAGACACTGTTGGACTAGGGCCTCTTTAATGCCATCTAACAGAATTTTACTCTAAAACCGGACCTGTGTGATGAACACTTTGCTATACGAAGTGAAACATGGTAAACCTATTCTAGGCAGGAAAAAAAAGCTGAACATCTTCCCCCTGCGATGCCTAAGGCAAGATAAAATAACCAATGAGGAAGTGCTACGAAGAGCTGGGTGCCAGGACATCCGCTCTGTTATCAGAAACAGACGTATTGGCTGGCTTGGCCACGTTTGTAGAATGCCAGTTAATCGACTTCCACAAGATACTCTGTATGACGATCTAATAAAAGGCTGAACACCAAGATTCACTAGCCTCACTAGCTTGCTATTATTGGCCAGGTTCTCTACATTTAGCTAATATAGGGGACACCGTTTGTCTGAACTTCGTTGTTGTCTTGGTGGTAGTAAGTCTGTCCTATAAGAGATCTAATACTTTACGTAAAAGAGGTCTAAGTTTCTCGCAGTTACCTGTAAAGATCTAAGTTACTCCAAGTTTTCCTTTTAGAGATTTGTGTCCAGTGGTTCCTTTACTGTCTCTCAAAGATGAAGATCGAAATTGATGTTTAGTATTTAGGTTCTATTTTTATTATTATTTCTTCCACAGTTCTACATGATCTTTAACGTGGCTGTCGGTGGCACTAACGGTTTCTTCCCAGACAACTACGACTGGGGCAAAAGGAAACCATGGGCCAATAACTCTCCACACGCAGGGGAAGATTTCTGGAACGCCCGTAACGAGTGGCTTCCCACATGGCAAGGAGAACAATCCTCTATGTTGATTGATTGGGTAGAATTCAGAAATTTGTAAAAAGTATTTTTTGTTTCATTGTTAGAGGTTCTATACTTTGTGTAACTTGCAATAAATAAAACATTATTTCATACATACTCTCTGTCTGGCCTGTCTATATAGTTTAGTTTGAGTAGTATACTGATGTAATTGAGTGTAGGCAACAATCGGTTTAAATAGTTATGCGAGTTTTAGATTTCTTGCAATTTGAAATGAAACCTTAGAGATAATCCAATAATATACACAAATGAATTGGCATTGAATATTATGAAGCTATCAGGCAAGTGATCACTAACATACAATTAAGATAATTTTTATTGGTTCAAACATATGGAAATATTCAGTTTGAATACAATTGACCACCTGGCTGCTTTTTTGTTTCTTTATGAATGTCTTTAACTTGTGTCTAAACCTCAACAGAATTACGAACATTTTTATTAATAGTGTAATCCTACAGTTGATTAAACTCACAGCAATCACCACAAATCTCTAATGCTTAACCCACGGCTAGCGGCCACATCCGGCCACTGCCGAGGTGTTAAATGGTTTTTTGAAACCTCTGCACACTAAGTATAATGAAGCCCAATTGAATTCGTTTTTTTTTCTTCTGTGTGACTCTCAGCCTCTGACTGTCGATACAAGGTTTGGGGGTTCACTACTCAAGAAAATACTGTTCTTTGAACACGGCTATTGGGACTCTTTCATCACAAGAGACGAATAAATACACATATCCAAATACACTATTAGTTTTAAATCAAGATGTCAGTACTGAAATCTGACAATATAGTCTTTGACTCTAAATTTAATAGGTGAGAGAGAGTTGTTAACATCGCGTTTTTATAGATCTAGATCTAAATGTAGAGTATATTGATTTTGTTACTATAAAGATGGCTCCTTGTTTTCATTCTTGTGTGCGTGTCTCAGAAAGAAATGTTCTAGAATTATTGAATTCTATATTTTAATATAAACGTTTTTCACAAGTCGTGGATAACGGCACTCTTTCTATTAAACCTTTTCACTTTAGGCCGTAGTAAAAATAGAAATAGCACTACAATAAGAATTCTATATTTTTCTAGCAAATTTTCTTTCTTTTTCCCAAAGTCAGCTGATTGTCATTTCCGCTTCCTTTTAGACAAGGTCGAAGCAAAAATTTGACAGTTTATGTATATTCTTTGGAAAATAAATATTAACTAATTGGCGACACATGGACTATTCTCTGCTTTGACCACTATAATTTTTTTAAGTATAATTATCTAATGATTAAATTTGATCTGGAGGTCTAGACAATATTTTTCTTGAATGTGTATGCTTCAGTGGGTATTCCCATCTATCCATCGAAGTGTCGATACAGCCCATGGCTGGGATCTGGCCTGCTTCAACATATCCTTCCATTCAGATCTCTCCTGGGCCTTTCGTCTACACGCCCTAACCCCAAGCTGTTGTAGATCTGCCTCCACATCATTGATCCATCGTATTCGGGGTGTGCCTTTGGGTCGCCTGCCTTTTGGTTTTTACCTGTATACAATTTTTGCTCCTCTGTTATCTGATATTCTTTCAAGGTGACCTGCCCCAACGTAGTCTGTTCTTTTTTTTTTATTTCAGTCTTTATCGGTGGGTCTTCATACAATTGATATATGTCATGGTTAGTGCGTGTCCTCCACCCTGTTTTATCTTGTCACGTATCAATTTAATAAACCCAAGTCTAGGTTAATTAATCTAACATATCCATGCATGTAAAGCACGGAATTTCCTATGACGTAAGCAGACATCTGTCAATCTCTTGTATGACATGTATGACACTTGACAGGAAATAATTTGATTGTTTAAAGAAAATAATTTCATTGGTTAAGCCAGGTGTCAAATTGGAGGTTAAATAAAGCGCACGAAGAGAAGGCCAGTCGTGATGTAAATGTTGTAGAGCTAGGACGTATTTTAGTTTTGAGTTCGAATTTGTAGAGACAAGTCTCTTGTATTTTGTTAAATCTAGTAGTAATCTGAATATGTTTCATTATTGAGCTTTGAATGAAGTTATTCATCTGATACAGTTTTATTTCTGAATATATTATATATATTCTTGTGATTCCAAGCTTCGAATTAAAGTTCTGTATTTGAATTAAAAGGATCTTCATTTATTGAATCTCTAAGATAGCATTTAGATCTAGAGATATACATCGACAAAATCCCCGGCATGTCACAGTAACTTTTTGAAACATTTGACATCTCAAGAAAAAGTCTACAACCTTGGCACATCTCAGCACTATCAATGAATTAGTAATTTCAACAACAAGAAACCTGTGACAAACACCATAGATTCTCCTAAGAATTTTTCGTTCCCAAGCATTTAGTATATTTTCGGTTGTCTTTGTCAGTGTCTAGGTCTTACTTGCATACATTGCTACTGGTCTTATTATGGTTTTGTCAGGGGACGGTATGGCGAGAGTGAATATGTTACTTTGATATTTTGGTATGATAGTTATATCCCTTGTTTATGTACCCCCCAGGTTATGAATGTGAATAGTCTTGCACGTGTTATGAACTGAATGGTTTAGTCTTCCTTGAATGTGAGAAAGAGTGTGTTAGCCAGTGGGGTCTTGTCCCCGGTCCAGGAAGGTTGGACTGTCGCTTCCTGAATTGGTGGTTGTTTATTAATATTTATTGTGCATTATTTGTGCTCTATCGGATATTAAAGTATTGTTTGTATTTTAGTTTATCTAGTGTTACATAATTATTATTCATGGATATCTGAAGTTGGAGTTGAAGTGTATTAGTTTAGAAATATTTAATTGTAACCCTAATGAGCCAAGCAAAGAACAAGAAAGGATAAAACCTTGACAGTTTTGTATATTATTTTCTTGTTTTTCCTTGATATTGTCTTGCTCTTAAGTAAATGATGGATGCCATAAAATGCTCTGTTTCCTCCTGCTATTCTTTCCTTTATTTCTGTTAGTAGGTCATTTTGAAATCAATTGTACTTCTTAGATATTTGAAAGTTTGGACATTTTCAAATGTGTGGTCTTTGATTTTAATATAATGTCCCTCTGTTTGATTGTCTCTTGTCATTGCGATGTAGTTGGTTTTATTGTCATTGACCTCAAGTCCTGCTGGTCGAGACGCTTCTTCTAGCAAGGTATTGTAGAGGTTGACTGTATAACGTCCCTGTTGGCTGTGGACCTATATTTTCTCAGCTGAAGTAGTTCGTAGCTTCTATGTCGTATGTCTTTATTAAATAGTGAAATAAATGCATAGAAGTTTTATAAAACATTTTGGGCACCGTTTTCTAGGTGTGGGTCTAAAAGCATATCATTAAAATTTTATATACACATTTGCTTAACCAGGATTTTTTTCTGAGATTTTTTTTTGGGGGGGGGGGGGGGGGGAGGAGAGAAAATCTATCGCTCTTAGACAGGGTGGTCAACTGTATAAGTGAGGTATTGTTTTCAAAAAAAAAAAGAAAATTATTTGTTTATCTTTTCAAATTTTTAAAAATCTTTTTTGTTTTTGCTGAAACTGGTGGGTTAGAGATTGTAAGGCTACACGTGGGGTCGGTGAGGAGAGTACAGCTACAAAAGGGAAAAGGCATGACGTCTCTCGATCCACGCATTACACCAACACACACACACACCTCAAGCTGGGCGTCTCTCTTCACTTTTCACTTTCCATGTTCATTGATCGCTAATGAAATCAATGCCATTAATTAGCTGACGTGAAAAGCAGATCTATAATTTGAACATTCTAAGAAAGAACGACACAAGACAGGCTACCACTCAGTTCAGCACATCGTGTAAACATTACAGATGTGTAGTGTGATCTGAGGATACAGTTAACATTTAGATTATCGTAGCAAGAAACAAGGTAGATGAAAAAATATAGACATTGTTTATTATAAACCTTATTTGAAATGCTAAACCTAATACCCATAAAATGTCTATGGCACCTCGTCTCGGAAGACAATTGATGCGCCCAGGTGAGTCACCGGCATTGGTTTCGTCTTGAGACGGGGCAGAATCTGGTGTGACTTATCAAACAAAGTTTGCCACAGTTCGTGCATGTATATGCATCTGTCCTAGGGCTGGCTGACTGGGCAACTTTCTTTTTCTTTCCCTTGGCTGCAGCTTCGTTTCTTTTGCACTCGGCGAAGTTCGTACCACCCATGTTGTCCAGTCTTGGGCTATCTCCCCCCACATGCTTTCTTCGTTGCCCTTGCTCTCATGTATCCTTTACAGACATCTCTATATGTTAGTCTTTGGCGGCCTTTTGATCTGACTCCCTCTGTAAGGTCAGCGTATAGAATGTCTTTATGGATTCTTCCATCTGGCATGTGAGTGACATGACCGAGCCAGTGTAGTCTTCTCTGTGTAAGAAGAGCATAGATCCTGTGCCTATTGGCCCGTTTTAGAACGTCCTGGTTGGAGACATGATCCCTCCAGGAGATGCACATTATGCGTTGCAGGCAGCGTAAGTGGAAGCTATTTAATCTGTGCTCTTGACGCATGTAAGTTGCCCAGCTCTCACTGCCATAAAGAAGTGTGCTCAGAACGCAGGCATTGTGGACTAGGATTTTTGTTGGCGTGGTCTATTTGGTATTTTCCCACACGCGCTTGGGGAGTTTTGCCATAGCTGCAGAAGCCTTTCGTATTCTTTTTGTCAGCTCAGTGAAATTTAAGGTATTTAAGATTTATTTTAAATAGTTATCATGTTTTCTTTTGGTATAATGCACATATTGTAAGACAAATATAAATACCTTTTAAATAGCCGGTACCTTGGTACTGTCTTAAACAATAAATTAAATTTTACTGTAAATACGGATTATATCAGCAAAAAAAAAGGGCAGTAAAGATTACGAGTACTTAGAAAACTGTCCTCGTTTAATGTTAGCAAAAAGGCCTTGGCTATGTTTTATCACGCTCACATCTGCAATACTTTAAGTTTCAATATCACTGCCTGGTATGGCAATCTGAACATTAAAAATAAAAATAAACTTCACAGAATCCTAAATGCTGCTGGTAAAGTCATTGGCAAAAAACAAGCCCCATTTGATAAAAAAATTCATTTCAAAGCTAAAAAGATTCTAGACATGAAAAATCACCCTTTGGGACAGGATTATGTGATTTTACCATTTTCTCTAGTTATCATGTTTTCTTCGACAAATGACCATATGGATAATAAATATTATTATTAATATTAAAAACTGTAAACCTGTAACTAATTAAGAAAACTGAAGCAAATAAAATGGAACATATTCACTGGACGGGAAGACTGGATAAACATTTTAAATTTTTTTAAAGACTCAAATCAGCTCAAGTTTAAATGATTATAGCTGTCTTTAACAAAAATATAGTGCTTAAAAGAAAATTAAATCATATTCAATGTCACGTCATATATTTATTTTGATGGTGACGTGATTTCTAAAGCACGGTTAGTGATGTACCTAGGACTGTTTCGACTTGTACACGGGACTGTACAGTGACAGTCCGAAGATTAATGAGGAATGCAGTATTTCCCTTAGCTACGCAGCCTCAGCTGTGACAATCATAATACACTGAGTAAAGCTTGATCTAGCTGACATAAGATTCATTGTGCAAAAAGAATTCAAGTTAATGATGTCCAGCCATACACAGTTTTCTCTTGAAGTTGCGAGTCCAATTAAATAACATCCAGGTAACAACTCGTGACTGAGTCCACTGTCTAAAAAGCTCAAAAAACGATCGTCCAGTTGTGCTAGAGGCTATCGCTCACCCCCTCCCCCTCCCCCTCCCCCCCCCCCCAACGAACTTAACCTTTTGGTTGGACGTACCGTCTTCTTCTTGTGCAAACATTTTTTACTTTTTTTAAATTACCTTTTTTTTTTTTTCTTTTTTAATGCATTCTTATATTGTGTTGTTAATAACAATATTTATCCATTAAACAATCGAAAAGGATGGGGGGGGGGGGGGGGAAGATAAGACCTTATTTTCGTTTCCACTCAATCACTCTTGTTAGGGAGCCTCTGGGTCAATTCAGCGCTAATGGCATCAGTTAGGTAAAAGTAAAGGGCCGTTAGACATCGTGCTGGCCACAAGACACCCTCGTTAACCTTAGTCCACACTAACAGTTGACTTTTATTGACTTTTACATCTTCTGCCAAATAAATCGACATGCCTGCAAGGGAAACATGTTAACTCTACCACACCGCTATAAACCGAAATTAAAAGTATGGTAACAATGCTTGTATAATTCTGCAAGTTATGCAAATTTTATAAATGACATCCATTCGTCATATTTAGTTAAAGAAAGCCATTTGTTGTTGATGTTTTTTCCAAACTTTTTAAATTAGACTAATTATAGTTCCCCACTCAAAAGTTCTCGATTTGCCCTCTACACAGACGTACAGATTTACTTCACAAGCAGGAACCAATAAATTCGATTTAGAAAGGACAGGCATGATACTTAATGACCATTTCGTCCAAAAGTAAATGTCTATTTCCGCTGACATTCTTAGTAAACTGGGTTTGTTTTTTAATTGACTCTACAGATATGTTGAAACTAGTACTACTGACTGTAGTCTTAACGCAGATCGAGTGTCGTGGCGTGGTAGTCGTAAAGTACACAAAGCCAATTCTCTCTTTTACTCTAACAGGTGAGAGCTTTTGACCCTATAGTATTCTTAGAGTGTGAAGGAATAGATGCTCGGCCCTATCACCTTTGTTAAACTGTTAGAACTAATTGGATGCATGGAATATCTCCCTCAGTACAAATGTGGGACACTTTCATGTTGAACATCCCGTTGACGTTCTTCAACTAATGGTCAGAGAGAACAGGAACACAAATACCTTTTTATTCAAGACAATACTACCTCTTTTATACAACTTATAGAGCCATTATTAAGCTCTTAATAACTAATGAATGATAGGCTCTAGGGAGGAATGAGCATCTTTTACCCCACCCCACCTCTTGTCATGTAGTGTTAAAACATTTCCATGTCCGGTCTAGATATAATAAATTAAACTCTCAATGAATTCCGACATACCCAAAAAGTTCAATATTTTTTTCTCGTTCTGTAGCCAAAATTTAATTTTTCAGACCATGAGGTCTATGGGGCAGATGATGTCCCAGTCTTCATCAGGATTCAAACCCCTGACCTTCCAGTTCAGTAGACAACCGCTTTACCACTCAGCCACCACGACTAACACCAGTGTAATTCTTTAATGTACAGGAAAATTAGAGCTATTTTCGAGATCTGTGTCTATGTTTGTGAGCCCACCAAGAAGTTTTCATGAAGTTTTAAACTGAATGTGGAAGTCTCTATGTGATTCTAGTGCGGAAAATTGTTAAAAATTTCACAAAAGTCATGATAATGGTAGCTTATCGATACTTCAGTATTTTTCACACCTAATTCAACAAAAGAAAACTTGCTATTTATGGATTGCCATCATGTTTGAAAATGTCCAATGTTTGATTGATAATTATTGTGACAATATTTGCTTGGAACTCTTCTATCTTTTTTAGCTTGTAAGATACAATAAGCAAGTAGAGAATGGATACTTCGTTGTTTCATTTAGGACTAACCATTGGGGACATTATATATTTATTGTCATCTTAAAAAGATTTCTTTTTCTGAAGCTGACAACAGAGGCATTCAATACGTCATCTTCACTTTCTTTGTCAAGGATGTGAGATACAAAACTAATGGGGTTATCACAAGTAAGTCCTAGCGTGTTATCACAAGTTAAGCCCTAGCGTGTTATCACAAGTAAGTTCTAGCGTGTTATCACAAAAAAGTTCTAGTGTGTTATCACAAGTTAAGTCCTAGTGTGTTATCACTAGTAAGTCCTAGCGTGTTATCACTAGTAAGTCCTAGTGTATTATCACAAGTAAGTCCTAGCATGTTATAACTAATAAGTCCTAGCATGTTATCACAAGTAAGTCCTAGCATGTTATCACAAGTAAGTCCTAGCGTGTTATCACAAGTTCTAGCGAATAACTGATATATATATATTTACATAACTTAGCAACGTACCGTAGCAGATGACGGAACGTCCTGCGAATCCTTAACGCCTAAGTGCCGCGCCCTTGTCTCGATCTTTCCGTGCCAGTTTCCCCCCCCCCCCCCCCCCCATGTTAGGCTTTGTCCTTAAATGTAAATTTATCTATATATAATTCTCTTGATGGCCCAACCATACGTTACATCACGATAAAGTCATGAAAAGATAACGCTTTTTTTCTCTGCAAGTCGGACTAGAGTTACCCCACGTAACTTTCGCTTCAACTGAGTGCACGGCTCAGAAAAATAAAGTGTGGGGAGGGGAGAATAAATAATCTTTCTCTGTATACATTCAATATATTTGACTACATTTGTGTGTGTATTTTTTTTTTACACACGACAATATCTGGTCTCATGAAAATAGTTGCAGGTTTTATTCTGTAGCTTTGATTTTATTCCTTCGTATTGGCCTTCGTTTCCCACCCTAACCACCGCTTCACATAAACATTTTGTGGACTCAACAAGTCTTTCAATGTAGTTGAAATCCCTACATCAGGTAACTGTTGATTTCTATCAGTAGCATATTTCTGGAAAAATGTCATCGACGAAACTATTATTCTCGAACTTCTCAAGATGGCTGTAAGCTTTGTTTGCGAACATTGGGATAACTATGGCGTCGCCCTGTCCGTTGTTCTTGCTCACGGAAGCACAGTCATACGCTCTGCTCAACACTACGCTACCTACATGAATACTTCCGGCGTTTATGGAGGCAAGGCTAAAATTATGGCGATGTCTCAAATACTTCCCGCTACTATCACTATTCTATGTGAACATCCGCATGACTCTCCTCGAGTTTACAATCCGGTTCAACATCTCTCCATATCCCTGCTATTTAGCGGTTGCATTCACCTCAATGTACTGCTACAGCTGCTACCTCACAAATCGTCCTTATTCCCCGGATATCCCTGACTCCATCATATTCAAATTTGCCTTTTACCTTTTACACGCAGACCATTTCCCTGTTAGATTAGCCGTTACCATGACAACGAATGAAGCCCAAGTCCAAACGTTCCCAAAAGACTTGCCTGTATCTTGTTGTCAGTCGTAGACACACTTGTCTGTTGCTCTCTCCAGAGAGTTCCTTCTTTTCATTCCCTCACAGGCGTTTGCACAAACCCACCCCATTGGGACAGCTGTGTCGTTCAGGAAGGGTTCACCCGTTACTAAATAACGGAGTATGCTTCGCCGTGGGTCGACTAGTACATTTAATTCTCTCAATCTATTCCATGATCACGAAGTATTTCTGTGTAGTCACGTGATCCTGAGATTTGTAGAGAAAATGAAGGATGACAATAGCAGTCTTTTTAAATTAGATGTTTTTTAGATGTCAGTATTGAATATGTCTTGTAGATGTCTGTATTAGATATGTGTTATAGATGTCTGTATTACATATTTTTTTAGATGTCTGTATTGGATATGTGTTATAGATGTCTGTAGTAGTATTAGATTTGCCTTTTAGATGTCTGTATTAGAAATGTTTATGTGTATACAGGTGAAGGATGGCAGTACCAAACAAGTCAAATCAATCTCCTTGGAGTTGACAAAGTCGAGGCCTATGCTACAGCTTATGATCAAAAACACAGAATTCGATTTAAGACACCAAAGAGAGAGCACTCTCTTCAACAGAGTAATAACAAGACGACTTTTTAAAGGATACAAAACCAATGACCCTCTAACCATTTTGTTTCATATCTTTCTCTTTTCTCTCCTCCCCTTTTTCTGTCCAGTCCCTTTTTATCCATTCTCTCTCTCTCTCTCTCTTTTCTTTTTTCTTTCTCTCCCTTTTTGTCTCTGCTCTCTCTCTCCACTTGATGAATAACCAGCATGTTATTAGTAATACATTTCTATGTATTGTTACGACTCTAGGGCAAACACTCAACGAAGGATCAGGATGAAATGATGTGTGATGTTTAATGTCTGTGTGATGTTTAATGTGTTGACAACAGAGGTGAAACGATGACAACTAACAATAATGTTTTGTATTGGCTCTGACTTCATTTAGCTCTGGCCTACAGGGTTCAATGAGACGCCACTCCTAACAGAATGTTAATAATATACAAGGTTCACTGTTTCCGCCTATGTCTTAACGTCCTTACAGGGCTTCCTATTTGACCACAACACAGGTCACAGTTTTGTGCTGCCCTCTACCTTGTCTCCAGAACGATAGTCCACATCAACAACCTGCAGTCTTCCACTCACAGGAACGACCCTTTCTTCACAAGACTTCTTCCTGACCAGACCAGACAACCTACACCGCTTCTCACCTGCTGACCACAATGGCAACGATCCCTTCTACAACACAGACGGTTCAGAACTGTCTCTATTTCTCTCATTCTACTTAGCAGGCATCAACAGTCAACCATCTTGTTTCTTCTATAGTGCACTGGTGCGCATAATTGTATTTTCTTTATTTGTTTGTTAGACAGAACTGGTCATCACCTACAATAGTCTCACATCCTTATTTTGTTTGTTAGACAGAACTGGTCATCACCTACAATAGTCTCACATCCTTATTTTTTTCATAAATTTCAATAATGTTATTTATTACAACATCGAAACATTGATTATCATTCAACATTTATTTTTTTACATTAATTTTATTCTCTACTTCACCTTAATTGTGTGCATATGTCCACTCAGAGAATGATCTACACTTGCCCAGGCCAGGCCGAAGGATGAGAGGCGCGGTCATCTTTAGGGATGATTTTAACTCTATCAACCCAGAAAACTGGGTCCACGAGATGTCGATGTATGGGGGAATGGTAATTAATTTTGGCAAGTCAATCTTCCTTCCACGTGGTTATGTTAGTAGTGAATGTTTTTACAGACAGGACTCCAATCAAACAATTGGTCTGGAAGGCAGTATTTAATGTAGGATTAGGTCATGAACGAACTGAATTTAGGTTTACAATGCAGTTAGCAAAAATCAATCACACTTTTAATTAAGTGTATTGTGGAAATAGCTCAATATAATTAGTGTCGACTTTATTTTCTGACATTCAAAACAATATTTAGCTGAACAATGCAGTTCATGTAGTTTTTTCGTTTGTTGTTTTTTCTGTACATAACAAACTTCGGCAAGGATTATATTGCATCATTTTCTATTTGTATAGATCTATAATGGAGATGTTCACGTAAAACAATTTCAAGGATGCCACACACAAACTTTAATGTCGCCAACTAAACAATAACTATGATCTCTGATCTCTAAGCCTGAAAGTAGAGAAACAATAAACAGAAATACATTTATAACATTGTTAGAAACTCTGATCATTAGATTGGTCTCCCATAATAAATTGTAAAACAAATGTTGTCTCCCTTTGTTTGCTATTTCAGACTTGGGAGTTTCAAGTCTACACCAACGATACAAGAAATGTCTTCACTAAAAATGGAATGCTTTATATACAACCGGTAATTGAATTAGAGGGGTTAACAGTTACCCCTTTTAGATTTTATCATCCATAATGTAAAGCTCATCTATGCCTATGGTTCACGGTTAACGAGGGTGTCATAATGTAAAGCTGATCTGGGCCTATGGTTCACGGTTAACGAGGGTGTCATAATGTAAAGCTCATCTGGGCCTATGGTTCACGGTTAACGAGGGTGTCATAAGGCCAGCGCAACGACCAACATCCTTTGCTTCCCCGACGTGTGCCAGGTACCCAAAAGACTTGAGTTGAGTTGAGCGGACTCAGAGTGACAATAAAATCCCAAAGTTAAGCTGACATCAGTGGTGTTAGGACCACAGCGTATTGACATCTCTAATGCAGAAATACACTGTCGATGTCGTAATGAATGAGGAAAGAGAAGATATACTTTTTGTCATCCATGTCTGAGTGTCTCCATGTCTGAGTGTCTGCATAACTGAGTGTCTCCATGTCTGAGTGTCTGCATGACTGAGTGTCTCCATGTCTGAGTGTCTGCATGTCTGAGTGTCTTCATGTCTTCATGACTGAGTGTCTCCATGTCTGAGTGTCTTCATGTCTGAGTGTCTCCATGACTGAGTGTCTCCATGTCTGAGTGTCTCCATGTCTGGGTGTCTCCATGTCTGGGTGTCTGCATGTCTGAGTGTCTCCATGTCTGAGTGTCTCCATGTCTGAGTGTCTCCATGTCTGGGTGTTTCCATGTCTGAGTGTTTCCATGTCTGAGTGTCTCCATGACTGAGTGTCTCCATGTCTGAGTGTCTCCATGTCTGGGTGTTTCCATGTCTGAGTGTTTCCATGTCTGAGTGTCTCCATGACTGAGTGTCTCCATGTCTGAGTGTCACCATGTCTGAGTGTCTCCATGTCTGAGTGTCTCCAGGCAAATATTTGTGTGTCTCCATGTCTGAGTGTCTCCATGTCTAAGTGTCTGAGTGTCTGCATAACTGAGTTTTAGCTTAAGTTTAAGTCGGTTGTGTTGTAACTGACGTCCAGTGCATTAGACCGAGACTAATCATTAAAGAAGGCCTGGACACTGACGTCGGACCTGAGACGTGGTAACGAGCTATTGGTCTAAAATGCCCATAGTTGTTGCGATGTCGCCTTTCTGTGTTCAGGCCTTCTAAAACGATTTTTCTCGATAAGACAACCCATTGGTCAGCCGTGTCTACACTTCCGGGTTCACTTGGTTGGACACTCGAGTGCAATGGATAGCACACACACACACAGATACAACATTTATAGCAATCATGTTTTGAATTGCAGAGACAGAAAGTTCCAAGATCTCAAAAACTTAGCTCCCAGAGCTAAATTTGTTTTTCATTTCATTTATCATCAGTGATGAGAATTTAAGCATCAAGAAATGAAAACATACACGCAAAATCTGAAGGGGACATAAGTGCATGGGTAATGGTTTATTATGGTTGACTTGAGACAGGCGGGGAGTATTCTTCAATCTTTGATGATACAAAACTTGCCAAAGCAAAGTCACTGGTGGAAGTTATGGACATGAATTGAAGTTTCCACTTTCAGACCTTGCGATATATGGGACAGATGATGTAAAGATCATCTGTTTCTGTGGCTTACGGTTAATGGGTGTGTCATGTAGCCAGCACAACGACCAGCCAACTTTTAGGCACCTCCGCGGTGTCTTATGCAGATAAACCAACAAAACAAACTCAACAAAATTCAATGACACTGACGAAAGGTCGATCAATCAAAATCAGTCCGTTGACGCTGATACTGAACAAGAAGTTTACAAGCAACGAAAGGAACCATTGAATATCAGTTAACTCTCTACGTTCAGTTCGCTTTCTGTTGTTCATTTCTGTTGTGTGTGTTTAGAAGTCAAAACTTCCCCTGTTTCCGACACAAATAACTAGTTCCTAATCGTGCCATAACAACACTTCCCCTTACTTTTCCCCAAAATTAAAAATCCCAGTCATGATTAGGATTCGAACCTGGGACTTTTGGTTCGGAAGCCATGCGCTTTACCACTTAGCCACTCCCGTCAGACTTAATAAGTAGTGATTTATGGTTCCGTGAATGATATTAAATATATCAAGATTCTCATAGCCTACATTTGTTTTCATTGTTTGTTACAGACCCCAACAATAAGTGATCCCAGATTTGATGACAACTTTCTTCGCAACGGAGTCATGGACGTGGCAAGTAAGCTTCACTTGGTGTCAGGACATGCACAATGTCAACATGTCTCTAGTGTCTCCATGTCTCTAGTATCTCCATGATATAAGCTTGGTTCCTTTCTGTTGACTCAAGAAGTGAAAACGACACGGGGCTAAAGCTTATTACTTATCAAAACAACAGCTCTATAATTAAAATGGAATACATTCAATATAATGTTTATTTAAGTTTTGGTTGCGGGACATTTAAGAACCAAAGAGAGGAGAAGACGGCGAAAAAAGCACTTCAATTGACCCCTAGTAGACAACAGTTTTGTTTGCGTTATATGTAATAAAATATACAGAACTTAACTAGGTCTGTGTACTCAAAGGAAATGCTGTATTATTTCATTTTAGGACTCGCAAACAATGACTTATTATTATTTTATTTATTTATTTATATTATTATTATTATTAAATTTTATTTATATGTTTAAAAAAAAAGACTTAAATAATTAATGTCCTATATCTCCATGCAGAAATTTGGGGTCACTGTACAAACAGAAATAATTATGGCTGCCATCGAGAAGGCAAGTTCGGCCTTCTGCCTCCGGTCATGTCTGGTAAGATTATGAGCAAGCCAACCTTGAGATATGGCATTGTGGAGATCAGAGCAAGGATTCCGAAAGGAGATTGGCTCTGGCCAGGTACATGTGTTATTTTAAATTGTTATTTACTATGAGAACAAAGTGCAAGGTATTCTGCCAGGTCTCTTGTGACATTGTGAAGCGTAGCATTATTGTTCTGTATCAGAAATAGAATTTATAACTCAAGTGGGACAAACGTGGATTGTTTGAATGATTATGAATCACGTGACAGGAAGAGAGAACCTGTGACTATAATGCTAAATTAGTCATCCTCCTGTAGTCGTTGAGCAGTCAAAACGTAGATCAAGTTAATTTTAACGGGAATAACGCCATAGTTATTGCAAGGCTCTCTGTAACATTAGTTAAATATAACCTTTGGTCACGTGATGGCGTATACCGAAGACGCTATTCCTGCACAAAAGTGTTGCAGCATTCTAGTTCTTTATTAGGTTAGATATCATTTAATCCACTCTGTGCTGTTTGAAGTATTTGGATTCATTAGGTAGATTTCACTTTCTGGACATTAAGAGATCTAATTGTAACTTATATTAGACTTAACATTGTGACGAAATGGTCCGTGCTATTATTCTGCTTTACTGTAAACAATCATATGTGTGTCTCTGTAATCAGGTGAGTCTGTCTTATTGAACGTTCGAAGGAAGGAAATTGGTTCCAGTTTTTAATTGAGAATTCTATGTAGACATACTACGAACAAATGTATAGATACGCCTATGATCCTGTACATTCAAATAATGTACATGAATTTCTAACATTTATATTGGTTCTCCTGCACCCGCATTAATAACATCTCTTAATCACTTGTGGGATTTGTGTCTGAATGGCACAAACCACTTGGATACCTATCAAAGGCCCGAGATCGAGTCCCGGTTCTAGAAAAGTTGTTAGCTAAAGGCAGCACTGAGAATTTCTATTCCCTTTCGATACCCTCTCCCTCATGTCTATAAAAGATTGAACCAGAGCGCATTGAACATTCTATACCTGGAAAGGTACAAAGTATTTTTTAAACTAATTCTTTTCTTAGACTAGATCTAGTAGTAATGATAAAGATTTGTAGCAATCGTTCGAAATTAAGAACATTTCAAAAGAGTTTGAAAAACAATGTTCCGACGGTGTATATATGTGTGTGTTATTAATTGCTTAACTTGTCTACGAATCCAAGACTGTACCATAAACACATTCTTACAGTTACTTATAATTAATCCTAATCAATCTATAATTAGCACACATAATTCTACTTCGTCATCTACTGTTCAACATGTGTTACTGGTGTCCCAAGATTTACTTGATGACGAATTTCGGTGAGATTTAAATTTCATTTCTGTAGGGCGTTCAGTCCCCTCTGTTGGAGTGTCTAAAAGTTAGCGAAGTAAAGAAGGTGTAGAGAGAGTAGTAGCCAACCATTTAAAGCCCCCACTCACGCCACGATGAGAACAGATTGGCTGGAACGTTGACTTCTAGAATAACTCTAGTGTTTAGTGTAAAGAAGGATGTACGTCATCATCAACTCATCAGCACCTGTCACGTGACATTCGTCTTAGGGGTCACGTGATGCACTCTTCCCGGTCAGCAGCTGCAGGATATCTGTCCATTCTTTCCCTTTGTCCAGCCAGCTTTTCTCTTGACGAGCCATTCTGTGTGCTCCATGCACTGTAATGACACTTGATTTAAAGGGAAAAGGTGTGCACCTTATGTCATGCATTAACGGTTGTTGCTCTTTCCGTAAACTAGGCAGTCCGATTATCCATAAGCAATAGATTTATGTAGGTCAGTGTGTTAGTCTATATATTTATGAATGATTGTATATAAAACTACTAATAGACTCACGCTCTTTACAACAGGTATTTCAATGCTACCAAGACAAAATGTTTATGGAGAATTTCCTCGTTCAGGTCAAATTGACATCATGGAGTCTAGAGGTGAGGCTTTGAACGACCATATTGTATTATTTAGTAAGGTAAACATGATAAAGTCACTGAAACACAACTGGAGAGTCAGGTAAACATGATAAAGTCACTGAAACACAACTGGAGAGTCAGGTAAACATGATAAAGTCACAATAACACAACTGGAGAGTCAGGTAAACATGATAAAGTTACAATAACACAACTGGAGAGTCAGGTAAACATGATAAAGTTACAATAACACAACTGGAGAGTCCGGTAAACATGATAAAGTCACAGAAAGGTAACCGAGTAATAGCGCACTTTAAATGTAGATCTAAAGAAATAGCAATTCAGGTCTTATATGAAATAAATATTAAACATGAAACTTTAATGATTAGAAGCTTGATGCCCAAATATACTGAAGGCTTTAACTTGAGACATAAAATAACAGCACAATTAGACTTGCATGTGTGAAGGGCCCGTCGTTATGGCATACTGTTTGTTTGGACAAGTACCTAAGAGTGATCCAATTGCCCCTATATTATTGTTGTTAAGAAAAAAAAAAGTAAAGTACCCACCCCTTTCAGACCTTGCGATCTATAGGGCAGATGATGTAAAGGCCATCTGTTTCTGTAGCCCACAACGACTAGCACAACGACCAACCGACTTTACTTTTCCCCAACTAATGTCAGATACCCATTAAAGCTGGACTCGAGGCGCCCATTTATCCCGAAGTTAAAAATGCTAGTCTTCACCAGGATTCGAAACAGGGACCTCGGTTCGGAAGTCAAGCCTTCAGCCACGCGCCTCCCTTTATTGTTGTTAACTTCATCGAAAACTGTTTCAATGGCTTGCAACGTAGAACTAACCAACGACTCTCCCTAACAAATATATCCGTTGGAAACATTAAATTTTTGTTTATGTACTTTGAAAACTACCAACTCCAAGTGCTGACTTTCAAATGTTCACTTACACATGTTTTTACACTTTCATACTTGTAGATCTGTGGAGAAGTTAGAAGTCAATACATTGGATTGGAACCA
Organism: Biomphalaria pfeifferi; assembly: GCA_030265305.1. Taxonomy (NCBI): domain Eukaryota; kingdom Metazoa; phylum Mollusca; class Gastropoda; family Planorbidae; genus Biomphalaria; species Biomphalaria pfeifferi. The sequence goes on along the minus strand of JASAOG010000174.1, from coordinate 305,100 downwards.
TTTTAAAAATTTATCTTTTTATTTCTTTCGTTTATTTATAATGTAGGCCTAAATTTCATAGGCTTATATGTAATATATATAAGTCTTTGGTACATTTAGTCAATCTTTTAAAGTTGGCATTAACTTTTCATACACTTGCACTATACCAGTCACGTGGTGGAGAGTGAGCCAATCAATATTCTTCTTTTAATTGTCTTTTCATTATTTCCCTCTCTCTCTCTTTCTCTCTCTGTATCTTTCTTCCTATTTCCAGTTCACTTTCTGTTTTTCACTTCTGTTGTGTGTGTTTAGAATGACCTAACTACTGCTTCACTATTCAGGCAATCCTGGTCCGTATGGCGTCAATTCATTTAGCAGTACTCTGCACTGGGGTGTAGACTGGAAGAACGACAGATGGCAGTTCACTACAGTAGACAAGTAAGAGAGTCAGATCACAACATATGAAATAAACATAATGTTACAAATATCTTCAACATATTAATATCTATAAAAAAAAAAGGTTGTTTATGAAGCCAGAGCAACAGATTCCCTTTGCGATATGTTCTAAAGATCAGTCTTGGAGACACACATTTGAAGACAATCCACGCAGATGAAATGAATTGTAGACCTACGCCTCCAGACCACTCTGCTGTCCTTCTTCTAGACCTGACTCCTGTTTAGTGTCACTCAGGAAAGTAAAATGGACTGGCCTGGGACACTTCCGGGGAAGCACTGAAAGAAAACTAAATTTCATAGAATAGAAAGCACAAGCCCCCACCCCCACCTCTCAAAAGTCCTGGATCCGCTTCGGAACACAAGCAGGGTCTTCATGTGAATTATAGAGATCCAAATAATTAATCTTTTTAAAAAAAAAACTGATAGAGAACATCTATGATAGTGTTGTAACATTTGTTAGTATTAGGGCCCATAATGATTATACGGATTTTGACCAGCGTCACCAGGTCCAAATTTGGGCGGTAAATCTCTGTCCTAATAAGAGTAAGTTAAGACTCTTTCCAAAAATGTCTTGCAAAGATTTTGCTTCTAATTTGCTGCGCCTTGAGATCTTTGTGTCTTGTCTTGTCCAGGCAAAGCTTTCTGAAACTTGAGTTTCACGGGAAAAAACGTCTTATTCATTGCACGAATAAAGCTAGGTATTATGATCAATAAGGCCCAATCGCACATATAATTGTGTCAGTGTGTGATTTGACGTAGTATTATACTATTACACATGAGACTGGTTACTATTAATGTATCGCAAATGTCGTAGAATGCTGGGTTCGTGCTTCCTGGAGTCACACGTGACACGTGACAAACATAGATATTACAGACGGACTTAAATCCACTTTGGCAGACAAAATATAAAGTTTATTTGATGACAATAATAATATCGCACTTCTTGACAGTTACATAATCCAATAAGAAACAAAGTCACATCCGCATAACAGCGGTATCAAATAGATCCAGCATGTCAAAGTCTCCAAAATAGACTTCAAGTAACGTCCGCATCACAGCGGGTAACAGATACTTCAATAATAATAGTACAGAATAATAACTACTAGAAATACATGTCTCAAGTAACCACTGGCTTCGACTGTCCAAAAGATATTACTTAACTCAAAATTACTACTTGACTCTCTAAGTCACTACTGTCCAGACCAGACCAAAAGATACTACCTACTACCCTGGAATAAAGTATACTACTTGACTGACTGAACTAAAAGTCAATTTTGTCATCCTTACTTCCTGTTTCTATATCAGGAGTTTCACGTGTCTTTTCACCCTCTTAACCTGAGGTGAACATTTAACAGGCATTGTCAACCGAGAATGTGACAATAATACTAAAAATTATGATCAAAAAGTCCTAATCATTTATCGCACTTGAATTGACTGAACAAATTATAATGGAGAAGACTATACTGATAAATATTCGTTTGTTCTATAGGGGAGGCAACTCTTGGCACGAGTCGTTTCATACGTGGAGACTTGAGTGGACACCTAACAGTATAAAGTACGTACCAGTTTTCTAAGAATAACTAAGTAGTGGACTATACTATGTTACAATAATCGTCCATGCACTCTGTAGTGCATTCTATTTAGTCTATATTAGTGTTGACTAGTTTTTGTTGCTATTTATACTCTAGCATTTTTGTAGACAACGACAGAGTTCTAGAAGTGAGACCTGAAGCTGGATTCTGGAACCTGGGAAGATTCACTGGTCGAAATATTTGGGGAGCGGCTGGGAAAATGGCGCCTTTTGATACTGATGTAATTTTCTTTTTAACTCTGTATCATTTTAAATAATTATAATCAACATTCAAAGTAAACATTTCAATTTGAGATTATCGTACATGGAGGCACATTTGGATTTGAGATTATCGTACATGGAGGCACATTTGGATTTGAGATTATCGTACATGGAGGCACATGTGACGTGTCAGGTGTACAAAATACGAAAGTATTGGTAAACAAAGTCTTTTAATAAACCATCCAATAATTTTTCGTTCACTGTTAAGCATTGGAAAATTGGGTTTTTAAGTTCTTTCGCTTGCAGATTAAATTCTATTGTACTAGTTAGTTGGAAACTATGATCTTTCAATGTGGAGTCATTGATATTGATTATTTTCTGCCAATCTTCTTCTTTTCATTTAATATAAAATTGGACTAAAATAACATGTAGACAAATGAACCAGGGCCGGCCTTAGGCTCCAATTGGTTGGGGCCTCGCACAGGACTCTTTTTTTATTTTTTATAATTTTTTATAGAAAAAAATTGCGACACGAAACAACATGGATCAAATCTGAAACCATTTAATCCTATTTCGTCTCAGAGATCTGTGATATGTCGAGTTAAGATAAACACTGAAACCATGCGTAGACTTACACTAAAGTCCTTAAAATACTAGAGACAAACTTTTTTTTGAATATATCGCTTCATAGTTTTGCACCGTAACAGTAAAAAAGTCTCTCTGAAAGATGTATAAAGGAAGTATTGTCTTATTAAACAAAGTATTTTTTTATGTTTTACTTATTTTAGAGAAGGTTTAGAAGAGTTTCACAAAGGTCTATATACAATAGATAATAAAAACAATATAATAGTAATATAATTTATATAGATCTATAACTAGAATAATGTTGGCTCATGGCGCATGGCATAATTTTAAAAAGTATATTTAAAAAGATAAATTTTCCATTGTATAGACCCGATATTCGACATCGATGTTTGTGTGTTTAGAGCCCTGGTTTGACACGGATGTTTGTGTGTTTAGAGCCCTGTTTGACACTGATGTTTGTGTGTTTAGAGCCCTGGTTTGACACGGATGTTTGTGTGTTTAGACCCCTGGTTTGACACTGGTGTTTGTGTGTTTAGAGCCTTATTTTGTGTATTTAGAGCTTTGGTTCGACACTAATGTTTGTGTTTTGAATGAGAGACCATGACGCCCAGGTATGACACTGGTGTGTAACCATATTTGACACGGATGTGTGAGAGCTTAATGAGGTTTAAAGAGAGAGCCTAAATTCGTATTTAAAAATTTTTTTATTTTTTTTTACATTTGGTCAATTTCACAATTCTGGAATGTTGTTTCAGAGCTTGTGTCGCCGAATGTAATGTAGTCTCTCTTCTATTTAGTATTTCGACCCACGCTGTAATTGAAGCCAGTCCTACTGTTTGGTCTCCTGTCTGTCCACAGTTCTTCATGAGTCTGAAGGTCTCTGTTGGTGGGGTCAGCGGTTACTTCAGTGACGAACGAAACTGGGAAAGGAAGAAACCATGGGCAGATAATTCTCTGAAGGCCGCGGAAGATTTCTGGAACGGTCGTAATGAGTGGCTGCCCACGTGGCAAGGAGATAAAGCAGCCTTGATAGTGGACTGGGTGGAGTTTAAAAACTTCTAATCAGATTGTGTTTGTCTTTCTGTTTGTTGCTGATACTTAGTAATAAATTGTTTAAAAGCTATTACCAGAGTATTGTATGTGTGTGTGTCTTTTTGGCTACCAGTTTGTTTGTTTTATCGTTGTTTGTTTGTTTGTTTGTTTGTTTGTTTGTTCGTTTCAATGATGAACACAATGGGTTGTATTGTTGAGGTATGAAATATATATGTAATAGTCTCAATATGAACCAAATGTAAGTTACGAAAGAACATTAAAAAAAAAATATTTACGTAAAGTTCTTTTTCAAGTAGCCATTGAAGCGACATCCTAGAGGTTGATACCTTCTGACGTCAGAACGAGCACATGTATCTGTTGACGTGTTTACATGACGTCATGCTAAACAAGAGGATGTACTTGAGATGATCAGGCCCTTTACAAACTTACTTAGTACTGCCTCTAATGTCTCCAACACTTTAGTTTCGACCTGTCCCAAAGTTTCGCAATTTGATTTGTATTTTAAGTTCACTCGTCTTATTAAGAGAAATAGTGTATTGTAGACCCGAAGAGAATGGGTTTCTGAAGCTCAGAAATTCAGAGTAACGCTTGACGCCCGAGACTCAGACCCAGGACACCCCCAGGGGAGCTTACAGCCGACTAAATGGGCGCTAATCGCATTTTTTTGGGTCTAGGTGGGTGTGGGTCACAAGTATAAGTTTGAGAAATGCAGGTTTCCATAAAGTTCAAAAATATTTAAAGTCTAATAAAGAAAACATGTACATATGGTGTTGCGTCTGTTTGACTGTTTCTCATTTTAATCTTACATTTATAATATATACATTAACTATTGATAAAATGCAATAAATAACAAGATTTTAAAAGAATGAATACTAAAGTAGCGCAAAACTGAGCATATCACATTGATCTCTTTTGATCAATGGTTTCATTAGCTTCAAGATTAATTAGTCAGCGGCTAATGTCTAGCCCTAAGCGTTGAAACGTTTTGTAGAAGATCTTAATTGAAAAAAAACGATCGATGTTTTGGTCCATCTGATACTTAAGAAGCAGTGAACTCCAAAGGTTACATTCTTCTTGCATAAGTATTTCAAGTAATCAGGTGGGTTGTATATATAGTATCTAATTCATTGTTTCCCAAGCTATTTATATAACGGAGCACATCGCAAATTTTGAGAATTTAGCGGAACACTTTGCCCTACTTGTTTAAAATTGGATTTTTTCTTTTCTTATAAAACAATTAAACAATATTCTAAATGTAGCATTACAATTGACTAGTATTTATATATGTTGTTTTGAATTCTATCAGTACTAGCTATTCTCGTTCAGTACAAGCTCTTGTTCTTGAAGTTAATGCCATTTCTGTTGAAACTTTGTTTACACAAAAAGCATGTTTCTGTGAGTAAAATACCTGTACAAAATGTTTGACAGATTTACATTTCCAATCGTACTTAGAACTTAGATCACCTAATTACACATGGGAACATATCAATCTTCAACTATCTCTCTGACTGAAGTTTCGATGTTTTGTATGGAGTCACAACATTAAAAAATGCTTTTCCTCAATTCTGAAAGCTATCAAAGCGTATAAAGATGTTTTTATAGAATTTCAATGGTTCATGCAACATCTATTCAGACATCGTGGAACCCTATGACACGCAGAACACAGTTTTGGAAACACTGATCAAATAGAATGATATTGTTGAAAATAGGACAATAAGAAAACAAAAATAGGAATTTATAATTGACACATAAGGGACAACTTAAATTGAAATCAAAATAGCATGCATGTATGTAGTGTATATAGTCGTGCATGTATGTAGTGTATATTGTCGTGCATGTATGTAGTGTATACAGTCGTGCATGTATGTAGTGTATACAGTCGTGCATGTATGTAGTATATACAGTCGTGCATGTATGTAGTGTATACAGTCGTGCATGTATGTAGTGTATACAGTCGTGCATGTATGTAGTGTATTGTGGTGAAATAGTTACTATTTGTTTATGTTTGTGTAACGTCGTGAGAATGTGTTCACAACATTGATTTAGTGTGCTACTGTCCAAGTCTCTTTCGTCAGTGCATGTGTCGTTCTAGTTTAATAAAGCCTTGTTTTAGGTTACTCTTCAGGGTTCCTTATTCTTATTTTACCATCACAAAAGAGATACAAGACAGCGATAGCAAAGACAAACAGACACAAACATTCTTTTGTTCCCCTGGCAATCAAATCATTAAATAAGAACAATCTGGTATAAACTTTGTCACATGTAAATTATGAGTGAGTCTGGTGTGAATGTACACTTTGGTTTCTTATAGTTATAATGTTTTTGTTTGGTGTAATGCACAAATTGTAAGACAAATTTCCATACGGATAATAAAGATTATTATTATTATTATTATTATTACAATTTATTAAACTAGAAATGTTCAATTCTATGGATCTATGTGTCTCATGTATCTTATTTGGATTTTCCGTCAACACTATTCTCAGTCAGTAAGTAAAAATAGTTATACAAATGGAGCGTCTATTTAAGCCAAAAGAGCTAGACATAGAGCCTAGCTCGCCATCGGCTGCCGAGAGGTGGCTGCACTAGCTTAGAACATTTGAAAATTTCATCTCCTCAGTCTCTCACTGCGAGATTGACAAAAAGAAATTACTGGAAAACTACGTTTTTTCGAGCGTATTTCAGTTCATATGTGAGTGTACCACGTTCGAATAATCAATTAAAGTTTTACAAAATGTCTACGTGAAGCCTAAAAGCGAAATTTTTGCACGGCACATGATAACTCTATATCGACAAGAGAACTGACAAACCGTTGACTCTTTCCTACTAAAGCTTAAAAGTATGGCCAAAGACAGCGACTTCAAAACTGTCACTGCTGAAAAACACAGAGATATCTTCATAAGAGACGCCTTCATTACTGGACTGGCTTCAAACAACATAAGGCTGCGATTCTTAGAGAAATAAAAAAATTAAAAAAAAACACTCATATAGCAAAAGTAATTACCTAACCTAACTCAAAAAATATAGAATCAACATTTTGTAAAATTAATACCACCTCAACATCCCTAATAATAGGCAGCATTTACAGACCACCAAATTCTAGTTTAGAATACATGCAGGAGCTATGTAATCAGTTTTTTTGGATTATGGGTGATTTCAACCTACCTGATATAAATTGGAAAACACTAACCATAGATAAACACCAAAACCTTTAGGACATAAATGAGCTTTTTCATAGAAACTTTACACAACCTAACGATCAAATCATTAAAAAGCCAACTAGATTGAACAACATATTAGATCTCTTCTTAACCAACAGACCTGGATTAGTAGTTGATTATGATATTATCCCTGGTCTATCAGACCATGAGATCATAAAAATACACAGTCAGATAAAAGCAGTAGCCAATACAAAACCCCCCAAAAAAATCTTACTCTAGAATAAATGTAACCTAACACAACTACACCAAGCTGCATTAAACTTTCAACAAACATTCTTATTAGAAAAAGACATTAACCAACCAGTCGATGACCTCTGGAATTTCATTAAAAACCATCTTAAAAGCATTATAGAAAATCATATACCAACTAAATACACACTAAACAAAATAAATAAATGCTGGTTTAATAATAGACTAAAGAAGCTTTGTAAACAGAAGGAAAACCTATATAGCAAATTTAAAGAAACTAAGGCAGAAACAGTTTACAAAAAGTATATAAAAATTAAACACCTAACCCAAACAGTAAGCAGACAGCTGCAGAGTGATTACATAAACAATGTAATATCTAAAGATAACAACAAAAACCTATGATCATACATTAAGTCTAAGAAAATGGAAACAACAGACATAGCGCCATTAAAAGATGAACATAACATAATACATAATGATAATGAAACTAAAGCAAACATCCTAAACAAATACTTTGCATCATTATTCTCAGCTCCAGGAGACAAAGACATATTTCTTAAGTTGAACCAAGTAGACAACATAGAAGATTTAGTAGTACAAGAAAATGGAATTAAAAAACTATTAGCCAACACCAAACCAAATAAAGCGTCTGGACTTGATGGTATTCCAGCTAGATTACTCAAAGAACTAAGCAATGAGCTAGCCCGAGTGTTCAAAATACTCTTTCAGGCATCGCTTAACCAGGGCAGAATACCAAAGGACTGGAAAGAAGCTAATGTCACCCCCTATTTAAAAAAGGAGAAAAATCTGACCCAGGAAACTACAGACCAGTATCACTTACCAGCATTACATGTAAAATCCTAGAACACATAATATGTAGCAACATCATAAACCACTTAGACAAACATAATGTCCTCACCCCATACCAACATGGCTTTAGGAAATATAGATCATGTGAAACACAATTAATAGGACTAATTGATGATTTTTCAAAAGGTTTAGATAGTAGTGAACAAATAGATACTATCTTACTAGATTTTTCCAAGGCTTTTGACAAAGTTCACCACCATAGTTTGCTAAAAAAATTAAAATGTTTCGGCATTAATGGTCCACTACATCAGTGGATTAAAGATTTTCTGATAGGAAGAGAACAAACTGTAATAATAAATGGCTCTAAATCAACACCAATAACAGTAAACTCAGGTGTACCTCAAGGAACAGTCTTGGGTCCACTACTATTTTTAATTTACATAAATGATTTACCGAATTACATTAGTTCAGGAACAAAAGTCAGATTATTTGCAGACGATTGCATAATATATAGAACAATAAAAACAACACAAGACACAGATATTTTACAAATAGAATTAGATGAATTACAAAAATGGGAATCAAATTGGAGCATGTCTCTCCACCCAGAAAAATGTCAGTTGTTAAGAGTAACAAAAAAACAAAAACAAATTAATTCCACTTATCTTATTCATGTCAAACCAGTAACACAGACAAAAATCGAAAAATACCTAGGTGTTATAATAAATGAAAAACTGTCATGGAATCCAGATATTGATGAAACTATTAAAAAATCCAATAATGCATAAGGGTTTATTAAAAGAAATTTCTATAAATCAAAAAAGAACATAAAACTAAAATGTTATTTAACCTTGGTTAGGCCTCAGTTGGGACCCCTCAACTCAAGAAAACATTAAGAAACTGGAACAGACACAAAATAGAGCAGTGAGATTCATAACAAACGAATATTCACATTTGACTAGAGTAACACCATTAGTAAAATCACTAAATTTAGAAAGCCTTCAGGACAGAAGACTCAACAGTAAAGTAGCAATTATGCATTAAAACACTGAACCATAATCTTCAAATACAAAGACAAAATTTAATAAAATACTCTGAAAGACACAAAGATAAAGGCACATTCCTCGTCCCATATGCTAGGACAAATTTGTACAAATACTCCTTCTTCCCTAGTGCTATTAGAGCATGGAATGGGTTGCCTAAGCTAGCCAGGAAAACCAGTGACTTGGCAGAATTTAAGTCATTGGTTAATATGCATGACTAAATGCGATTTCCAGAAAGTCTGCAGATCGACCAGACAGACCGAATCTATAACCTTCGCCATCGTGAAAGCAGATGATGAGAAGTCACGGACTACAACCGTTGCATCTTCCTGGGCATCGACACCAGCATCCGGCCATACTAAATCTACTATTTCAATACTCGTCAATGGAGTTCCATTGAAGGCTGTCGTAGATACGGGGAGCAGTGAAAGCTATATATCTTTTTCAATTGCTAAAAGGTACAAATGGAAATTAGAAACGTCCAGAAGCAGAATCTACATGGCCTCTACACATCTTTCTCGCACTACTCACGGCCACATTTTCGCCATCGTGAAAGCAGATGATGAGAAGTCACGGACTACAACCGTTGCATCTTCCTGGGCATCGACACCAGCATCCGGCCATACTAAATCTACTATTTCAATACTCGTCAATGGAGTTCCATTGAAGGCTGTCGTAGATACGGGGAGCAGTGAAAGCTATATATCTTTTTCAATTGCTAAAAGGTACAAATGGAAATTGGAATCTACTATTTCAATACTCGTCAATGGAGTTCCATTGAAGGCTGTCGTAGATAGGGGGAGCAGTGAAAGCTATATATCTTTTTCAATTGCTAAAAGGTACAAATGGAAATTAGAAACGTCCAGAAGCAGAATCTACATGGCCTCTACACATCTTTCTCGCACTACTCACGGCCACATTTTCGCCAAAATAAAGTACAAAGATGAACAATACGAAAGTGTGAAGCTCTCACTACTAGACGGACTAGTATCTGATGTAATCTTAGGGCTACATTTCATCAGCCAGCATGAAAAACTGAGGATGCCGTTTTAAGGAAAACGTAGTACTCTTCAGGTCTGTACGCTGGAAGAAGCACGAGTTGAAGCCCCACGCCTCTTCGCGAATCTTGCTCCTGACTGTCACCCCATAGCCACTAATTCTAGAAAATATTCAATGCCTGACTACAAATTCATTCAAACTGAAATCAAGAGACTTCTAGCTGGCAAAATTATTGAGCCTTCCACGTCCCCATGGCAAGCCCAAATAATTGTAACAACGAATGAAAGAGAATGGTTATCGACTATAGTCAAACCATCAATCGATTCACTTACCTCGACGCGTACCCCGTGCCAAAAGTTGATGAACTGGTACAGGAAATATCAAAATACTCAATGTACAGTACGTTCGACCTCAAAAGCGCTTACCACCAGATACCTATCAGGGATGACTAGAAGCAGTACACGGCGTTCGAGGCTTGCGGAAAGCTTTATCAGTTTTGCCGCATTCCTTTTGGAGTGACAAACGGAGTTGCTGCATTTCAACGGACGATCAACACAATAATTGAGGAGGAAGGGCTACAGGATATGTTCGCTTACGTGGATAACGTTACCATCTGCGGACGTGACTCCAATAGCCACGACCAGAATCTACAGAGATTTCTCAACACCGCTAAGAAGTATGGCATCACCTTCAATGACGATAAAGGTGCTATTGCGGCTAATAAAGTGTGCCTCCTAGGCTACGAAATCTCACAAGGGCAATTAAGACCAGACCCTAAAGATTTCAGGCGTTGAGAAATCTACCTCCACCACAAGACAAGAAATCTCAAAAACGGGTGATTGGACTACTGTGCTATTATTCTCAATGGATCCCCAATTTTTCCAACAAGATCCATTTATTGGTAAAAAACAAAACTTTTCCTCCCCCTGAACAAGTTAAGGAAACTTTTAAACAGCTAAAACAGGAACTTGAAAACGCTGCTGTGTCGACGATAGATTATAATCGACCTCTAACAGTCGAAACAGATGCCTCAGACCACTCTTAATCAAGACGGCCGTCGTGTCGCCTTTTTTTCAAGAACACTAACTAATAGTGAACGCAGACACTCAGAAGTCATAAAGGAAGCATACGCTATTGTAGAAGCCCTGATAAAATGGCAACATTACCTAATCAGTAGACCCTTCACATTAGTTACAGATCAACGCTCAGTGTCTTTTATGTTTGACCAGCAAAACAAGGGCAAGATCTAAAATGAAAAGATACAAAGATGGCGACTGGAGCTTAGTAGTTTCCAATATAACGTCGTATATCGACCCGGGAAACAAAACGCAGCTGCGGATACCTTTTCAAGAAACCACCTTGCGTCAGCAATGACTGGAGAAGACCTCAAACTGTTACACAGCAACCTCTGTCATCCAGGGGTCACTAGACTCCTTCATTTTGTTCGGACTAAGAACTTGCCTTTTTTCTGCGAGGACGTCCGCAAAGTGATAAATCAATGTAAAACTTGCGCTGAATTGAAGCCTAGATTCTTTAAACAGTTTTCAGGCACCCTCATCAAGGCTACCCAACCATGTCAGAGAGTAAGCATCGATTTTAAGGGACTACTCCCATCTGTTACTCACAATACATATTTATTAACAATGGTGGACGAGTACTCACGTTTCCCATTTGCCTACCCATGTCCCGATATGTCCTCATCTACTGTCATAAAGTGTTTGAATTAGCTGTTTTCCTTAGTTGGGATGCCAGAGTACGTCCATTCTGACAAAGGTACATCCTTTATGTCGAAGGAGGTGCAAGCCTTTCTGCACGAGAGGGGAATAGCTACAAGTAGAACGACCCCATATAACCCTTCAGGCAACGGGCAAATCGAGAGACTAAACAAAACTCTATGGAACGCTGTTACTTCAGCACTGAAAGATCTCGATCTCCCGATTTCAAGGTGGGAGCTAGTCTTGCACCAGGCCCTATACTCCATTAGATCATTACTATCTACTGCAGCAAACTAAACTCCACACGAGAGAGTTTTCTGGTTCAACCGGATATCCTCCTTCGGGATATCTATCCCAACTTGGCTATCTAGCCCAGGTCGAGTGTTGCTGAGAAGAGAGAACCGATTTCGAAGTATGATGCCCTCACGGAAAAAGTTGAACTACTGATGTGTAACCCCAATATGCCGTTGTGCGGTTGCCCAGCTGTAAGAGGAGACGGTCTCTCTAAGACACTTGGCTCCTTCTCCCTCCCCATCCACGACAACTTGTAAACCTTCGTTCTTCGCTCAGGGTGAGGATACAGAATATCCTCCAGAAGCTCAAAACACGGAAGTAACAGTCAACACCCCTAAAGTGATACAAGAAAAAAAAAACCCATGGAAGGCTCTGAGGACCTCCTAGCGCTTCCCCTTCAAAATACACAGAACCATCATACGCCACTGGACGCTCAGAAACTCACACTTGACTTACAAAGTATGTAGTGTATATAGTCGTGTATGTATGTGGTGTATGCAGCCGTGTATGTATGAAATGTATACAGCCGTGTATGTATGTAGTGTATACAGCCGTGTATGTATGTAGTGTATATAGTCGTGTATGCATGTAGTGTATATAGTAGTGTATGTATGTGGTGTATACAGCCGTGTATGTATGTAGTGTATACAGTCGTGCATGTATGTAGTGTATACAGTCGTGTATGTATGTGGTGTATACAGTCGTGTATGTATGTGGTGTATACAGACGTGTATGTATGTAGTTTATACAGACGTGTATGTATGTGGTGTATACAGTCGTGTATGAATGTGGTGTATACAGTCGTGTATGTATGTAGTGTATACAGTCGTGTATGTATGTAGTGTATATAGTTGTGCATGTATGTGGTGTATACAGTCGTGTATGTATGTGGTGTATACAGTCATGTATGTAAATGGTGTATACAGTCGTGCACGTATGTCGTGTATACAGTCGTGTATGTATGTAGTGCATACAGTCGTGTATGTTAGTAGTGTATACAGACGTGTATGTGGGTGGTGAATATAGTCGTGGATGTATGTGGTGTATACAGTCGTGTATGTAGGTGGTGTATACAGTCGTGTACGTATGTAGTGTATATAGTCGTGCATGCATGTGGTGCATATGGACGTATATGTATGAAGTGTATACAGTCGTGTATGTAGGTGGTGTATAAAGTCGTGTATGTAGTTGGTGTATGTAGCCGTGTATGATTGTAGTGTATACAGACGTGTATGCATGTGGTGTATATAGCTGTGTATGTATGTAGTGTATATAGTCGTGCATGTATGTGGTGTATATGGACGTGTATGTATGAAGTGTATACAGTCGTGTATGTATGTAGCGTATGCAGTCATGTATGTATGTGGTGTGTATAGCCGTATATGTTTCTAGTGTATACAGACGTGTATGTATGTGGTGTATATAGCCGTGTATGTATGTAGTGAATATAGCCGTGTATGTATATGGTGTATATAGCCAAGTATGTATGTAGTGTATACAGACGTGTATGTATCTAGTGTATACAGTCTTGTATGTATGTGGTGTTTATAGCCGTGTATGTAAGTAGTGTAAGCAGACGTGTATGTTAGTGGTGTATACAGTCGTGTATGTTATTGGTGTATATAGACGTGTATGTAGGTGGTGTATACAGTCGTGTATGTTAGTGGTGTGTACAGACGTGTATGTAGGTGGTGTATACAGTCGTGTATGTTAGTGGTGTATACAGACGTGTATGTAGGTGGTGTATACAGTCGTGTATATTAGTGGGGTATACAGACGTGTATATTAGTGGGGTATACAGACGTGTATGTAGGTAGTGTATACAGTCGTGTATGTTAGTGGTGTATACAGACGTGTATGTAGGTAGTGTATACAGACGTGTATGTAGGTGGTGTATACAGACGTGTATGTTAGTGGTGTATACAGTCGTGTATGTATGTAGCGTATACAGTCGTGTATGTATGTTGTGTATTCAGCCGTGTATGTTTGTAGTGTATACAGACGTGTATGTAAGTGGTGTATATAGCCGTGTATGTATGTAGTGAATATAGTCGTGTATGTATGTGGTGTATATGGACGTGTATGTATGAAGTGTATACAGTCGTGTATGTATGTAGCGTATACAGTCGTGTATGTCTGTGGTGTATACAGTCGTGTATGTTTGTAGTATATACAGACGTGTATGTATGTAGTGTATACAGTCGTGTATGTATGTGGTGTTTATAGCCGTACATGTATGTTGTGTATACAGACGTGTATGTAGGTGGTGTATACAGTCGTGTATGTAAATTGTGTTTATAGCCGTGTATGTATGTAATGTATACAGTCGTGTATGTATGTGGTGTTTATAGCCGTGGATGTATGTAGTGTATACAGACGTGAATGTATGTGGTGTATACAGTCGTGTATATGTGTGGTGTATACAGACGTGTATGTATGTGGCGTATACAGTCGTGTATGTTAGTGGTGTATACAGACGTGTATGTTACTGGTGTATACAGACGTGGATGTTAGTGGTGTATACAGTCGTGTATGTTAGTGGTGTATACAGACGTGTATGTTAGTGGTGAATACAGTCGTGTATTTTAGTGGTGTATACAGTCGTGTATTTTAGTGGTGTATACAGTCGTGTATTTTAGTGGTGTATACAGACGTGTTTGTTAGTGGTGTATACAGTCGTGTATGTTAGTGGTGTATACAGTCGTGTATGTTAGTGGTGTATACAGTCGTGTATGTTAGTGGTGTATACAGTTGTGTATGTTAGTGGTGTATACAGACGTGTATGTTAGTCGTGTATACAGTCGTGTATGTTAGTGGTGTATACAGACGTGTATGTTAGTGGTGTATACAGTCGTGTATGTTAGTGGTGTATACAGTCGTCTATGTTAGTGGTGTATACAGTCGTGTATGTTAGTGGTGTATACAGTCGTGTATGTTAGTGGTGTATACAGACGTGTATGTTAGTGGTGTATACAGTCGTGTATGTTAGTGGTGTATACAGACGTGTATGTTAGTGGTGCATACAGACGTGTATGTTAGTGGTGTATACAGTCGTGTATGTCAGTGTTGTATACAGTCGTGTATGTTAGTGGTGTATGCAGTCGTGTATGTTAGTGGTGTATACAGACGTGTATGTTAGTGGTGTATACAGACGTGTATGTTAGTGGTGTATACAGACGTGTATGTAGGTGGTGTGTACATACGTGTATGTTAGTGGTGTATACAGACGTACACGTTCAACATAAGACGTTTCTTCATAACAGAACATAATTACGTCCAACGAATTTCCATGTGTTAGTTAGCCATGCATGTTTATTAAGTTTGAACTCTGCTAAGTCAGGACAATGTACTTTCTACCTAGGAAATTTTGACCAGTCCTTTTATTCCTATCTTATCTTATAAACTACAGACGTTTCTTCAAGGAAAAAGATACTTCTTCGTATGCGTGTCAACCTAGACGTGTATGTTGAAGCAAATACTTATATAGGAAACCCATTCCTTGCTCTAGTAGGAGGAAGAAACAATTATACAAGCTGTCTTTGTATAAGGATGTGCAATTATTTTTGTGCCTTTCTGAGCGTATTTACTGTGTCTTTGAATTCAAACAAACCAAATTAAAACAAAAGTAGACGCCAGTCGTTGATTAACATATGCTTAAATATTGAATAGATAGAAATGGGGAATGCAATGGCTAGAGCATGGGATAACCGCAATCTTTCCATTTTCTATCTACATGAAGTTCTCCAATGATGTTGCTAGCTAACTCAATGTATTCGTCCCATTCTACACATTAAATACTCCAATGATCTTGTTACAGTGTATACAGAAATGGGGAATGCAATGGCTAGAGCATGGAATAACCGCAATCTTTTTATTTTCTATCTACATGAAGTTCTCCAATGATGTTGCTAGCTAACTCAATGTATTCGTTCCATTCTATACAATAAGTACTCCAATAATCTTGCTAGCTAACTCAATGCATTCGTCCCATTCTATACATTAAGTACTCCAATGATGTTGCTAGCTAACTCAATGTATTCGTCCCATTCTATACATTAAATACTCCAATGATGTTGTTAGCTAACTCAATGTATTCGTCCCATTCTATACATGAAGTACTTCAATGATGTTGCTAGCTAACTCAATGTATTCGTCCCATTCTATACATGAAGTACTTCAATGATGTTGCTAGCTAACTCAATGTATTCGTCCCATTCTATACATGAAGTACTTCAATGATGTTGCTAGCTAACTCAATGTATTCGTCCCATTCTATACATGAAGTACTTCAATGATGTTGCTAGCTAACTCAATGTATTCGTCCCATTCTATACATGAAGTACTTCAATGATGTTGCTAGCTAACTCAATGTATTCGTCCCATTCTATACATGAAGTACTTCAATGATGTTGCTAGCTAACTCAATGTATTCGTCCCATTCTATACATGAAGTACTTCAATGATGTTGCTAGCTAACTCAACGTATTCGTCCCATTCTATACATGAAGTACTTCAATGATGTTGCTAGCTAACTCAATGTATTCGTCCCATTCTATACATGAAGTACTTCAATGATGTTGCTAGCTAACTCAATGTATTCGTCCCATTCTATACATGAAGTACTTCAATGATGTTGCTAGCTAACTCAATGTATTCGTCCCATTCTATACATGAAGTACTTCAATGATGTTGCTAGCTAACTCAATGTATTCGTCCCATTCTATACATGAAGTACTT
The DNA here is from genome assembly GCA_030265305.1 of Biomphalaria pfeifferi. Taxonomy (NCBI): domain Eukaryota; kingdom Metazoa; phylum Mollusca; class Gastropoda; family Planorbidae; genus Biomphalaria; species Biomphalaria pfeifferi. The sequence continues at coordinate 288,227 of JASAOG010000174.1, read as the reverse complement.
CAATGATGTTGCTAGCTAACTCAATGTAATCGTCCCATTCTATACATGAAGTACTTCAATGATGTTGCTAGCTAACTCAATGTATTCGTCCCATTCTATACATGAAGTACTTCAATGATGTTGCTAGCTAACTCAATGTATTCGTCCCATTCTATACATGAAGTACTTCAATGATGTTGCTAGCTAACTCAATGTATTCGTCCCATTCTATACATGAAGTACTTCAATGATGTTGCTAGCTAACTCAATGTATTCGTCCCATTCTATACATGAAGTACTTCAATGATGTTGCTAGCTAACTCAATGTATTCGTCCCATTCTATACATGAAGTACTTCAATGATGTTGCTAGCTAACTCAATGTATTCGTCCCATTCTATACATGAAGTACTTCAATGATGTTGCTAGCTAACTCAATGTATTCGTCCCATTCTATACATGAAGTACTTCAATGATGTTGCTAGCTAACTCAATGTATTCGTCCCATTCTATACATGAAGTACTTCAATGATGTTGCTAGCTAACTCAATGTATTCGTCCCATTCTATACATGAAGTACTTCAATGATGTTGCTAGCTAACTCAATGTATTCGTCCCATTCTATACATGAAGTACTTCAATGATGTTGTTAGCTAACTCAATGTATTCGTCCCATCACTGTTGTACGTTGTAAAACTAAACTAAAACACAAATAAAGTTCTTAGCATATATTTTTAAACTGAGTATTTTCATGCCTACAGAAATGTTAAGGTTACTTCTGATTGCTTCAGTGGTCAGTTTAGTCACGTGTGAGACCAAAGTGGACATTAAGTACAAAAAGTCGATTCTTGAGCTGACATTGCCAGGTGAGTGTTTGTTTAAAAGACAAATACATAATACATCTTTAAAGGCAGTGCCAGGGACCAAATCCTAATGAGAGAAAGTGGTAAATATAGCGAACCGCACTGCCGAGGGCACGAAAGAGGAACCCTTCAATTGGACTCCGAATACTAACATCACTTATACCTTGACCTATCTCTTAGTCTGTTGGACCGTTGAGGCACCCTGCAAGACTCTAACAGCCTAAACAAGACGTTCAACCATTCAGATTCCCCCCCCCCCCAAAAAAAATATTTTTGATAGCTGGAATGTCTGTCCATAAGTTTCCTTCTATTCAAATCACCATTTTTGCTCATAAAACTCTGGTTTAGTTGAAAAGATAGCATGAGATCGTTCACTTCGTGTAAATCTATCCGTGAAGTGTTTGTTGTTTGCATACATACATTTTTTTACAGCTGTGTGATTGTTTAGTGAATGTGTCCAATAGTTGTGTGTTTCTTGTTTGATGAATGTGTTTAATAGTTATACTTTTTACCCTCAGCCACTAACAAGCTGATTAAATCTGTGACCTTCGTTTATAATGTCAAGAAGGTTACTTACAAGGGAGCTGGAGTTCTAACAAGTAAGCTACAAACAATGTAGACAAAACAATCTGAGCTCGTTGACCAGGTCACACCATACAAGTAAGTTACAAACAATCTGAGCTCGTTGACCAGATCACACCATACAAGTGTTATTACGAAGTTTGGATCCATTCACTCTTCTGTCTATCTGGATGGAATCGTGTACACGTTATCTCTCCCACTTTCCAGTCTTGGATCAAGTTGAAACTTTGCCACAATTATTCATTGCCTTTAAGAAAATACGAATCAATCGAACAATTGACTAATTATTTGTTGATTAATTTCGTTTTATATAGAGACAGTACTTACTAAAGGGAGATTAGTTTTGTGTAGAGAGTTTGGTTGTTGCCTAAAACTGTAAAACTATCAATAAATAGCTATAGAACATGATAAAACCCTCTATTTTCATAAGTACTTGGCTGGTCCGTGACTACCGCCATGGTGTGTGGAGCCTTCGAGGTTTGAATTCAAGTCGAACAACGTTAAAAAAAAAGATTCTAGATTCTAGACCTATTATAAATTAATTACAGGACTGATTCTAAATTATTGATACAATTATACTTTATGTAAGCTTGGTTATTTTTTTTTTATATTTACTTGTTTCAATAATTTAGTTCATGTATTAAATAGAGCTAGTTCCAGTCACATAATACATTGGAATGATGGGCCTACAGCGGTTCTCAATATGTAGTTATCTCGAGCACAGACAATGCGCGAACATTTTGATAACTTCACAAAAAGAAGCAATATGGAGAATTTCAAACATGGTGGCAAATCCATAATTAGCAAGCCTTTTGGTGTATTCGGTATACGAAGTGGTCATCTCATATATCCCTTGACTTTCGTCGAAGGGGTGCTGTGACAGTTCGCGTTACCAAATCACTCACTCTTTCCTGGTCAGCAAACTGTTCTTAGTAGGAAATCAACAAAAGAGGCGTGTCTTTTTACATCGTCCATCCAGTATTTTAATAAACCATTTCTCGTCACTTCTTAGCATTGTAGTATCAAATTGTCTAAGGCTTAGTCGTTTAAGTACAAACTTATTTTTTATATTTAGTTTGCAACTGTGATCTGTCAATAGGGTGTCCTTGACATTGTTTATTTGTCTGTTTATTCCATCATCTTTCCCGATGTCTTTTTCGTTTTCTTACATTTTGCTCTATGTTCCATTATATCTCCACGCATTTCTTCACATCTTTTGGTCTTCTTTTTTTTTTTTTCGCTTATTGCATTTTATTGCTTGAAGAACTTAAACGGGGTATTAACATTCACAGTTTAGACAAAGAGCAGATAAATCGAATCTCTACTCAGTTAGATCAGTAACACTAACCTGCTCTAGTTGTCTGGACCTTGTTCTGCCACTGGAATCAGCTGGCAAGGGGCGAGAGAGTGAGGGCTGGTGCAGCGCAAATCACACTCACTTTAATATTTAACATCGCGAAAGCCACATTCTTGTTTATAGGAAATGAGACATGTGCTCATCTTCGACTACGAGGGTGGAGCTATGCAAATCAGTAAAATATTACAGACATGTCATATGTCCCTCAAAAGAATGTAAGAACATTCATACCATGTTTCATGCAATATTTTTGTTAATTGTCTAAATTAGCTGAAGGATGGAAGTATCAAATGTCTGCTGTGAAACTAGATGGCGCTGATAAGATTGTTGCGTCTGCTACTGGCTATGACAGAAAGCAGAGACCAATCCTGAGAACCAAGTCCTCAACTCTTTACTTAAGTAAGTCTAATTATCTTATACTGATGTGGCACCCAACCTACGACCCGTGGGTAATATTAAAAGGGCAGGATTAAGACGCAAAGGTGTTATTTCCTTAGAGTTGGACGAGTTTTGACCCGTGTGTCTAATTGTATGTGATGACCAGACTGAGAAACGTTGGACACTACTGCTCTATAGTGTAGAATGTAGGACACACGAACGATAGAAATAGATAGTTCTTGGCTCAGATAAATCATTCAATTACAATGTACTAGCGATGTTTTACCATAACATGCCTTAGGCTTAAAGAATATTACCATGATATGCCTTAGGCTTAAAGAATATTACCATGATATGCCTTAGGCGTAAAAAATATTACCATGATATGCCTTAGGCTTAAAGAATATTACCATGATATGCCTTAGGCTTAAAGAATGTTACCATGGCATGCCTTAGGCGTAAAGAATGTCACCATGACATGCCTTATTAAAGAATGTTACTACGCATGTCTTAGGCTAAAAGAATGCTACAATGACATTCCTTATGCTTAAAGAATGCTACCATGACATTCCTTAGGCTTAAGAATGCTACCATGACATGCCTTAGGCTTAAAGAATGTCACCGTGACATGCCTTAGGCTTAAAGAATGCTACCATGATATGCCTTAGGTTTAAAGAATTCTACCATGACATGCCTTAGGCTTAAAGAATGTTACCATAATATTCCTTAAACTTTAAGGCCTAAAGGATGTTTTATCCAACTTTAGAAAGCGAAAAAAAAATATGTCCGCATGGTTCCACATAAACAGGCCGGCGTTAAGTCGATTTGACCTATTGCTCCAAATAGGAGTGTCTGGCAAGGGTCCCGAAATTTACATTTAGCATATCACTATCAGTCATGGCTCTTGACACATGCTTAAAATTCAGGAATTATTTAGTGTATCGTACGGTTGGCGTAACTCTAATTGACCCACTGGCCCCAATTGAGTTTGAGTTGTTTCCTATGCATATTGTATAATAACTGTTGATACAATGATCTAATTAATAGTGATAGTTGTTATTGTAACAGAAATTAGAAGAAGGGGTCCCGCAAGCATCCATTAAATTGGGCTCCGCAATTCGTAAGGCCGGCCCTGCACATAGATACGTGAATGAAGTAATTATCTTCATCTTTGAAAAAATATTTGTAATTTATCAGATAAGATAAGATAAGATAAAATAAGATAAGATAAGATAAGGGGACTGACAAAAAATGTCCTCGGCAGACTACACTGTATCCTGATTCTAAGTTTGACCAGCCCCTAAGCTAGTAAATTGTTAAATCCTTAAAAATAATTGATCAAAATCAATAAATAGCAAGTTAAATATATCCTTTTATTTCTTCTGTAATATCTAACGCATTTTTTAAAAAATGATTCATTCTTTACAAAACTTATCTAGTAAACAATTTTTTTTGATGACTGTCTTGAATGTCTCTTGCAACATCTTCAATTTCTTTTCTCAGAACCTTACAGGGGTATCGCTTTGCCAGGTAGACGAATGAGAGGTGTTGTTTTCTTCAGAGACGACTTCAACTACATTGACACAAACAACTGGAGATATGAAGTCTCCGCCTATGGTGGGATGGTGAGTCTATCGCAAAACGTTCTTCACTTCCTTCAATGTCGCCATTCGTTCCGTCATGACTAGTCCAAGCTTTACCCAGAACGGAACTGACCGATAGAGGAACGTTTTAACAGAGGAAGGGGGGGGGACGCAAGGTTTCTGTTAGACTCCGTACAGCTGAGAGAAATCCGAAGTGGCCATTCACCGAGTCTGCTACACCCTTGACAGACTTCACCTCAGGTGAAAGAGAAAAGCCACAAAGAATTTTGTCCACATGCCTTCAAAACAAAATGTATTTGTTAATTACAGTATATTGACGGCAAAAAAAAAAAGCCTCTAAAATCATGCTACTAAATACTACTTCTGTAGTATAGCGCTTTTTCAAAGTTAAGAATTTGTATTACAAAGCTTATATCAATTCACCCTGTCTGTCTGTGTGTCTGTTTGGCTGTGCGTCTGTCTGAGTGTGTGGTCAAAGTCTTATACAAGCAGGGCCAGTCTTAGGCCACTGCAACCTATGCGGCCGCAGTGGGCATAGTCATGTAATGACAAGGCGAATTTTTACCAAAACAAGAAGCTCAAATGCTTATTTTCTTTAATTGTCACTGGCATACAAAAATAGATCTAAATCTATCTCGATCACTTAAAAAAAAACAAAAGAGATATTTTGCTAGTCGATAGTAAATTTAAAAGGCAGATCTGAATGTTTATCGGCTTTTTGTTGGACAACTTCTATCTGCTGTAGATGGCTCGTTAACTTAAGTTGACGGTGAATTTGTACTTAGTAAAGTATGAATAATATGCAAAGACAATTTTGTTTTCTAATACAAAATTTTAAATTTCACTCAATATCCTTATCCCTAACCAGACTGGGCCCCGCGCAATCCGTTTCGCATAGGGTCGCGCAATCTGTGGGACCGGCCCTGTATACAAGTTATTTCTCCTACACCCCATCTCGGACCAAGCTAAAATTGTGTACAATTATTTTTTTTACATAACAACACAATAGTCAATAAAAGAAAACAATTGACCAATAAGTTAACTAACTATACGTAATAAATTACTTTGTTTGGTATCTCAAACAAGGTAAAGAAATAGTACTTGACTGAAGTGGTGGTATATCCTGAATTATTCCCTTTTATATTAGACTGCTGTCTCAGGCTTAATAAACACAAATATGAAATAGAAACAATATTTAACTATAAAATCCTCCATGTTCCTAGACTCTTCGCTATCAGAGTGGTTACCGAGTTGGCTTGAAAAAACTGAGAAGGCTTTAGCCCACAAGTTCGAATTCAGGTCGTTCCCTTTTTTTTATATATATTTAAAAAGCGATCACCCAGATACCCCTTAGATACCCCTTATCTCCTTTTTCCAACTGGTCCAGAGGTGATATGATCATAGCGTATTCAGAAAGATAAACGCATGAAAACAATGGACCTCATTCACCAATCGTAAATAAAGACCATTGAGCGACGTGCTTCTCTATCTATCTATATTCTATACAAATTACGATCTAATTTTAATCAACGATGGTTATCGCGTGACATTTATTTTCGTTGTTTTATCAATATTAGCACGTGACAGTCACTAGCGATCTTGAACTTTGTAGGGGGGGGGGGGGCGAATTTTTTCCAAACCCTAACCTTAACGCCCAATAAACCCTAGCCCTAAGCATAAACGTGCGTACACACACACAATATATATATATATATATTAGAATTTAACAAAAAAAAAAGCAGTGTTTCTCAACCTTTGGTGAAAAAAACAAAACATAAAAAAAGCCATGTAGAGGCCTTTCTCTTGACAACTAGGAGGTGTGGAGGAGCGCTGTAAGTTTTCCCAGTGGAGTCCGGGGCTAAGCCCCGACACCAAAAGCGTTTTCTTGCATTCTTTACTGCAGAAACGCATTCTCTAGATATCTACAGCTCATTATTCATCCTATTAAAAAGGACTTTTTGAATAATGTTTTAAATGAAAAATATTCTAATATGAATTTACAGGCCCTTATACATAGCAAATACAACTGATTAGTTCCTTGAAAAGATAAGATATTCCGCATATTTAGATTAAGACTTTGAGGATCGCCGCCGAAAAATAAAATATTCGAAAAATAATATTTTATAAAAAAGCTCATTTGTAAGTGATACATTTTGTTCAATTGGTATGTTTGCAACTTTTTTTTTTATTACAGAACTATAATTCAAAGTTCTTAACAAAAAATTTAGGAAGTGGGAGGAGAAATTAAGTTGGCCAATTAGATTCTACCCTAATTTTTTTGCATTTTTAGGATTCAAGTATATATTGTGAGTTATAGTCTCAAAATTTTTTTTATACAATACAAAAATATCAGTTTGAGTAGAGGGTGGAAAAAGATGACTAGGAAACTATTATTTGGGTTCAGAAGTTATCCTAATTGTTACTCTTATAATGAAAAATTTCATATGAATTCTAAATTTTCAAAAACAAAGTCTTTCTTAAAATAACTCAGATAAATTCGTGTGCAATTACATAAACTCTGTTGCCATATTTGACTATTCTGATTTAAAACGTCATGTTTTCGTCTGGAAAGGGGAGAGGGCGGTAGAGTGAAAACATTAATAGTCGGTTTTTTGTTATAATATCTGTTAATGATTGCGTTTGGGGCGACTCGATATTTGAATTTAATTTATAGCATATATAAATTATATTAGGGACATATATTTTTTAAATTTTTTATTTTGTCAACTAAAATACAAAAAGAAAAAAAAGTATTGGTTTGTACGATGGGCGGAAGGTGATTGCATGTATCATCCCTCCCACCTGGTACAACCCTTTTTCATTTTATATTTACTAATGATAAAATTGAGATCAGAGTCTGTGTGCGACATAATATACATTGAGTTAAAACATCAATATGTACCTTATGTTATATAGATATTCAACTATTTTTGTTCACAAACTATGATTTCTCCATAAAAATAGGATCGCTCCCCCCCCCCCACTCATAGGGCTATGATGGGGAGGGCAGTAGAAGCCATCGCCCCCCCCCCCCCCCCACATCACCGAATCGGCTAAGATACCAGAAGTGTAGCGACATAATATAAAAATTATATAGCAATTCAACTAATTTTGTTCACAAACTATGATTTCTAAATAGAAGTAGGACCGCCACCCCCAGTCAAAGGGTTTGGGTTGGCTGTAGAAGTATTCGTCCCCCCTCCCAACCTCAACGAATCGGTTAAGATACCAGAAGTGTAGCGACATAATATAAAAATTATATAGTAATTCAACTAATTTTGTTCACAAACTATGATTTCTCCATAAAAGTTCGACCGCCCCCCACCACTTAAAGGGTTTAGGTGGGAAGAGCAGTAGAGGTATTCGCCCCCCCCCCCAATCGGCCAACAGGGGAACGACATAATATAAAGATCGGTTAAAATATCAATAACAACTTTTAATTATATAGATATTTAATTGATTCTGTTAACAGGCTGTAATTTCTACAAATTAATTGGACCACCCCCCCACTCAAAAGTTTATGGTGGGGGGTGGGATTAATGCCATCCCACCAAATCGGCAAACATACTAGGGGGCGAAATAATCTAAACATAGGTTGAAGTATAAATAATTAGTATATACTATTAACAATAACTAATAAATTCGTATAAAATTGTGTAATTTCTTTACTAAAATTCGAAGGGGGGGTCGGCCGAGTGGGGGAGCGATCGCCCCTATCGCCCCACCCCCCACTGGATCCGACAGTGGTGACAGTTCATTTTGGTGAATGAGGTCCATTGGTAAAAAAAATATTTCTAATCGCACAGATTTATAATTGTTAATCAAGATCTATTACAAATTTAATTGCATGACTGATTCAAACTAATTGATACGCATTAATACAAGCTTTGTTTTTTTTTAAAGTATTTTTTTTGTTTGTTATTGGCTTGTTGTGTTTAAAATACCTTGCCTCAAGTAAATAAACTGAATAATTAGCTTTAAATAGACGAGTAGCCTAATATGGACTATAGTCTATTTAAATTGTTTGAGTGTTACTTCAACATCCAGAATGTATCAGGCTTGTTGGAAGTTTAAGGAATTATTACAAATGTAACTCATTTCTTGAACCAATGGAGTTTAAGTGTAGGCTTTACATAAGACTTATAAAAACTAAACTTTGTCGGTATTTTAACTCTTTATAGATATTTACCCTAAAATACGTAAGAATGTAGCCTGTTACTTAGTCTCTAAAACACTGTCACGTATTACAAATTGAATTCTACTTTTAAATGGCTTGCCTAGGGGAACGTGACAATAGAAAAAGGCAGTTGTGTCACTTATCTAAAGTCTGAATTTAATCAAAGACTTACAATGAATAACAAAAAAAAAAATGACACAAGAAATCGGAAGGTAAAATATCAACTTAATGTTTAATCATAATATAACTCAATACAAAATGGAAGGGTTGACCAAAACCCTTTTACAAAAATGGCATGTAAAAATATTACAATACAAGAGTTTGAAAATATAATTACAAATACAAGCAAGGCCTTGAAAAAGAAAAATCTTAACTTACACGATCAATTGGTATACCATGCACGGGTCACGCAATGTCTCCGCTATTCTGTCTCACGGCTGTCTCCGTATGTCTGTTCGTCAACGTTACGCGAGCGGTCTTTATATAATCTACCGCGCGTCGATATCTAGTAATTTCTAGAACAGAATGTCATCAACACCCAGATCTAGAACGCTCTTCAAAGAGACAGAAGAAAAGAAAAAAAAAAAACCACCCTCCTTTCAACCAGAGGTACACACATAGGTCAAGGACCGGTCACTGTCTGTGTGGCTTGACTCTTGAAGAATAAAATAAAAAAAAAACTTATTACACAAAGGGGCAGACAACCTACAGGTCAAGAAAAAAAAACAATAGTATCTAGGCATTGTTACCTAGATACGTAACACCTCCCTCCTAAAAATAAAAAGTTTACATTTCCACGAAATGGAAATCTTTTTAGAATAATTACAAAAATGATATTTACATTACAGAATGTATTTATCATGATATATATAAAAAAATATATACATCAAAATACTTTTTACAATCTAGATAAGGCATCGGCGATAACATTTTCGCTGCCTTTTATGTGTTTAAGATCTAGGTTGTACTCTTGTAAAAATAAACTCCACCTGAGAAGTCGTTGATTCTTGCCAGACATTTTGTGGATAAATGTAAGGGGATTGTGGTCAGTAAATACAACCAGTGGCCATCTGGACCCACTGATATAAAAATCAAAGTGTTGTATAGAAAGAATCAACCCAAGACATTCTTTTTCCACAGTAGAATAATTTCTTTGATGTCTATTAAATTTCTTGGAAAAGAAACAAATAGGATGCTCTACTTGGAAATTATCTTCTTGGTAAAGGACTGACCCAACACCTGTGTCACTGGCGTCAATAGCTAACCTAAAAGGTTTTCCGAAATCAGGAGCCATCAAAATGGGGGAGCTAGATAATATCTGCTTAATTTGGTTAAAGGCTTTCTGACATTCATCCGTCCAAGTAAATCGGACGTTCTTTCTCAGGAGGTTTGTTAAAGGACTGGCAATGACAGAAAAATTTTCGCAAAATTTTCTATAATATCCAGACATTCCCAAAAATCTTCGGAGTTGTTTCCGATCAGCAGGAATAGGGAAAGCTTGGATAGCTTCTACTTTGGCCATTACAGGTTTCACCTGGCCTTGTCCTACAATATGGCCTAAGTATTGGATGGAAGCCTGGCAAAAATCACTCTTACTCAGGTTTACAGTAATTTTTGCATGTAAAAGTTTAGTAAAAAGACAATGCAGTTGTTTACAATGGCTAGAAAAATCTTGGCTAAAAATTACTACATCGTCTATGTATGCGTGGCAATTCTCCATGTCAGCAAGCAGGGCATTTATCATTCTCTGGAAAGTGGCAGGAGCATTCTTCATGCCAAATGGCATCACTTTGTATTGGTACAGACCATCAGGGGTGACAAAGGCGGAGATTTCCTTTGCCCTATCAGTCAGGGGAACCTGCCAATAACCTGAAAGTAGGTCTATTTTGGTGATGTACTTAGCTTCACCAATACGATCTATGAGATCGTCTATCCTAGGGATAGGAAACGAATCGGTCTTTGTTACAGCATTTACCTTACGGTAGTCTGTACAAAAACGATAAGTCTTGTCCTGTTTAGGTATCAAGACACATGGGGAGCTCCAGCTACTGGAACTTGGTTCAATGAGGTCATTTTCAAGCATATACTTGATTTCTGACCTAAGTATGGCAAGTTTTTCAGGGTTGACCATGTAAGGATGCTGCTTGACTGGAGTAGCCTCGCCAACATCTACATCATGCATTATAACATTAGTCTGTTTTGGTACATCAGAAAAAATGTCATTAAATTCATTAATGAGTTTCATGATAACTGGCCTTTCTGTCGAAGACAGATGAGACAGTTTTACATCCAAATTCTGTAATACAAAAGAATTAGGTATTTTGTATTGTCCAAATTTCTCCTTTACAATATCATCATCAATAGGAGAAACATGGCTATTTGAACAACTTTTGACTGTATTTAAAACACAATTACTCTTCTCTGAGTGATCTGGCCGAGATACATAAGGCTTCAGCATGTTTATGTGACATAGCTGAGTCTTTTTCCTACGGTCAGGGGTTTTGATTGTGTAATTGAGGTCACTAATTTTGGTCTCAATTTCATAGGGACCAAAATATCTGGCTTGCAAGGGTTGACCCGGTATGGGCAAAAATACAAGCACCTTATCCCCGGGAGAAAATTCTCTAACACGGGCCTTTCTATCATACCAGCGTTTCATGCTGGATTGGGTGTTTTGTAAGTTATTTTTGGCCAGAACACAAGCATTACAAAGTCTAGTTTTAAACTTACTTACATAGTCTAAAAGTCCTTCAGTGGCTGTTGGTGACAACAAAGTCTCTTTTATACATTTCAAGGGACCGCGCACCGAATGGCCAAAGACTAAGTCAAAAGGGCTGAATCCCAACGATTCCTGGACGGATTCACGGGTTGCAAACAGCAGCATGTGGATTCCTTCGTCCCAGTCTTTTTCGTGCTCAAAGCAATAGGTTCGGATCATGTTCTTGAGAGTCTGATGGAATCGCTCAAGAGCGCCTTGCGACTCGGCATGATACGCACTCGACATGCAGTGTTTGATGCCCAACTGAGTCATGACTTGCTTGAAAAGATTGGCCGTGAAATTCGTTCCTTGGTCCGATTGGATGGACTTTGGTAGACCAAATAGAGTAAAGAATTTGATTAAGGCCTTTACAATGTTCGATGCTTTTATGTTCCTTAGAGGAATAGCCTCAGGAAAACGAGTTGAAGCACACATAATGGTCAACAGGTATTGGTTGCCAGCTTTTGTCCTTGGGAGAGGACCAACACAGTCAATAAGTACTCTGCTGAAAGGTTCTTCAAAGGCTGGAATCGGCTTCAGAGGAGCAACAGGGATCTTTTGATTTGGCTTGCCAACCATCTGACAGGCATGACAGGATCGGCAGTACTGGATGACATCTTTCTTCAAACGTGGCCAGAAGAAGTGTGACATAATCTTGTGGTATGTCTTGTGGATGCCGAGATGACCTGACATTGGTGTGTCATGAGCCAGATTCATGATGTACGCTCGGTATCTTTCTGGTAACACGATTTGATGGCATATTCTCCATTCTTCTTCGTTGGATGCGTCTGGAGGTTTCCATTTCCTGAAGAGCATCTCATCTTGGATGTAGTAGCACGTTGATGCTAGCTCTGCCTCTTGTGATGTCATTGCGGTTTCTCGGAGTTTGGCGAGCTCTGGATCCTTCTTTTGGTCCTCAATCAACTGTTTTCGAGTTGATGCCGGCTTTTCAGAATTTGGCGTTGGTTCTTCTTCAAGAGAAGCAAAGAATGTGGTGCTCAAGTCCACATCATCGTGGTTACTGTTGGCCTTGATGACGTTCTCTTCTTGAGATGCTTTCAACCTCATTGCCCTTGTTACTGCACACGCTGGATATAACTCTAGGTCTTCCTCGGGTGTGGCAGATAAGTCGGGTTTTTGAGTGACGATGGGTTCGGCTATCACCTTTCCACCTGCTAAGTCATTGCCTAACAGCAACGAGATGCCTTCCAATGGTAATGTTGGTCGGACACCTACAACAACCGGTCCAGTAATGAGATTTGACTTTATGTCGATTAGATGTAGAGGCACATCTATACATCCAAGCTCTACGCCTCGTAACAGGATGCTCTTCCCAGTCGATGATGATTTTGACAAGGGCAAGATACCCTCTAAAAGTAGCGATTGTGAGGCACCTGTGTCTCTCAAAATGGTGATAGGTCGTAGACTTGTAGAATCACCGGGTAGTGATACGAATCCTTCCGAAATGAAAGGCTTAAAATCCTCTAATAAAACATCAATTTTGGTTGATGCAGACTGGACTTGGGTCGAACTCTCGCTGGAGTCATTGACATCTCTAGGAGACGCAGTGGAGAAACTCTTTCTTGAGTCAGTAGAACATCTTTTGGATGTATTTGGAGAACTCTTGATGGAGTCATTAGAACATCGGGGTGATGTCTTATGGGAACTCTGGATAGAGTCATGGGAACATCGGGGTGATGTATTATGGGAACTCTGGATAGAGTCATTGGAACATCGGGGTGATGTATTATGGGAACTCTGGATAGAGTCATTGGAACATCGGCTTGATGTATTTGAAAAACTCTTGTTTGAGTCATTGGAACATCGGCTTGATGTATTTGAAAAACTCTTGTTTGAGTCATTGGAACATCGGCTTGATGTATTTGAAAAACTCTTGTTTGAGTCATAGGAACATCGGCTTGATGTATTTGAAAAACTCTTGTTTGAGTCATTGGAACATCGTGGAGACATTTTCGGAGAGTCTTGTACAGTCAATACATTTGAAACAGGTGGTGTCGAGGTATTCTTGATATGACTTGATGATGAGGGAGTAAACCTTGACGACCACTGTACTGTGCAAGCGCTGACTTTTGAAGGAGCTTTTTCGTTTCTCTTCCTCAATTTCCAGCAATCGTCAATTTTATGGCCTTCTCGTTTGCAGTAGGAACAAGTAGCTTTACTTGTAGTAGGTTTTCTGTCATTTGTACTGCTGTTCTTGATGGAGTTGCTAGCAATGGACTCAGGCTGTTTGACTTGTTTTGGCTTGACATCCGTCGTATACTTGGCAAATTGATGTGATATTATATAATCGTCTGCCAACACTGCAGCCTTGTGCACATCTTCCTCGCCACGATCAGCTATATGCGTACGGACGTCCAGCCGCACACATATCTTGAACTCTTCCATCAGCATTAGGTTCTTGAATTTTGCAAAGTCGGTGCCGATTTCCCTGGAAGTGAGCCATTTCTCAAAGCGTCGCTCCTTTTCCCGCAGGAATTCTACATGGGTTTGGCCATCCGATTTGCGACAATCCCTGAACTGCTTTCGGTAAGCTTCCGGAACAAGTTCATATGCCTTAAGAATTAAGGCCTTAACAGCATTATAATCTTTTTGTTGTTCAATGGTCAAAGAACAAAATACCTCTGCAGCTCTACCAGTCAAAACTGTTTGCAGCAAAGTGGGCCACAAAGTTTCAGGTACATTAAAATTTTTCACAGCAAGTTCAAATTGTGGAAAATAATTGTCAATTGTGGCTTCATTAAAGCGTGGAATTATTTTCAAAAATTTTGTTGCTTCAGCAGTATGACTGGCAGGGGAAGAATCTGGTCTTACATTAGCAGCTAACTCTAATTTTTTTAACTCTATTTGTAATTTCATTTCTATTTCTTTCTGCTCTCTCTGCTCTCTAGCCGCTGCAAGCTCTAATTCTTTTTGTTTAATTTCTCTCTGCTCTCTAGCCGCTGCAAGCTCTAATTCTTTTTGTTTAATTTCTTTCTGCTCTCTAGCCGCTGCAAGCTCTAATTCTTTTTGTGCGGCCTGTTGTTTAATTTCCTTCTCTTTTAAAGCTAACTGGGCTTCTATTTCCATTTGTTTTAATTTTATCTGAAGTTCTAAATCTGATTTACCCTCATCGGGTCTAAGGGTTTCTAAAAGGTCTTCAGAGAACACTTCCTCGTCTACATAATGGATTACAATGTTATCTCTGATTTCTTGTTTAAGGGCATTTGATTTTATTTTTAACCCTAACTGTTTAGAAATAAGGACCAGTTCCTTCCTAGTACAAGCATCAAGCTCTTCCACAGAGGGATTCGCAAGAAAAACCTGAATATCCATGGCTAACTAACAACTATTACAAGCAAAAAAAAATGTATACAATGTAAATATACAGTACAAAATCAGTACAACAAAAAAACCTTAAGAGAGTTTGGTCAATACTTTTGATACTTTACTTCCGACTCTTTGACACAAAAAAAAAAATTTTGTTAAAGTCAACTTCGCCTTTACAAAATTACTCAAGTAAGACGAAAATAGGTTCAGAAAAATATCCGGGACGAAAGCCCTCAAACTTCTTTTGTCACGTATTACAAATTGAATTCTACTTTTAAATGGCTTGCCTAGGGGAACGTGACAATAGAAAAAGGTAGTTGTGTCACTTATCTAAAGTCTGAATTTAATCAAAGACTTACAATGAATAACAAAAAAAAAAAATGACACAAGAAATCGGAAGGTAAAATATCAACTTAATGTTTAATCATAATATAACTCAATACAAAATGGAAGGGTTGACCAAAACCCTTTTACAAAAATGGCATGTAAAAATATTACAATACAAGAGTTTGAAAATATAATTACAAATACAAGCAAGGCCTTGAAAAAGAAAAATCTTAACTTACACGATCAATTGGTATACCACGCACGGGTCACGCAATGTCTCCGCTATTCTGTCTCACGGCTGTCTCCGTATGTCTGTTCGTCAACGTTACGCGAGCGGTCTTTATATAATCTACCGCGCGTCGATATCTAGTAATTTCTAGAACAGAAAGTCATCAACACCCAGATCTAGAACGCTCTTCAAAGAGACAGAAGAAAAGAAAAAAAAAAAACCACCCTCCTTTCAACCAGAGGTACACACATAGGTCAAGGACCGGTCACTGTCTGTGTGGCTTGACTCTTGAAGAATAAAATTAAAAAAAAACTTATTACACAAAGGGGCAGACAACCTACAGGTCAAGAAAAAAAAACAATAGTATCTAGGCATTGTTACCTAGATACGTAACAACACGAAAAAAAAAGATTCTTTTTATTCGTTTCATGAAGAATCGAGAATTTCAAGTGTACACCAACGATCCTGGAAATGTCTTCACTCGATCTGGAAACCTTTATTTAAAGCCAGTAAGTAACATTTCAAATACTTGAAGTGTCTAAACAGTCTTATGTCTTGTATCTAACCAGTCTTATGTCTGGTGTCTAAACAGTCTTATTACTAGTGTCTGAACAGTCTTATCTTATATGATACAGACGATACTTCAAAAAAAGAAGATGATTACGTCTTATGCGTCATGCATTTAGTCATGCATGTTAACCAATGACCTAAATTCTGCCAAGTCACTGGTTTTCCTGGCTAGCTCAGGCAACCCATTCCATGCTCTAAAAGCGCTAAGGAAGAAATAGCATTTGTACAAATTGGTCCTAGCATATGAAACAAGGAATGTACATTTATCTTTGTGTCTTTCTGTGTATTTTATTAAATTTTGTTTTTGAATTTGAAGATTATGGTTCAGTGTTTTATGTATAATTGCTACTTTACTTTTGAGTCTTCTGTCCTGAAGGCTTTCTAAATTTAGTGATTTTACTAAAGGTGTTACTCTAGTCAAATATGAATATTCGTTTGCTATGAATCTCACTGCTCTATTTTGTGTCTGTTCCAGTTTCTTAATGTTTTCTTGAGTTGAGGATGCATATTCTATTATTGGCCTAACTAAGGTTAGATCAGGGGTCGGCAGCCTGCGACTCGCGAGCCACATGCGGCTCTTTGGGTGTTAATTGCGGTTCTTTAGTCCCATACGCAAAAATGATTTATTTTATTGAAAAAATGAACATTTAAAAATAAAAACACTCTGGATTAATTAACGAGCAGATTCTAACTCTCAGCCACTTGGATTCGTTTTTCAGCTCAGCCCTCCACCATTTCTTTAAATGTAACATATTAGCAGGTGGAAGATATTCAGCTTTTCTCTGTTTATTACTTGCTATAAATGAATCACAAGTTGCCTTTTTGTCATATATGTCTTCTCGAGGTCCAAAAGAAAAACTTCTAGGATTGCTACCGCTCTCGTGACAAACTAGAAGGAAAAATAGAGCGTACGCCTTTCAAAAATACCTTGGAGACTTTAAGATCGGTTTAAATATAATCTTTTCAATATCAACTGATGGAGCCAGAAGTATGAGTGAAAAAATAAAAGGGAAACAACGATTTTTTGAAGCAAAATAAACCTTGAAATTCTTACGTTTCACTGCATAATGCACCAAGAAGTGCTTTGTACCCAAACAATTCCGGCCGAAATCGTTGAGGTCATGAATTTGGTAATCAAGAGCATTAACAGCATCTTGCCAAAAGCACTCTACCATCGTCAGTTTAAAGAATTCTCAAACGAAATGGAGACTCAAAATTCCGACACTCTTCTTGCAATAAAGTGATTGATGACTTTCCAAAGGTAAGATGTTGAAACGTTTCGCTTTGTGCTTGAATGAAATAAATACATTCCTAAATGAAAAAGGCACTAATCTCCCTGAATTAGAGAAATGGTTGCAAAAACTTTTTCACTAACAGCGAAACCCAACCAACGTTTTGGATAAAATTAAAGATGAATTTGTTGACAGATTTGAGCAATTCAAAAACGACAAAACCATTCAAGCATTCAGAGTAAATCCTCTCAACACAAATAGTAACGAAATCCACATTAATCCATTTGAAATTGATACTGGATCTCTAGAAATGCAATAGATTTATTTAAAAAGTAAAGTTTTTGTGGAGTGGGAAATTTACAGAGTTGAAAGTCAAGTTGGAAGAGTTCCAGAGAAGTATGTACGTAAAGCAACAAAAAAAAATTGGAATGCTTTTAAAGAAATGTCGCGAGTTGAGGCACTTAAAGTCAACGCATGGAACAGTCCTCCAGATTGCTAAAGCGAGGTGAAGAAGTTTGCATTTGGAAAACTGTCTATCTTCAGATCGACATATTCGTGCGAGCAAGCGTTCTCCTGCATGAATATAACGAAAAGTAAAGTAAGAAGCCAACTAGCAAATGAAAATGTAGAGTCGTGTTTGAAACTAAAAACAAGTGATGAGCCAAATGTACCCAACCTTTCTAAAACCAAAGCCATCGCTCCCATTCAATTTGGTTGCTCAATTGTTTGTTAGTGAAGTATAAGCTAGTGTTGTATGTAAATGTTTAATTGTTTTAATTTTTTTACTTACATACTACTTATATATAAATAAATAGACATTTTTCTTATGAAATAAATATATTCATTTTTTAATGAAAACATTTTATTTTTACGAGTACTATTTATTGTTTGCAAGAAAAAATATTTGTGGCTCTTTAAAAACTTTGAAATTTAGTAAATTGTAATTTTTGGCTCTTCCGACTCAAAAGGTTAGTCTTATGTCTAGTGTCTGAACAGGCTTATGTCTAGTATATCTAAACAGTCGGTGTAATTGATGCAAACTCACAAAAGAAGACACATGAACAGTTTTTGAATACTAATTTGTATTGAAATTAGAACGCAATGTAGGCCTACACTCCAAAGAAGAACGCAATGTAAAGTTCACTTCAAAGAAAAACACATTTTTTTAATACAAATTTTCATTGGAACAACGAAGTTTGATTTTGTAAAATGATAATCATTCTGGTGTTCGTTCAGAGTTGAAGATAATTTACTTCCTAGTCCAAACCTCCCGCAGGACGACGGGAGATGGCAGCAGGCAGGTTATGAACCCGGCACCATCGATACGACCGAAAGACAGACCATCGCGCATACCGCACGATCAGGCGGCCATAATATAGTTAGCAGTATAGTTAGTAGGTATAGTTGACATCTATAATATAGTTAGCAGTATAGTTAATAAGTATAGTTGTCATCTATAATATAGTTAGTAAGTATAGTTGTCATCTGTAATATAGTTAGCAGTATAGTTAGTAAGTATAGTTGTCATCTGTAATATAGTTAGCGTATAGTTGGTAAGTATAGTTGTCATCTGTAATATAGTTAGCAGTAGTATAGTGGGTAAGTATAGTTGTCATCTGTAATTCAAAAATGTAAGACAGAATTCCTTAGGGATAATAAAGATTATTATTATTATTGAAACACACACACACAATGTCCCCAAGAATTAAATAGACCTAACAGTTCTGAAACATGTGTACTTAGCATTTCTAGTTGTTGTTTTTCTTAGACGATATCAACGGATGATGCAAGATTTAATGAGAAAACACTTCGCTGGGGTGTCATGGATGTTGCTCGTAAGTAGAGCTTCCTTATAGAAAATCTTTAGCTAGCCATTCTATAGAGCTTGTCCACCTGTCGTAAGACTCATGTACTGTCAAACTGTTTTGTTACTCAACGATAGAGAGTTGAGACACTTTTGAAAAACTAAATTCTATTAAAATTAAAGGCAACAGGCTATAAATTCAATCAATAGATAAATGTTAATAAACAGCAATTATTTAAACGAACAAGTGTCTATCAACATCATCAGTTGATGTGTGCAACAGGAACGAGAACTCTAGCCTTGAAACATGTTTGTATGTGTGGTTTTGTTGTATGGGCTTAAAGTGTTATCTGACTGTGTTCCAACTGTATACCTACGCCGCGTCTATTTGGAGAATGTTTCCAACATACAAATGTATCTCAATACTATGTCACAGCCTAATTGATTTCAGGTAACTTAGTATTTAGTAGCTCAAGTGTTTAGACAATTTAGTTCCATTGAATTCTTGCTATGTTGGAGAAAATTTAAAGCCTGAAAAGGAAAATAGCAAAAGGTCAGCTGTTAAAGGTCAGCAGTTAAAGGTCAGCACTTTCCACATAAAAATTCTAAGAGATGAAGGGGCTGTTTACGCTAGTAGCAATTTAAGATGTTAACTCTACTGAAACTCACAAGGCACCTGGAATCACGAGACACTTGCAATCGTGAGACACCTGGATTCAGAAAACCGCGGAATTGTGACAATTGTAATCACTTTAATTATTAATAAATATTTCTATAGTCAGGATAGCTACCAGATCATGTGGTGTGCAGTTACTTACTTACTTACTTACTTAGGTTCTCTCGTGCCGTTCGCATTGGGCGGCAAGGTGTCTCCACAAAGATCTTTCACTGGCAATGTCTGAAGCCTCCTCTCACCTGGTGTCCACTGTTCTGAGGTGTGTGGCGCCAAGTTATACCAGGACTTCCCTGTTTGCGCTTTCCTTGTATTGGCCTCCATGTCATCGCAACTCACATGTTATCCGAAAAAAAAAAAACAACAACGGATAACATGTCCCGCAAACCTCATGCGACGCTCTGTCACAACTTCACTAAGTGTTCGACTCCAAGTTCGGCAAAGGATTTCCTTGTTTGACACCCGATCTGTGTAACTGACTCCCAAAATCCGTCTCAGCCATTTTTGTCGAGCCACATTTAATCTGTTCTCAATTTTGACAGATGACTTCCATCTTTCACATACATGATGTTGCTGTTGGGATGACGATTGTGTTGAGAAGGTGTATTTTTGTCTCGAGTCCAATGGCTTGTCTTGTCCAAATAGGCTGCAGCCTTTGGAAAATGCTCCCTGCCTTTCCTATTCGGCACGCTACATCATTTGTTATGTATGTGAACGTATCCAGCTCTTCAAGCTTTGACTCACCAAGTCTGACGGGGGCACACTTTGCCTTATATCCCACTCGAAAAATTTTAGTCTTATTCAAGTTTATGCGGAGGCCAATTTTGGGTGTTTCTTGATCTATGCTCTCAGTAATTTCTTGTATGCATTTATTTGTTGCCCCGAGTAGTGCAACGTCATCGGCAAAGTCCAAGTCCGTCATTCAGTTTTGTTCACACCATAGAATACCGCAGTCTGATTCATTACTCTGTAGTCGATGGCTAGGAGGAATAGGAAGGGATGCACCCCTGTTTCGGAAAAAAAAAACTCGGCTGTTCCTTCTTTTTGTTTAAAGACTAGTCCCTAGTTCGAGCCGCGCCATTGTCATCCTTTGCTGTAACAATCGTCATTTCTAAAGAAATATCTCAAAGAGTTTTCCACAGGAAATAGATGATGATTGAAGTCGCTGTATCTAGAAATTGCAATCTAGCCTATGATTTACATTGGCCCATTATTAAAGTTTACCTTGTCATGTGGTATTTATCCTTCTCTGAGAGGTTTTGTTTTCGATTAGGCTTCTTATGAGCTATGGGCGTACACGTGTCTGGTAACCCTAACCCTAACAGACTCCAATTATCTCGTAGCAACAAAAACTGATATTGTTAATACTGAAAACATTGCAGGTACCTGGGGTGTATGTACTAATAGCGCTAATTGGGGGTGTTATCGGGAAGGAAAGTATGGCATTTTGCCTCCTGTGATGTCTGGCAAGCTAATGAGTAATCCAACATTGAGATATGGTGTTGTTGAAGTCAGAGCAAGGATTTCTAAAGGAGACTGGATCTGGCCAGGTATATATAACTTTTTTATTCTTTTTTTTTTTACCTGTAGCGGTGTTTCAAATTTTTGGTTTGAATACATATGTAGATAAAATAATATTATAAATATGGCTTCATTGGATGACGATCTTGTCCTGTGGTATGCGCTTTGGCCTGTCATCCCTATGGTTCTGAGTTTGAATCCTGCCCACAGCCATCCCTTGCCGTCCTACAGGCTATGGGCCAGGTTGCAATTCTATAATTTTCTAAAGAAACGTTGGAAAAGCCAAATGTGTAAAACATAAGAAGGCCTACATCACACACAGAAGAAGGCCTACATCACACACAAAGGCCTACATCACACACAAAAGAAGGCCTACATCACACACAAAGGCCTACTTCACACACAAAAGAAGGCCTACATCACACACAAAGGCCTACTTCACACACAAAAAGGCCTACGTCACACACAAAAAAGACTACATCACACACAAAAGAAGGTCTACATCACACACAAAAGAAGGTCTACATCACACACAAAAGAAGGTCTACATCACACACAAAAGAAGGTCTACATCACACACAAAAGAAGGTCTACATCACACAAAAAGGCCTACATCACACACAAAAGAAGGCCTACATCACACACAGAAGAAGGCCTACATCACACACAAAAAAGGTCTACATCACACACAAAAGAAGGCTACACCACACACAAAAGAAGGCCTACATTACACACAAAAGAAGGCCTACATCACACACAAAAAAGAAGGCCTACATTACACACAAAAGAAGGCCTACATCACACACAAAAAGAAGGCTACATCACACACTAAATGAAGGCCTACATCACACACAAAAGAAGGCCTACACCACACACAAAAGAAGGCCTACATCACACACACAGAAGAAGGCCTACATCACACACAAAGGCCTACTTCACACACAAAAGAAGGCCTACATCATACACAAAGGCCTACATCACACACAAAAGAAGGCCTACATCACACACAAAAAAGGTCTATATCACACACAAAAAGGCCTACGTCACACACAAAAAAGACTACATCACACACAAAAGAAGGTCTACATCACACAAAAAGGCCTACATCACACACAAAAGAAGGCCTACATCACACACAGAAGAAGGCCTACATCACACACAAAAAAGGTCTACATCACACACAAAAGAAGGCTACACCACACACAAAAGAAGGCCTACATTACACACAAAAGAAGGCCTACATCACACACAAAAAAAAGGCCTACATTACACACAAAAGAAGGCCTACATCACACACAAAAAGAAGGCTACATCACACACTAAATGAAGGCCTACATCACACACAAAAGAAGGCCTACACCACACACAAAAGAAGGCCTACATCACACACACAGAAGAAGGCCTACATCACACACAAAGGCCTACTTCACACACAAAAGAAGGCCTACATCATACACAAAGGCCTACATCACACACAAAAGAAGGCCTACATCACACACAAAAAAGGTCTATATCACACACAAAAAGGCCTACGTCACACACAAAAAAGACTACATCACACACAAAAGAAGGTCTACATCACACACAAAAGAAGGCCTACATCACACACAAAAGAAGGCTTCACCACACACAAAAGAAGACCTACATCACACACAAAAGAAGGCCTACATCACACACAAAAGAAGGTCTACATCACACACAAAAGAAGGCCTACATCACACACAAAAGAAGGCCTACATCACACACAAAGGCCTACATCACACACAAAAGAAGGCCTACATCACACACAAAGGCCTACTTCACACACAAAAGAAGGCCTGCATCACACACAAAAGAAGGCCTACAGCACACACTCTACTAGACCTGTTGCAAAATTTAAATATTGGCGAACAATTTTGTGTTGGTCTATAGGTTACGCCATAAATAACTAGGTTGGGGATATATATGATCTACACCGAATATAGCCTATGTATATCAAGTAAGTTTTCTTTTATATATATTCAACAGCTATTTGGATGTTGCCAAGAGACAATGCGTATGGAGGCTGGCCTCGTTCTGGTGAAATTGACATCATGGAGTCCAGAGGTGACGTTTACTGATAGGGAGCTTCTACTAACTGTTTTAAGCCTAACATTCTTTTAAATAACTAAAATTTAGCGTATCTTTTCTCTAAATATTTACATGCTACAAGACATCTGTAGGAATTGTTGGTTTTCAATCTTTGAACACGAAGTACCTTTGTCCTCTTATAATAAATCTTTATTTTAAATCGAAACAAAAATTAAATGAATGATAAGCTTGCAAATAAAAAAATTTTGAAATATTTTCTGTAAATATCTTGGCTTCAAATACAAATTGATGCTCTTTTTTTTAGTCTCTCCGGGTGTTGTTTTTTTTTTTTAAATCTTTCTACATCGACCATACAATTTTGTTCTACATTCTCCAGGTAACGAAGTCGGCATTGGGATCTCTCAAGTCAGCAGTACCCTACACTGGGGTCCAAGTCCCAATGAAAACAGATGGAGTCGAACTAATGGCGAGAGGTATTTAGTTATGTGAACTAGCTGACTAGTTTATTGTGTAAACTAGCTGACTAGCTTACTGTGTGAACTAGCTGACTAGCTTATTGTGTGAACTAGCTGACTAACTTACTTGTATGACCTAATGTGAAGTGAACTAGCTGACTTACTTATTTGTTTGAACTAGCTGACAACGTATTAGTGTGAACTAGGTGACAACGTATTAGTGTGAACTAGGTGACAACGTATTAGTGTGAACTAGCTGACAACGTATTTGTGTGAACTAGCTGACAACGTATTAGTGTGAACTAGGTGACAACGTATTAGTGTGAACTAGGTGACAACGTATTAGTGTGAACTAGCTGACAACGTATTAGTGTGAACTAGCTGACAACGTATTAGTGTGAACTAGTTGACTTACTTATTTGTGTGAACTAGCTTACCGACCTTATTATGACGTAGTGTGTTCAATTGTTGGTTGGATGTAGCGCGTTAACTTACTTGGTATTAGGTTAAAGCTTTGCCTTCCCGTCACTATTTTATCCTGTTTGTTTGTTTTTTTCGAACTGTTGAAGTCTAGTTCATTCATATCACTAAATTGTACATTTTTGTGACGTCTAACAGACGAACTGGCTCATGGCACGATTCATTCCACACCTGGAGACTTGAGTGGAGACCTGACAGTTTGATGTAAGTATTATCATTCGGCATTTCATATGCTTAGACGCCTCATCATTCGTTTCTGACGTGATGCCTGACCCTTTGATTCCGTATTACCGATACATTAAAAAACAAAAAGGTAAAGTTCCCTTTCAGACCTTGCTCCACCGCGTCCCTCATTTAACGGATACATTGGACACTTTTAATGTAAGGATGGATGCCTGGTCGTGTGCGACGTGTCGGACTGTCATCACTATGGTTCCAAGTTCAAACCCTGTCCGCTCCCATCCCCTACCGTCCAGCAAGACGTTTGGACTAGGACGTAATCATCTTTATTTTTGAAGGAACTTCCTAAACTTATAAACCAACAAAACACTGACTATGAAGACCTTACTATCTAATACAAGTATCATTCTTCTATAGTTCTATTCTACACTTGATATAACTTGGAAGAGATGTAGATGAATTGTTGTTGGTGTTTTTTTTTACTGTTCTTTTTTTTTTCCCAGATCCAAATATCGGGTATCAGTTTCGAGAACCAATGAGCATGAAATCATAAATCTTGGTTTGGGAAAGAAAAGAGATAATTGGTTTAAGTGTGTGTGTTTGTGGAGAGAGAGAGAGAAAGAGAAAGAAAGAGAGAGAGAGTATTTTGTATATGTCAGTTCATTATTTATTACAAAGCTTATATCAACTCACTCTATCTGTGTGTTTTGTATAAAGTCTGTACACGTTATTTCTCCCACACCGGATCTCGGATTAAGCTAGAAAATTGTGTACAGTTACTTATTTAACCTGACAACACAAGAATTGATTTGTTTTTAATTAAACAATCAGTAAATTAACTTTTGGTAATTAATTATTTTGTTTGGTATCTCGAACAAAGGAAAGAAATTGTACTTGACTGAATAAGCTGAATAATTCCCCATCCTAAATCGTCGCTATAAAATATTACATTTGAAACAAACAAAAGATAACTATACAATCTTCAATTTTCATAACCACCTCACTTGCAGAGTGGTTAGTAGGACAGATTGAGCCATGAGTTCGAATTCAGGTCGTTCACTCCTTCCCCCTCCCCCTTTTTTATAAATACTTTTTAAAAAAAACGATTACGGTAAAATTCATCCAGATAACCCTTTCTTTCTCCCCTACTTTCCCAGCTAATCCAGCCCTCCATTTTCCCGACTTATCTAGCCACCCCCCCCCCCCCTCTGTCAGGTTCTTATGTTCTTGTACTTATCAAACTATTATTAGATATTTCACATGTGAATATTTATTTAAAATTAATATTATTTCAATGTGTGTTATTGTTATTATTTTCTGAACTTGTAATATTTTGACCCAAGTTCAGCCTGACAAGCACACCATACACATACAGATGTATATTAAATTAATAAACTAAGTGTATGCTGTTAAATAACAATAAAAATGTATTCCAGTGATATATTTACAAATGAACTGATGTATGATGAATGATAATAGTAGTATCAATATCAATAGATATATGTGCAATAATATGTAATCTAAAATGATCCAGTTATTCTCTTTGCAACATATAAATGATCATTATTTGAACAATATCATTACCTTAATATATTCATTACAAGTTGCTCAAATAGACTTCCAACACAACAACTGGTAATCCACATAGATATAGCCTCTAGATCCGATACTGTTCACTGACGACAATTCTAAAAGTTTATAGTTCATACTATAACATCAGGTCTGACCAAAGCAACCCGCAGTCTGGAATCTTGAACCTCAGACTCTTGAAAAACCAACTTGAACACCAGACGACCAACTGAGATTAGTGAGATGAAGATCTCAGTCCTGTAGACTGTAGACCTCAAGTTGTACTCTCAATATAGAAAATTAAGACTGGATAAACAAGTCTTGACACCAAGACTTGACACTGAGTGAGTCTAATACCAAGCTTGACACCAAGCTAAGATCATTACTTAGACTTGACGCCAAAACTTGAAATAGAGTCTTGAACTGAGACTACGACCAAAACTTAGACTTGTCGTTAAAACCCTATAGAAGATAAAAGAAAGGATTCTTCTAATCATCTAGATCTAGTCTAATTATAGACTTACAAATACGAACGAAAACAAATAGAAAAACTATACAATGAAAAATAAAACTCACCCTAAACAGGGGTCAAGATAATCCAACAAGAAATTATCCAAGGCAAATGCTAAGGCTATCCAGTAACAAAAAGGAGAAATTCAGGAGCTCTCAAGACACGTCTATCTGTACCAACGTACAAAACAATGGAGAGACTGTACTAGACGATAAATGACGCAAACCACACACACCTAACTTTACGTCACTAGAAGTTGTGACAAGCAACAAAAGCTCAGTCCCCTAGTCTACAAAGTAAAATATTAATTGTGTAATGACCTCATCAATATAGTGATCAACGCCGCACTATCAATTAGAGAAATAATTCTACTATACAGTTACATAGATAACTGCGACCCTCCCCCCCCCCCCCCCCCCCCACTTTCCCAACTGGTCCAGATAAGTGAAAGGATCATAGAGTATTGAGAAAGCTCAAAGCATGAAATATTTCTAATCGTAAAGATTTATTGTTGATGGTCTGTATAAAGGTGTGTGTCGTTTGGACTTCTCGATGGTCCCGGGTTCATACCCTGCGCACTTGTATCCCCCGTCGTCCTGCGTCGTCTTTAACTCTGAAGGGACATCCATAACATATAAAACATTTTACCAAACAAACAAACGTATGCCGTTTAACGCATAATAATGTGTGGTCACTGTGGTGTATGCCATTGTGTGACTCTGGAGCGATTAAAAAAAACTGTCTTTAAAAGGTCATCAATTCTTGACGTATTTACATTTTTCATGTTTTTTTTTTTTTTATTTCAGTACTTTCGTTGACGACCAAATAGTTTTGCAAGTGACCCCCGATTTTTGGCAGAAAGGAGGTTTCGGTGGTCAGAACATCTGGGCAGGGGGAGAAAGAATGGCGCCCTTTGATAAAGAAGTAAGCTTTCTTCCCTACTATTTAAAAGTGTATACAATCCAGCCAGTTAATAACCTGTTTGTGACACATTCCAAACTTGTCCCAACTCATCTATAATTTTCTATTTGTATTTCATCAATCTAAGCTTCTTATATGTATATTGATTGTAATCTCTTAACACAGAGCAGTCGTTCTGAATGGTAATATATAGAAGAAATGATGGAACTCTATTCACTGTGCTGGCTGAAGAAAATGATAGGGCTCTATTGACACACCCTTTTGCATTCATTTCATATCAGAGGCCTGAAGAGGGGACCCAACAATAAATACTTTGTAATAATGTTTCGTGTAACGTCAGAGAAGGTTTAAGACATTGCACTAACGAGCACTTCTTTGTCAGTCGAGATGAGGACAACATTTACATTTGAACAAATAATAATAGTAATACTAAAGCTTGTCTTCGAGTCCGAAGATTAATGAGGAATGCAGCGTTTCCCGTGGCTACGCAGCACTAGCTGCGGCTTACATATTTCGCCACATCTAACACAGGCATACAGATGATATGATAAGCCTACTAAATATTATTTAGAGTTTTTTAACTTTGTTTTTTTCGCTTACCGTTTATAAATTCAATTAAATCTGTTGAAATATTCATCTCCAGAGAAAGGAAAAGTCCACTGCAGGCTAGCCATTTACTATATTAGTTTTAAAGTGTAGTTAAAGTGTTTTAGTTTGATCTTTTCTTATTGACAATGAATTTTATTACTATCCCTTTTTAATACTATATGTTTAAATTTAAGTCTGATTAAAATGTTAATGACTGAGTTGTAGATCCAGACAACTGGTCCTACTAACCCTCGTGGACGTATGAACTTAATTTTTACATAAAACTTGAATAAAGATGAAAAAAAACTTTTTTTAACACTATAAACTTGACTTTTATTAACAAATATTTGTAGTTTTCAGTTTCAAGGTAGATCTATGCAGAACTACAAATGAAATTACACGATGTCAAACCCTAACACAATAGACTTCAATTCATTTTAAAACAGATACTTTTGTCATGCAATAAACACACATCGTTCTGTCCATCATCTCCGACATTATCGATTGTCCACCCCATTTTATCTACTCATCTGCATCAAACTTACCCAAAAGTTTCCCCTGTGCTTTTAGAGCATGTTAAGGGTTGCCTGAATCAGCCAGGAAAACCAACGACTTGGCAGATTAACATGCATGACTAAATTGACCTAAGGACACGAATAGGACGCGCTTCTTTTCTGAAGTAACGTCTGTATTTGATAAGATAAGTTAGATCGACATTCGACACACTCAAAAGAAAATGTCTGATGCTTGACCTCATTGTTTCACTACAGTTTTACCTGATTTTAAACGTGGCTGTCGGTGGCACTAACGGTTTCTTCCCAGACAACTACAACTGGGACAAGAGGAAACCATGGGCCAATAACGCTCAAGCACCCGATGTAGATTTCTTCAACGCTCGTAACGAGTGGCTGCCTACGTGGAGAGGCGACGAAACCGCCATGATCGTTGATTATGTAGAGTTCAGAACATTATAATGTAGATATATATTTTTTTTATTTTAATGGTACTAACTATGCATGGAAATGAGAATTAAAGTTGTGTGTACTTTATTATCATATTTGTTTTGTGTTGCCTTCTTTGTATGGACATGTAAGTTAATGCTATTATCTAGGAGGTCCACTGATTCAAAACCCTGACCTACATATCACTAACTCTCCCATGGACAGGACGAAATATATAAGAACTTGAATATGCTTAATGACCATTAAGGCCTATGTGGACGCCACTCAGCACTTTTTACGATCGAATCCTGATCGACTCAAGCGCTCTATTTTCTTCCAATTGATCAACTCTTCAGCCAAATAAACATCGGCTATTATTAGAACGTAAGCGGTCATTCAATTCACGCGACAAATCTCTGTATGCGTGTGTGTTATATAAATCAGAACCGTTACATTAAACAATGGAAATAAAAGTGAATCCATTTGAATGTAGTAAAGAAAGAGTATCAGGAATCAATGGTGTCACTAGAGTCAGCCCCTCGCCCATGAGAACCATAATACAGTGAAATACTTACCTATATACAGAATTACTTACATAGAACTGTAAGAAAGAGTATCAAGAGTCAATGGTGTCACTAGAGTCAGCCCCTCGCCCATGAGAACCATAATACAGTGAAATACTTACCTATATACATAATTACTTACATAGAACTGTAACATGATAAACATTTTTAAAAATACTTTTTAAAAAAAGGTTACAAAGACAGTTTGTGTGGAAATACAAACTCAAAATCGGCCCCCGAAGTGGTCCACCCAGGCAGGTTTGAATATTTCAGAGAGAATATCATAATGAAATTCTATCAAAGACAGAGAAGAATGAAGAAATAGGATTGACATTATGTGTGGTGCCCTAACGGTCCAGCATACCTTTGGAAAGGTGAAAGTAGATGTGAACCTGGCCTAACTGATGTCATATAATGATTATCTAACTGATCTAATTGTTTTGTGAAGGGTCAATCAAAGTCTCAAGAAAAAATATTTCCGCAGTGAAAATTTTTTTTAAATCCTCTAGTCTAGTGTTTTAATGTGAGGTCTACCCATTACAGTTCACGCGATAATATGAAATACTACTTATTAATTGTTTTAAATTATATTCCAGTTATGTGCATAATAAATTGATTTTTTCTCTTTAAAAAAAAAATTTGGAACTATAATGACAGAACCTACTTAACTTAGCACTACATTTGCAAAAAAAAAAAAAAAAAATTTCGACAATAAATCTAAACCCGTTTGCATAGCTGTGTTAAAAACATGGTTAAAAAAAACATCTCCCTTACTAAATAGCCTCCCGTGTTTGTTACTATTAATAGTGAATAGTTGTAAAAATGGTGTATTTTTATGGGGAAAAAAAACTTGCATAGATGATTTTAAAAACTAAATTTTTCGCTTTCAGAAAAGAAAAAAGTAGCCGTTGCATCATAACTTTGAAAGGTCTAAAATATCATGATGTCGGATTTTCAATATCTTTTTTAGTTTACGAGATCTAAACGGGACGGACGGACGGACAGACAGACCACACAAACTAATAGCGTCTTTTCACTTTTCGAGGGCTGCTAAAAAAGACAATACTCTTAAATAAAGAATGTTAGATTTTTTTTTTAACTGGAACATTATTAACCCCTTTTTCCCATGGATAAAAACTCTGGTTAGCGAATAAACAGCCCTTTAGATCTACACGTAGAAGACGGAGCGCAAAATGTTCATTAAAATTAATTTATTGAACTCTTGCATGACTCTTGAATGCAGAGCCTACATGCGGAAATACCCGAAGACGTAGTCTGTTCAAGGTAAATATGTTCTAGTTCTGTAGCCAAATTAGTTTCTCTTCATTCTTTAAAAATTTATAAAGGTCAGACCATGGTAAAAACTACCAGAGTTTTACCGATGTGGCCAACGAGTAATTCTTTTCCTATTTTTTATATAGCAATTATCAAATTTCTAGGAAAATGGTTAGAGGCATTTTCGTTTTTTTTTATTCTTAATGTGATCCAGATGTTACATTAACATACCTATTTCATCGTGCCGTCATGGTCAACTCTCTTTAGGGCCTTTCTCTACCTATATCCTGTAACGGATGCATGTGTAACTCAGATGTACTTGAAGTATTTTCTAACGATGCTTGATTATACTACGTGCGTGAGTACCTTGTAAGATGTATTACAATCGCGAGCTCTTGGAGCATGCTAATCCGTCACAAGAATAAACAGGTACCAACAGGAACAAAGACTCAAATGACCAAATTGACTCAAGGTGAACTTCAAACAATGTTTACTGTAGAATGGGCCACAGTCTAGTCCGTTACTAACAGCGATGTTTACCCCTCAAGAGTCTAGCAGTAACCGATTTCTAAAAGTCTATTCTAATCTCTAACCCAAAGTCTATGTCGTAACTATAAAATGTATGTTCACTGTCGGTCTAATAAAGTGTGCAACCCAATTAACTAAACTAGCTATCTATGTGCAACCCAGTCAACTAAACTAGCTAGCTAACAGTCCCCATGTTTTACTTAGCTTATATCAACTCACTCTGGCTAAAACTTTATACGTTATTTCTTCCGCATCCTAATCTTGGATCAAGCTGAAATTTTCCACAATTTCTTTTACTTGACAACATAAGAATGGATTTAAAACTAAAATTAACCAATTAACTAACCATTGGTACAACAAATTACTTTGTTTGGTATCTCAAACAAGGGAAAGAAATAGTACTTGACTGAAGTGGTGGTATAAGCTGAATAAGTCCCCTTTATATTATGCTGCCGTCCGAGACTTAGTGAACACAAACATGAAATAGAAACAACAGATAACAATACAATCTTCCATGTTCATAAACTCTTCGCTAGCAGAGTGGTTACAGCATAGGATTGAGAAGCCTTGTTCCCTTTTTTTTTTTTTTTTTAAATACATTTAAAAAGCAATTACCCAGATTCCCCTTTTTATTCACCCTTTCCAACTGCTCCAGACAAGTGATAGGATCATAGCGTATTGAGAACGCTAAAAGCATGAAATTGCGCTAACAAAAACAATTGGGAAAAAAATATTTCTAATCATAAAGATTTATTATTGTTAGTCTAGATCTATTACAAATTTAATTACATGACATCCAAACTAATTGATACACATTAATATAAGCTTTGTTTTGTTTTTTTAAAGTACCGGTATTTTTTGTATTTTGCTTGTTTATAAATTTAAACACTGCCACTTAATCTTAAAACTATTAGAACATAATGACTTTTTACACAATTTTTTAGAATGACATTTTTACATGAAGTGCTGCATGATATATATTTAATATATATAAAACTAATGCATTTATCATAATTTGGGGGGGGGGGGGGGGTTGTTGTTTGTTTTTTAAACATACATCATGTCATTTCAATTTAACTTCAAACTATTTCAAAAGAGGCAGTATTATCTGCTGACATTATCCAGGTGTTAAAAAAAAATAGTACCGAAAGAATTGATCACTATCAAAGTTTATTATGTTTTCTTTTTTTGTGTTTGCTTAAATTCTCTGGAGACTTTGTGGTATATGAACACAGATGACAAGAAAAAGCCTTGACCTCAGTGTGAACTACCATGTGCTTGTACAGGTTACTGATATATTTGGTGCTATAGCCACAATATTGGCACATGTGTTCTTTTACATTCTGGTGCACACGCCGGTGTGTTTTTAATAATTCTTTGGATTTAGTTCTAAACCCACAGGTTTCACACTGGTGGTCCCGCTCCTCCTGATGTGTTGCAACGTGTCGGAAAAGATTATTCTTGGCCCGGAAGTGGCGACCACATATGCAACATCCATAGGGCATTTTGTCAGAGTGAATCAACTGGTGTCTTTTTAAATCACTATAATGTAGACAGGTGTATTGGCACTGATCACAAGAGAATCTGTCTTTGCCATAGTGAGCTTGAAGGTGGTTCCTGTGCACTTTGCTGTCTGAGCAAGAAAATGTGCAAAAGAAACAGAAGAACAGGTCATAATTGTTATGCTCAGTCTGGGCATGCCACCTGATTTTTCTCATGCTTTTAAATTCAGAATTGCAATCTTTGCATTTATATTTTCCATTACCAGAATGAACAGCTATTATATGACTTTCAAGAATAAGGGCAGAGTGCGCCCAGAAGAAACACTTAGAACATTTGAAAGGCCTCAGGTTATCAGGACAGGAGTTATCAATGTGATTCAGCAGCTTTCTTGCACTGCCACACAAAATGCTGGAGTCAAATACTTTCTGGTTCTCAACAGTTTTTCTCTTCTCATTGCTTTCATGTGACATTAGAGATTTATGCATCGCAAGCTCATCGGAAGAGAGGGCAACAAATTTACACCACTGGCAGAGAAAGACTTTCATATGATGCTTTTCCTGAGCATGGTCAGAGGTCAAAACTACACTTTTACTTTTAAAATCACATTGGGGGCACTTGAAAAATAAAAGTGGCTTTACATCATCACTGTGAATCAAATCATGAACAATTAAAGATTCTTCCTTCTGAAAGGATGTGTCACATTTCATACATTTAAATGGTCTCCCTTGTTCCTCTAACAACTCAGCTTTAGCAGAAAATAGTCCTGGGTCAACGCCGCAGTTTTCTATTTGAACAAACAAATCATTTGACACTCCTGATTTAAGAACAGCTTTTAGTAGATTTTCAGCACTATCACTCATAAAGGCATCTGTATCAGATGACAGACAATTGTCACCAATATCTACATCATGAACGGGCTTAGTAATTCTTTTATCATTATTGGTGTTAGCTCCTTTAAATGCTTCATTACCTAAGATTCCTATCAATGATCTGGTTCTATCTTTTTCATAATATACTCTGTCATTGTTTAACCTATGAACATTTTTTAGCTCAGTGTCAGTAGAGACAAACTGAGTTTGCACATCATAAAATGTATTGTTCTTCTCTGTCTGGCATCCGGAAGTTTTCTTTTTGTTATCCAAAATAACTTCAGGCTCCCCTTCTTTAATGATATAAGAGTTGTACTGGGGTATGTCATCAACACAGCCCTCTGCCTCCTGGGCTATAGTGACATACACTTCATATCTAGTCAATACTACACCAGGCTTTTCACTCAAAAAGTGAACAAGTTTGGCCAGATTTTGTAATCTGCTATCCCCATCCAGTCTCAGACTAGCAAAATCATTTGGATGCGAAGTTGTACTGTGGTTCATTTTAATCAATTTTCAGATCCATGTTTGTGAAGATCAATAGAAGAACTTGCTCGACAACACCATGAAGGATGAAAATCCACAGAATGTACTGAAAAGAAAGAATATGTCAAATATTACAAGTGTTTTTGGAAGCAATAAAAATTATAAATCAAATAACACAAAAAAAATAATACAACTAAGTTACTTGAAACTCTCTCATTGACTAAAACTTGGAATAAATCCATGAGATTTCTTTGTTCAAATAATTTTTAAATAATAATTCATTTAAGAAATCTGAATAAATTTTTTTTTTTTTTTTTGTTGCAATCAATTTCAAAACATGGACACATTATTAATCTTTCAAGTTTGTTAAAAACAAAATTCCACATAAGAATTTTCAGGCATCAGAAACACCAGACAGCGATACAATTCAACAAGCAGAAGGGCCACAAAAGTTGTCAAGAAAGAAAAAAACGATAATGGGAAAAATCCAAGATCCATCAGATTAAGGACTTAACAAAAGAGGGGGAAGTGCAAGGAATGTACAAACAAATTAAAGATGAAAAGAATGGATTTCAAGCTAACTCACACATAAGTGAGAACAGAGATGGTGAGCTCATCACAGAAAGCAGTAGGGTAATTGAGAGATGGGCTGTGTAACAATCATTTGTTTTTGAGTGTAAAGATGGTGTGATGTTATGATGATATTGTTTAATCACAGAATGCATTTGTGATTTTATAATACTCTATTATACTCTACCTTTAGTCTATAATAATACACTATATATATATATATTTTTTACCTACTATATATCTAGTCGATACACTATAGTAGTCACTATAAACTGTTAATTTATATAAACTATTATATACTTTTAGATTTAGATTTAGCCCTAGCATCGTAAAATATCGAACACCATTTTAATGTTAAAAATAAAAATCAAAGGGATATAACCCAAAAAAGACAAAATATTTAAATTATATATTTTTTTATTGCTATTTTTAAAACAATGTAATGCAAAGTACATGGGTTACAATTTGTATCAGCTATTTGTGGTTTACCGTAAATGTGCTATATTTTTTTTAAGTAAATAGATTTACATCGATATGCACTAATTGTGTCCATTTTAAAAGCTTGATTTTATGACTCATATAGTTTGACGCTACTATCATTATCGAGGAGTATAGACTGCCATGTAACTAGAAAATATTCAGATATGTTTTTATTTTGCAGATGCCTCATTCTATTAACTTCTGAATTATGTGTTATAAACCAATACCTAGCGCTTGATGTGAAGAGATATTAATAAAACGAAAGGGGGAGGTATAGAATGTAGATATGGTATTTTGAAATAAAAATGTCTTTGGCAGGTAAAAAAAAAAAGGGGGGGGGGAGGGAGAAACAGTCAAGACACTGTATCCAGAGATCATCAATAACTGATCTACCATTTAAATGTGACGTCAGCCTCAAATACAGAGTCAGTTGTGCTTCTTGATCTAGACGTATGGCGCCGGGTCTAAAAAATTATATATATTTCTTTTTCTTCTTGACATAAAGTATGATAAAGCTCATAATGCGCTACAAAGGCACTCGTTTGAAACATCGCAAATACACAAAATAAAAACAATAACACATTTAACCAATCTTATTCTGCCTACACCCCCTTACCCGCGCTTTCTTCTTACACAATTCCACTCTCCAACATTCACACTTTTTCAGTGCAAAGTAACAACGTAAATTTCCAGACTCAATCTAAACGCAGCCACCAGACTAGCATACAACAACAACAAAAAATGGTCAGTGATTGCGCAACACACAGGTGTAAACCAGGCCATCAACACAGCCCCAAAACATTGTTCAAGTTGTAGTAAGAACAATGTTGAGGGAAAGGGGGAGGAGCCATCAGTCGAGTACCTACGGTCAAGCAGCTAATTAGGTCACAAACACTAGGCGAGATAGATATATAGATATGTTGTTTGTGTATGTGTGACATATGCTAAGCGTGCTCTAAAATACGTTGTTTTTTTTTTGGTCAACTAGGTGGTTTAAAGAGGGCGGATCTATCTACATCTATAGGTAACACAGCTCACAAGCTATCATAGTTTTTAAGCCCCCCCCCCCCCCCTTGCGCGGCCCCGATCGAAAAATATCTAGCACTGACTTTTGGGCTGTTACATACACTGAGCATGCTAGATTGGCGGCTAGATACATACAGCAGCGTATGTTTTGTTTTTAGGTCAACCACCTCAACTGTTGTGCAGGATGGCTTGGGGAGAGTGGGATTATCAATTGGCTACCAAAGCCTCCCCAAGGCTCTCCCCCAAATAAATAATATCTGGAATTATTAAGGGCCTTATATCTCAAAAAAGCTTAGACCTAAATAAGTACCGGTATGGTTATGTGTCGGTAATGCGTTACTGGGCTTAGCACCTTACACTTATGTGTATCGTCAATATCAAAGCAGAGCTGATAGATTCCTTCGATGTGGAGCATGTGCGAAAATCTGTCTGTCTTGACATGGCGTAAAAAGAAAATCATATAAATATTTTTAAAAAATTAAAGATTATAATACTTTTTAAAACACCATGCTTCTTGTGTGTTCAATAGTTTTCCTAATATGTTCGATAAGATAAAATTCTTGAAGGTAGCGGTAAAACATGTTTGAAAGCATTGATCTGACCCACTTAACATCAAATTTAATTTTAACTATGAGTAAAAATAGAAATAAAACGTCTACTTTGTAAGAAAAATGGATGAGGAGTTCATAGATACAATCAGTTTTTTTTCTAGGTCTAATACTTACGGAGATACACAAATTCAAACATAAAAAATGTCGGCGACTGAGTTTAACTTGTTCGATAAACGTAAATTATAAGTTACTCTAGTAATATTTAGAGTCTAGATCTAGAATTCTAGATCTATCAGTATCATCTAAGATTAGATTTTACCTAATCTAGAATTTATACATTCAGTAACATTCTCGTCGCGGTTGGCCGGAACCAGTATATAGAATCTATTCTAGACTTCTAGATCTAGTCTAGGATGGTCTTACTCAGGTTACTGTTATCGGATAACTCGATCTCTAAATTATAAAAGAATAGAAACAGGAAGTTAGTGAAATTGTTGGCGAGAGTGGTCGCGTACTACCATAGCGGTAAATGTAAAATTTTGACTGTCATAATAATGGTCAAAATTTAATAGACAAAAAAAAACAAGCAAAATATTTTTTTTACTACCATTTAAAAAGCTGATCTATGTAGAGTGAAATTGCATCAATGTTTTGAATTTATCATGTAATTAGTTGTATTATGTTTATAGTATGCATGACCGAATGCATGACGAGTCAAACGTAATCATCTTTTTTGAAGTAATGTCTGTAGGCTTTTAATATTATTACACACACGGGTCGGTCATGAAGGATCCCGTAAGAGCTGGGTATGGGGCCTATATCTGTTACCCAGAGCACGAACCAGACAAGCTGTCAGGCACATGCGGCCTCGCCGCATGTAGCTTTGATGCAGAATTAACGGCGATAACCAACACACTCAATTACCTGCTCCAAAAAATGCGTGAAAAGATAACCGTTGTAATGGTTACCGATTCCCAGTCCTGCCTCCAAGCCATGGCTGGCTTAGGGGGAAAGTCCAAATTGGTGGAAGAGGCAATGGGCGCCGCAAATAACATCCGCCTACTTATTGGAGCTGTCATCTTTATGCAGTGGGTGCCCTCGCACTGCGGCGTGAGGGGCAATGCCGTGGCTGATTCTCTAGCACGAGAAGGAGCGCTGGCCGTGCCCACTTTCGAGTCACCAAGTACGTTTCAACAGGCTACCACAGTTATACGAGAGTGGGTGCGTGAAAAATGGTTGAAATCCTGGGATGACTCCAACACTGCCAGGGGAGTCTGGCAGCACATGCGTCGCCCAAATCGAGAGGACCCGTGGTGGAGGTTAAAAAGGTCGGAACAAAAAACAATAGCGCAGTGGCGCACGGGACACTGCCCCATTGGTGCGTACTTCGCCGGGTTCCGGCCAAATTTTGATGCCCGTTGCCGGCACTGCGGGGAATCAGAAGAGACGGTGGCGGTGCAAGAGTGTCCGCAGCTCAGCGAACTGCGGGAAGACGTATTTAGTGGTTCACTATGTTTGTATGGAAGCTATGAGGCACTACGCCAAACAGCAGAGTTCCTTATCAGGGCACTACGGCAGACCTAGGTCTCCCTGCCTTGTCACCAATTGGAGTTCATCTCAGATGCCAAGCCTAGGGCTTTACTACTCAGACACCGCGCCTCACATGCTTTTTGGCATGATTTTTTTTTAATTAGCCTATTGCATCTTGAGCATCAAATGCTCACATACAGACCATTTTAACTCTCACTAACATAATTGTAGCCCTTGATTAATTTTTTTTTACGTTGAAATATTATAACGGCCTGCTTATATTGACCTACCACACACAAGCACACATACTTTTGGTCTTAAAATTCTAGTTTCACTTTTCTAACTATCCCCGTTATCATCTCTAAAACTTCACATACCAAAAAAAAATTTAAAAAAAATAAAATAAACAGCCATCATCAGTCACGATGGACTGGGTTGGTGAATAACTCTTGGTATTTTCACATTTAAAGACCGCATCACAAACCAAGAGATTAGAGACAGTTTTACTGCAGCGATTCGACCCCATGGAAATCTATGGCCATATTTCAAGGTATCCGGGGCTCGCAAAGACCTTCCTTCAGGGAACAGAAGAAGAGGCAGACAGAGAAAGCGATGGGAAGACAACATAAAAGAATGGACGGGCCTGCTATTGATATAGGTTCTAAGGCAAAAGACTGAGGAATGGAGAAAGATGGTCGACAAATCTTACATGTTGCCCCCAACGGTCCAACAGACTAAGGGAGGTAATTTTCAGTAGGCCGGATAACCTTCTCTAGGTAAAGAAACAATCCAATTCATCTTTTATAAAAACACAAAAAAAAAAAAAAAAAAAAAAAAATTCTTCGAAAGGAAATCATTTAAATAAATGAATACATTTTTATTAACACACAATAAAAATAAATACAGTATCAAAACAATTTTCACAAAAGGAAACTAAACTTAAAGCTTCAAAACTTATAACATTATCATAATTCGCTTATATTTTCTAAATAGCAGAGGCGGAGGATATCGCGTTGTACGCAACTAATAAAAAACGAATACATTTTAAAAATACATACTAACACTTAGTATGGTATCAAAAGTCAACTGAACATAAAGCTCCAAACTTATTGCTCGATTCAGCTTTTGTTTACTTCATTGTATTTGTATCGCGTCTCTGAATTCGTTTCTCGAACAGACAAGAAAGAACCAGAACTTTCTATCGGTAAGATTCCTGTTTATTTAAATCTCTTCTTATCTTATATAATACAGACGTTACTTCAAAAAAGAAGATGATTACGTCCTACGCGTCATGCATTTAGTCATGCATATTAACCAATGACTTAAATTCTGCCAAGTCACTGGTTTTTCTGGCTAGCTCAGGCAACCCATTCCATGCTCTAATAGCACTAGGGAAGAAGGAGTATTTGTACAAATTTGTCCTAGCATATGGGACGAGGAATGTGCCTTTATTTTTGTGTCTTTCAGAGTATTTTATTAAATTTTGTTTTTGTATTTGAAGATTATGGTTCAGTGTTTTATGTATAATTGCTACTTTACTTTTGAGTCTTCTGTCCTGAAGGCTTTCTAAATTTAGTGATTTTACTAATGGTGTTACCCTAGTCAAATGTGAATATTCGTTTGTTATGAATCTCACTGCTCTATTTTGTGTCTGTTCCAGCCTCCCAATGCTTTCTTGAGTTGAGGGGTCCCACACGGTGGATGCATATTCTATTATTGGCCTAACCAAGGTTAAATAACATTTTAGTTTTATGTTCTTATTTGATTTATAGAAATTTCTTTTAATAAACCCTAATGCTTTGTTGGATTTTTTTATAGTTTCATCAATATGTGGATTCCATGACAGTTTTTCATTTATTATAACACCTAGGTATTTTGAGTTTTTAGTCTGTGTTACTGGTTTGCCATGAATAAGATAAGTGGAATTAATTTGTTTTAGTTTTTTTGTTACTCTTAACAACTGACATTTTTCTGGGTGGAAAGACATGCTCCAATTTGATTCCCATTTCTGTAATTCATCTAATTCTCTTTGTAAAATATCTGTGTCTTGTTTTGTTTTTATTGTTCTATATATTATGCAATCGTCTGCAAATAATCTGACTTTTGTTCCTGAACTAATGCAATTTGGTAAATCATTTATGTAAATTAAAAATAGTAGTGGACCCAAAACTGTTCCTTGAGGTACACCTGAGTTTACTGTTATTGGTGTTGATTTAGAGCCATTTATTATTACAGTTTGTTCTCTCCCTATCAGAAAATCTTTAATCCACTGATGCAGTGGACCGTTAATGCCGAAATATTTTAATTTTTTAAGCAAACTATGGTGGTGAACTTTGTCAAAAGCCTTGGAAAAATCTAGTAAGATAGCATCTATTTGTTCACTATTATCTAAACCTTTTGAAAAATCATCAATTAGTCCTATTAGTTGTGTTTCACATGATCTATATTTCCTAAAGCCATGTTGGTATGGGGTGAGGACATTATGTTTGTCTAAGTGGTTTATGATATTGCTACATATTATGTGTTCTAGTATTTTACATGTGATGCTGGTAAGTGATACTGGTCTGTAGTTTCCTGGATCAGATATGGCTATGATTAGTACTAATGGGAATGTACTGTTATTTGTTGAAATGTAAACACGCTATGCTGTGACACACAATTAGCTCTTAATTCATAACTAGTTGATACCTGTGCTTCGCTAAGGCTGAAATGGAATTAACACCCTTTTCCTACACCCAACACAATTTTCTGATTCTCAAATTCTGTAAGCATTCCTTTTTTTGTGTCTCTTTCATCCTTCAATGGAACAGCTCACAACCTCTTGATACAGATTATTGAGAAACACTTTGTTGTCCCATCAGTTGTAGCCTTCTCGTCTGTCTGCATTACGATACCCCCCCCCCCCCCAATCCCATACACTCAATTATTTTTTTAAGATGAAATGCACGTCCCCCAACAATATACTTTTGGGTCCTTGTATCCTCCAATTGAAACAAAAATTGGTATTGCTTGTTTTCTGGAATTCTATGAAATGTAATTCCCTTTAACCCATAGTACCAAAGTAATTGGGTGTGCTTTCAGAGACCAATGTCTGCAATGTATTTTACTCACAATACAGGAGAGGTTGAAATCAGATTATCAATAGCCCTTACATTTTTTTTTCAGATTTATAAAGATAATTATTTCTAATCCACGTTCCAGTATCTAGGTTTAAAGTGCAGGTACGCATAAGAAGATTGTAATGTTTTCATTTCTTTTACAATAAGAACCCTTCAAATGTTGAATTGGTGGTTTTGGAACAAGTAGTTCTGAAAGTAATAATCATGGTGCTTTGAACAGTCGCAATCATCTATTAATGTCCGCAGAAAAAAACAACGCAAATGTTCAGTCCTAGCATTATTAGGAAAGGTCTATTTGATTTTCAAACACTGGCGTTGGATTTTTAAGCTTGTTTTCAGAGAAAGACGTTTTTAAAAAAGCTGTAACTTTTCATAATAGTCAACAAAAGGACAGAGACAACTGGAATAGTAAATACAAGTAGAAAAAAGGAAATTATCAAAGGGACAGTGCCCGCCGACCTCCACGTGGTGTCCCCTGGTAACTGGAGTAAGTCCACCCTTTGCTCTCAGGGTGGTCTGAAAAAGGCTAACGCTGCGGGAGCCCCAACTTTTCTAGCAGGCTCTCATGCTCTCCTGGTGCAGAGTTCTGCTGGTGAGGTCTGGGTAATGCTAAGCTCTGATCGACATAACCCCTGCACGCTCGTCTGGTGTAGGGATTTGTGTCTGTCGGGGCTTTAGCTAATGCTGACCTGATCAGCCGCCGCCCTGGAGACTAGTGGAGGGTCAAGCCATCAAAATTTGCGGGCCCTAAACTGGTGGCTTTAAAAAAAAGGTCTCCTGCTCCACTCCACTTTCGTGGATTAAACCCTGCCCATACGAGCGAGTGGTTGAATTAACTGATCTTTCGATCGATTCATAGTTCAATGTTCATGTCTGGACTGTTTTTCACTGCTCGCCCTAAGGGGCAACCCAAATCTCCTCCCCCTGGAGGAACCCATACCAATGTCGAGTAAAATTACAAAGAAAAGCGGATCTGAGCAGACCCTAACAGGCTCCGCTGGCC
Source organism: Biomphalaria pfeifferi (assembly GCA_030265305.1). Lineage (NCBI taxonomy): Eukaryota > Metazoa > Mollusca > Gastropoda > Planorbidae > Biomphalaria > Biomphalaria pfeifferi. The sequence continues at coordinate 245,629 of JASAOG010000174.1, read as the reverse complement.
AGGTAAAGGGCATTAGGCCTGGCATCGAAAAATGTGCTACTAATCGCCTCGCAACGTTGGTACATAGGGAGAACGGGCCACGTTGTGAAAAAAGAGCTACCGTTCTTCCCAACACACAAACCCTGATAACATCCTTTTTCCCCTAAACAAACACTACAATTAAAAAACCAAAAGTCTCAGAAAAAATTAACCCAACACCAACACTTCTTACTGGGAAAGTAAGTATCCCTCACACTAATTTAGGTGGACAGATAAAGCAACAGGATCCCCAAATTTCCAAATCTGATGCTAAAACTTTCAAAGTCCTTCAATGTAACGTCCGAGGACTTATTCCAAAGACACTTGAAATAACTAACCTGCTCCACAAAGAGTGTGTGGATGTTGCCTTACTACAAGAATGTCTGATAGGTGAAAAAAGAAGTGTCTCAATACCCGGGTACTCTGTTTTCCGCTGCTCCTGTGGGGATTGCCGAGGCCTGGTTACATTGGTGGCTAATGCTCTGGTCGCCAAGAAAGTGACCTATGCAATTCTACTAACCTTTTTCTTTTGCAAAATAAACACTCTCCTACTCTTCTGCATGCTAGCAATGGTTCACTATCACGACCAGATCTTTCTTTAGTCTCTGCTAACTTGGAATCTGTCATAACTTATTAAGTACTAGGCGATATTGGTAGTGACCACCTTCCAATATTACTGACTGCCACTCTTTCTAAAATGAACACCAAGACCACTAAAGAACCACGAAAGTGGTGCTATAGTAAGGCTAATTGGAAAGGATACGAGACAGCTGTCGACAATGCCCTTGAAAAAATCCATGTAGAGTCTAGCTCTGTCGACCTTGTGTACCGTCAAATAACAACAGCTATCCTGGGCATGGCTAAAAAGTTTATTCCTCGAACTTACCCTTGTAAAAAATTCAAAAACTTTTGGACGGCTGAAATCAACAAACTTGTTATGGCTCGGAGAAGGGCATACAAAAAGGTCCAAAAGAACCCAAACAATCCAACACTCAGGCAGAAATACAACAGACTCAGCCTACTAGTCAAAACGTCTGTGAACAGGGAAAAACGAGAACGTTGGACCAACACCTGTGCAAGGTTAAACCTAAGGGATAGCTCTAAGGCTTGGAGTCTTCTGAGAAATCTCGAAAATGCTGGGCGTACGAAAACAGCAACACCATTATCTTCACCCAGTGGGGTAACCATTTCATCAAAGAAAAAAATTGCCACCTTGTTAAACAAATATTTTGCTAAGATCAACAAGGCTGCCAAGAAGTCCCCAATGTCCAAAGCCATTGATAAAGCTCGCAAAGCTGATGGAAAAAAAAGACCGAAAGGAACCACAGACCGAAAGTGCTGAGGGAACGATGAACTCCCCATTCTCGATTGGCGAGCTTAATGCTGCCATAAGGAAATGCCAGCTTAAAAAGGCTCCCGGGCCGGATGGTATCACCCCCGAAATGCTTAAGCATGTAGGGGGGAAAGGAAGGGCCGTGCTCTTGGCATTCGTAAATAGAACCTGGGCAGATGGTCATCTACCCAGGGCCTGGAAACGTGCCACCATTATTCCTATACCAAAAAAGGGAAAAGATGCTTCCACCGCTGAGGGATACAGGCCCATCTCACTCACATCTTGTGTGGGAAAGATGGCTGAAAAAATGGTAAATGAAAGTCTGGTTTGGTACCTTGAGAGTGTCCGTCTTATAGCTCCAGAACAGGCTGGTTTCAGGGCTGGAATGTCCGCTATAGACCAAGTCAACATCTTTGTGAAGAGCGTAGCAGATGGATTCCAAAGGACCGAAAGAACATACGCAGTCTTCATTGACTTAAAACAGGCATATGATAAAGTAGGGCGGCCTGGTTTGCTTCATGAGATAAGAGCCGTGGGGGTGCGGGGACGGATATATTACTGGATTAGAGACTTCCTACAAGAGCGTACAACAAGAACAAGGATGTACGGAGAAGTCTCAGGGGAAATGACCCTCGAGCACGGCCTCCCCCAGGGCTCCGTTCTGTCATGCGCCCTTTTCACGGCCTTCATAAATGACCTACCGGCTCAGCTAAAATGCTAAAAGCTGCTATATGCTGATGATATTGTCCTTTGGAAATCCGGAAGAAGCGCAACCTCCATACAAAAAGTGTTACAAGAAGATCTCCATACGCTCTGCTCATACACCGAAAATGGAGGCTAGAAAAAAACACCTCCAAGACGGTCTATTCTCTGTTCACGTCGGGACTGGCATTCTCAGGCAACCTTTCCAGCTCTCCCTCAACGGAGTGGCTCTCAGCATGGAAAAGTTACCCAAGTACCTTGGTGTAACTTTAGATCGCAAACTAAAAATGTGTGAGCACATCCAGGATGTTGTAGGAAAGGCCTCAGGGAAACTTTGTATTGTGCGGAAGCTGGCATCCACGAAGTGGGGAGCCCGAGCAGACATGGTCCGATCCCTGTATTTAGGAGCAGTCCGATCACAGATAGACTACAGCCTACCTGTGCAAATTTATGGCTCTAGGACTGCTCGTGAACAACTTGATAAAATACAGTCCAAGCACTAAGATTTGTCTGTGGAACCTTTAGGACAAGTTCAGTAAATGCGGCTGAAATAATGGCTAATATAGGTCCACTAAACCTTAGGAGGGAAAGGTCAGTACTGACCTGCTATGAGCGGTATAAAAGGCTGGATGAATACCTCCCAGCTAGAAAACTAGTGGCTGGTTGGAGATGCAGAAGACGTATCCAGGTGCAGTCTTTTATGCATCATGCCACTAGACTATCTGATGAAGCTGGCCTCTCTACCAACCGACAAAACATTCAACGCTTTCATCCCCTTCCCCCTTGGTGTCGCCCAACGACCTCAGACATTCGCTTGAAATTAGTAGACCCTAATGCCACTAAGCCGTTCATCTAACGACCTTCAAATCCTAGCTCTGGAGACCATTAATACCTTCAAGCCCAGTGCTATTTTTGCATACACTGATGGGTCGGCATCAATAGATTCTGGAAGAGCAGGCTATGGAGCCTACATCGACTTTCTTGGCTCTTACAGTCAAAATCTTTGGACCATGTGGTAGTGTTTGCAGTTTTGATGCGGAGGCCATGTCAGTCTGTGAAGCCTTAAAAGTCATTGACTCTCAACTCGGCGAGGGACATTTGAGGGCAACACAGATTGTTGTGGTCACTGACTCAAAATCTGTTCTACAGGCTTTGCAAAGCCCCGGACCATGCCCCCCCCCCCCCAATATCAACACTGTCATCATGGCTTCACATAACATTAAACAACGATATGGCACCCCTGTAATTATGCAGTGGGTACCGAGTAACATAGGTGTGACTGGCAACACAATTGCAGACTCTTTGGCCACACCAGGAAGGGCAAAGTCCACCCACTGATGAGGCTGTAAGCTTTCATCAAGCCCTGGCTATAATACAAAAAACAGAAATGGAAAAGCGGTTTGAGTGCTGGGACAAGTCCCAAAAAGCCCGTGGTAGAGGCTGTCCAGGCCTGAGCAAGCTATTATAGCACAGTGCAGAACAGGCCAATGCCCTGTTGGCTCATATTTCTCGCGGCTATGGCCAAATTTTGATTCACGGTGCCTCCGCTGCGGGGAAGAAGAGGAAACCGTGCCTCATATTCTGATTGACTGCCCCAGACTTGCTGATCTCCGTCTCGACAGGTCTGGGAAACCCAAAATTCTCGACCTGTATGGCGACATTTATGCACTACGCAAGACAGCAGGGTTTCTGTCCAGGGCTTTTGCAAAAGAGGATTTGAGCCTCTCAAGCCCTCACTCTAATGGAGTATCTTCTTATCTTATATAATACAGACGTTACTTCAAAAAAAGAAGATGATTACGTCCTACGCGTCATGCATATTAACCAATGACTTAATTTCTGCCAAGTCACTGGTTTTTCTGGCTAGCTCAGGCAAACCATTCCATGCTCTAATAGCACTAGGGAAGAAGGAGTATTTGTACAAATTTGTCCTAGCATAGGGGACAAGGAATATGCCTTTATTTTTGTGTCTTTCAGAGTATTTTATTAAGTTTTGTTTTTGTATTTGAATATTATGGTTCAGTGTTTTATGTATAATTGCTACTTTACTTTTGAGTCTTCTGTCCTGAAGGCTTTCTAAATTTAGTGATTTTACTAAAGATGTTACTCTAGTCAAATGTGAATATTCGTTTGATATGAATCTCACTGCTCTATTTTGTGTTTGTTCCAGTTTCCTAATATTTTCTTGAGTTGAGGGGTCCCAAACGGTGGATGCATATTCTATTATTGGCCTAACCAAGGTTAAATAACATTTTAGTTTTATGTTCTTATTTGATTTATAGAAATTTCTTTTAATAAACCCTAATGCTTTGTTGGATTTTTTAAATAGTTTTTATCAATATGTGGATTCCATGACAGTTTTTCATTTATTATAACACCTAGGTATTTTGCGTTTTTAGTATGTGTTACTGGTTTGCCATGAAAGATAAGTGGAATTAATTAGTTTTAGTTTTTTTGTTACTCTTAACAACTGACATTTTTCTGGGTGGAAAGACATGCTCCAATTTGATTCCCATTTCTGTAATTCATCTAATTCTCTTTGTAAAATATCTGTGTCTTGTGTTGTTTTTATTGTTCTATATATTATGCAATCGTCTGCAAATAATCTGACTTTTGTTCCTGAACTAATGCCATTTGGTAAATCATTTATGTAAATTGAAAATAGTAGTGGACCCAAGACTGTTCCTTGAGGTACACCTGAGTTTACTGTCATTGGTGTTGATTTAGAGCCATTTATTATTACAGTTTGTTCTCTCCCTATCAGAAAATCTTTAATCCACTGATGCAGTGGACCATTAATGCCGAAATATTTTAATTTTTTAAGCAAACTATGGTGGTGAACTTTGTCAAAAGTCTTGGAAAAATCTAGTAAGATAGCCTCTATTTGTTCACTACTATCTAAACCTTTTGAAAAATCATCAATTAGTCCTATTAGTTGTGTTGCACATGATCTATATTTCCTAAAGCCATGTTGGTATGGGGTGAGGACATTATGTTTGTCTTAGTGGTTTATGATGTTACTACATATTATGTGTTCTAGGATTTTACATGTAATGCTGGTAAGTGATACTGGTCTGTAGTTTCCTGGATCAGATTTTTCTCCTTTTTTAAATAGGAGGGGGGGGGGGTGACATTAGCTTTTTTCCAGTCCTTTGGTACTCTGCCCTGGTTAAGCGATGCCTGAAAGAGTATCTTGAACACTGGGGCTAGCTCTTTGCTTAGTTCTTTGAGTAATCTAGCTGGAGTACCATCAGGTCCAGACGCTTTATTTGGTTTGGTTTTGGCTAATAGTTTTTGAATTCCATTTTCTTGTACTATTAAATCTTCTATGTTGTCTACTTGGTTCAACTTAAGAAATATGTCTTTGTCTGCTGGGGCTGAGAATGCTGATGCAAAGTATTAGTTTAGGATGTTTGCTTTAGTTTCATTATCATTATGTATTATGTTATGTTCATCTTTTAATGGCGTTATGCCTGCTGTTTCCATTTTCTTAGACTTAATGTATGACCGTAGGTTTTTGTTGTTATCTTTAGATATTACATTGTTTATGTATTCACTCTGCAGCTGTCTGCTTACTTTTTGGGTTAGATATTTCATTTTTATATACTTTTTGTAAACTCTTTCTGCCTTAGTTTCTTTAAATTTTCTATATAGATTTTCCTTCTGTTTACAAAGCTTCTTTAGTCTATTATTAAACCAGCATTTATTTATTTTGTTTTATGCGTATTTAGTTGGTATATGATTTTCTATAATGCTTTTAAGATGGTTTTTAATGAAATTCCAGAGGTCATCGACTGGTTGGTTAATGTCTAATTAATAATTTCTAATAAGAATGTTTGTTGAAAGTTTAATGCAGCTTGGTGTAGTTGTGTTAGGTTACATTTATTCCAGAGTAAGATTTTTCTTTTGGGTTTTGTATTGGCTACTGCTTTTATCTGTGTATTTTTATGATCTCATGGTCTGATAGACAATGGATAATATCATAATCAACTACTAATCCAGGTCTGTTGGTTAAGAAGAGATCTAATGTGTTGTTTAATCTAGTTGGCTTTTTAATGATTTGATCTAAACTTAGGTTGTGTAAAGTTTCTATGAAAAGCTCATTTATGTCCTTAAGATTTTGGTGTTTATCTATGGTTAGTGTTTTCCAATTTATATCAGGTAGGTTGAAATCACCCATAATCCAAAAAGCTGCATTTTTATTTGTCTCTTTAAGTGTAGTAATCTGATTACATAGTTCCTGCATGTATTCTAAACTAGAATTTGGTGGTCAGTAAATGCTGCCCATTATTAGGGATGTTGAGGTGGTATTAATTTTACAAAATGTAGATTCTATATTTTTTGAGTTAGATAAGGTAATTTCTTCTGCTATAAGAGTGTTTTTTATTGCTAAAAGAACTCCTCCATGATTATCAGCCCTATCTTTTTTAAAAATTTCATAATTACTATTGAAAATTTCTGCATTATAAATTTCAGGATGTAGCCAAGTTTCTGTTCCTGCAATTATGTCTGGTTTCTCACATTCAAATAAAATTTCTAAGTCTGCTGTCTTGTGCCTAATGCTTTGAAAATTTATTACTAAGGTTTTAAGTTATTTTGGTATTACTTCTTTAGTGGGTTTGTTTAGTGAGGCTGTTGTATTAATTTTAGTAGATTTAGGTTTAACAGGAGTGGATCTGGCTAGTGGTTGGTGAGTTTGTTTTGGGATGGTGTTTAGGATGTTGTATGGGTTAGAAGTGTCCGCATCAAAGGAATCAAACAGTCCTGATGTAACCCACACGGTACACAGTGCCATGATGCATCTTTGTTGCCTAAGGCATAATACACAGGTGTATTCATATGGAGACATTATGCATGGTACCATTCATCGCAGGTGTCACATTGAATGGCTTTCTGTTTCATGGTGCATACTTTTTTGCAGATGTTGCATCTATCTTTAGATCTAGGCCCTGGATTTGACTCTACATCTCCTGCTATTAATATTAACAGTGATAGGTATTTCTTTCTACTGTGTCTGATTGAGAACTATCAATTGTGATGGGTAATCTTCTTTAATGTTATGGATGTGTATGTTAGGTTATTTTTGAAGTTGCATTGATCTAAAGAGTGATGATTGATTATGACTGTTTTTTCCTTGTTAAGTTTAGTGTTGACTGAGGTAGATCTAGTTCTGTGTTCAGCTAATGTGTATTTAGTAATTATTAGGATAAATAGCCAGAGCAATTTCATGATGACTGTTATTGATTTTAGTTTTTAAAGGTCTAGTCTAAATCTAGTTTAAGGAGTTTGATGATGATGATGATGAAATTATCAAAGGAGGTGGAGAAAATGAAATTATGAAAAGGAGGTAGGGGGAAGAAAAAAGAAAATTCTTTTAACATTGCAAGAAAAATATAATCACTATTTTGTAAAAAAGTCACTGAGGGAAATTTTCATTTCTAACAAGTTGGTAAACAACTTCACTGAAACTTCTCCAGATCTCAATTTCAATGATTACCTCCCTTACAATGGCAATAAAAAAACAAAATTAAAAAAAAAAAAGAAATGTTTATTGACTGCATAACATTCACAGTTTAGACTTTGTAGAAAGGAAGTCAAATTCATAGTTTTATAGATTATTGTACACTGTTTATTAAAGCCATTTAAAGAATTTAGATGAGGTTAAACACTGTCAAAGCTGTTTCAGAATCATTTCATAATAAACTTATATTTCAAGAACTCTAATTGGATTTTTTTTACCAGTATTCAATAATGTTGTACATTGAAATAATAAAGAATATCTATTTCAATATTAGTTTTGCAAACTAACTAAAAGTAACATAGTAGTGACATGGTACAAAATCTAAAATAATACTGTTTAAAAGCAAGTCAAGCCCTATCTAATCACAAACAAAGAGCACACTTTTAAAAGAGCATTAGAGTAGCCCCCCCCCACTCTTCTTTTGAAATCACCAGAATAGTTGGGTTACAGGAAGATCAAGAACAAGTAACACTGGGAAAAGATTTTTGTTTAAAAATTGAATACTAACTTTATGTTCAAATAATCTTACTTCTTAAATTTGCATTGGAGCAGCCATGTATGAAAAATGGACCAGGATATTACTGATAATCAGTAATAAGAAAAATACAATCTAATTGTTAGATGTCCTGAGTCCAGGAAAGAAAAATACTTCTTTTTAAGCAAAATTCAATTATTAATAAAAGGATCTTTTTTAAATTTTAATTAAAATGTGTTGTCAGGCAGCACAAGTTTATGTGGGAAATTTCAGCTCGATGGGATAATGAAAGGTTGTCATTGACGAAATCATGAGTTAATGGTAGGAATTGAATTGAAAAATGATGGTAGTGTCTGGGGGAATAGATTTTACCAAAGCAATAGGCATACACATTTCCCAGTTGGCCATTATACTCAAATGAGTAAAGTGACTAAGAGGTCAAACATTGCTAACTGTACATAAAATCTCTCATAAAACACTCCTTGGGTTTTTAGTTCATACAAATATTTCATTACAAGTACCATGAAGATTTAAGTAGCTAATGTTTCATTATGTAACATTTGCAATCAAAACTCTGGGTGTAAAAAATTAATTTAAACAAACCCTATTAGATTGTACATAAACAAAATCACAATTTTGTTTGTGTGTTTTCTACTGTTAACAGCAAGACAGTTATTTTAGTGGTAGAAAGCTCTAAGAGAAAACTGAGGTGAATTACAATTTTTCAGTTTATAAGTCCAGCTCCAATGACGAGCAAATCTAGAGATGTCAGTGTGAGTGAACATTTGAATTCAGTATGCCCAATCCAAAATAGCTAAACCAGGTCATGCAGTTTGAAGTAGATGAAGTAATCAATGAAAATGAGGTTTATTTAAAAGTCATTCTTTGCTTATGTCAACTTGAATCCCAGTTTCATCACCTTCTTGTGACTCTTGTAACTCAATTCTTTCTACCATATTTTGGATAAAATCTTTGTGCTTTGTATTCTCATGTCGCACCAGCTTATTTTTTTCTCTTGCAGTGTATGAACAAAATCTACACTTATAAGGTTTTATTTGCTGGTGGATCCACATGTGTTTTTTCAGATTGCCAGAAGTCTTGGCTTTGTATGGGCAATATGTGCAGGAGTAGGGCTTCATACTGGTATGAACAATACGTATGTGACTGTCTAGCAGGTTTTTTAACTTGCATGTATAGGAGCACAGAGAGCAGGAAAATGGTTTTTCATCACTGTGTGTCACCATATGCTTCTTCAAATTAATACTCTCTCGACATTCATAGCCACAAATAGGGCATTTGAAAGGCCGATTGTTTGTGTGGGTGTTTTTATGCCTTTCAAGGTGAGCTCTAAATGGTGTTGTAAAATCACAAGAATCACAAAGGAAGCGATGTTTACCCGTATGAGTCTGGACGTGAATTTTGTAATCATTCCTTGTCTCACAAGAGAATTCACAATAACTACAGAAGAAAGAATCTTTAGACTGGTGCTCAGACATAGCATGAAGTTTGAGATCACAGGACTGCAGAAAGGACAAATTGCAATACTTGCAGCTGAAGTAAGATTTTTTTGAGTGCACACGCTGGACATGGCGTTTGTGTTCATAGCTTTCATTGGTTGCAAATGAACAGAGATTGCACTTGTACTTTTTCACAGGGTCGTGGTTTTTTATGTGTCTCTTGAGGACAATTTTAGACTTACAGGCTCTGTTACAATGAGGGCAAAAAAAGTTTTTAGTTTCAGCATGAGTTTGCACATGGTACTTCAAACCAGTTACAGATTTGCTGCGAAAGCTGCAGATGTGACACACATGTGGACGATGCTCAGGGTGTTTCTTAGCCAAATGGGCTGTCATTTTAAGTGTGATAACTTGGCAAACTGGGCAGACTGATAATTTACTCACTTTCTTGATGTGCTCTTGAGAAATGTTGTGTTCTTCCAGTTCAGCCTTTGACAAGCCTGTAAATCTACAGGTTTCACATGAGTATATGGCTGAAAGATGGTGTTCATTAATGGCATGAGTGTTTAGTTTTTTTGGAGTAGGAAAAGTCATAAAACACACTGGGCAGGAATAATTTTTTTTCTTTTTTGTCTTCCACTTACTCACTGGACGTTTAGCGTCCGCATGCAAAAGTGTATGGATCTGAAAACTTAGCTCCAGCTCAAATGAAGCCTTACAAACAGAACATACAAATGGTTTTTTCTCTTTATGAGTTTTCTTTAAGTGCCTTCCTAGTTCCAGATCATTAGCACAAGTGAAGTCACAATGACAGCATGTTTTGTCTTGAAGAGGAACAGTTGCTGCCTCATCAGGAACTGCTGGCTGCTCTGAGCTATGACGACCATCCTCAGCCCATAATGGTTCATGTTTAAAGGCGGCATCAACATTCACTTTAATACTTTCAGGTTCTATTTGCTGTACTTTTATCTCAGCAGTGTTTCCCTGTGCATCAGAGTTATTTTCCTTCATCTCAGTAATATGAATCAACTCACATTGAACACCAGTTTCTACCTTGACCACCCCTACCTCATTCAATATCAGAGGTTTTTCAGTGAGTTTATCCTGCTTTGATCGCCTGGGCTTGTAAGCAGCTCCCACTCTGATTCGCTCCAGCTCAGCCAGGTTGTGCACCAGATACCTAGTTTTAGTTTCTTGAGTTGTTGCATCCAAAACACTAACTTTCTCAAGTTCCATCTCCTGTGGCATGATTTTTGCCTCTTCTTTTAGAGGCTGTTGAAGCTCCTGAGCATCTAACATATCTATATTTTCGATCTTGATGTGTTCAACAGCCACTTCAGCAGGTAAGTCAACAAGCTGATGAGATTCTTGAAGTAGAAACTTCATATTTGAAGAGGCCCCATTGTTGCTCCGATGCCTGTTTTGGGCCAACTCCATAATAGCCTGGGCAACACTTTCTGGCAGATCTTGTCCATTGAGGTCCAAGACTACCATAACTTCCCCATCAACAGCATCCAAGCCTTGAGCATCTTGAATTTCAATGTGATACTGTATTTGTTCTTCAGCCATTTTGGCTAAGCATACAAGTCCCCACAGAAGTACCTCTATCCACTTAGCAACTCTTTATTTTGACTGTTGGCTTGAAAATGTCTGTTGGTAGTTACAATTTATAAAGACTCACACTTTATTTCTTTCCTGAAAAGAAAAAAAAAAAAAAGAACAATAGTGATCTTGCCAAAACAATGTTAACAGCATTAAATCTTAATTATCATTTTAAATAAATGAAATCATTATTTTAATGCCTGGTGGTAACCATAGCTCAATACCCTAAAGATACCATTAAGGTCTATACCAGCGGTTCTCAACGTGTGGGTCATGACCCCCGCGGGGGTTGATTGACGATTTGCCAGGGGTCGCCTAATATCATCAAAAATATGGATTGTTATTGTCTATTCTTCTATTGCTGTATGTGTGTGTGTATATGGGGGGGGGGTTGAGAACCGCTGGTCAATACAGATGGATTCATGAGAAAAGTCCAAGACAGATTAATATCAGGCTATGGAGCAGTCTACAGTTAGTTTCCTTGGTAAAACTGAAAAAGGCCGGCCGATGTGATCCTCTTTACAGACTCACTTTCTAGCTCTATGCCTACAAGCTCTTGAGAGCTCAAAGACATGACCTACCCCACTAGCAAAAACAATGGTGTGTGTGGAGTGCCTAGAAAGTAAACATTGAATAAGGTGATTGTGGAATTAGAGGACACAAAGCATGCATCATGCAGAGTTTGTCGAAGCTAGGAATGCTTTTAGACCCTCCCAGAGGAGCCACAAACATGAGAGTGCAAAAGTCCAGGATTTGTGAATGGATCAAGTCCAAGTGGTAGGATAGCTGGGACCATTGTAGAAATAAATAGTTTAATAGTCAATCTGATAGAATTTAATACACCTAGATCTGGTAGATAATAAAGATATAGATCTATAATCTATAGTAGTTTACTCAGTATAGACTTTGATACAGCTGACACTCTCATTACTCTTGATTATTCTCATATCATAATTATGATAATAAAGACTAGATCTAGACTCTAGAGTGATAAAATCTAGTCTAGATTTATCTTCTTTTCTTCTTATCTTATATAATACAGACGTTACTTCAAAAAAGAAAATGATTACGTCCTACGCGTCATGCATATTAACCAATGACCTAAACTCTGCCAAGTCACTGGTTTTCCTGGCTAGCTCAGGCAACCCATTCCATGCTCTAATAGCGCTAAGGAAGAAGGAGCTTTTGTACAAATTTGTCCTAGCATATGGAACCAGGAATGTGCCTTTATCTTTGTGTCTTTCAGAGTATTTTATTAAATTTTGTTTTTGTATTTGAAGATTATGGTTCAGTGTTTTATGTATAATTGCTACTTTACTTTTGAGTCTTCTGTCCTGAAGGCTTTCTAAATTTAGTGATTTTACTAAAGGTGTTACTAGAGTCAAATGTGAATATTCGTTTGTTAGGAATCTCACTGCTCTATTTTGTGTCTGTTTCAGTTTCTCAATGTTTTCTTGAGTTGAGGGGTCCCAAATGGTGGATGCATGTTCTATTATTGGCCTAACCAAGGTTAAATAACATTTTAGTTTTATGTTCTTATTTGATTTATAGAAATTTCTTCTAATAAACCCTAATGCTTTGTTGTTTTTTTTTTATAGTTTTAACAATATGGGGATTCCATGACAGTTTTTCATTCATTATAACACCTAGGCATTTCTTTAGTAGGTTTATTTAATGATGGTGTTTTAATAGTGTTAGCAGATTTAACAGGAGTGGATCTGGCTAGCGGTTGGTGGGTTTGGTTTGGGATAGTTTAGGATGTTGAATGAATTAGAAGTGTCTGCATCAAAGAATCAAACAGTCCTGATGAAAACTGAGGTAACCCACAGTGTACACAATGCCATGATGCGTCTTTGATGCCTAATCATGCCTAATACATAATACACAGGTGTATTCATATGAAGACAATGTGTGGTACCATTTATCACAGGTGTCACATTGAATGGCTTTCTGTTTCATTGTGCATACTTTTTTTTTTACAAATGTAGCATCTATCTCTAGGTCCTGAGTTTGATTCTACATCTCCTGCTAATCAAGGCTAATGCTATTATTAATATTAAGTGTGATAAGTATCTCCATTTTAGATTCTAGATAGATGTCTATCTATATCTATAATAGTAATAATACTATAATATCATATCTAGACCTAGATTGATCTAATAACTAGAATCTAATTCTAATCTCTAGTCTAGATGTCTACTATCGAAGTATCACACTTAGTCTTAGTATGGTATAATAATAAAACCAGTATTAACTTTGAGGTCAGCTTCATACTTGTACGGAAATCAAATAGACAATCAGATATAATTTATAAAGTAGAAATTAATTTAAACTATACCAATAATGATCTAAATAAAATAGTCCTAAAGGTTGAAGAAGGCGTTTAAATGCAAACAGAGACAACATAGATCTAACTATTTATGTAGGCGGAAAAAAACAACAATTCTCTTCTTTTTTACCCTTTCCGAATGTAGTATTGGATAAGTGTCGATCATTGAGCGCCAGCTCTGCCATTTCTACAATAACAAGCTTGCAAGTTGGCACATTCTTATGACCAATAGACGCTTAATCATTGCCGATATAAACGCCCTCCTAAAATTTGGATGTAATCTGCTAATATTAAGTTTTATTGATAGATCAATTATTTTCATTATTTATTTGAAAGCAAATTTTTAAAAGTCAAATCTAAACCTCTTGAACTATTATGCAAAATTATTATTATTTTTATTTTATTTTTTAAGAGTCTATTTAACTTTAAAATGCATCGATTTTGGCCATGAAAACAAATGTGATTTTAATTCGAAAGAGTGCTAAACCAAAGAGGGTAGGCGGTTCTTACTCTTAAGAGACTAAAAAAAAAAAATAGAATAGAATAGACTCACAATTTAACATAGACCAACGAGAAGAATGAACATTCAGTCCTTTTTCTTTTCTATTTTTGAGATACGCATAATTTAATAAATTTAAAGGATCGCGATATTATTTGAGGTTTGTTACATTGTTTTTGGCGGCCAAAGAATGGGAAATAGCCGCTATTAGTTTTGTGTGGTCTGTCTGTCTGTCCGACCGTCTATCCGTCCCGTTTAGATCTCATAAACATATATTGAAAATCCGAAATCATGATATTTTAGATATTTTAAAGTTCTAAAACAACGGAAGTTTTTTTTCATTAAAATACATCATTTTTACAACTATTCACTATTAATAGTAAAAAAACAAACAAACACGGGAGACTATTTAGCTATGGAAATAATTTTTGGCATAGGCCTACTTTTAACACGTTTATGTAAACGATTTTAGAATTTTTGTAAAAAAAAAATGTTCCTAAACAATTAACAAGTAGTGTCTACCATATGCTTCCGCAGACTAAAATACTAAAATACAGGGGGGAAATGCCTTTGTTAGGAATGAGAGATTGTCCTAAAAACAATTAAATCAATAAGATAATCGTTCAATAACATCAGTTAGGCCGGGTTCATATTGAACTATATATTTATAACTATCAATTCATTGAATACTTATAAATATTAGCAATGGAAGTCTATAGGCCCTAAATCTCCGTATCCTGTGGTATCAAGTCTTTAGTTGAACTATCAATACAACAGTAGGCCTATCGGCAACACTTTCGACACGCGTACGTCTCTCTCTTTTTTTTTAGATAGGGTTGTAGTTGTTGATAGTTTGTAGTTCATAGTTTCTGATACATTCTTTCTGAAATATTGAAACCTGCATTTTTACTTGCTAGAGCGTACCACTTCGGGGGCCGATTTAAAGTTGTGTTTCAACTCAAACTGTGTTTGTAACCATGTTGTTGTTTTTTCAAATCAATATGCGAAAAGAGATAGTCGCTCCACTTAAGTATAACTTTCACAAAGTAAAAAGTGTTTATGCATGCACACACATCATTGCACTTCAAACCTATCTATTATATATTTACGAGGGCCCCGATTCACTCTTCAATAATTCTCCCACTTGCTGTGGACGAAAAAATTCGAAAATTTAGCCTGTTATCACTTATGGACAAGTAATATATTTTTATAATCGAAACTGCAGCGGTTGAATTTACAGTAGACGATTCTTTATTCGTTATTTCACTTATTTCGACCCGGACACCTTGCTTCACTGCATTCAAGAAGAACATTAAGACCTATCTGTTTAAAACTTTTTTTAGACTAGTTTCTCATTTTAGCTCTCGTGTTTATGTTTGTAATGTAGGCCTAATCTTATCACAGCGCTATGAGCCTACATTAGGCCTATATGTTCTTTAGCAGCGCTCTAATGAATTAAATAATAATTATTATCTATATATCTAATTCTCTTCATGGCTCAACAGTTTGGACAAGACATAAAAGAAAGATCACTTTATTTCTAAAGTAGTATTCACCCGTCACAAAAATAGCAGGGCAGGACTTAACCGTTGTGACCAAGAGGTCATGGAAAGGTCACTCCTTTTTTATTTTTACCCCACGTAGTATTAGCGGCGAAAAAAAGAGGGGGGGGGAGGAGGAGAACAAGTAATCTAGTCTGTATTCACCCGTCACTAAATAGCAGGGCCGGACTAAACCATTGTGGGGCCCTATGCGAAACGGAATTTTAAATTTGTTTTTTGCGTTTTTAGAATTCAAGTATGAATTGTGAGTTACAGTCCCAAATTTATTTATAAAATACAATAGAAAAATATCAGTATGAGTAAAGGTTGGAAAAAGATGACTACTAAAATAATATTTGGATTCAGAACTCATCTCATCTCATCATAGTTACTCTTATACTAAACATTTCGTATACTAAGCATTTCGTATGAATTCTTAATTTTCTAAAAATAAAGTATTTTGTTAAAATAATTTTGTAAATCATGTGCAATTACATAAACTCTGTTGCCATATTTGACTATTCTGTTTTAAAACGTCATGCCCGGAAAGGGGAGAGGGCGGTAGAGTAAAAACGTTAATCCTCGCTCCTTTTTATAATTTTTACTAATGATTGCATTCGGCATAGAGCTGGGGCCACACGATATAAGAATTTAATTTATAGCATTTATAAATTCTATTAGTGACAGTTTTTTTAATTTGTAATTTCTTCTAAAATACAAAAAGAAAAAAGTATTGGTTTGTCCGATGGGCGGAGGGCGATTGCATGTATCGCCCTCCCACCTTTTACACCCCTTTTTCATTTAAATTTACTAATGATAAAATGTGAGATTAGAATGTGTGTGCGACATACAAATGGATTTATATAGCAATATGTACCTTATATTATATAGGTATTTAACTACTTTTGTTCACAAACCATGATTTCTTCATAAAAATAGGACTGCCCCCCCCCCCCACTCAGAGGGCTAAAGTGGGTAGGGCGGTGGAAGCAATCACCCCCTCCCCCGACACACACACACCTAATCGGCCAAGATACCAGAAAGGTAGCGACATAATATAAAAATGATATAGGAATTCAACTATTTTTTTCCCAAACTATGATTTCTAAATAGAAGTAGGACCCCCCCCCCCCCCCATCAAAGGGCTTATGTGCAAGGGGATTAGATGTATTCGCCCCTCCCCACCCAATCAGCTAATAGGGGAACGACATAATATAAAGATCGGTTAAAATATTAATAACAAGTTTAATTGATTCTTTTTTTTTCTACAAATAAATTGGACCCCCCCCCCCCCCACCCACCCGAAAGTTTATGGTTGGGGGGGGGGGGCGGGATTTATACCATTGCCATTTCCCCACTCACCAAATCGGCCAACATACAAGAGGGGGGGGGGGGAATAATCTAAAAATAGGTTGTAATATAAATAATTAGTATAAATTATTAACATAACTAATAAATTCGTATACAAATTGTGTGAATTCTATACAAAAATTCGTCCTTCGGGGGGGGGGGGGGGATTGATCAAGTTGCAATTGATGTGTGTGCGAGTCGTGCTGGGTGTTACCTCTTACTCCTTTACTTTTCTTTCTCGGACACTCAACCCGCATGGGGGGGGGGGGGGGAATACCGCATGCCAAAGGCATAACAGAGGTGCCCCCCCCCCCCCCCCCAACGTAAGCGCTGTAAAGATTAACTCAACGCCATCTTGCTTTCAATGGAATAGAGGAAAGTAGCTGACAGGCGCAGATGACGTAAAGAAAACCTTAATGGACCCCCGCCGGACGACGGCTTTGTCTGCATCAGGAGTGGGGAAACTTGTAGGTCGCAACTGGGTTTGATTGGCCGTGTAAAACTCTGCAATCATCCTTAATCTTCTAAATCGAAGACATTGCCATTCATACCTTCATTTTTTTTCTCTTAAGAATGGGCTCTGAAAAGAATTTATCAGAACGTCTCCACATGAAACGGTCAATACTGCCTAGTTTTCTTGGCCAAAAACTTAATTCACAAACCTCTAAATTGGCTAGTCAGTTTTGGTTAGAGTCACCGACATAACAATCACTTCAATCAGATTAATTTGATCACTGCCTTGACATAACAAGATAGTATGGTGTGTTGATCATTTCAAGATTAGACGTCACAATGTTGTTCTTTTTTTTTTAATGTAATCTGTAAGATCCAGTTCTTGGTACTATCTAAATTCTTACTTACAATGTAAATGATGATTAATCTTTATATTGTTTATATTCGAACCGAATTTCGGAAATCGAACATTTAAAATGTCATTGATGCGTGAATCTAAAATGTCTATATCGGTAAAATAGGTGTTCACGACATTTAGGCCGAAACTATTTTTTTTTAATTCTGAAATTATAAATCTAGTGTTTTTTTCGTCGTCTTCTCTGTCTCCGACAAGGTCTCGGCCATTTTAGTTTTCAAATGTCAGTATTGGAGAATTACATAGGCGTTACATAGCGGACAAGCTAGAAAGGAAGTGGCGATAGGATGTTGTTTTTCCTTTGAAGTACAAGCGCTCTTTAGCACCGAATTTTCCAAGTCCTTCCGTTTGAAGAGCAATTTATTTTCAATAGTGGCGTAGCTAGGGTGGGGCGGGGGAGAAATGAAAATACCTCCCCGGGAACCACTTGAGGGGGGCCCTAAAAAGAGTGTTTTTACATTAAATATTCAATATTACACAAAAAGCAGGGGCCCCTAAAGAGGCCAAACCCCAAAGTGATTAAAAATTCATAGCTACGCCCCTGAATTTCAATTTGAAGGAAGTAATAGACTTCCACTCTAGGACATTAACTGAAAACTTATGAGCAACACCAGGAAATAATTATGTATTTTAAAATTATAGGGTAGTGCACTCACTAACAAAATCTTATCTTATCTAATAGTATAAATACAGACGTGACTTCAGAAAAGAAGATGATTACTTCCTATGCATCATGTATCTAGTCATGCATGTTAACCAAAGACTTACATTCGAAGGTTCAGCTCAATTATTTCTATTTAGTTAGCAATATTGATGTTAAATTTTGCGCCCCTGACATTGTTCAGTTCAGTGGCGTTACTAGGGGGGTGCGGGGCACCCAAGTTAAAAAATGCACTTTTGGAATAACTGAAAATTTTAAAAAAAAATAAGTGTCATTGGCTAAATATTGGAACATGTTATTCACAATTGATAAATAGGTCTAAATATATTTTTAAAAATATTTCAGCTAAACATATTTTAATTTTTATATGAAATTCTACAAATATTCCAAAACGTTGCATCATACTTTAAATTAAAAGCAGATGTGAAACCTTATTTTAGATTTAAATTAGCTGCATGTATATAAACGCTGCTTTGATTTTTAACAAGGTATTTATCGAATCTATTGAAATAGTAGCTAGCATCGTAATATCAGGATGCCAACCAAATAGTCACTGTTTAACAAATGACGACATTCTCCAGGCATATGTAAATTTTGTAGAATAGGACATTAATTAAGCAACAATTGAGATCTCTGAAGACGATGATGGAATTTCAGAAGTTGAATGGAAAATAAACCCTAACCTAGAAGAAGGAAATGTTACAATGAATCAGTGGAAGGATATAGATTTCAATAATTTTTGTCGTGTGCCCATTTTCCATAAATTGCGAGAAAATTATCTCAAGGAAAAAGAAAAGTACACCAGTTATTAAGATAATGGTTCTAATGCTTCCTGTTGAGGATGATTTAGTCACTTCATAGCAAGAAATTGTGTTTTTTTGTGTTGTCAACTATTTTCAACTAATTCTATAGAAATGAAATACAAATTAGTTACTTAATAAGTAGTGGACATACAAGTCCGAAATTGGAATATCAAAAGACAATGAAGAAAAGTAATCAGGATTGGAAAATTGGATAACAATGGCAATCGGGTAATAATAAAATTGACAAGGAAGTCGTTGCTATGGTTGATGTAAATAAGAAAAACAATGGAAAGATATAGTGCACAGACTGTTTCTATACAATCAGAATATTTGACATGTTGTGACTACATTAAAACGATTTGAATGGAGAACAAAGCTGGCGAGATTTACTATCTTTAATGTCTAGAAAGGAGTGAGCTTGAATATCTGATATGTCGAGCTCAGGAATATAAAAAATACAGCTACGGTTTATGGAGCCATAAAGGAGTACAGAAAATTTTAACAACCAAAAGAAAAGCTATTTAGTACATGTGTATAAAAGTTCCCCATTCATGCCTTGTGGTCTGTATTGCAGATGTAAAGGTCATATGTTTCTATAACAAGGGTGTCATGAGGCCAGCACAATGTCCAACTGCCTTTACTTTTCCCCAACTAATTTCAGGCATCCATTAGAGCTGGGTGGACTCAGAGACGCCCAAAGATCCCGAAATTTAAAATCCCAGTCTTCACCAGGATTCGAACCTGCCACCCAGGGTTCAGAACCCAAGCGCTTTACCTCTCAACCACTGCTCCTCCAATAGATGTGTATAACATTCACTTAATCTGTCTCCTCCAATAGATGTGTATAACATTCACTTAATCTGTCTCCTCCAATAGATATGTATAACATTCACTTAATCTGTCTCCTCCAATAGATGTGTATAACATTCACTTAATCTGTCTCCTCCAATAGATGTGTATAACATTCACTTAATCTGTCTCCTCCAATAGATGTGTATAACATTCACTTAATCTGTCTCCTCCAATAGATGTGTATAACATTCACTTAATCTGTCTCCTCCAATAGATGTGTATAACATTCACTTAATCTGTCTCCTCCAATAGATGTGTATAACATTCACTTAATCTGTCTCCTCCAATAGATGTGTATAACATTCACTTAATCTGTCTCCTCCAATAGATGTGTATAACATTCACTTAATCTACGCGGTCATTCTTTTTCCAAAAATGCTTTTTGCCTAAAAAACATTTCTGTAGAGTCTAAATTTCTTAAAATCTTTAAAACACGATTTAAAATAAAACAACAACAGCGCAGGCCAAAATGATTTTAAAAATGTATTGTTTTTATTTTATAGACATTGATGACGAATTATATACATTTTGATGCCTCCTAAAAATATAAATTAACAATACTTTGTGTTCTCTAGCCTATATCTATAAAAGTGTTTGATATATACCAAAGACACGCCAGTATATCATTTTTGAAATATCAGAGTTCAGTTTGGTAGTTTTATGTTTTTAACATAGAAAGCACAATATGGTCACTGTAATAAACACATTTCCTTGAATGCCCTGTATCACTTTTCATTCAAGAAACAAGTTACACCTAAACTGTTCTAATGTTTTAAAACTGTATTAAGACTTCTAATCGAGTAGCCTGTGTGGGATTTGGATGCGGGCCCAACGGTAAACAAGTTGATTAGTAAATATTCAACTCTTTACAGTACATACATTTTAGAGTCATGTGTCATCGCTCACATTATCCGCCATATTATCTAGCAGAGCGATCTGACTTGAATGGATCACTGGGGTCAAGTCCGTGTACTCCAGGCTCTCTAATGAGGGCTTGCGATAGATGTCTTTGTCTATTTTGTGTAGCAGGATACAGTTTGAACTCTCATTTTTCTGTACTACGTTCAACGCGTCCAGGTCTTTCTCTTTTACGTCAGGGAGGGAGCAGACGTCTCTGTTGTATGACTTCTGAAATTCTTGATTATTTCCCTTGGCACCATCCGGTCCTGCTGTCTTCAAGCCATCAAGGAGGAACGCGGTTCCGGGTCGGCAGTCGTTGGTACGTAGCTCAGAAGATTTGAACTCGTGTGCCATTACCTCTGGGTAGTCCTGGATACAGAACGGAATGTAGTTATATGGCGACGTAGACTGCGATGCTCGGGTGTGAGGTTTGAAGACGCGCCGTACGCTTTGGTAAATCAGTAAGCAATGGTAGCAGACGAAAAAAGTTCCCAAGGTGAAAGTCATGACTAAGGGAACATTGTCCATGATAAGTGGCGATTCCTGTCTTAAAGCCAGCAAGAGAAGAACCAAAGGTAGCAGTGCTCTGCATGCGAAACACGTGATGCAAGAAACAAGCGTAGCTTTCTTGTAGGATTCAGAATCCCTTCTGGACAGCTTCACCAGCCGACAACACTCCAAGGGCGTAGAGCTGACCTCCATCAAGGAGGCGGTCACGCCGAATAGCAAGTTCTGCTTGTAGCCAAGAAAGACAATGTTCGAAGCGGAGCCCAAAATATAGTAAAGGATGTCCAGCCTCCGAATCCCGGATTGGCCAGCCGTTGCAGTGACTTGAGTAGGTGAATCTCGGGTTACCACAGTCTCTCTGACAAGTACCAGTCTGGCCGCAGCCACCATACAACGAGTTGCATTGGAGCCGAGGATGAAGCTGATGAGGAAGCTAGGATAGGGTGAGGGTTGGTAGCTGAACGGAAGTGATGAGACTGTGGTGTAGGTCAAGGCTGTGAATATGAGTACCACCAGAATCCACAATGTTATTTGTTCTGCCAAACTGTGAATGTAGAAAAAAAAATGTGAATGAAAACCAATAGCAAATTGTACACATTATAATTCTTACTTATTTATTTTGTTACTATCCGTCACGCAATTTTTTCTTTCTTGTTCAAGTGTAACCAAACTTGAAGGTTTCTGCCTCTAGTTCACGCCAGTAAGTGCTTCTTGAACGATCTATTTCCTTAATTTGAGGGCACCTCTTTATTGCTTGCCTTGTTATGCTAGTTGGCGGCTCGTGCAAAGTGCGTCCAATACAGCCCCATATTTTCTTATTTCTACTAATATAGAAGTTTGGCTGCACAAGGTCGCTTCTAAGTGACCAGCTGTTAATAAAAGTTTGCTATTTTCTAATAGCAGTTCTAGTTGTACTCGAGATCTTGGCTCTATAGAGCAAAATGACTTTAAACTTGACTTACTCGACTTAGTCCTTTTGACTCCCAGGGGAACATAGGGCCGCAACCGTACTACGCCACCGGGCTCTGTTCTGGAAATTTCTCCTCGGGTTGATGTTCATCCTGTCATCTGCTTCTTGGTGCTCAAACTCCTCCATATTGGTTTTGAATGTTCTCATCGGACTCCTTGTGGAGACTCCAGTCTAGAGCCAGTCTTACAATGTTGTCTGCTGTTCTTCACATTGTGTGTCCAACACAGGGCCCCCATCTGCGTCATACAATTTCCTGCTCTAGTTTTGTTTGCTGAGAACTTTCCCACAGACAATCATTTGAAATTTTGTTCTGACATCTGACATCAATTATACGTCACAAGTTTTTGTTGGTGAATGCCTGGACTTGGTTGAGTTTAAGCTATTGTCAAAAGGTTCTCCAAAAGCCTGTCGCAAAAGTACATCTATGTGAAATGTGCTATTTAGTTTATTGAAATCTTAAAATATCTCAATACAATGACCTGAGCTCTCTCCAACTTTGCATCTTAAGCCCAAGGCTCGCAAGCATACAAGCCGACGGGATACAGCAGCCGTATATTTATCTGTTGAAGTCTTTGTGCTTACATTAACATGAAATTTGTTTTCAAGTAAATTTTATTCCCCTCTCCCTTTTTTTTCCAACAATATGTCCTCTTTACGATTTTTAAGTATGATAAACCCCTTATAGCTGTAATTGTTTGTTCTACAGTATATGATAAAAAACATACAATTGGACACAATGTCATTGTACTTCACAGTTTGTATTTACCCAACTAGAATAAACGTTTTACTCACACTCTTGCCAAGTGATAGGGATTACGTCTATACACGTCTGCTAAGCCACCGATATAGGAGGATGACTTGGATACCACTGTGGTCATTATCTGGTCCACTAGCCTAGCCAGAACAAAATGGATTAGTACGCAAAAGTTGGCAGAGAAGGACATGATTATGATGTCCTGTTGAGAAATGGAGAATGAAGCCATAATGTCTAACTTTTGGTCGCTGAAGAGCCCCTGTCACGTGAGTCGAGTGACCGCTGTTACTGAGCAATGGCCTGTAGATTTAGTCCATCGGCGCTCTTGTACTGGACACAGCAGTAGAACACGTTGTAAGCACATATCTGAATGTAGATCTAGGTCTAAATCAGAGACACAAATTACTCAGTAATGTGCTCAGTAGAGCTACTAGCCGATCGAAGATAGACAATAATCAAAGTCTACTACAGTTACTTAGTTTGACTGCAGCTTTTGGATTCCAAACCTGTTTAAGAAACAATAAAAAAATTAATAGCTGGCAATTTATATACTCTCAACATCGCTATAGACCCTATTTGTTGCCCCAATATAAATCTACTAGCCGGTTATGACCCGCGGCCTGCAGGCATTAGTTTGGGTATTACCGATCTACTAGATTGAATTTAATCTATGTTTGTGTCAAACATGGAGAATGTTCCCTTCACATTTTTTTAAATTTTGCCATAAAAGTCGAGTGTAAAAATGGGTTTACCCTTTCAGTTGACATTCATTCATTTCAACTATTAAGTACTGTGAAAACGGGTTTACCCGATTTGTTATAAAGTAGTTTCGTTCTTTCATAGAGATACAATTAGGTAGTTTTGTCTATTTTAGGGCCCTCCGCTGACGGGAGGAACATTAAACATACACTATCGTCTCCGCCATGATCTAAGAAACATTTAAGCCAAGTTTCATCAAGATTTGTCAAACAGATTTGATTATTATTCGGGACATACATACAGTTACTTACTTAGAGTTAAATCCTCCCGCGCAGTTCAGCGCATTGGGCGGTAAGCTGTCTCCACATAGGCTACATACATGCATAAATACATACATACTTACGCCTTACTTTGTGCTTTTGTTTTAAGATATGCGCAATAAAAGTTTACCAAATATTTTTCTAAATTAGGATCACTACATATTGAATTTATTTCGTTATTTTGCATATTGTGCTATTGTGTTTTATAAATAATGTAAACATTTTAAACTGACTTTCTGTCACTTCGCAATGGTAGATTATGCTTTTTTTTAATTAGTACAAATCTATTTATTTTTCAGCTGTAAGTTTTTTCTTATCGAAATATTAATCAAACGGTCCTGGCAAGCAAGCCAGACGTGATTAGTGATTTATCCTGTAAACTTTCAGGGTCGCAACCATGCCACTCCACCCAACTCGGTTCCGAGTAGCTTTCTTCATCTGCTCCTATGTCATTCCTGTATCCTGACCCTCTCAAGGTTTGCTTTGTTCTTACCACTTTCCTCTTTTCTTGTGGATTTCAATCAAGTGCCTGCCTTGCAACATTGCTATTTGGTTTTCGCAGGGTGTGTCCTATCCAGATTCACTTTCGCTTTTTTGATATCTTGGGCTATGTTTTTTTTTTTTGGCCTGGTTCACTCCCACAAGTTGACAGTAGATATCTTTTCAGGCCACATAATTCCAAAGTGCCACATGTGACATAGATCAATGGGAGGAAAATTTTTTTAGGGGAGGGATAAAGAAGGTAAGTATTATAGTATAGTGACTAGTGAGAGTAGATCTGACTTAGAAACGATCTGCATTTTCATTAAAATTAAAAAGAAATTTGATGCACTGTCAGTTGTCATGTATGAAGAGCTCCTTCTTCAAATCCTTTTCAAGTTACTCGTTAACCAAATCTTCGAACTATTTTTGGTATGAGTAAACCTCCTTAGCCTACTCTTAGACTAGTAACGTAAACATGGAACATTTCAGGTGATATCCGAGAACAATCAGTCGGCCAGTCAAGTACAGATCCCTCAAATTGATCCACGCACAGGTAGCTTTAGATCCGACTCAGGTCAGACACAGGCACACACACACACACTAATATATTGAGTGTAGGGCTAGTTGTACTTTACCAACCTGGACAAGTGACAAATAAAACGAACTCAATGGACGATGCGAAGAAAAAACAAAACAAAATGAAAACATCAAGTAAAATAAACTCCAAAGATCGGAAACTAAAACTTGAGAAGAGTTGAATCAAGAAATACAAACGTTGCAGCCATGTTTTCATTTCAGTTGATTTTATTTCTTGTAAACTACATTCATGTTTATGTTGCAGTGTCTTGGTCTTGAAGAAGTCGACTTAATGTGGAAACTTGATTATGTCAACCTGGTTCTGTTAACCTAAGTGCGACTACTAGACTGTGTCAACCTGATTCTATTAACCTAAGTGCGACTACTAGACTGTCAACCTGATTCTGTTAACCTAAGTGCGACTACTTGATTGTGTCAACATGATTGTATGATTTCAAGTATGTCAACTTGATTGTGGCAATTTGATTGCGTCAACTTAATTGTGATAATTTGACTGTGGCAACTTGATTTGTGTAGACTTGAGTTGTTAACTTGAATGTGTCAAAAGAAAGTGTAGCCAATGCTGTTGTGATAAGTATTCTAAGGAATACTTCTTGATGTATTTTAAGACATGGCTATAACACCAGTGGACACAGATAGTTGGTTAACAGTGTAAGTGTTTTAAGACATGGCTATAACACCAGTGGACACAGATAGTTGGTTAACAGTGTAAGTGTTTTAAGACATGGCTATAACACCAGAGGACACAGATAGTTGGTTAACAGTGTAAGTGTTTTAAGACATGGCTATAACACCAGTGGACACAGATAGTTGGTTAACAGTGTAAGTGTTTTAAGACATGGGTTTAACA
The DNA here is from genome assembly GCA_030265305.1 of Biomphalaria pfeifferi. NCBI lineage: Eukaryota > Metazoa > Mollusca > Gastropoda > Planorbidae > Biomphalaria > Biomphalaria pfeifferi. Next base: position 219,538 of record JASAOG010000174.1, on the reverse strand, counting down.
CAAAATTATTTTTAAAAAAATTTCCAGGCACTAAAGTAAATTGCTTTTTCCCCCCATTAAATTGAAAATTTCCTGTTGTAGCGATGGGCTAAATCGCTTATTCCTGTAATAAAATCTTTTTTTTTTTACCTTTTTTTTCACTACCACCCCTCCCCTTTAACTATAAAAATTTTCGGCGAAAGAAAAATCAAAGTGTTACTAATGTTTTCAAATTAAAAATCAAATCAGTCAGGTGTCTGAAATGAAGTTCCATGATCAGGCATCCTTTCTCTCAGGTGTCTGAAAGTTCCATGATCATACATCCTTTCTCTCAGATGTCGGAAAGTTCCATGATCAGGCATCCTTTCTCTCAGGTGTCTGAAAGTTCCATGATCATGCATCCTTCGGCGATGTGCCAGGGTTCTAAAGGTCTCTCCTTTTACTAATGACTGTAGCTCTGGACTAAACGTCTCAAGTGAACGAATATCCATGTGATAATCTAGTCTAACAAATTAGAGACATGAAACGAAGTCATCCGACTATAAAAGTTGACTTGACCCGCTCTCACCTAACCTTGACTTGACCACTCAGCTCCTTTTTTTTTTTTTTTTTAACATTGATAAGCCGCCATTTAATTTGATATTATCTACACCATGATGGATAGTGTCAAAAGAGTTAAATCTCTTCCTTAAACTTTTCAGTAGTCATCACTGGTAATAGTGCACATTAGATCTAGACTATCATCCTAAAAAATAGGTTAACAAATTAATCTACGCAGACATTATAGGCTTAGTAGGCACAAAAAGATACGCATATGCTAAAAGCATAGTTTAAATTATGTGCATATACAGTTCCCCTTTCAGACCTGGTGATCTATGGGACAGAGAATGTAAATGTCACCTGTTTCTGTGGCCCACGGTTAACGAGGGTGTCGTGTGGCTAAGACAACGATTAATTGCCTTTACTTTTCTTCAACTAATGTCAGGTACCCATTATAGCTGATCTGACTCAGAGGCGCCCAAAGATCCCGAAATTAAAAATACCAGTTCACAAAGATTCGAACCCAAAACCTTCGGTTTGGAAGACAAGCGCTTTACCACTAAGCCACAGCGCCTCTTATTTTCATATGGCACATTAGATAATATAGGGATATAGTTCAGAATATTACAGAATCGTGATGTGGAATCCACATGGTAATGAACAATTTTAAACTCGTAGATTATCATCATATTTTAAATTATAAAACGTATGCATAGTGTTTCATAGTGGGAAAGAAAAGGTTCTTCACTAAAGAATTTCTAATTTAGAACTATTCTAATACAAATAAATGATAAAATGTTGTAAGTAATGTTAAAGCATACACACACTTATTTTCCCATGACGATGTAAAGAAATATACAGTTATTCCACCTTTGATCATCAGCCTGAGATATCTACATGTCTCCGTTCTTGTTTCTCTTGTATTCTCTCTCTCTCTCTCTCTCTCGCTTGCCCGTATTTTTTTTTCACCTCAATACTTTTTTTAGTTGTGGCACAGTGACGCTAGCTAAAACCAGGAAGTACAGAATCTAATGAACTCTTATGATTGGTGGCTATTTTAAAACTACGCCATTCTCCACCCCTCATCACGCATGTTGATTTGTAAGGGGGAAAAAATCGGGAAGTTCCCGAATCGCTAAACCCTTAAAAAAAAATTGGAAAGGAGAAAGCCGGAAAGGGGGGGGGGGGGAGCAATCGATGGTATAGCGACCGGGCTAAGATGTTCATCCATACAGCGTTGACACACGAACACAGAAGTGTTAGGTTATTGTTAGGAGAATCATTCAATGTATTGCTTTGAACAAAACTGTCGAGGTCATCCAGTTTCAGAATTAACAATTATAGCTAGTCTATCTAATATGCGTGCTATTTTTAGTCTGCTAATAAAGTCAGATATGAAGACCTGTTAGCAGGTATTATTCATCTGTCTAGTCGTGTGGTATGTAATTGCGACGGTCCTCACTGTGGCCCCTTCAAACCCTACCCGCTACCATGTCTCTACGGTCCTGCAGGAGGTTTGAACTAGGAAGCAATAATCTTCATTTCTGAAAGTCCTAAACCTAGAAAACCAACAAGTTAAACCCTTTCATAGCATTCTGTTCCCGGCAGTGAGTGACATGAGTAAACCGCAATGGATCTTGGAACAAATAGGCAGGGAGATCTTCTCCTCATCCTGACGGATATTGCGTGTGTATGTGTTTGGTGGTGGAATAGTTGTATTAGTAAGGGCGATCGATTGATGTTAAGAGAAAAAAAAGGGGGGGGGGGGCGTTTTTTTTTTTTAAATGACACAATGTGTGTTCACTTAAATAAATTACACTATGTTTTTAGAGTTAAATAAATGACACAATGTGTATAGACTTAAATAAATGACACAATGTGTGTAGACTTACATAAATTATACAATGTGTGTAGACTTAAATAAATGACACAATGTGTGTAGACTTAAATAATTTGTTTGTAATGTAAATAAAATACCTATCCATTAATATTTCTAACCTATTTTTACCTCCAACTCAAAAGTTCAGGATTCACCCACACACTCCATCGTTTAATAGTTCAATTATATACTTGAAAATGGACTGAAAACTTGATTACTGCTCTATGTCCCAGTTAGTGGTATACATTAACGACATGACCACAACACATAAGAGTTTCAGTTTGCTTTTAATGAAATGAAAACTTCTTGAACACATAGTTCTAGGGTATAGCATAGAGTTTAATACTTACGATAGCAATCTAATATGTAGCACTCTGAATAATGAGCTACTGAAAGGAAAAAGCACAGAAGTATGTACTAGGGGGTAGGCACCAACTTGCTTACATCAATATCCTCAAACTGCCCTTGACTGAGAGGCCCAAATCCTCCCTTGCAAGAGTCCTGGACAGAAACCCCGCTGCTTTGCGTAGTGAATGTATGTAACCATACTAAATTGTGTCTCTCAAGGCTGTTGAGGCGGAGTCTAGGGCAGTCAAAAAGAATATAAGGCACGGCTTCCTCCCTTTACCCGCAACGGGGGCACCGTGAGTCGAAGCTTAGCCATAGTTGTGCGAAATATAAGACAATGGGACAGTGGCTTGTCCTGCACGATACCACAATAGCTTGCATAGGCCTGGGCAGCCTCCACCATGTGCTCCCAGACTCCGCGGGTCCCCTGGGACTTGTCCAGCATTCAAACCACTTTTCCATTCTCAATTTTTAAGATTGTTACCAGAGCATGATGAAGACTCACAGCCTGCTCGGTGGGTGGGCCAAGGAGTCAGCAATGGTGTTGCCGGTCACTGCATTATTACAGGGGTGCCATAGCGTTGTTTCATATTAAGTGAAGCCATGATGACAGTGTCGATATTTTTGGGTGCCATCGTCCAGGGCTTTGCAAAGCCTGCACTACAGGTTTTGAGTCCGTGACCACAAACAATCTGTGCTGGCTTCACATGTACTTGGCCGAGCTGAGAGTCAATGACCTTTCAGGCCTCACAGACTGCCATGGCCTCCACATCGAAACTGCAAAGACTAACACATGGTCCAAAGATTTTGACTGAGTCAGAGCCAAGAAACTCGATGTAGGCTCCATAGCCTGCTCTTCCAGAATCCATTGATGCCGACCCATCAGTATATACAAAAAGGCACTGAGCTGGAAGGTATTCATGGTTTCCAGTGCAAGTATCTGGAAAATGAAAAAGCACAGAAGTATGAATTCTGCAGGAAACAACTTGCTTTAACTGACATGGAAGAGAGCACCTGGCAGCAGGCGGTTTCCGAACGAGGCAGCTGGAGGTTTCTTACAAAAGTTGCGGAGTACACACACACACACACACTTTTGAGACCAAAAGTAAATCCACAGCCGATGACAGACGTCGACGGCGAAAAGTAAACCTAAATCGACCACCGCCTGACAACGATTATATCTATGGCAAAATATATAGGTCGCAGCTGGGACTTTGTAGCCACATGAAATACTGTACTAATTAATCTTAGGACTAAAATAAAGGCTTATATATGAAACATTAAGGCCCTATAAGCGCTTTACTTCTTAAGGAGATCATATCAAAAAATAATTAAATGCAGTAAAATCTACACTCTACATGATTTTCAGTCTTTTATTCTCGAACCCTTTCACTTCACTTATTGAGCGTGTCACTGTATTCACATTGTAATGGCATGGACTAGAAACTCAAACTGCATGTTTTCAAAAGAAAGTTTACATCTTAACCTCTTGCAAAACGTTTATAAAATTAATCTCCAAGTCTGATTTTTTCGGAAAATTCTTTTAATTGTTAAGCTCTTAACTTTGTGATGTGCTGTTGTGCTCAAATATACGTTAAATGTTAAATGCAATCGCCTTCCGCCCATCGGACAAACCAATATTTTTTCTTTTTGTATTAGAGTTAAGAAATTACAAAATAAAAAAAAATCTGATACTAATATAATTCATATATGCTATAAATTAAATTCTTATATTGAGTCGCCCCAGCCCAATTCTTTAATGCCAAATGCAACCATTAGAAGAAATTATAAAAAGGAGCGAGGATAAATCGATCTACCGCCCCTCCACTTTCCAGACGAAAACATGAAGTTTTAAAACAGAAAAGTCAAATATGGCGACAGAGTTTATGTAATTTCACATGAATTTATCATATTTTTTTTTAAGAAAGACTTTGCTTTGAAAGATTTAGGATTCATTCGAAATTTTTCAGTATAAGAGTAAAGATTGAGATGAGTTCTGAGCCCAAATATTCTTTTCCTAGTCGCCTTTTTCCAACTTTTACTCAATCTGATATTTTTCTAAAATAAATTTGGGACTGTAACTCACAATTAAAGCTTGAATCCTAAAAATGCAAAAATAATAATAATAATAATTAAGAGTAAATCTAATTGGTTCACTTAATTTCTCCTCCCACTTCCGAAATTTTTTGTTTAGAACTTTGAATGATAGTTCTGTAACAAAACAAAGTTACAAACATGCATATCGAACAAAAGGTATCGTTACAAATTAGCTTTTTTAAAAATTATTATTTTTCGAATATTTTTTTTTTCGGCGGCGATCCTCAAAGTCGTAATCTAAATATGTGAAGTATATTCAAATCGTTTTATTTGCAATGTAGTAAGGGCCTATAAATTCATATTAGAATATTTTCAAGTAAAACATTATTCAAAAGGTTCTTTTTTAATAGGATAAATAATGAGCTGTAGATCTCAGGAGGATGCGTTACTGTGATTTCTACAAATAAATTGAACTGCCCACCCCACTCGAAAGTTGGGGGGGGGGGGGCGGGACTGATGCCATCGCCACCTCCCGACCCCACCAAATCGGCCAACGTACTAGAGGGGGAAATAATCTAAAAATAGGTTGAAATATAAATAATTAGTATAAATTATTAACATAAGTAATAAATTCGTATACAAATTGTGTGAATTCTATACAAAAATTCGTCCTTCGGGGGGGGGGGGGGGGGGGGGAAACGGTCGGCAGAGTGGGGGGGGGGGGGGTCCGCCCCCCCCCCCCTGGATCCGCCAGTGCTTCTGGCGGTATCAATAGTCACTCCCACTAATTTCTTCCGAAGAGAAACATCCTCCACGACGTCTGAAACTTCTTTGAACAAGTCTTTGCCAGTGGTGGTCCCGCGCACGCACCTCATAGCAGCTTTTCATAATGCAAAGGTTGAGCGCTATCAGATATGTCGGCGGTAATAAAAAAAACATTTGCAGCTCTGCTGTTCTATCGCTTAGTTTTAAATTGAGATTGAGGGGTTGCAGCTTCATTTCATGACACATTTCTTCCATCACTGGTAGTAACTATTGTTTTACGCATTCGCCGTCGTAAAAAAAGACTTCATTTCACTACTTACAATGTGAGCAGCTCTGTACCATGCCCTTATCGCCGACTCATTTTCTTGTCCCTTCTTGGTTAATAAAAACTTTAGAACCGCTGCTCTAATCAAATGTGAATATTCCTTTGTTATTTTGCGTTTAGGTTTCATTGTGTTTTTCTTTTTTTGTTTTTGGGGGGGGGGGGATGTCCAAAACAGAGGATGATTTTGTAAAATGATTCCATCAATAAGGGGATTCCATGAGGGCAATAATTAATTATAACACCTAGATATGTAGAGTGTTTAGTCTGTCCAACGTTACACTGCACACATGCAATATGCTCTGTAGATTAACCTTTTGACGTCATCAATGAGGTTATCTTCCCCCCCCCCCCTCCGACCGTTTGGAGAACATCATTCTGTTGTCCCATCTGGCCAGGTTATTGACACCTTCTTGTCTTCCAGATCTGGTTAAATTCCTGAATTAGGGGCGACTCTCTCTCTCTCTGTAGTCCTCGGTCAAATAGTCACACGCTCTTCTCTGCGGCACAAACACATAGATCTAGCCGTACTCTCTCTCTCTCACTGGTGTCGCCAACTCGGGAATCCTGACGCGCGGAGGGCAATCAGCATTGCGCCGCGTCACTACTTCCGGGTTGCCCTATTTACTCAGGTCGAGGTGAGCCGTGGTGAAAGGGGGGGGGGGGGGACATGTGTGAATGTATTTCCGTGCTGTGCAAACGTGTGTGAGTAAATCTCACGCTACATCCCGATGACGTCATTATTTCTACACTTATCAAGCCTTTTTTTTAACCCTCCCCTCCCCCATGTATTATATAACAAGAAAGATCTCGAAGAGAAAACAAATTTAATCATGAATCCGGAAGTAAAAGTTTTTAAACAAATTTGCTTGTGATATAGGGTGTCACATCTAATGTAGTTGCTAATATCTATTTTAGGAGCTAATATCTAATGTAGGTGCTAATATCTATTGTAGCTGCTAATATCTATTGTAGGTGCTAATATCTAATGTAGATACTAATATCTATTGTATTTGCTAATGTTTAATGTAGATGCTAATATCTAATGTAGATACTAATATCTATTGTATTTGCTAATGTTTAATGTAGATGCTAAATCTATTGTAGGAGCTAATATCTAATGTATGTGCTAATATCTATTGTAAGTGTTAATATCTATTGCTGGTGCTAATATCTAATGTAGGTGCTAATATCTATTGTAGGTGCTAATATCTATTGTAGGTGCTAATATCTAATGTAGGTGCTTATATCTAATGTAGTTGCTAATATCTATTGTAGGAGCTAATATCTAATGTAGGTGCTAAAATCTATTGAAGGTGCTAATATCTATTGTAGGTGCTAATATCTATCGTAAGTGCTAATATCTAATGTAGGTGCTAATATCTATTGTAGGTGTTAATATCTATTGCTGGTGCTAATATCTAATGTAGGTGCTAATATCTAATGTAGTTGCTAATATCTATTGTAGGAGCTAATATCTAATGTATGTGCTAATATCTATTGTAGGTGTTAATATCTATTGCTGGTGCTAATATCTAATGTAGGTGCTAATATCTATTGTAGGTGCTAATATCTATTGTAGGTGCTAATATCTAATGTAGGTGCTTATATCTAATGTAGTTGCTAATATCTATTGTAGGAGCTAATATCTAATGTAGGTGCTAAAATCTATTGTAGGTGCTAATATCTATTGTAGGTGCTAATATCTATCGTAAGTGCTAATATCTAATGTAGGTGCTAATATCTATTGTAGGTGTTAATATCTATTGCTGGTGCTAATATCTAATGTAGGTGCTAATATCTAATGTAGGTGCTAATATCTAATGTATGTGCTAATATCTATTGAAGGTGCTAATATCTAATGTAGGTGCTAATATATATTGTATTTGCTAATATCTAATGTAGGTGCTAATATCTATTGTATTTGCTAATATCTATTGTAGGTGCTAATATCTATTGCTGGTGCTAATATCTATTGCTGGTGCTAATATCTAATGTAGGTGCTAATATCTAATGTATTAGCTAATATCTAGTGTAGGTGCTAATATCTAGTGTAGGTGCTAATATCTAATGTAGGTGCTAATATCTAATGTATGTGCTAATATCTATTGTAGGTGCTAATATCTAACGTAGGTGCTAATATATATTGTATTTGCTAATATCTAATGTAGGTGCTAATATCTATTGTATTTGCTAATATCTATTGTAGGTGCTAATATCTATTGCTGGTGCTAATATCTATTGCTGGTGCTAATATCTATTGTAGGTGCTAATATCTAATGTAGTAGCTAATATCTATTGTAGGTGCTAATATCTAGTGTAGGTGCTAATATCTATTGTAGGTGCTAATATCTAATGTAGGTGCTAATATATATTGTAATTGCTAATATCTATTGTAGGTGCTAATATCTATTGCTGGTGCTAATATCTATTGCTGGTGCTAATATCTATTGCTGGTGCTAATATCTATTGTAGGTGCTAATATCTATTGTAGGTGCTAATATCTAATGTAGGTGCTAATATATATTGTATTTGCTAATATCTAATGTAGGTGCTAATATCTATTGTATTTGCTAATATCTATTGTAGGTGCTAATATCTATTGTAGGTGCTAATATCTATTGTAGGTGCTAATATCTAATGTAGTAGCTAATATCTATTGTAGGTGCTAATATCTAGTGTAGGTGCTAATATCTATTGTAGGTGCTAATATCTAATGTAGGTGCTAATATATATTGTAATTGCTAATATCTATTGTAGGTGCTAATATCTATTGCTGGTGCTAATATCTATTGCTGGTGCTAATATCTCTTGCTGGTGCTAATATCTATTGTAGGTGCTAATATCTATTGTAGGTGCTAATATCTAATGTAGGTGCTAATATATATATTGTATTTGCTAATATCTAATGTAGGTGCTAATATCTATTGTAGGTGCTAATATCTATTGCTGGTGCTAATATCTATTGCTGGTGCTAATATCTATTGCTGGTGCTAATATCTATTGCTGGTGCTAATATCTATTGCTGGTGCTAATATCTAATGTAGGTGCTAATATCTATAGCTGGTGCTAATATCTATTGTAGGTTTATTTCCAACTGCAAATTTTATTTTATTTGACATCTCATTAGAGAAGCGTCTATTTTTATTTCCAAATTTACCCTATTATCCTAATATCTATTGTAGGAGCTAATATCTAATGTAGGTGCTAATATTTAATGTAGGTGCTAATATCTAATGTAGGTGCTAATATCTATTGTAGGTGCTAATATAGTATCTAGTAGATCTAGTAGATCTAGATCTAGTATTCAGGTATGATCTGTGAGAAATGAAATCCATCAAGTAGCCTATTTTTAGCTCCAATCGTTTCCCGTGGAATAATCTAGAACAAAATATCGGTTTTATTACGCTATATCAAAGTAGTCTTTTTTAAGGCTGCAGAGAGTACACGAAGGTTACATTCTGACATCTGTGTACTGAATACTGAGTTGAGTGTGTGTTTGTGTACACATGTGTGTGTGTGTGAAGCTAGATAGAAAGCCTTGTCTAAGAATGCATTGACTGGGGGGGGGGGGGGAATAATGCGGGCAACACTTTGAGCTGTGATCTACATATTTGTCACCACTGACACAGATGAATCCATTGTTTGCTGTAGAGCTGGGGGGGGGGGGGAGAGGTCAATGTACTCTTCTTCAACGTCTATGCCCCTTTTTTTTTTTGTTAAGCGTAACCTCCCTTTTTAGGTTCTGAAACTCATTCTCTGATGTCTTTACACAGGCTACAAAGTCAACGTGACCCTTCCAGCGCAGACAAAAGTCTTCACTTCTTCAATGTTGACAATGACTACCATTGATCAGAATAGATTTATTTGTTGTAAGGCGTATATGACAGATTCCAGACATTTTCTTGTCAAACTATTAGAAACATCAATCATGGAGATATATGACTTGCCCCCACTGACAATATCTTTTTATGGCTTTATTCTCCTTTGATTCTTTCACTTTGAAGCTCGCAAAGATTGTTTTTATGGACGACAGTTAACGAGTGTGTCATGTGGCCATCACAACGACATTCACTTCCTATTTCCTACAATTAATATCAGGTTAGAGCTAGGTGGACCAGTACCGAGGTCTTCACTAATTAAGGAGCAAGGATAGTAAACTGTAGGGTCCATATATGTGAATCTCATTTCATCATCTTTGATGTGGTCCCTTCTGTGGCATAGGCCACCAACCAGCTTCCTCCAGGCATTTCGGTTCTGGGCGAGTCTCTCCAACTGTCCCCACGTGTCTTGCCCATCTGCTTGGCTCCAACTTCCAAATCGCGGCGCCATGCATTCCTGGGCCGTCCTCTCTTCCTCTTCACTTGGGGGTTCCAGGTTAGGGCTTGCCTTTTTATGTTGGATGCAGGCTTGCGAAGGGTGTGACCTATCCATCCCCAGCGTCTCTTTGTTTTGTTCTTTGCAACAGTTCCTCATTCGAGATCTTATCTGGCCAGTGGATCATAAGAATCTTCCTCAGGCAGGTATTGAATATATGGATTTTTTCATGGTGGTGATGGTGGTTCTCCAGGTCTCTGCTCCATAAAGTAGTATGGGCTTAACAATGGTGTTAAAGAGCCTGTTCTTGGTGGTGGTGCTTATTTCATTAAATCCCCAGGTGTTCTTCAGCTGATGGAAGGCTGCTCTAGCTTTACCAATGCGGGTTCTGACATCTGCATCTGTTCCTCCATGCTGGCCTTGGATACTGCCGAAATAGCTGAAGCTTTCCACCTCTTCCAGCGCCTCACCTTGGTATGTAATGGGTGTATTGTTGGATGCCTTTATCTTGAACACCTTGCTCTTCCCTCTGTTTATGGTAAGACCCATTCTAGCTGAATTGTCTGCAACGACCCTTATCTTTTCCTGCATCTGCTTCTTTGTGTGAGAAAGAAGAGCCAAGTCATCTGCATAGTCAAGGCCGTCTACTTTTTCCACAGTGTCCACTGTATACCGTTCCGCTTCTGGTCTGTTGCTGTCTTCAAGACCCAATCTATGGCTAGTAGAAACAAGAAGGGAAAGAGTAAACAGCCTTGTCTCACTCCTGTTAGGACTTCAGATGAGTCTGTCAGTTATCTGCCATGCACTATTGTGCAAGTCATCCCCTCATATGACTTCTTGATGATATTAGTAATTTTTCAGGCACTCCATAGTGTCTCTAAAGTCTCCGGAGGGAGGGTCTGTCAATGCTGTCAAATGCCTTCCCATAGTCTATAAAACTGAAGTAGAGAGGAGAGTTACATTCCGTGGACTTCCAAAATTATGCCGAAGTGTCGCTGCTTTCTGATTTGTGCATGATCTCTCCTTTTGAAAGCCGGCCTTTTGGTCACGGAGATGTGGATCTACATCAACTTTCGGTTTAGCAGAATGCGGTTAAACACTTGGAATGGACAGTTGTGTTATCCTTCAATAGTTAGAGCAGGAACTAAGATTTCCATTCTTTGGGAGTTTATTGAGGTAGCCTTCCTTCCACTATGGTGGCACTTCTTTTCCCCATATCTTGCAGAAGCTTCATGTCAAATCAATTCGTTATAAATTTCTTTTAATGCTTTGTCTCTATAAGTAGACTGCGGCCTTCTGGGAAAATACCGAAAATAAAATACAAAGGTTTGATAGAGCTAGCGGTGTTGTTGTTTTTTTTTTTTGTTTTTTTTTGCGAATTGCGGTCGTCAGGTTGCAAATCTGTCAAAAAGCGTTCTTAGTGAGAACCTAGGTGGCAAAAGGAATCAGTGCACGAATTTTGATTTGGATACGTACGATAGTTTAAGAGATCTCGTGATCAATGAGCGGTATTTTCAAGTATGTAAAGTAGACTATCAGTTCACACCAGTTGATTTGTTATTAGGCTTTACATATATATATATATATGGCCGGAACACCCCCTTAATTTTTTATTTTATTTTAATAAACGGGCCACACTTTAACCATCAACCTAACATACTTATTTAGCCTGTGAATTAGTATATGTTACAATGAAACTTTACGGCTCTCGGAAACACCCATTTATTTTATTTTTATTCCCCCCCCCCCCCACACACACACATAGACTTTTGACTTGATTTGGTAAGACCCGCTTCAGAGTGCACCCCGATTAATTCACGCAGGGCCAGCCCACAGACATACTGTCATAGTTTGCCCCCCCCCCCCCCCCCCCCAACAACAAGTAGTCCCGTTCCCCTTTCTACATTCTATCTTGGTATTTCGTTCTCTTTGAATAAAAATAAGGAGATAAATAAAAAGAAAGATCCATTTGGTATTCTGAATTGTAGTTGTTTATTTGACTCCTTTTGAATGACAATAGATCTAGATGTACCTTTTCAATGTCATTAGGATTTAGTCGTTTTGACAATGTTACAAAGTTCCATTCCTTGCTTTATCTCTCTCTCGAAAAAAGAAAGACTCTAGACCTATCTTATTAATGCTATTAGGTTTCTTTTTTATGTAGACCGTGTCTAAAAGAAAGTGGAAATGACGTAAGGAATAATAAAAATACGTAGACTTAGGGCAAAATTTAAAAAAAACAAAAAAAAAAACAAATTGCTTTAAATAGACAAAATTAGTGATATTTTTAAAAATCGTTTAAATGTAGACAGCTGACTTTTGGTGAACCATATATAGATGTTCGAAATTTGATGCTAGTTTAAAAGATCTCGTACTCAATGAGTGGTATTTACGTGGGGGTATATATATAGTAGATATACTTTTATATATTTATTTAGCACTACAGAATCCAAATGTGTAAAGTGTGTACAGAAAACTGTTTCATTAGCCACCATTCTATAAAAGATAAGTTTTACACTTTGACCACATAATTATAAAGGAACATAATGCAGTAAATAATCAAGACCATTTTTTTTTGTTCCAATCTGAAATATTGTCTGTAGGAGTAGGACCTGTTTTTTTGGTTTCCTTAGTGAGAGGAAGGGGCATTAACTGTTTCTGTACAAGGTGAAGGGGGTGCTAAGGAGTAGGACAATCATTTTATTGTGAAATATTGTGAGACAGGTGAAGTGGTGGCTCTAGTTAAGAATTGATGACAGGACAAGACAAGGCATATATTGAATTTATTTGGTGTGTTGTGTGAATTGAAGAAGAAAAGACAAGGTATATATTGACTTTATTAGTGTGTTGTGTGAGTATACATGAAAATGACAGACTGTGACTTGTCACATAGTAATGACAAAGTGATTTGTTTTTGTTTCAGAGAAAAGATTAAATAGAATCATACTTTGTGGATCTAATTCTTTTTTTAAAACCATAACATTCTTTTTTCTTTTGTCTAATTTTATAACTAAGTGATTTATTCACAAAAACATTAAACTACAATGACAACAATAAATAAACACAAAAGACAAACAAAATTGTCCATTTAATTGAAATATATTTACTTCATGACATCCACTAGTGGCATGTTGGTGTCACTGACAACACAATACATCAGCTAGTGGCATGTTGGTGTCACTGACAACACAATACATCAGCTAGTGGCATGTTGGTGTCACTGACAACACAGTACAGCAGCTAGTGGCATGTTGGTGTCACTGACAACACAGTACAGCAGCTGGTGGCATGTTGGTGTCACTGACAACACAGTACAGCAGCTAGTGACACCATTAAACAATTAGATGTTGGAGTGGGAGGGTGATAGCGTATTGCGCACTGTTTTATTGCTGACTCCACCAAAAGGAAACAACAAAACCAAGATGACCACAACAATGGCAGCAGAACACATAAACTGTGTGGACCTACACCCATGGCCTAGAGATTAGGTTAGTATGTGAATGAAAGATGATTCAGCACACATCCATCTGCCAGACCTAAGAAAATAAGCAAAACCCCAATACATAGAGACAATGTAGTTGTGTTCTCATTCACTAATACATCTTGAATGCATTTATCAATTTGTGCCATGAACAGCTTCTTTCCAAGTTCAGAGGTCATAAGCTCACAGTTACATAGTAAAAATGAAGAACAAGTTTTGTCAGTTTATCAAGTTATGTTCTGATTTTTTAAAGATCTACACTTTGTTTGTCAAATGAAACACTTTAGCTGAGAACCATCTCCCTCAAAGCTTTCCAAAAAGATAATTCTATTCTTTACTGTTACATGCTCCCTCTTAAGAGACAAGCTGGTCAGTCCTGGTCATTTTTTGCAGCTTACCCACATCCTGCATGCTGTCATTGTTGCTGATAATAAAAGTTACTAACTATCAAATAAATATGGTTGGAATAGCAGCTCTTTTTGAAGACTTGACATTCAGGGAACATCCTCAGAATGATCAAAATAAATTCTAATTATTTCCCTTTTAATTCAAGAAAAAAAATGCAGCCTTTCACCCATGTCAAACAATGCAGACTTCAAAATGACTTCTTTAAGCCATGACTGAGCAAAGTTCATGACATTAGAAGAGTCACTACGTTGGTGGATTCAATAAATAGTCAACCTATTGGAAACAACACAAATGAAAGAAACAATTGAATACAAACATATTTTACTTACAATGTTCAAAAATGAATGAAAAAAAATAAGTAAAAAAAATCATAAATCGGCTGGTATAGTCAAGTTCTAAAGAAGAGTTGCCCCTCAAAGATACCCAAGGAGCGTATGATACTGATATAGGTACCAGTCATCATAACTTGAAACACATTTTTATTGATACATTTTTAGGTGGGCAGAGCTAAAACTGGATTCAAAAAGAATTATAGAATGCATTATAAAGCACAGCCAGGAGAAGACAATAACATAGGCCTGGCCAAAACTGCTGCTTGTACTTGCAAAAACCTGCACGTTTTATTAAGAGGTTAAATGGCCAAGGTGTCAACACCTCAGTTACACTCCACCCTAAGTTTTACATGTTCTTTATTGTCTACGTAAATGTTATTTGTCATATAAATTACAATAAGTCTATTTTTTTAAAATGTGACAAAATCTCAACTTGAAACTATTAGAATGAGGTTCAATGAGAAATATAAAACTAGAGCCCAAATCCCAGTTTTAAAATGTCCACAAATAATTGAACAAAGGTGGTCTAGTCTCAGGCTTTTTGGCACACTGTGAATCCACTGTATCAAGCAAACATGGCCAAGTGAGTTCATTCCAAGCCAATCCAAACAGCCAGTTGGATTCAAACCCACTCTCTACTGCACTACATCATGTACACTAGCGACGCTCAAGTCTAGAACAGGCTGAGACCAAGCTGAACACAAGGACTACATCACAGGCTGTTGGTTCAAAAGTGAATTGTTTATGTTATGCATCATCAATAGAGTAATACTTCCACCAAAACAAATAAATGTAGAGTTCTGTTTTAGGACCAAAAACAAAACATAAACAGGAACTGTATAAAAACTTTGGATTCCACTAGGCCAGAGACATGGTATAATAATTTGTACATAATTCAATGGATGTAAAGAATATATATTAGAATAGTAACTAAAACAATGGATGCTTATGGCAAAGTGTAGAAGAAATGAGTCATTATGCATTGAATGAAAAATAAAACAACCAACATTTCAAACAAAAAACTAGGTTAGGGAGAATGATTCCCCTTCCTTCAGAACTCTTCAGTCAAATCTAAGTAATACAAACAATTCTATAAGGGTGTGCATTAGGAGGAAGGGGCAAGCTCAGCCAAACAATCAGGTCTAGAAATCAATGGTTACAATCATGGGAAATTCACAATTCACTTCCGGGTATTAGAAGGGTATTTACAATAGCAATGCAGACGTGTACACACATGCAGAGGGGTGGACAAAGAGGGGGGGGGGGGAAGAGACATTCTTATTAGTCATGCACAAATTTATAAAGAAATGTAAATGAGAAAAAAAGCATGCATACATATGATGAAAAAAAAAACAACTTAGTTCAAGCTATGTCAGACAACAAGGCTTTCACTAATTGCTGGCTACATAATCTAAGGTTAGGCAATAAAGTTCAATTCAATGAGAGACTGGGTCACTGTTTACATGCAGGTTATTCAACAGAATCAAACATGGGCAGTTTTATTGGTACAAATAGGTTTGCATGTCTTGCTTTGTAATTTTTGTTTCTTTATGAGTTCCAATAAATTGGTTATCGCATTACTAAGTTGACTTGTTATCAGCCTCTTCTACCAAATATCAAAGGCATTGAAATAAATAGAATTTGTCACTACAGAGATATCTTGAACATTTTGTTTCTGCCATATACCACTTCAGTTGATTTGGCTTTTCAAAGTTTCTCCCTATTAGAAAAATACATTCAAATATTTTTTTTTTGTTTCTTTACTAATCCTCGAAAAAGAGCCAGGCATTGCCGATGTTGTGAAACATTGTCACAAAACACAATTTACACACACTTCTAGCTATAATTTCAGTCTGTTAATTGAGGCCAATAATTAACAGTTGGAGCTCACTGTTTGGCCATGATTTCTTGGAGTGCACTCTTAACATACAAAAATGATTTTGGGGTTAGTAATGCCCAGGTCTGATGTACAACTGACCAAACAGAAGGCAAACTACGCTAGAGGTTTTGGATTTTAATCTTTTTTTTTTTTTTTAAATTTTAAATAAAAATGAAAAAAATAACTTGTCCTTCTCTTCTTATAAATGTCTATCTGATGTTCAATGAGATCTAACAGAGTTCTAGACCACTGCATCATATAACATAGTTCTAGACGACTGTATCATATAACATAGTTCTAGACCACTGTATCATATAACATAGTTCTAGACGACTGTATCATATAACATAGTTCTAGACGACTGTATCATATAACATAGTTCTAGACGACTGTATCATATAACATAGTTCTAGACGACTGTATTATATAACATAGTTCTAGACGACTGTATCATATAACATAGTTCTAGACGACTGTATCATATAACATAGTTCTAGACCACTGTATCATATAACATAGTTCTAGACAACTGTATCACAATGTTTAGGACTGGAAATTAAGTCAAATGTTTAAAAAAAAAACACAAACATGAAAAAAAAAACAACAACAACATAATTCAGGGCTGCACATCCATCAACAAAACCTATTGAAAAAAAGCTTTGGCTAGAGACCAATAGAAATGTTCTAACTAAAGGAATAATGTCAACAAACATTTGAACCAAAGAATATTTGAAAGTATATGAATATATGACACTGCCAGCTTCTGTTGTATATCAAGAAAACATGAACCATATTATTGGATAATGTACCACTCATCTAGGTGTGTACTTAATTGTCCAGATTTGTAAAAAGTGTACAAGTTTAAAGCCAACTCAATAAAAAAAAAAATTCTTTCAAAAACATGGTAACCTTTCTTCTCAGTCAGTGAGAACATTTTTTTTTCTTTTAATTGAGCTGATCCAAAGTTATTTATGCTGTCATTTTTGAAGCAGTCAGTCTGAGTCAATCTAACAACATAAGTAACAAATCAATGTCACAAATATTTCTGAATTAGAAAAACTGCTTATTTCTACAACTATTGTCTATTCAGTCTTTTTAATTTGAAAATATTACTGGATGTCTGGTCAACATCTTTTTAAGCATTTAAAAAAAATGAATGAAATACCATGTTATGATAAATTTATGTTTAAACAAAGAAAAGTCACATTAAAAATTACCCTAAAAATAAAAGGTAATCAAGCATTCATCACCGGTCTCTACCTTACAAACAATGGTCAGTGGTACAGATAAGACCCAGACTATCTATCCTAGTACACAACTCAAAGAGGAGAGACTGGACCAAGTCAAACCTGTGGGTGATTTCAATGTTTTGATAGTTCATTCTGTCATCCCACTAGCTACAAGAGCTCTTGCTTTCCATAATGACTTGCTTAGTCCTCCTTATAACTGGATCTCTTGGACCTAGTGTACTCATGCTAGGAGGTGGTTAGTTTGTTATGGCCATGTCCAGCCTCGGAGAGATTATCTTCCTGCAATGTTTTGTGGAATGAGCCTGAAAATTCAAAACCTCGCATCCAGATGGTGGTGTAGCACAGGAAGTACACCAGTATAACCACCACAAACACCAACAGGATAGACCGGTTCTTACAGATGCGAAGTCTGTGCAACTTGGAGGATGACTTGGACAGTGCATAGAATGCTGCTAGAGCCAACAGCACCAGAAGTAAAACAATAAAAGCACTAATACCGCCTTTGTTGAAAAACTGTTAAAAAAAAATAAAAATAATCATTCAATAGATAATTCATAGTATATGATCTCTATCATATCATGAATAGCCTTCTACACAGTTAAAAAAAAAAAAAAAAAATGATATTCTAGGTAACAAAAGTTTAGTTCTCATAAAGCTGCAAATATTTATAGCAATAACACAAATTTCAAATCACCTAAGTGGCACCCTTGAGGCCAAAAATGTATTGAGGCCTTTAACAATTCTGTAGACAAGAGTTTTGGGTTTAAAGGAGCTTAACAAGAGTTTAATGCTGAGCTCTGGATAAAGATATAAAAGAAATGACATTTTAAGTTTGAGGACACAAACAATATTTCCAAAGAATTTTGGATGGTCAATTTTTTAAAGGTTTTATTCAACTGTAATTATCACATTGGTATATATAGCAACACACTTTTCCCATTACCTACTAACACATTCCTAATTCCAATATGAAAACTAAGAATGTCTTATTGTTGAACTACTTGTTCTAGAAATAAAAATCGAAATAAAAAAGTTTTGTTAAGGTCAGGAACTCTGACAAAGAACTAGTTCTGCAGTCAGTTATATAAGAGAAATACTACTAGACTCACACTGCCACAGTCTGCTAGACTTCCTTTTTGACTCAGAGTCAACTGAATGTCCTCAATGTGTACAATATTATGTGTGCGGCTGCAGTTACCACCCTGACAACCAACAGTGTCATTAAACAGACGACGTCTTGGTGGGGCATGTAGACAGTAGCCAGGCCCATTAATCTCACCAGCATTAATTCCTCTCCTGAAAATAAACCAAAAGTCACTGGTCAATTCAAGAATTTTAGATTTAGAAACAGGGAATAACAAAAAAGAAGCAATATGACAATCAGTTGAATGTAGGGGGAACATAACTACAACTAAAAGTCTGCCGATATTGTTCATCACTTACTTCAGCATTCGACACCGATGTTCAGTTAACCTTTCCGCTGCTTTGTCTAGATTTCTCACATCTTTACTGCTCCATAATCTTTCTGCAGCTGCTGATGCTCTAGGCCTGCAGTGCAAGAAAATCAGATCTTGACTATCCATAGAATAACACAAGTAACATAATCAAATCTTTATTGTCTGTTGTGAATAAGAAGAGTTAGAAATTCAGTTGTTCAGCCTAATGTCTTAAAACTTCTATTGGACAGACATTTACCCAATGAGCATCTACAGCTTAGCACACAATAGATTAAGTAAGACTGAAAATAGGGTAATACCCACTTCTCAGGGTTCTACTATCTTATGGATAAAGCCAGGTTGAATACACTTAGAACCACACACAGAGTTGTTTTAGTGAGTCTTTCATGCATGGTAATAAGATGACTCATTAGGAGTTAGTACTATAGCACAGTGAGTTTCTTAAGACTTTTTGTGGCCTTACCACCAGAGAAAAAAAGGCTTAAAGGGACCAACTCAATCCTGGCATTGCTTTGTTTTTTTCTCCAGGTTGGTTTAAGCTTAACCAAAGATTTAACCTTCCAAGTTATTACATGTACCTGAAAATTGATCATCTCATTCTAAGTTAACTATCCCTCAGCCAAACTTACCACATCATGGGGATGAGATTCTCATTGGTAAAATATTCTGACCAAAAAGCTGCTTCTCCACCCAGAACTTTTTTCTCATCAATGTGATAACCTAAAACATCATAGGTTGGAATCAAAAGATTATTAACCTATAAAGTTCACTGCTCTAAAGCTGAAGTATAGTACACAGATTTCTCTAGTCAATAACTGACAACTGTAAGGTTTGGTCAACTCAATGGAAACATGATTGAGTTTTGTTTTTTTTTTCAAGAAAACGTGAGATACCATACTGTGGCATTTTACGTCTCGAGAGACGATCTTTTCCCTTTGCAACTTCTTGTGTGACTAAAGAGGCCAATCCTTGATACACAGCTGCGATCGCAGGTTGGGCATATATAATCACCAGGCACCATTGCATTTTCACCCTTCTTTCTGCTACTGTTGTGTATGACATCTGCAATCTTTGACCCTTCCTTTATGCTCTCTCTCCATGAGGGTCTGTCCAGTGCCACCTCTTCCCAGTTGCCAGTGTCGATTTTGAAGAGCTTCATGTCGCATTTGCATACATCCGTATAACGTAAAAGTGGGCGACCAGCGGCTCTCCTGCCTTCTATTGCCGTACAGGATGTCCTGTGGGAGTCGACCTACTGGCATTCTACGAACGTGGCCAAGCCAGCCTAGGCGTTTGCTGCTGATAACAGAGCGGATGTCCTGGCACCCTGCTCTTTGTAGCACTTCCTCATTGGTTATCTTATCTTGCCACCTTATTTTAAAGATCTGCCTTAGGCATCAGAGGTGAAAAACATTCAGCTTTTTTTCCTGCCATGAGTAGGTTGACCATGTTTCACTTCCGTACAGCAAGGTGCTCAGCACACAGGTCCGGTAGACTAGGGCTTTAGTACTGCTAGTCAGCAATATGTTGTCCCAGACTCTTTTCTGCAGCCGTGACATGGTGGCCATTGCCTTGGCTATCCTGTTGTTTATGTCTTTATCCAGTAGAGTGTTGTTGGATATGATGGAGCCAAGGTAACAAAAGTGATCAACAATTTCTAGTGGTTGGCCATTAATGCTTACTTGAGGTGCAGTGTTTGTGTTTTGGACAAGTATCTTAGTCTTGCTTTGACTGATGTTTAAGCCGAACTTCTGGCAAGCAGCAGATAGTTTGTCAACCAGGGACTGTAGCTGAATATCAGAATCAGCCACAATAGCTGCATCATCAGCATATAGGAGTTCCCTGACGAGTAGCTTCCTAACCTTGGTTTTTGCCCGCAGCCTTGATACATTAAATAGTTTTCCAGAGGATCTTGTATGGAGAAACACACCTTCGTTTATGTCGTTGTACGCATAGTGCAGTAGACAGGAGAAGAATATGCCAAATAGAGTAGGTGCGAGCACACATCCTTGCTTGACACCACTGTAAACCTCAAAGGTGCTGATTAGGCTCCATTAAATTTGACAGTACATTTAGTTTCCTCGTGGAAGCACTCAATGAACTTTAGTAGTTTGGGAGGGCAGCCTATTTTCCTCAGGAGTTTGAAAAGGCCACTTCTAATAATTGTGTACTAAGCAGATTAAATCAGAAATATCAAAAACATTGTTAAAATTATAGAATTTTTGGAGCACTTAATAGATCAATTAGACTTTTGAATTACTAACTATGATTACATCAATTTAGAAAGCTGAGTTTATTATCTTTATTTAATTAAAATATATTGCCGTATTTAATTTTTTTTTACAAAAATGTAGCATATCCTACCATAACTGGCATCTACAGGATCACAATTGTAGTATTTGGGCCATTTAGTTCCATACTCAATGTGGTCCATGTACCAACATGTGGAATAGAGTACATGATAGCCTAGGGAGGTAGCCCTCATCACATCTCCCATATCCCCCATCCAGACCTGAATGATGGTGTCATTAGGCAACTGAAAACAGACACACACAATATTATTAAACAATTTATATGTCTTTCTATTTTATTTAGTATGAAAGACAAGTCATTTAAAAATAATACTCATTTTTAAATTTGTCATAGAAAGTTAAAAAATAAATATCAGTGTCAGATTAAATTATTAATTAGTATTAATACAAATTGAAAGGAAAATCTTCAGAAAAATTTATGGTGACATACATGAAGAAACCGGATGAAGGACTTACACCAACCAAGTAATATACGGTTAATTGAAGACACCTCCAAAGTGACAGAAATAAGAAATAAAAAGGAACAGATTTCGTTGGGCAGTCCTCTGGAAAGAATGTCAAAGACCAGAAGATGTAGAGGCAGAGCTCTAAGAGCTAAGAGTCCAAGCATGGAGACATCAAGCACTGGAGAGATCAGAATGGAAAGATGTGCTATAGTAGGCCAAGGTTCTAGTGCCACTGGGATGGATTCATACAAATCAATACTGAGGAATATTGGAAAGTTTCTGACCTAAAAATGAACAAGTAATTCAAATTAAATAAAAAATCTCTGCAAAATATTCTTTGGATCTATGCACTTCTTCATGTGATACTTTACTTCCACCTTTTCCAAGCACCACCAATCACTCTGGATAGTGGGCCTAAATGTTGCACTCAGAGATCGGAGATTTTCAACCTTGGTAAACAACTATTTTATGGATACTTATATACTAAATAATATCTTTCTCCCTAAACTAGTTGAAATAATGTCAGCTGACTACCTGAAGGTTGTTGTTCATGACTTCTTGCCACATGATGTATTTAATTCCCTTCTTTCTCTTCTTTCCTAATTCATTCAGGATCTGAATCAATCTGGTTGACAATTGGTATCAAATATTTGATTAAACATGTACATTTCAATCTTAATTCATGCACTATATTAACTCCACCAGAGCATGAACCCACTTTTCCAGGCAGTTCTTAAAATGGCTATATACCTGCACCTGTGAAAGCTGGATTTTTTTTTACCCTATGCAGAACAATCGTGTCAGAATCTAAAAATAGGTAACAAAATGTGGGGAAACTTTTATATTAACCATTTAAAATTGATGTGGATTCACTATAAAATGGAATCAGGCACATATACTGTAGGTCTAGGCTTATAATAAACCTAAAGTTAATCAATTTTAGTTGATTTAATCTAAATTTAACTAAACATAATCTTTTTACTTTCATTTATAGAGACAGTGAGAGCTCAGCTGATAAGAACAAATTTGAACTTTATTGGATCTAGAACTAGAAAAATGGTCATATAATAGCAAAGCTGTATTTAGTTTGATAAATTCATATAATGGAAAACATAATTTATAAAATAAAATCTTTACTAAAATGGTGAATATTTCAAACCAAAGAAAAGCTGTTTATTAAGTCTTTGTCTTAAAGAAAGGAAGTTCTTAAGTTAAATCACAACGGCAATATAAATAAACTTCACCTATTTTCATAATATTCATAAACTCGTTTCACATCGTCAGACCAGATGGACCAACTCTGGAACTGTTGGTTGGAGTTGACAGACTGAGCATTAGGTTGTTGTTGTTGGCTCTGTCGCAACTTGGCAAGTTCAGTAGCAAAGGCCATGACCTCAGCATTCGATTGCCTGAAAAGTGAATCAGTCCGAAACTTACATTTTATTTGTAAATACTTCATTGATGGTTTCATAAATAAATGCACAAAAAAATATTTTTTTTTTATTGCTATAAGAATAATAAGAAGCAGACAGGGACATGATTAAAAAAGAAACAACAGCAACACTCAAGATCAGAATAAATCAATAGGGATAAGCAGTGCTATTTTTGTGACAGTAGGGCACCTTTTTCAATGTGGGGAAAAAAATATTACTTTTATAATTAATTTATAAGTAGTTAAAAGTTAGGCAATCCATCACTGACTACCAGGACTAGGGATAAGATATAACAAGTATAAAAATCATCAATTAATTTATGGAGAATAAAAGTAGCTAAGAATTTTGTAATTAGATCATAGGTCAGACAGGTCCTAACTAAAACCAAATCATTTGTGTAACACTTACCAACAACCTAAGGGTACTTCATCCCCTCCCAAGTGCAGGTATTGATCTTTAAATACATCCATGACTTCCTGAAACAGTGTCTTGAGAAATCTGTAGGTGGAATTTTTGCTAGGATCAATGGGCCCTAAGTAGCCTTTAACTGGGCTACTGCCAGAGTAGCACTGAGTCAACAGTTCAGGACGGCTCAAGCCCCAGGAATAGGTGTGACCTAAGGAAGCCAAGTCAATAAGAAGTGAGTTTTTAAATGCATTCATCAAAAGAGAAACGTTCAAATGGTCCATAACACAGCCTTTGTCATTAATAAAGCCTTAGAAGACACCTTCCATTCAACTATGAACACATAATGCTAATGTAGTTCTTTTTGTCCACATTTGGGTAATACAGCTAGTCTCTCAGAGATGTGTTAAAACAATATATAGATCAATATATCTGTCTGTTATACATTTTTCACTTGTAAATGACTGTTAACATTTTGATGACATAGTTTTCTCTGTTTAATGTGTGATTGCTGAACCATGATCATATCGGGTCTGGTCATAAACTATTTCTTACTTTTTAAAGATTTTTATTGCCTTAAATATCTTGAGATTATGTTATTTTTCCTTTCTTTCAAAGAAATCAGCACAAATAGAAACAGCATGATGTCATTCATTCTTTCAAATAGTTTGCAGACTATATAAAAAAAGAAAGATACAGTAACACATTCAGAGAATTATTAATTCTTTTGTCTTTTGACATTTTAAAAAAAAAACTGTTATTTTGTTTAGACCACTTGTATTTGTGTATGCAATCAATGGAAGTGACTTCATTTTTTCTACTATTCAGTTATGTTTAGCTAACTGTGATTTTAGTTCAGCCGATTCATTCAAAAATATATTTGACATTACTATTATTTAGAAAATGTAAAATCTATTTATATCTGTCTTATTTATTAGTAGCTCTGGAATATTATGATTTACTTGAAGTTATACTTGTTCATATTTCTTCTATTACAATTGGTTCATATAGGAATACAAATTGAAATAGTTATAAATTCAGATTTAAATGTGCTCTTAAGTATTTGTCACAATAGCTTTCATGATCTAGAATTGATAACTGTGCCAATGTGATATGCCAAAGTGATATCAATTTATGGGTTGTTGTTTTTTTTGCAAAGAAATGTTATTAGTGAGGACAACTTCTGTTCTCTTCCTGTAGGATTGGCCAACCTTTTGTCTTTGTGCACCAAATTTTTTCCTAATTCACATGTAAATTTAGCAGTTATATATATATATATATATATATATATATATTTTATATATATATAAAAAATTTGCATACAGGAAAGATAAACATAATTTGCTTTAATGAGACTTTTGACTTTGCTTTCACTAAATCTGTAGTATTAGGAGTTAAATTCGTAACTGAACACCACAGACCAATCTTTAAATTTGAATTGGACAATAGTTGTTTTTTTTTAACAAAAATTGCTTGCTCACATATTCTTGCTCACATATTATGTTGATATGAATTGATAGCCATAACTTTGGGCAAATTTTCTTAGTTCTGAAAAATGTTCACATGGTAAAGAACGACAAAAACTAAGCATTTTAGTACAGTACTTCCTGAATGTGTGTTCAGATAAATGACTTCTGTTTGTATATTACTAGATGTTATATGAATATCTCATTAGGTAAGCGAAAATGGATTTAAAACAAAAGCATGCAGTGTACTTCTCCATCAAAATAATTAATCTTGTAATAATTTGATTAGTTTCAATGTATTTTGAATATTTGACTTCAAATACTCTCTTTGTTCCTTTAAAATTAAAAACTGTCCCAAATTCATGTTTTTTTAACATAGAAACATCTTTAACTTCATTTCAAATCAATTATTATTTACTTAACAGGAAACAATTTGTCCTTTCCCTGCAGTTTTAAATTTAGGTCTCTATGATGGCTTGTGACATCAACTAAAATGCTGATCAAACACAATATTTTGTCATCAAAACTGCTCTTTCCTCAGGCAGCTTCTCTTTCCTTTTTAAAAACTAAATGCTTGGATTCCAAATGAAAGGGTCTTAGGTTCAACTATTTTAGGATGCCCCACAGAGTAAACCCACAGGATACCTGACACTAGCTAGGGAAACTAAGGGCAGTTGGGCGTTATTCTGGCCACACGACACCCTCATTAACAATAGAAACTTATAGGCTTTACATTATCTACCATATAGATCACAAGTTTTGAAAAGGGCTACTATAGTATTTGTAACAATATTTTTTAGTTAACAAAATATTATGAGAACTTTTCCTTTAGAAAGCCAACACACCTCACAATTAAGTTTGAGATCACTATATTCCATAGCTATCAGTTAACAATATTCTCTGAAATCTCTTCTGTTTCACTCACTTGCTCTAATTTTGTTCACACAGAGCTTCTTGGTGTATATTACAATAATAGTTCAGAAGGGGGCGACCAAAAATACTTTCAAGCAATGTTACAGTTCCAGCATCTCTACCAGTATTTGACAGTGCTCCATTAGTACTTAAATTTTTGTTGATGCTTTCTAGACATGACTTTGCTTTATTCAATATGTCCGACCCTGTTTTTTTTCATGGAGTGACACTCAAGGCAGTTCTTCACCGAGGTTAAAATTTTAAATCAATCCCTCTTATAAAAAAAAGCTTAACTGGACAACATCATAAATGTCAGCAGACTTTTTTTAAAAGGCTAATGAAATGAAGAACATCTATGTTAACATGTTATCAATTTGGGAATCCTAATAGCTAGTGAGTTAAAATTCTTTTGTACTTTTTTCCCCTAAAAATTGGTTATTATTATTTTACGAAAAAACATGCTTTTTTTTTTAAATTTATTTTTTTATCAGGGGTATGGTGTGCCACTTGTAATTGTGCAATGCTACATAGGGTGGCCTTTCCTGATCTAATGTCATGTAGCATCAGCCCAAAGTGTTATGAAAACAACAACAACTGTATTATGATAAGCCAATTGACATCCTCAGTGCACAGCTTACAACTTCCTTATGCAATGTGGACAAAAGTTTCTCAAGGGGTCAAATAAGACCTGCAGGCTTTTGGGCATCACTGTTTGAATGAAAGCTACAGTCTACAGTAATCAAATATCATTAGAATCAGATTTACATCTTAACTTCATAAACCAGTTCAGTCCATTTGTTGTTGTTTTTTTTGTCTTACTGTGAAAAAAAATAAAAAAATAAAAATGAATAATTGCTATTATTTTTGTCAGCCTGTACCTGGTGTATCAAACTCAGGCATGACCCGAATACCACGCATCCTAGCGTACTCTATGATCTCACTGATGTCCTCCAGGCTATAGACATATGTTGGGTGAAAGGCTCCCTTCCTGCTCAGTTCAGGGTAGACCTGACTCTCATAAGGAAAGGACTGGTCATCAACTATATGCCAGTGGAACACATTCAGTTTGTTCATTTCCATGCTATCCTGTGAAACAAATGAAATAGAATCAACATTTGGAACCAGAAACAAGTATTAGAACAAGTCAAATAGTCTATGTTTGTCTGTGTGTGCATGCCTGTAAGTAAATGTTTTGTTATCCTACACCATAAAAGAGTAATAATGTAACTGTATGTCATTTTAAATTATTTGTAAAACCCTATTACAAAAACAATTTGAAGGGAAAATTTCTATGCTAGTTATAAAAAAACATCAATTTATGATGTTTCAAATATTCTACCAAAAGTATATTTTGCAACCATGCATGGCATAAAAATCCTGTTAGTTTTTTTTTTCCAGAAACTAATTGTACTTATGATGGTTTTGAAACAAGCAGTAGGATAAGTTCATAGGAGAATGATAGCTAAAAAATATTCTCAAAATTACTACAAGTTTCTGTACTACTATTAAAAAAAACAACACTGAAAATAATTAATAATAAAACTTTAAAAATTAGCCTACAAACTCTATACCAGTACATCGTTTGTCATCTGAAAATATGCCCAGGTACAATACAATTCATTAGAACTTCATATGATTGAGCATGGCTGTGCATGTCTCATTCCTAAAGAGATTTACTCAATGGTAACACCTTACCAGTATATCAAGAAGCACTTCTTTGAAGAGGTAATGTCTAGATGTGTCTACATGCAGACCACGATGGGGAAATCTTGGATAATCACTGACCACAGTTTCTTTAATATAAAGCTGGGGAGGAAGAAAGAAATGCAAACAAAAAAATTAACATCCAGTGTTGGCATGTGGTGGAACCCTCACCAAAAAATTTTGTTTTAATTTTTAAAAAAAGGGTGTTGTCACCATGGTAGACATAAAACTATCCTAAGATGAATGGAAAATATACATCATAGACATATATTCAAAAGAAACATTTTGGTACAATATAAAACAAAAAATGGATGTTAAAAAAAAATCTTTGGTAGAATAAATTCAAATATTAAAATACAACACAGGATCTACAGTACAGACAAAGCTATTAGGATTGATTTATTCCAAGACAATTTGAACAAGACCAGCCTCAGTAACCTTCTCAACAATGCATGAAAGAAAAAAAAATGACATGGAAGTGCTCTCATGTGCTAATGTATTAAAGAACTATACTATCCTATAGGATTTACAAATCATAGTTAAACTGTTTTCCCAGTTTTCTTTTGTCATTTAAGAAAAGGAAAATGTTCTCAAAGAGGACAGAAATGATTCATGGATTATCTCAAAACAACTAGGAAAGTGTTCATTGCTGATAGAGTCCCAAGAGATGGTAGCTGAGAACTTCCTGGTGCAGAGATTAAACTTGTCCACCTATCCTCAACCAGACTGAGTTGTAGGACATCTCTAAAGACAGTAGACTAAACTAATCAAATGTACAAAGAAGAAATTGTTTGTATGTAGACTGTATTGGATTGCTCATCACCAATCAGATCTTATAGTGTATTTCAAAAATTTCAATGTTATGATTCATTTGAATTCTAGGCTTTTATCTCTAATAAATTTTAGAAATTGTTCATTTTAGTACAATTATTTATATAGAACTAGTCTGACCCCACTATTTACCATTCTAAAGGGATGGAAGTTTGATATCAATGCATCCAAGTGAACATGATTTGAAAATAAATAGTAAAAAGTATAAGACTTACAATATTATCCTTAGGTCCTGTCCACACCAGCTGACCAAAGGTTTCCAATCCTCGAAGTACTCCCCAAATCTCATTGGCCCAAATGTAAGTTTTCTTTTTCTTGACCACCAAATCATCTGAAATGAAATTCATTTGGATAAACTTGATGGATTAAAAGCAAGGATCATTTTGACAAAGTTACTGTAGCATTCTTAACCATGAGAGTGGGAGGAACAAGAGAGAGAGAGGGAGAGAAAAAGAGAAGACAGTAAGTCTTGATTTGTTTATTCTAAACCAAGAAACTTGCATCCTTTGTAAGAGTTCAAACTGTATCTGATTTTGTTCAATAGCAATAGGCTTGGTCAGTGGCGTCACTAGGGTCTGTGTCACCGATGCGGTTAGCTATCAACTTTACCCACTTTTCCTAATAGAAATTCATTTTGTTGATTCAGTACATAAACTGATTACTTATTTTTATCAATTTTTGCAGAAATTTAAAATTAATCAATTCTATTTGAAAATTAATTGTTTATGACATTTTTTCAATAGTTCTGCAAATTTAAAAATATATACTTATTAAAATCACCTAAACTTGTTTCCTAAGTTAGACTTTTAGATAGAAACGGTATAACATTTTGCTGTGTTATTCAAACTTTTACTACCATCTAAAGGGAGAAATGTAAGTTTGCCGCTACCTTTGCCATCTATTGATTGCCTATCAAGGTACATGGCGAAGCACCTGTCACCAAGCATTTTTCAGCATTTCTGAGCTTTAGTAACTAATTTTCCTTCCGTTTATCATGTACTATTTCTACTACAAAGAAGTTAAATAAAATTCAATTAAGAAGAGGTGTAAGGCCTGTATCTGAAGTGTGAGAGACATTCGAGGCAGTGTTTCTTAAAACTTTTACCGTTGGCGCACACTAAACTTTTTTTTTTCAGAAATAGTGCTATGTACATAATTTTAGACTTCTGTATAACCGCAAATTTTCTTTCTGGAGATAGTATTAGAGAGGCATCAGGTTCCCTATCCATCCAGCAAGATGGTCTGTTGAAGTGTTGTTAGCTCCTCCAAGCGTTTTTTTTTTTAGTTCTCAGCTTGTGTCGTCATCATCATATTTTTCTTGCCGTAGTAAGAAGAGCCCATTTCACTGTTCAATTATAATGAAGTGGGACGTTCCGATAAAGAAATATTTTCTTGGAATCTGAGCGCAATATTTATACTAGTTTAAAAAGTCTATTAAAGAAGGAGGCAGCATTTGCCAATACTATTATACAGGGGATGTTTTTAAGTACATATAGCACACATGTCTTTAAGATCATCTTCATGTTCAGTAAGAAGCCTTGCCATGAACTTTTGAGTTTTTGTCACTCAAAGGTCGTCAACATAAAGGTGTTAAACACTTGAGAAAATTTTGACCATTCTGACTAATAAAAAAAAATCACATTAGAAGAGACGTTTTGAAATGTCTTCTTTAAAAAAAATGTAATCAATATTTTTGCAGACGCCTCACACAAAAATAACGGTAAACATTTTAAAAGATCCTATAAGTAGAAGATACAAAGTCTTTATCTTACAATATTTGAACTTTTTAAACATTGATAATGTCATTTCACTGGGTTAACATTCAAAATTTGATTGATAACTACAATGAACTTTTTAATTATACTCCTGTAAAATAATTTGAATTGATTCACCCTCTCCCCATTGGTTAGGACGTCGCACCCTCAGGAGAGAATGTCAAGGGGAGTTAGTTTGGAAACTTAATATATCTTCACTAAGCCATCAGAAAGATATTTCTACTCACATGACTCATCAGACTCCAGACTCGGGTATTTATCACAAGGTTTTCTGACTTTGATTTCCACACTGGTAATGACAGGAGCATTGACAAACTCATCTTTCTCATAGCGCAAAGCTGGATCTTCAATATTGGTACCCACCGCGTTCTGAAGGTTGTCATACATGTCCTCTACAGATCCCCGCAATGTCCTCTGGAGATGTCGGACAAGGGCTTCATCGAGGATATCACATGTAATTCCAGTGCTGACAAAACGAAGATCTCGACTGATCTGGTACACCTGTCATGGAATGGGTAATTTTTTAAAAATCAATTCCTACTTTCATTCAAATAAAATTAGATTGGTTCTGATCTAACCTAATCCAATAAGATAGGATTCAATCAAATTGAAAAAAAAAAGCCACCATGAGGATCAAAGACACAACATACCCATCATTAGGGAGATGCTCTATCAATTTCACAAATGACATGAATGAAAAAATTGAATCCAGGTCCAGTGACTTTAAAAATAACATTAACTGCTAAATTATATATATATAAAATATATATACATATATATCTTATACTATAAAGTAGAATGTAAGTATGTCCCAAATAGAAATCAAAACCGTTTGACCAATCTTTATAAAACTTGGCAAACATGTTCCTTGGGTACTAACTTAGACCATAGCGTATGTATTGTAGTCCTAAAACAAACTTAAGACCCTCAAAAAAAAAAGTTGACCAACTCTATTAAAGCTATTAGTATTTTATGGATCTAGGCCGTGTTTACCATTTCTACATGATGAGACAAGACGGAGAGGTCACGCATGTGCAGAGAGGAAAATCTCTAGACCTAAATTAGCTCTCATTCAAGAAAACATAATTTTTTACTTTTACACATGAACATACAAATTAGTGTCTATTCATTTCATTATTTAATGAAAATTAACCTTCCAATTTACAAAACATTTTAAAATAATTTCAAATAGCTTTAGCCATGCTGACATATTTTTCCATAACTCCCGTGCACCATAAAATGCACGACGTAGTGATACAAATGAAATTAATGTCAGAAGTCATATGATCTTGCATTATAAAGGCATATTATCTAAATAATAAACTACTTACAAAATACAATTTACTTTCCATTGTATTTTTTAAAGCATTTAAGCCAACAACTACCGATTTGGTTTAATTTTAAGTCTTCATTTTCAATTTAATTTTTTCTTTCAGATTTACTTATGCACATTTAGACCTGATAACATAGCTACACATATACATTAGACGTGTTCACAACACCTCATTCATCATGGTGCGTTTTATAGGTCAACACTACAGCTTACAGTATCTAGGGCAACACAACCTCAAAGTGACAACAAAGTGTATAGTCTTTTACTATAATAGGCTCAAAGTTTTTATTTATTGACTAGACTGCTGTGGCATTCAAATTGTTTAGAGTCTAGATCTAAATGAAATTAAACTAACAATGTTATATAAACAATTACATTCACGCGTTTGATTTGATTATAAAGTATATTTTATCGCCTTCATGTGCCATGCACACAGTTATGTAAACATACTATGATTGGACAGGCTACATGAGGCTCTATATCGGGGATATTAAATATACTAATATACTATAATTAATAAGCTTCTTGAGCCATTGAATTCACACTTACAATAGTAGGTCTATATATAAAAGTCTTAGTGGGAGAAATTATGATGCAAATTGAAAAAAAAAAAGGTTCCAGAGGTCGAAAGAGATAGAGAGAAGGAAAGAGAGAGCTGGCCATGAAATTTCATTGTAACAGATACACTTATTCAAGGGGTAAAAAAAAAGTCAATAGGTCGAATGTTAAAATGTGGCCCGTTTATTAAAATAAAAAACAAAAGAAAATAAGGGAGTGTTCCAGCCATAATAAACAATATAAAGCTTATGAACAAACCAACTGGCATAACCGATGCGTACAGCTAGTTATATATATATATATATATATAATAAAAATATTATTTCATCATTAAATGCGGCTTGAAAAGTTTAGGTGCAATGGCTACTTTTGGTTTTCTGAAAGCAAATCGTTTAATTTATAAAATTAATTATGCAAGCGATTTTTTCATAAAAATACACCAATTCTAAAACAATTAGGTAAATGTAAGGGAGGCAATGTTACAATATGCTAACAAAGATGGACAATTTCTGTGTCACTAAGTCAAATATATTTATAAAATGTACAAAAAATGTTTACAACAAATATAAATAATAGTTAAAGATGTTTTTCCTGGTCATCTAGCTGCTAAAATTAAAAGAAAACATTTCTGTTTGTTTATATAGGCTAATAATGTACTTTGTATGTAAATATCTTGCACATTTAAAAAAATGGACATTTTATGCCGCAACTTTCGTGCAGTAGCGTAACGTCGCAACATGACCAGGTGCTAAACCAATTCCTTAAACTTTTTTAAAAAATCAGATTTTATTTATTTTTTGTTTAGTGCCCCCATCCGAATAAAAGAAGATTATTTTTGTGCGTTTTGTCTGTTGGTCGGTCTGTCCGTCACAATTAGATTAATAAATAACACTAGAGGCTATTGTAAATCTGATTTAACCTTTAATTTTTCATTCAGAAATATTGCAATAGTTTTAAGTATCTATAATAGATTGTTCCGGATGTTTTGTGAAAAACAAATCAATGAAAATGAATATTTGTTTGCTCTTCTAACTTATATTAGATTTTATTTCCATGCTTAAACGTTGCAAGAAACACATGATCTTTAATATATTATTCCGTTTTTTTAATGTAAATAGCATGTAAATACTAAATAAAAATATCTATACTGATTTATATTTCATTAACTATAAAGTTGTTCCGGATATTGTTTTATAAAAAATAAATTATGTCAAATGATTGTTTGAAATCCCATAATTTACTTATATTACACTTATATTCTTTGACACTACGTCAATATAGTTTATTTATCAATATCAATTGTTCCGAATTTAAATTTAAAACAAATTTATGTCAAATAATTATTTTTTTTTCAAAAATATCGACAATAGGTTATTCAGGATTTTAAAATAAGAAAGTAATTTACTAGAAACAATTATTGAAAATCAATTTTTAGACTTATTTTACAGTTAATTTTCTTGCCGAAACATAAAGAAAGTTGTTTAATCGGTAAAGAATGTTCCGGATTTTGTTTCGAAAAAGAACTCGACCTACATTACCTTAAGTTTCTTACATATCGTCGCCAAAAATGATCCGAATTTTATATGAAAAATCTAAAAACACTGATAAATGTTTGAAATCCCTCTTCTAATAAATAAAACAAATAATTTTCTCATTTACGAAAATTGGTTGTTCTGGATTTTTTTATGAAAAATAGATTAACTTTATTTATGTAAAATCGCACTACTCTCTTTCACTACATTTAACTCTTTCTCTACGTTATTATTTAACACGTTCTGATGGAATCAAGGTTGGTATCATCAGTTAGGAGAGAAAGAGTTAACTTTCCAGCTAAAACGTTAGAAAATCTAATTATCGTTAATTATCTAATTATCGTTAATATTATGCTCCGATTTTTAAGGAAAACAACTTCCTAACACCAAAGTATGATTTGAAAAAATCTCTATAAGGCTATGGTTCATCTAATTTTCATAACAGACCATCTACAAATTTAATTAACGTCATTTGATTAACGTCATTTCATTAATCTGGAATTCGTATTTTCTCTCACTATAAATATATAAACATCCGGAACAATCTATTATAGAAATTTAAAACTAATGCCATGTTTTGGAAGGGAAATTAAATTTTAATCAGATTTTCAATAGCTTTTAGTCTTTTTTTTTTTCCTCGCTATTAACATAACGGACAGACAGACTGACAGACAAAACCAAAAAAAAAGCGTCTTTAATACTTTTATATATATATATATTAAGTCTAACTAGCCCATCAAATGAAATGCTAAAAGAACAAACTCGGTGCACCAATGTCTATGATCCCTCGAGAAGCTCGTATGACATTTTTTAGTCTAACTAGGACGTGTGATGTAATGGAATTTTTTCCTTTGACGTCATATGGAGGTAATTCTTTAAATGAAATGCTAAAAGATCTCACTCAGTGCACCAATGTCTATGAACACTCGACAAGCTGCTCGTATAGATGACATTGTTTAGTCTAACTAGGTCGTGTGACGTATTGGATTTTTTTTTCCTTTGACGTCATGTGGAGTTAATTCTTTAAATGAAATGCTAAAAGAAATCACTCGGTGCACCAATGTCTATGAACCCTCAACAAGTTGCTCGTATAGATGATATTTTTAAGTCTAACTAGGCCCTGTGACGTAGTGGATTTTTTTCCTTTGACGTCATATGGAATAAATTCTTTAAATGCTAAAACAACTCGGTATATTAATGTTTATTAAACCTCTTAATGTGACTCGCATTTTAAAAAGACATAATAGCTAGATTTAGATCTAATCTAGATTTTTTGCACTAGATCTAGATTTTTTTTTACACTAGAGCTAGATTTTTTCCACTTGATCTAGATTTTAGTTCTAATTAAAGTCATTATAGAATCTAGATCTAGAATTTCTTGGTCTAGTTTAGAATGTTTGTTGTTTTACATGTTTCAGATGTTCCTTCATAGTTGTAGTCCAAACCTCCCGTAGGACGATGTTTGTAACCAGTTTATTATAAGATTAAGAGCAATGTCTGGTCGTGCGGTTAGCGCACAGGACTGATTATCTCTACGGTCTCGGTTTTATATCCTGCTCGATGCCATCCTTAGTCGACCAGCAAATATGCGAATCCGACAGGGATCCGTCTCCCACGGGGGCGCCTCTGAGTTTGTGTGGCAACACAAACTCTCTTTGTAATCTTGTATTATTCTGAAAAAGGTCTCAGTGCTT
Source organism: Biomphalaria pfeifferi (assembly GCA_030265305.1). NCBI lineage: Eukaryota > Metazoa > Mollusca > Gastropoda > Planorbidae > Biomphalaria > Biomphalaria pfeifferi. The sequence goes on along the minus strand of JASAOG010000174.1, from coordinate 184,143 downwards.
TCTAAAACTTTTTAAACAATTGTCTTATATCACTTTAATATTTTGAAATCTCTCAGAGAGCAAGTGTGGAAAATTAAACAAATGTAACAAAACACAGAAAAAAACAACATAACGATTCAGGGGACATAACTATTCAGGGGACACAACTCTGCTCTATGACTCACTTTATTGTCCTTCTTGGAGTAATACTGTGGCATAGGCCAAGGTTCCCCAGTGGATGGGTGGGGGGCACGTCTGACTTTCATTTCAGCTGCTCCATAGTTATTGAACATAATTGAGAAGTCCTCCCAGTCCCAACTAAGGTTGATGCCTCCAATCTGTGGCTGCTGAGGCTGACGCTGAGCATTTGGCTGCTGTTGAAATTCTTGCTGCCTGTTGTCGTTAACCTGTCCAAATTGCGGTTGGTTATTGTCATTATTGTTGCTGTTCCACTGAAGGATATTATTATTGTTGTCGCTGTTGCTGTTTTGGACATTGTTTTTATTAACATTGTTCTGGTTACTGTCAGAAATTGGGCTGGCTGTTCGTCTGCTGCCAAGGTCATCAGACAAACTCAAGCGATCAACAGGCCTTTCTTTGTTTTCTACAACAGGAATTCGGTTGTTGTCAGCCTGACCTTGAACCACCAAGTGCTCAGTAGATTTCTTGATGGTTTCCTCAGCCCCCTGTTTCATGTTACTCTCTACATCACTTAATTTCTTATCAACAGACTCTTCTGGCTGGCCTGCAGCAACAGTTGTCTTGGCCAGTTCAGCCTGCCTCTTCATTTCCAAATACTTGGCTTGGGTTTTCTTGTGCATTTCTTTTAACCAAGCTTGCTCACGGAGCTTCTGTAATAACAAAGTAATGCATAAAAAACAGGTAGTTCAAAGGCTAGGGTGTACAAACAATTTTTAGACATAGTTATACCTGGGTTGCTCAATGATAAGTGGTTGAGTGTGAAACAAAACTCAAACTTATTGAATTGACTTGTAAAAAACTAATAATGAAAAATAATGCTTAAAAACTGTTTTTATTTTGGCATTTATTAATTATAACACAATAGTGATACAGGGTGGAGTAAGAACAACGGAGTAAATTGTTTTTTTGTTTTTTTTTTAATTCCATTCATTTTAATATGTAATGTCTTAAGGTCCCCCTCCTTCAAAAGAGCTATGGGTGGGTTATTAAGAAAAATGCATGTGCAAAATTCATTCACATATTCTAAATTTTTATTTAATAATGAACTTAAAAATAAAGACACTACAAAATCAAATCAATAAATGAATATATTTCAGAAAAAAAAAAAAAAGAAAACTAATGCAATTATCAGAAACAGACCTCATCCTCTGGTACCTTAGGGATCATTTTATTATAAATTCTTATCCATTAATGGACTTAAAAATAAAGACACTACAACGTCCAATAAATGAATCAATATAGTTCAGAAATATAAAGAAAGAAATGAATGCTATTATCAAAGACTGACCTCATCCTCTGGTACCTTTGGGACTGCATTGATTTCCTGCTGAACAGCTTGACCAGCAAGTGGTGAGTGTGGCGCAGGCTGATTGTAGGTTGTATTTGATGATTTCTGGATCAAGAAATAAAATAAAGAATCCAGTGAGTTTGAAGAACTAAGGTACAAAATAAACAGCAGCTAAGGAAAAAAACAAAGTAACATAGCTCCTGAAATAAAGAAACTGGAAGAAAATGATGGAGAACAGAGGATTGAAAGTAAAGTAGTGTTGGAAAGCCAAATAGGAAATACAAGAGAATCACCTCCCATTGCCCCCCCCCCCCCCCCCCCCCCAGAAAGTGATGTGTCCAACCACAGAGCAGTAAATAGTTGAGTCAGAATATGGGCTCCTGTATTTACTGCTAAGTGCTCTACTTAGATATCAGAAGAAAGGTTTAGGTCTAAATTATACAAAGTAATCAACTAGTAACATTAAAAAAAAAATTGGAAGAACGAGGCCAATAATTTTAGACTATTTCTGACCTTTCAAAGGAAGTACAAGGGTGATACTAAAACATCTTTCTCTAAAAGTGTATGAATGGAGAAACAAATATATTATAGCTGTTCACAATTTATTTGGATTTATCAGAATGTCTTCAATGATGCATATGTAGTATTTTACCTCTAAATCTTCAGCCAGTGGCTTATTTAGGCTTAAAATGACGAAACACCTACAATAGAATTATGTAACATTAGTTTTCTGTTTCAATTGCTTTTAGAAACGGGCATCTTCATGCTATAGCATACTTTTTGTTGCTAGGTGCACCATGGTCCAATCTCTTTTATGGACCAGTGAGAAGAGGGCTATTTGGGAGAAGGTTTCCGAGCTGTCTCAGCAAACAAAATTCAGCTCAAGAGTCAAGGCAGGTTTTGAACTCAAGCAAAACAATGTATGCCTCTCAGCCAAGCATCAAACATTATTCACTCCCATTTAACCAAAAAAACATATAGAGTAGATATGAAAAATAAAAGGAAGAAAATGAAAAAAATATATCCAGCAAAGATAAGCCTCAATGTTATTATAGAATTGTAGATTACTCATCAACTGTTGAAAAACACATGACAGTGATAGAGGATTTGAAATATTCAATAACAATGTCCTTAAATAACAATGTTCATAATGAGTTAAAGCAGTTGAAACCTAGCTTAATTAATTGTTATAAAAAAAAATTATTTATTTGAGGGAAACAAAAATTGCACAATTCTATTGACATATATCCAGTTAAGTGAGGCATGGCTGCCAGCATATATTATATACATGTTTAAAATCCTCTGTGTAGCTCTCTCACCTTCTCTTGGTTGAAGTCAATATGAACTGCATCTTGAACAGGCTGATTTACATCAGCAGAACGTCCTTCTTCTCCTGTCTGGTGGAAGCCTTGTTGCCCATTATTGTGCACCTGAACCTTGCCAGCGCTTTCAATGCCGGTTAGATTGGACAGTGCCTGCACATTGTTGCTCTTAAAGTCCTGACAGTCATAGGAACGAGCAAAGATGACCAGCACCACTATCAGGGGTTTGTAAACATGAATGTGGTGGTCATCACTGCCGTGACCCATCATTATGCTGAACTAACGCCGTTCTTCTGTTTGTTTCAAGTCTGAAAAGTTGAATAAAGATGGTGACAGTTTACTTTCTAACAGATAATAAGTTTGTAGTATAGTGACAATGTGACAGGACATCCTTTGGGCCAGTAGAAACATATACAATTGATTTTTTTCCATTTGTTGTTTACTAATGAATATAAAAAAACACAAAATGACATGTTCTATAAATATTAAGGAAATCACTCTGGGAAAGTGTTTGCACAATACCATAGTATGGTCCTCAAAAACATTATTTGGCTTTAATGCACTTAATGCATAGTATGCAATTATACCATAGGGTGCAGGATGAATATATACATTTATATGATCTCATTTATATATATATATATATATATATATATATATATATATATATATATATATATATTATATATATATATATATAATGCTATTGGGATAATGATAAGTGGTAGAAAAGATTTTCCTATCATTCTGTCAGAGTAGATAAGAAAAGTCAAAACCAAGCATATATATTTATTTATTTAGGGACAGCTTTTCGTAGCAGATAGTAAAGAGCTATAATGCTGTTGCTCATTGCTCCATAGTCAAATATTTTTGAGAAATATGGAGAAGGGAAATGTATACAATGCTAATGTAACCAACAAATTAATGTAACACAAGTAGTGTCCATTAAAAAAAACACTCAAGTGGCAGATATGAATAAAATCCTTGAAGATAAACTTTGTGAGAAAAAATATTTCAAGAAAAGAAATATGTAGACCACAGGGGATAAACAATTACAAGTGCAACACATTTCTTGTTTTAATAAAAAGAAAAGTTTATGTATGGTAATAATGATTATCCTTTTGTAAAACAATTTTAATCTAGATGTGTTATAAACTTAATAAAACACAAACTGCCAATAACCATGTTTTTAATACAATGAATGACTGTAAGCAACACAAGTATCAAACCTATTCTAACAGACGCAACACAAGTATCAAACCCATTCTAACAGACGCAACACAAGTATCAAACCCATTCTAACTGACACAACACAAGTATCAAACCCATTTTAACAGACAAGTTACAAGCACATGCTAACATAAGAAGGGCAACTCATACAATAAATCCTATTCATAACCTACACACTACACCCAGTTCAAATGGTGCCCATTTATAGTATTTACAATGGAAGAATGAAAGAAAGTAACTTCAGTAAATACAGAAGATAATAAGTCAAGTCATTCAAGTCAATAAACAGAGTAGAATAATAGATAAGCTTAAGAAGATGAAATAGTTTCGAAAATGTCAAATGACAACAAGTAAAATAAAGATAGTAGTAAAATAAAGATAGTAGTAAAATGCCAAGTGAAATTAGATCAATTAACCAGTATGATGTCAAGTGACACAAGAAATATAATGATAGTAGTAAAATGCCAAGTGAAATTAGATCAATTAACCAGTATGATGTCAAGTGTCAAGAAATATAATGATAGTAAAATGACATTTGAAATTACTTAAATCAAATATGACAAAATGTCATGCCAAGTATTACCAAATTGCATGTCAACTTAAAAAGAGTCCAGTAAACTGGTGTACTTTTATTCTTTATAGTTAAACCTACATCCATCAGAGCTAACATTCCTAATGAAACTATTTTCTCACTGCAACATTGCATTTTGATGACAGCATACTGACAGTTGCATGTTGCAAGTATACTTACGTCAAGCCTATCATTGGATCAGAGTTTGAGAATCTAATATTATTTATTATTAGTGTTGTCAGAAATTTTATTCTTTGAAAATAAGTGTCTACTAACTAACCTAAATGTGGCCACATGACACTCTCAACCATGGCCAAAGAAACAGATAACCTTTACATCATTTACACTTTCGAGGGCAAGGTCTGAAAGGGGTACTTTACTTTTTCAGCGGCCCCCAAAAGAGTAAAAGACACTATTAGTTTTGTGTGACCTGTCTGTCCATCCCGTTTAGATCTCAGATACTTGCAGAGAAAATGAAAATCAGACATCATGATATTTTAGATTATTCAAAGTTCTGATGCAAAGGCTACTTTATTCTTTTCTGAAAGTAAACCATCTTATTTTTAAAATTATATATGCAAGCAGATTTTTCAAAAAATTACACCACTTTTCAATGAAAGACTTCAGGGGAGGTAACTCTTTTTCTAAAAGGTCATGGACTTCTTCATTAATATCTTAAGCTTCATTCATAGATTTGTGCATTGGTACAAAATTTGCATCTAAGATCACAATGGTAAAAGTGTCAATGGTTCATTATAAAATATATTTTCCATTTATTAAACTCATTGAATAGAATACTGATTCAAATGTTGATACGAACTTCGTTTTAGTTATAAGTTTAAAAAATAACAAACTACTTTTATAGCGCGCAGTTTTGACATATTCTCATTATAGGGGCCTACACTTGACAGTCTAAATAAGACTAAATAGAGCCTAGATCTAGATATATTTATAATAAATGTATTAATAATATGAACAAAATTTTAATTATTAAGGCAATAACTTATCTTCTGACAGCTTAGGGGTAGAGATTTATTTATTATGTAAACAAAAGTATCACATTAAGAAATGAATCGGATATGAACAGCATATTACACCATTGCCAGCCATTGGTAATGGCATTACACTTCATTACATGGTAACAAAAGGCCTAGTAAGTAGTATTCATGATCATAACATTGGCCTAGGTCTAGTAAATTTATTTTAAGATTAAACGTCTAAATTCATATGAGTTCAAGTCTAGATATAGTAGATTCTATATCAAGATTCTATATTAGGATATCTAGTTCAAGATTTAGATCTACACTTAGATCTAGATCTACTAGACTTAGATCTATTTCTAGATCTAGATTTACTTAGATTTAGATCCAATTCTAGACCTAGACAGATCTTGAATCTAGATTTAGATCTGAAACTAGGTCTAGATCTAGCTAGATCTATGTCTGGTTTGTTTGACAAATGATAAAGGAGATATTAATTTTTATTTTGCGAGGGGAATGTGTGGTCCAAGTAGACCTTATCCAAGTCTTTCAAGTCATTTCTAGCTAGCTCACTAACTAAAATAGTAAAATAAGTCAAGAATTATTTTTTTTCGTGTTGCCAATTTAACTAATTTTGTAAGAAGAAGAAATCTATTTTTTTAGTTTCTCTTTATTACATGTTATTAATTTTGAAAGTATGGATAAGGTTAATAATTATTATTTAAAAAAAATAAGTGTACGCTAAATGAATATAGGGAGATGCTGTGGCTGAGGGGTAAAGCACTTGGAACCAGAAGTCCCATGTTCAAACCCTGGTGAGGACTCTAAGGTGGACAACTTCGGGGGCCGATTTTGAGTTTGTGTTTCCACACAAACTGTCTTTGTAACTTTTTTTTTTTTTTTACTAACTAGTAAAAATCTAGTTAACTATTTATAACTAGTGAGAACTGCGGAGACAAAAACAAGCAGATGGTTGCCAGAAGTAATAATGATTGATAACAAATGGACTAAAAAAAAAAATGACTATTAACACAAGAATTAGAATTCCAAGGCAACCGCAAGTGAAAAACAAACATCCTTGTCCCTCTCTAGGTGAATGAAAGTTTTGATCAGCAGTCCGGAAACAATTTTGTTTAGAGATTAGAGATGGCTTCACAGAGGATTTAACAATAACAAAACAATTGGCTTCAGAATCGGGGGTTCCCGGTTCAAGTCCTGGTGAAGACTGGGATTTCTTAATTTTGGGATCTTTGGGCGCCTCCGAGTCCACCCGGCTCTAGTGGGTACCTGACATTATGGTGGCCACATGAAACCCTTATTAACCGTTGGCTACAGAAACAGATTATTTTTACATCATCTGCCCCTTGGACCATTTAATAAGGTCTGAAAGGGGAACTTTACTTTAGTATAAAAGAACATTTAAAAATGTATTATAAATGCTTAAAGACCAAACAAAAGAAACTCTACATTTTGTGTGAATAATATAGTTCTCTAAATAGAGAACTTCCTAGAAGCCAATATGAACAAAAAGACAATGACTTTAAAAAAAAACTTAAAATTTGATCAGAAATGAAGCTTAAGTGACGAAAAGGTTTGTTTGTTTCTAAAATGTTTTACAAGTTGCAGATGTTCCTACAGAATTTAAGTCCAGCACCACAACCAGGCAGCCATGTGTGCAGACATGATCAATCACAGTGTTGTTTTTAAGATTTATAGGTGCCCATTTCATAGTTTAATGCAAACACTTCCAATTAAAAAAAGGCAATTAAAACATAAAGCTTTGTAAACAAACATAACAGAAACATACATAGGAATAGTATAGCTTTACCCTATCATAAAAGACTTTTTTTTTTTTTACTGATGTCTTAATTGCATCAATGATTTTGAATATAAAGAGTTTAATTGCATCAATAATTTTGAGTGTAATGAGTTTAATTGCATCAATAATTTTGAGTGTAATGAGTTAAATTGCATCAATAATTTTGAATATAATAAGTTAAATTGCATCAATAATTTTGAATCAATCATGTTATCAATCATCTGGGAGGTTTCTGTGCAGCAAAAAATAAAAAAGATCTGCTAGAGACAGAATTAAAAACTCAAGCCGGCAAATGGGAGGCGACATGTTTCGCTTCTGAGCTTTTATTACTTCATTGTTAGTTTGAAATTTTTATCAAACGAACTAATTCTCTACATTAGACAATTGCTTTATAATTTATACATTTTGCATATTTAATTACAACTAATTTGATTAACTAATTTGTTCATTTTTTTTATGATTCATGTGTTGTCATTGAAAATGAATAATTGTGAAAAGTTTCAACTAATCTGAGAGTAGGAGAAATAATGAGAACAAGATTTTGACCACACTGTTACAGAATGAGCTGATAGAAGCAGGGTTGGATTTAAGGGAGGGCAGGCAAGGCAACTGCCCAGGGGTCTCCCCAAGAGGAATTTTGACGGGTCAGAAATTTACATTTTTATTTTTCACATTTGTACCGACAATACTTTAAATCTTACACTTTAAATCAAGATCAAGATTTATAGAAGTGCATCAACCCAGGGCCTTACCTCCAAAATCTAAAAAAATATACATTTCAAAAAAAAAAAAAATATTCATATTAATTAATTTTTTTAAAGAAGGATAATGAGATAAAATGTACAAGTACTCTATTTCTTTATTCTAAAATATGGCATACTTTTAGATATAAGTATTATTATTAATAAGAAGATTTATTTTAAGCTTTTGAAAAAGTGTAGGGTCCTCCACAAAAATGCTGCTCCAGGGCCTCGAATAAATTAAATCCGGCCCTGGATATAAACTAGGTAATAAAAGTTAATGTAGAAGAAGGGCAAATTCATGAGTCCAACCTAGCCACTCTGTGAAGCAGTGATTACATTCATCTTAGTCTGACAGCAATAGAAACAAGCAACTGGCTCTCTCTCACAGCATTTACTCAGACAATAAATGTAAATAACTCCTCACTGACAATACACATTCTATTATAGACTAAAGATTGTTTATCAGTAATCTACAGTGTAGGCCTACAAATGACTGGCTTACAAGGAGCCATGATAAAGATGTAAGGGGAGAGAAAAAGTCCTTTAATAAAATTGTTTATCTTACAAACCAGTGGTTCTTAAACTTATTTGACCCAGGGACCCTTGAAATAGTCAAAACTTGCCCAGTGACGCCTAAGTGAAAAAGCTATATAAATGCATAATATATGAATTACAAATTATGTTTTTAAAAAACTTTGTTGAAAGAATATTTATTGAAATTATAACTTTTGTTTAAAGAAAAAGTTTAAAAAATTAATGACTTAAATGAGGTTGCTGAGGGATTAAGAGTGTATTTATGTCTCGCTCCATTGTTTGTAAGTAGCAGCCACAAATCTTCATGAGCACAAATTTCTAATTGGTTTCCTTAATTTGTGATGGCATAATGGCCCTGAATCAAGGCTCTACAAAATAAGAACTTTTTTTCTACCAAACAAGAAGATGGGAAAGCAATCAGCAACATCTGTACAATGACCCATAATGCATGATGTTTTTGTAACCAGAATTCGTGGTCTCCTTGTTCAAAAACTGGTTTAAATTCCTCATTTGTGGATATTTTGGGATGTGAGTTTGTCCATGCGTTAAACAGTGATGCCCAAAGTACGGCCCTCGGGCAGGACGTGGTTTCCTCCAGCCTGCCAAAACATCAGCACAAAGTGTAGAAAATCCCCCACCCCCCCCTTTTTTTAGGGCCTTTACATTTTCTCTGATGGATTGGTAACCATGACATTTAATATGTGTGCGTTTATGAAATGGGAGAGACGAAAAAACTACAAGTGGACTCTGAATTTAGAATCTCCCAGGAAAAGTGAATGAATCTTAACTTGTGTGTGATACATGATTATAAAGAAACTAAGACTTTAAAAAAACATAATATTAACAGCATTATAAACCAAATATGGCTGCATTCTTAGTTTGAGCAGCGAATAAAAATATTGTTATACTACACCTAGAGATTGGAGGATCGATGGGAATATTTACCAAAAAGAAACAAGAAAATGAGTCGGTGGTAAAGCTAGCTACAATGTTGCTCACATTTTAATTTAAGAGAAATTAAGCCATTTTCCATTGCGTAAAAAAACAACTTGCAATAACCGATCGTTTAATGTAAGTACTAGATACACAGGTTTCTAATAAAATTGTTTCAGGTTAATTTCATTTAGTTTTTGTACCTTTTCAGTCATGTGGCCTGCAACACAAGTGTCCGAAATTAAAATGGCCGCAGCTCCAATTAGGTTGGGCATCACTGCATTAAGGTGTTGACTACCTAGTCAGGAATATCCAAGTGAACAATATCTTCAAATCTTTGGTTTAGGTCATCTAATTAGACATATTGTAAACAGTAGTGAGGGGCCAGTTGATTAGTATATAGTAGCAAAGAAGTTATTTTATTGTATACAATTTTCATCATTCTGCAGACCCCTTACAGTTGTCTCATGGACCCAAGGACCATAGCTTGATGATAACAACTGTGATAAAGCAATCATCCACATATCAGAAATAGGTAATAATAGGGCAATGACCTTAATTGAATATGTATGCGTCTACCTATAAATAGAAAAAGTCACACATCACTAAAAGACAATTGATCATTTCTAAACAATTCTCATTTCTACCTAATGTTTTTTGGAATTAGACAATTGACAATTGATATTTTTTAAATTGCGCTTTGATGGGCTGATGCATTAGTTTATCGTCTCAATTCTTTGTTTATTTATTTCAATTTTTTTTCAATTGAGCTTCTTTTTTTTTTTTAAATAATGTTCCAATTTTCCAATTGTGTTCATTTTTTGTTTCTAGTTCTAAAAAACCAGTATTTGTCAACAAAGATCCTCATGTTTCTCAAAAAAACTCTGTTTATGATAATAATCTCACTGGTTAATTCCATGTCACTGCTGTGACAGAATTGTAGGTGTGATGTGTTACCTAACTGTCACAGTCTTATTTGAGATTGCATGAGTTAATATTCACGTCATGTTAAGAGTTTAAAAGACACGTGGAATTCCTGATGTAGAAAACAGGAAGTAGAATGAATAAAGGACTTTGAGTTCAGTCAAGTCAAGTCAGTGAGGTCTTGCTCCCGGTCCAGGAAGTTTGGACGTTTTTTCCTAGACTGGTGTTTATATATGCATATAGCATGAAAGTCGATGGACTGGTGATTGTTGATTAATTATATTTGAGAGTTGATTTCATAATGTGCTTATTGAATATTAAAGTATTATTCGTATTTCAATGGATATCTGTAGTTGGAGCTCCAGTGTCACTAGTAGTAATTGTTCTTATTGTTACCCGGTGGGATGCGGACGTGATTTGTAATCTAGAGACTCTAACATATTGAATATATTTGATACCGCTGTTATGTGGATAGGATTGTTTATTATTTCTTGACTCGTAGCACTAACAAGGAGTGCAGTAGTATTATTATGTTGTAAAATAAACTCTATATTTGTCTGCTGAAACGGACTTCCGAGTCAGTTTATAGTGTATATAATTGTCACGTGTCAAGAGTGCCCCAGGAAGCAAGAACCCAGCTTTTCACGACATTCGCATTCTTCAACATTACGCCATTTAACATCATTTACACTAACATGTGGGCTGACATGCAGCTCAGGAGTTGAAACTCTCATAAACACAAACTCCTTTTGTCATCTTTTAGTTTGTAATCAAGTGATGTGGGAAGAGTTGGTTGCAGGTTTACCTACATACTTAGCAAACCTGTCTTCCTTCATCTCAAAGTATTTGTAATAGTAAATAAATAGGTCATAATTAAACACTAGCCATTCTAGCTTGGTTAAGCTAACACATTAGGAAGTAGCCTATTTAATTAAATCTCTAGCCATCCCAAGATGGTCACTGAATGACATGTGCTAAGTGCCTAGGGAACTGAACAGGAAAAGAGATGCCACAAAAAAAAACAGAAATAATATAATTACACCAAAACATATAGATCTAGTAAAACATGTGGTATAAGGAGGATCTGTACCCCAGTCTCAATTTTTGCACTACTTCCAGGATACGCCACTGATTAGCTTATATGTCAACCAAGAATACATTTCTAAAAGAAACAGGACACAGTGTGCTGTCGCCTAACTAAAGGATATCCGAAAAGTTGCTATGCAGTAAAGAATGTTAAGTTTTTGTTTTATTGATAGACACTCATCTGTAATAAAAAATATACCAATATAATACAAGGCCTCCCCAGGGAGTCATTTTACTATTGATGGCTGCGTGTTACATGTACATGTTATTCAACATGAAACCATGCATCCCAAATGTTGTTTCACAGCAACTTTTCCCGACACCTGGTAGATGAACAAGCAACAAGATCAACATCAACACACTAAGCAATGTGTTGGATTATCACGGCTTAGGGAATTAGAGTGGTAAAACAATAAGAAAAAGTAACAGCTGGCAGTCTCTACCACTGACAATCGTCTAGAGTGTAGGCAATGACATCTATGACAAATTGTGTAGAGGCAATGAGATCTATGACAAACAAATTGTGTAGAAGCAATGAGATATATGACAAATTGTGTAGAGGCAATGAGATCTATGACAAACAAATTGTGTAGAAGCAATGAGATATATGACAAATTGTGTAGAGGCAATGACATCTATGACAAATTGTGTAGAGGCAATGAGATCTATGACAAATTGTGTAGAGGCAATGAGATCTATGACAAATTGTGTAGAGGCAATGAGATCTATGACAAACAAATTGTGTAGAAGCAATGAAATCTATGACAAACAAATTGTGTAGAAGCAATGAGATGTATGACAAACAAATTGTGTCCAGATTGTTGGCAAAGTTCCCTTAGATTACTTTATGTCACTAAGATTTCCAATAAAAAATAAATATTAACTTCATGAAGTGTAGAGTCTACTCTCTATGTCAGTCTATGTAGTGTATGCTAACCAACAATAAACACACTAGTACATTCTTTGGTGCTAAACTCGTTTTGTAGAGCTAATATCTGCTAGCCTAGGCGGATAAAAAAAAAAGATCTCTATGTTTTTTGTTTGTAACTATTTGCAGTTTTGATCAATATGTATTTGTAAATTAAATCAATGCTGCTATTCCATAGAAATAGTATTCTCTGATACTTAACAAGCAAGTAAAGATGTCTTGTTGTTTGGCACGTCGCTGGTATCATGTCCTATAAGTCCGTACAGACAAATTTTGAATGATGACTTTCACAGCCACGGCTGTGCACTCAACCGTTTAATTAAAAACATTAGCAGAAAGAAAAATGACTTTGGCATGCATGTGTCAGGGGTAGGACTTTTTTTTTTTTTGGAGAGAAAGTGTAGATTTAAAAAAAACTTTCATTGAGATTAATATTTGGGATAATAAGACTACAACTAATAAATATTTACAAGGTCACTGATAGGAATACAAGTATATTGAACAAAAAGTGTTAACAAGTTGTACATTTCTTCCTTCAATAATCCAATGAGCTCAATCAAAACAGGTTCCTCTTTCCAAAGCTTCTATCAACTCACTCTGTCTGGTGACAACGTTATGCACGTTAGTTCTCCCACACCCATTCTCGGATCAAGTTGAAACTTTGAGCAATGATCTATTGTACCTAACAAAACATGAATCCATTAAACAATTAACCAATAAGTCAATTCATTTTTGATAATTAATTATTCTGTTGGAATCGAATAAGGGAAATAACTACTACATTCTTGAGATATATAGTTGTAAGTGCGAAGTCCTTCTTCTCCTTAGATAAGCTTTTTTTTAAAAAGAGTTCAAGATGTTATCAAGAAATAGACATTGACCTCGGCTGAGTGAAATTACATCTATTAAAGCTCACACACGAGATACAATGCAACATTCTATGAACACTAGCTAGACGCCACTAGAGAGGAACAGATGACTAAAACATCATACGATATCATAGTTTGTGCATAAATAACTGCACAAAGATCGTATGTTGAGAACACCATAGAATCTGAAGAGCTACAGAAACAATAACCCACCCACCCACTCAAAAACGCGGAAATGCATACGATGATTTGAAAAGAGTTTTTTACTTTAATCACTGCCGCAACCAGCCGTCCCCTATTCACCAAGTGTCCCGTCCTGCACTTACGCTAGTGTAGTCCTTCCGTCAGAAACCCAGTATGTCCAAACTCTGAGCGTACCTCCCAGGTGGTGTGAAAGAATTGCTCCAGTGTAACAAACACCATTGACCCACACCACACCATCGATTAAATAAATATAAAGGAGCACTTGTCTTGGCTGTGGGCGATGTCGTTAAAAGATTAACGCCTGTCTCTGTCTGTCGCTAAAGATTAACATCTCCCAAAGGAGAATGACTTTTCTTCAATGTATTTCTCTTTATTATCTGGGTTGACATTAAATGTGTTACTTTATCATCGAGACCGTAGAGTTTTACATTCCTGACATTTGTGTAAGGCCAACTAGATGTGAACACAAACACAAGCAGATGTTACAAGGAAAACGACTGAGCAGCTTTCTTTGTTAACAGAAGCTAACAAAATGGTGGCGATAAAAGCTTTTAGGATTAGATTCCGGATGCTTTTTATCTACTTATCTAATCTTTTAAATTACAGAGGTTACTTCAAAAGCGAAGATAATTACGCCCTACACGTATCCATGTGTAGTGCATGTTGATTGGTCATTAGTATTCCTGGCTGATTCAGGCAACCCGTTCTATGCTCTTATCACACTTGTATGGGAAGGGGGAGCACTTGTACTAGGGGTTAGGATATATGATTTTGGTAAACAAGAAAATCTTATTTATGCCTAAAACTAGGAAAGATATTGAGAAAAATACACATTCCCTTCACATTTTTAAGCTAAAAATAACAAAAATAAAAGTAGGCAAACCTGACTCTGGGTGCCCAACTTTCAAAAGACATGAAAAAATGTAGCAAAGAATGCAATACTGACTTGTGACTTGACTGATATTTCAAGAAAAGAAGAATTGACCAATATCTTGGCCTCATCTAAGCATCTTTCGAATTGCAAACGATGCCTAAGAGCGGATGGGGAAACAATGGTTTAACTAAGAAAGTATCTCGAGAAAAAAAAAAGAACCTATTTGATCAATTTCAATCCAATCTGTCAATCATTCAAACTTTCGCAATGAAGATTTGTTACAAGCCTCCATCGCTGATCTAAGAAAGAAATGGTCATCTATCCTGCAAGAGTTGACTCTAAGCTTCATGGTCTGTTGAATAAAGACAGACTTGTACTAGGCCATAATGCTGTACCTCTGTACCCGTTATAGAACCTATAATGGGAACATTGTAAAAACATGTATATAGTTTTCTCTAATGTTTAGAAAAGAAGTCTAATCGCAGTCAGATATTGTCAAGCCTACTGATTTCTTATTCGTAATATTCCCATTCTCCAAGTCCTAAACACAGATTGAACTTGACAAACAAAGAGACGACCCAATACAAACAGGCTTTATATTTACAGCCAAACAAAACTAACGGCGGCCATATTTGGGCCCGCTAACAACTAGGTCTACAACTGAAGCGTGAATCGTCGCGCGAGACTGGCTTTAAGAGGAAAGGAAAATGAAATTTACGGAAGCTATCAAACCGAAATTCAAAAGGTATACGAAACAAAGGGGAGGGGCCTCTCTAATCGGTCATTCACTGTTCTCGTTGGTCGTGAAGTTTCCTGATGACGTCTGTATACGTCACACTTGGCGACATAGTAATATGACAAGGCAAGCAGATAAGCATAAGTTTACAGGTGGTACATGCACAGCAAGAGCAAGACACAAAAGGCCAATTGGAAGAGGAGGGTCCGGGCGGGGGGGGGGGGGGGGGGGGGGGAGCGGACGCGGGGACAAAAAAAAAAATCTGCTAGACAAATTGTACGTTTTTGAAATCAGTCGACTCCATTACATACACTCAGCGCAATCAGCGCCTTTCATTTTCTAATCTCTGGTCCACTTTGAGGTGGCCTAAAGACCCGTTGAAGCAAGTAAGCAGTTAAAAGAGAGAGGGGGGGGGGGGAACAACTAATCGAATGTACCTGAATAGCCAAATATTCGATCCCTAAACAAGTAAATGCTTTCGCAAACTGGATTCGTAAATTTTTTAAAAAGAAATCTAATGTACATTAGAGACTTTAGCTTTAATATGTCAGTGGTTTTCCTGGCTGATTCAGGCAACCCGTTCCTCGCTCTATAGACAATAGGAAAGAAAGGGGGATTATGCGAATGGGCCTTTATCTTTTAGAATATTGTATTTTTACGTTCGGCTCATTATTTTATGTAATATTTGCTCTTTTACTTTTTGGTCTTCTAAGCTGAGTATTTTTACAAGTAGGCCAATGAAAATATTCATTTTCGTTGGTCGTGAACCAGGGAAACCCCCTCCCCCCTCCCCCGGTTCGAAAGCCAAACGTTTTACCACTCAGCCACCGCGCCTCCGTTAAAAAACCATTGCTCTAAATGAATTGATTTTTTTATTATAATTTGGTGAATGTGTAGATTGTATTTGTTATAAAGTTCTACATGACATAATAGCTTGAGGTTTAGTGTAACTGGTTCACCGGGAATAAGGCAGGCCTAAGTAGTTTGTTTTTATTTGTTTTACTTTTGTGGAGTTATTCTTAGCGTCTCTGGCATTTTACGTCTTTTATAATGCAACTTCTTGTGTGAGGCCAATCCTTGATACACAGCTGCGGTCACAGGTTGGGCATTTATGTAATCACCAGGCGCCGTTGCATTTTCACCCTTCTTTCTACTTCTGTTGTGTATGACATCTGCAATCCGAGACCCTTCCTTTTTTCTCTCTCTCTCTCCATGTGGATCTATCCAGTGCCACTTTTTTCCCAGCTGCTAGTGTCGATTTTGAAGAGCTTCATGTCGCGTTTGCATACATCCGTATAACGTAAAAGGGGGTGACCAGCGCATCTCCTGCCTTCTATTAGATCGCCATACAGAATGTCCTGTGGAAGTCGACCTACTGGAATTCTACGAACGTGGCCAAGCCAAGCCTGCTGATAACAGAGCGGATGTCCTGGTACCCTGCTCTTCGTAGCACTTCCACAATAAACTCAAGTAAATATAAGAACTATCACTGTTTGTGTGTGAGATAGAGATGTACATCAAAACACATTTACAATCAAACATTTACTCCATGATTACAGACTTATCCCAGTCAAAACAAATGATCTAGCAAAGCCATGAAACTCGTGAACGGTTAGCCAACCCACAATGCTCTTCTGGTTTAGTTTAAGTCAGTGGTTCCCAAACTTTTTTGGCTCGTAGACCCCTTGTCATGTTTTCTAGGATTCGGTATACCCGAATTGCTGAATTATTTTTTTTCTGATTTATGAACTTCCAATGTTTTTATTTTTCAATGATGTCTAATGGACATAAGAATTAGGTGACCACATGCATGGGCGTAGCTGGAGGTGAGGTTGGGTTGCAAAAATCCCCCACCGAAAAAAATCCTGGCTACGCCAATGACCACATGTAAGTTAACCTAATAGAATTAATGAAACAAGTCTCTTAAATAAAGCAGTGTACGACTATTACTCGAATAAATTTCGGTTTAAAATAAGATCTTTGACATCCAAGAACTTCGATACAGTGTCAAAAAGAAAAAAAAATTAAAATATAGCTTTTCGACAACCATCACACTTCGGTGTGAAGGAAGAACTGATGAAAGTTCTGGTCATTTTGTCAACATATTTGAGCAAATTATTTGATGTGTTGCTTCGTTTAACTACGTTAATAACAAATTGAAATATTCAAGCATCTACCATTTTTTCACTATGCACAATAGGACCCAACCATGAAAGGTGCTCCATTCGTTGTACTGGCATTATAGTTAAAGGGAGTGCTATTTCTTTATAGCAGTCTTTCAAAAACATTAAACATTGATTTTCAGTTTTTGCAAAAAGAAGCTTTTACTGGATTTCTTTATCTATAATAAAACGAACATTAGCCAATAAAATTATTTTATTACCAGGCAATATTGACTCGTTTCACTTGTATTAGGAACTCATTTCATCAATAGGCCTTTGCATTGTTTTGTAGCTTAGAGGAATTCTGTAATACAGTGATGCCCAAAGTACGGCCCGCGGCCCGCCGAAATGTCAGCACAAGGTGTAGAAAATCCCCCATTATTTCCACACAAAAAAAATTGTAAAAATGTAACATTTGTGCGTTTATGAAACAGATATCTGAGTGTAGAATGTACGTTTTCTACCAAGAAAAGTGAAAGTTCTTTTCATAAAGAAAGTGTGGCTATTTAAAATAAAACAACAACATATAAACGACATTATGAAACAAATATGACGGCATTCTTGGTTTTAGCCGCGAATAAAAGATTGTTAAACTACGCCTAAAAATTGGAGGAATGATGGGAATATTTACCAAAAAGAGACAGAAAAATGACTCGGATGTAAAGCTAGCTACAATGTTGCTCATATTCTAAGTAGATAAATGACGCCCAATCTTGCTGATATTTTAAGTAGAGAAATGAAGCCATCTTCTGAAAAAAAGATACATTTCAAATATCCCATTAATTAATGAAGCACATGATCTACGGGTTTCAAGTTAATATCGTTTTTATAGGCCTACTTTTTTTTTCATGTGGCCCGCGACACGAGTGTCAGAAATAAAAATGGCCCCCGGGTCGAATTAGGTTGGGCATCACTGCTGTAATACTATCAGGTGTAGGTTTGTGACAAAATAGTTTTTAAAACTTCTTCATCGGATGCCAAAATCATGTTTTCGCCTATTGATACTTAAAGATACTTGCAGACCATCATATTCTCTTTTTGATGCCAAAGCAAAGATTTTGTCCACTATAGATCTTTTCTCAATTTTATTATTGACTGTTCAAAAGCGTTTCAAATCTACATCCTTTTTATTAAGATGGCATCGTCAAAAAAAAATTCTCTAGCTTAGGTGGTTTCAAAGTGTCAGTAAATTAGACAAAGGCAATATAACTTTGACAAGGAAAGAAGCTAAATTTTCATACATAAATACCACTGTGAAATTTCATAATTAAATTTGACCATATAAATTCTCTGTAGATTAAATTAAGCTATGTAAATAAGGTTCTAAAATATTTAAAGATTTTAATTAAAATCACGACCTACTGAAATCGAGATCCACTCTCGTAGACCCCATTTACATCTCATAGACCCCCAATTCCTTTTTTCACTTTCGTAGACCCCTTGAAAGTCGTCGTTGACCCCTGGGGGTCTATATAGACCACTTTGGGAATCACTGGTCAATTCAACACAGAAATAAGGGTTTAAAACACAGCACTTACCATCGTGCAGCCGCTGTCAGCAGCACAGCTTGTTATATAACCACTGGCAATGTGTTACGACTTTCAAAGGAACCAGACGTATGTGAAACTTGGGTCTACCAGATGTGCACAAAACATCAATACACCTACTGGTGCACTGGTCACGCTAACATTACAAGAAAGCTTATATACGGACTTGTTCAGATGGTCTTTGAATGTTACCTTGTGAATTAGGATCCTCCTATCGGTCCAGTCCACTTTTCTTGCGGATGGGGCTGAATAAAGACGTTCCACCAATATGATAACTGGAGCCATGTTGACAACTAGTTCACTCGTTTTTTTTTGTTGTCTGTCTTCACTTTGTGTCTGCCATAGAACCAAACACCTCATCCATGTAGTGTCTTCACTTTGTGTCTCCCATAGAACCAAACACCTCATCCATGTAGTGTCTTCACTTTGTGTCTCCCATAGAACCAAACACCTCATCCATGTAGTGTCTTCACTTTGTGTCTCCCATAGAACCAAACACCTCATCCATGTAGTGTCTTCACTTTGTGTCTGCCATAGAACCAAACACCTCATCCATGTAGAGTCTTCACTTTGTGTCTCCCATAGAACCAAACACCTCATCCATGTAGTGTCTTCACTTTGTGTCTCCCATAGAACCAAACACCTCATCCATGTAGTGTCTTCACTTTGTGTCTCCCATAGAACCAAACACCTCATCCATGTAGTGTCTTCACTTTGTGTCTCCCATAGAACCAAACACCTCATCCATGTAGTGTCTTCACTTTGTGTCTGCCATAGAACCAAACACCTCATCCATGTAGAGTCTTCACTTTGTGTCTCCCATAGAACCAAACACCTCATCCATGTAGTGTCTTCACTTTGTGTCTCCCATAGAACCAAACACCTCATCCATGTAGTGTCTTCACTTTGTGTCTCCCATAGAACCAAACACCTCATCCATGTAGTGTCTTCACTTTGTGTCTACCATAGAACCAAACACCTCATCCATGTAGTGTCTTCACTTTGTGTCTACCATAGAACCAAACACCTCATCCATGTAGTGTCTTCACTTTGTGTCTACCATAGAACCAAACACCTCATCCATGTAGTGTCTTCACTTTGTGTCTACCATAGAACCAAACACCTCATCCATGTAGTGTCTTCACTTTGTGTCTACCATAGAACCAAACACCTCATCCATGTAGTGTCTTCACTTTGTGTCTACCATAGAACCAAACACCTCATCCATGTAGTGTCTTCACTTTGTGTCTACCATAGAACCAAACACCTCATCCATGTAGTGTCTTCACTTTGTGTCTACCATAGAACCAAACACCTCATCCATGTAGTGTCTTCACTTTGTGTCTCCCATAGAACCAAACACCTCATCCATGTAGTGTCTTCACTTTGTGTCTCCCATAGAACCAAACACCTCATCCATGTAGTGTCTTCACTTTGTGTCTCCCATAGAACCAAACACCTCATCCATGTAGTGTCTTCACTTTGTGTCTGCCATAGAACCAAACACCTCATCCATGTAGAGTCTTCACTTTGTGTCTCCCATAGAACCAAACACCTCATCCATGTAGTGTCTTCACTTTGTGTCTCCCATAGAACCAAACACCTCATCCATGTAGTGTCTTCACTTTGTGTCTACCATAGAACCAAACACCTCATCCATGTAGTGTCTTCACTTTGTGTCTACCATAGAACCAAACACCTCATCCATGTAGTGTCTTCACTTTGTGTCTACCATAGAACCAAACACCTCATCCATGTAGAGTCTTCACTTTGTGTCTACCATAGAACCAAACACCTCATCCATGTAGAGTCTTCACTTTGTGTCTGCCATAGAACCAAACACCTCATCCATGTAGAGTCTTCACTTTGTGTCTGCCATAGAACCAAACACCTCATCCATGTAGTGTCTTCACTTTGTGTCTACCATAGAACCAAACACCTCATCCATGTAGTGTCTTCACTTTGTGTCTACCATAGAACTCTTCACCTCATCCATGTAGTGTCTTCACTTTGTGTCTACCATAGAACTCTTCACCTCATCCATGTAGAGTCTTCACTTTGTGTCTGCCATAGAACCAAACACCTCATCCATGTAGAGTCTTCACTTTGTGTCTGCCATAGAACCAAACACCTCATCCATGTAGAGTCTTCACTTTGTGTCTGCCATAGAACCAAACACCTCATCGATGTAGTGTCTTCACTTTGTGTCTACCATAGAACCAAACACCTCATCCATGTAGTGTCTTCACTTTGTGTCTGCCATAGAACCAAACACCTCATCCATGTAGAGTCTTCACTTTGTGTCTGCCATAGAACCAAACACCTCATCGATGTAGTGTCTTCACTTTGTGTCTACCATAGAACTCTTCACCTCATCCATGTAGTGTCTTCACTTTGTGTCTACCATAGAACCAAACACCTCATCCATGTAGTGTCTTCACTTTGTGTCTACCATAGAACCAAACACCTCATCCATGTAGTGTCTTCACTTTGTGTCTACCATAGAACTCTTCACCTCATCCATGTAGTTTCTTCACTTTGTGTCTACCATAGAACTCTTCACCTCATCCATGTAGAGTCTTCACTTTGTGTCTGCCATAGAACCAAACACCTCATCCATGTAGAGTCTTCACTTTGTGTCTGCCATAGAACCAAACACCTCATCGATGTAGTGTCTTCACTTTGTGTCTTCCATAGAACTCTTCACCTCATCCATGTAGAGTCTTCACTTTGTGTCTACCATAGAACTCTTCACCTCATCCATGTAGAGTCTTCACTTTGTGTCTGCCATAGAACCAAACACCTCATCGATGTAGTGTCTTCACTTTGTGTCTTCCATAGAACTCTTCACCTCATCCATGTAGAGTCTTCACTTTGTGTCTGCCATAGAACTCTTCACCTCATCCATGTAGTGTCTTCACTTTGTGTCTACCATAGAACCAAACACCTCATCCATGTAGTGTCTTCACTTTGTGTCTACCATAGAACCAAACACCTCATCCATGTAGTGTCTTCACTTTGTGTCTACCTTAGAACCAAACACCTCATCCATGTAGTGTCTTCACTTTGTGTCTACCATAGAACCAAACACCTCATCCATGTAGTGTCTTCACTTTGTGTCTACCATAGAACCAAACACCTCATCCATGTAGTGTCTTCACTTTGTGTCTACCATAGAACCAAACACCTCATCCATGTAGTGTCTTCACTTTGTGTCTACCATAGAACCAAACACCTCATCCATGTAGAGTCTTCACTTTGTGTCTACCATAGAACCAAACACCTCATCCATGTAGTGTCTTCACTTTGTGTCTACCATAGAACCAAACACCTCATCCATGTAGAGTCTTCACTTTGTGTCTACCATAGAACTCTTCACCTCATCCATGTAGAGTCTTCACTTTGTGTCTACCATAGAACTCTTCACCTCATCCATGTAGAGTCTTCACTTTGTGTCTACCATAGAACCAAACACCTCATCCATGTAGAGTCTTCACTTTGTGTCTGCCATAGAACCAAACACCTCATCCATGTAGTGTCTTCACTTTGTGTCTACCATAGAACCAAACACCTCATCCATGTAGTGTCTTCACTTTGTGTCTACCATAGAACCAAACACCTCATCCATGTAGTGTCTTCACTTTGTGTCTACCATAGAACCAAACACCTCATCCATGTAGAGTCTTCACTTTGTGTCTACCATAGAACTCTTCACCTCATCCATGTAGAGTCTTCACTTTGTGTCTACCATAGAACTCTTCACCTCATCCATGTAGAGTCTTCACTTTGTGTCTACCATAGAACCAAACACCTCATCCATGTAGAGTCTTCACTTTGTGTCTGCCATAGAACCAAACACCTCATCCATGTAGAGTCTTCACTTTGTGTCTTCCATAGAACCAAACACCTCATCCATGTAGAGTCTTCACTTTGTGTCTGCCATAGAACTCTTCACCTCATCCATGTAGAGTCTTCACTTTGTGTCGACCATAGAACCAAACACCTCATCCATGTAGAGTCTTCACTTTGTGTCTGCCATAGAACCAAACACCTCATAGATGTAGTGTCTTCACTTTGTGTCTTCCATATAACTCTTCACCTCATCAATGTAGTGTCTTCATTTTGTCTCCCATACAACTCTTCACCTCATCAATGTAGTGTCTTCACTTTGTCTCCAATAGAACTCTTCACCTCATCAATGTAGTGACTTCACTTTGTGTCTCCCATAGAACTCTTCACCTCATCGATGTAGTGTCTTCACTTTGTCTCCCATAGAACTCTTCACCTCATCAATGTAGTGTCTTCACTTTGTGTCTCCCATAGAACTCTTCACCTCATCAATGTAGTGTCTTCACTTTGTGTCTACCATAGAACTCTTCACCTCATCAATGTAGTCTTCACTTTGTCTCCCATAGAATTCTTCACCTCATCAATGTAGTGTCTTCACTTTGTGTCTCCCATAGAACTCTTCACCTCACAAATGTAGTGTCTTCACTTTGTCTCCCATAGATCTCTTCACCTCATCAATGTACAGTTCATCTTTCTTTGCTTTAACACGTACATCTACACGGGCCTCTGTGTACAAAATGCCCAACTCATTGTTTGTTGATTTCGAGCATTTGAAAACTTTGACCTGGTGTTGAAATCTTGCATATGTTATGTAGTATTAAATATGTTTGTGTAATCACTACAACTGCAGTTCTACATTTTGTGTCTGTGAGTGCCAGGGGTGTTTCAATCCGAGTAGTTTGTTTCCAAAACCTAACCTTCAAACTAATGTTAAATTGTTGGTGAACAGCAACATCAATACAAAGATTGCTGTAAAAACCTATTCACTGCAATGGTTCTACACAAAACCTCCTGCAAGGGATGACGGCGGGCAGGAAACTCATGCTAGATCCATCTTTTTTTCAAAGCTTATATAACTCACTCTGCTGTCTGGTAAAAAGTTTGTACACGTTTTGTCTCCGACAGCCAATGTCAGATCAACCTGAAATTTTGCACAATTATTTCTTTTACCTGACTACACAAGAATCAATTTTTTTTAAAATAATTAATTAGTTAATTTACTATTAGTAACTAATTATTTCGTTTGGTATCTCGAACAAGGGAAAGAAATTGTACATGACTGAAGTGGTGGTATAAGCTGAATTAGTCCCCTTTGAAGGTCGCCGCTATAATAATAATAATAATAATAATCTTTATTATCCAGAAATTTGTCTTACAATGAGTGCATTACACCAAACAAAACATGATAACAATAGAAAACCCAAATATACTTTCACACCAGACTCACCCATAATTTACAATCGAAACGTTTATATCAGATAGTTTCATTTTATTTAATGATATGACTGTCAGGGGGACAAAAGAGTTTTTGTGTCTGTGTGTTTAAAATAAGTTTAGAAGCAAACAATACATAACTATACAATCTTCTATAGTCATTAGCACATGACTAGCAGAGTGGTTATTATGTTAGCTCCCACAAAACTATCTGCTCCACACTATAATACCCAACTTCCGTGGTCGGCCAACGTTTCTTCTCGTCGTTCCGCGCCATTGGACCGCTAGTGGCACACACTCGTTTAGAACATGCAATAAGATACAAGGAAATGAAATTGCTTTCTATTGAACACATTGTTTCACAGTTTTGTTTTCCCATACGACATGCTGAACTCTCATCCCAACTGGAACATTTGGTGAACTGAAGCCGTACAACAAGCTAAGTCCGCTGGACATCCAATTGTTATTTGAATCATTTGGTAAATTACAACTAGTTCGATAGGCCCACACGTTCAACGTCTATTTCTATCCAACTCAAGGCCTGAACCCAGCAACGGCATCTTGAGACAAGATGCTGCAAATGAACACCTGTCATGAATTGTCAGACGCCTTGACAGTAATGCTATTCAGTAGAGTGCCACTGTGCCAGAGTGATCTCAGCGCCTTCCCCCCCCCCCCTCCTTTTCTCTCTCCACCAACTTCCCCGATCGTCAGCTCTTTGAGTGCAAAACAATGTCAGAACATTAGAGAAAAAAACACTTGTATCGTTGAAATTCACAATACTTATACTAGTACCCAGACTATTACTAAATCTAACTGACTAGTTTAATGTCTACCGCAACTATGTTTTGTTTGTATTGTTTTATTTTTATTAATGCCAACGTTTCAGTAATTTGTATGGTTTTGATCAACTTAGAAAAGTGGGTCAATGAGACCAGAACCCCTAAGATTTAACAGATGTATTGGGGGGGGGGGGAGGGGGGGGAGGTGTCGATCTCAAGTTCGATTGTAAGTGATAAGTCTTTGAATTATGCATGATATTACACTTTTTGAAGCCTCAACTTTCACGTCTCTGTTTCAGTCTGCAGTATATTGAGCAACACGTTTGACTCAAGTCAGATACACAATCTGTTCACATAATTGATATTCTCTTAACACTTTATGGGAGTTAATGAATAACATAGATGGGTCTACAACAATCAGCACTACACTATATATTTCTATAAGTCCTAGGTACATCCACGTCTTCAACTAATAAATAACACTTGTGGTAGACAACTAATTATACAATTCAAACTCAGATCATTTTAATTAGTTTGCAGCGAGGAAGGATAGAAAAGGGAGGGAGAGACAGGGAGAGGGGGAGGGAGAGAGAGAGGCATAGAGCAAGATAAAACACACGAGAGGCTAATGAACTATATTCAGACATTACATGTGAGGGTAGGGGAAAGGATGAGGTATATACGTAAATGTTACCTTGATCGCTTTTTAAATGCATAAAAAAAAACGTGTACGGCTTGAATCTGAATTCAATTGGAACTAATTCAACCTATACCACCACATGTCAAGTGCGATTTCTTTCCCTTGTTCAATATCAAACAAAATAACTAATTACCAATAGTTAATTAACTAATTTTTGTTGTTTTTTTTTATTGATTTATGTTTTGTCAGTTAAAGGAAATAATTGTGCGAAATTTCAACCTGATCCGAGATTGGGGTTGTGGCAGAAATAACGTGTAAAAACCTTTACCCAGAGTGATACAAGCTTTGTAGAGAGAAAACAAAAACATCTATTTGGGACTGTTTTGTGACAATGTTTTTAACGAACCATTTACATGACTTATCCACAAAGACCATAATTGGGATGTATATCTTTTAGCTGGAAGACCATTGAGTTAGAAGCACGATTTTCAAAACTGAACATGTAATCCAATAGTTAATAGTGATGTTATAGAATGTATTTTGTTACGGAGAAGAGCGTATTCAGATCTTTTGTTTCTTCAGATCCATTTATTCAAGCCTATTACTAAAATTATTCCAGAAATTTGTGGATCACAAGTCAGGGCTCACGGAACACTAGGGTTCCACGGAACAAAAATTTGGGAAACATTGAATTAACTAATTGGCTCATTTTAAGAGGCCCCTATAAATCTTGTGTGATCTGTCTGTCCGTCGTAAGTCCGTCCGTCTCGTTTAGATCTCAGAAACTAGAAAAAGTAAATGAGAATCGGACATCATGATATTTCAGATCATTCGAAGTTCTGATGCAACGGCTACTTTTTTTTCTTTTCCGAAAGTGAACTAAAATTTTTTTAAAGTTTTTAAAATTAACTATGCAATACACCACTTTTAAATGAAAATGGATATATGAATACATATGATTAATAACACAAGAACACCATATTCTAAATGAATAACATTTCTCCCTTTAAGTTTAGATCTAAAATTTAATTATAGTCACTGGGCATAGACTAAAGAATCTATTCTATATTTACATTAAGATCTAGATATAATGTAGATTAAATTTAAGATAGATCTATATGTAGACAAATAGAGCTAAATCTATAAGCTAAAAACGACATTTACAAAAATAATCTACATAATGATCTAGATAGCTTGGCTATCCTACTTAGGCAAAAAAAATGTATAATGTTCATAATGATCTAGATAGCTTAGCTATCATACTTAGACAAACATAAATTTAATGTGATAGCTTAATGTAGGGATTACAGCGATTCCAAGATTATCTTTTTATGTCATATGGGAAAGAAGTTAAGGCATTTTTATGTGTTTAAAATAGGACAATAGAAAGTACATGTATCCCAAAAACTGTGACCGAAAAATGAATTTTTTGACTTATTAATAACTCTGTAACCATGATAGCAGCTTGAAATTTGGAACAGTTATACTTCATTCTATACTTTTCCAATTCATTGCTCCAAGGAGAATAGCCTCTATTAGTTTTGTGTGTCGTCAGTCCGACTAAAAATACAATAATGTGGGTAACACGTTAGACACGTATACGATAAGGTTGTGGTTCTTGATAGTTTGCAGTTCAAATCAGCTTCTTTATGTTCATGCTAAAAATATTAAAAGCAGTCATTTTACCTGTCTGATTAGACCAATTAGGGGGCAGATTTTCATATTATGCAAGTAGTGCGCAAATAACTAACCAAACTGTACATTCAGAGATTAGCACTTAAATTCTAGAGAACTAGGTCTAGAGCTTTTGATTAGAGTCTTAGTTATAGAGTTTCATTTTATTTTTATTATATTTATACATTCAGACACTTAATGAAAGGAAAAGGCTTCTTTTTATTTAGAGAGATTGGCTCTACCATCTGAAATTCTAGATCTAGATTTTGTTAAAATTCTAGATAGAGATTATATTTATTCTAGATCTATTTATAGTTTTAGATCTGGAGTCTTAGTTAGGTTGAGTTTTATATGAAGATATAGAGTAAATCTAGTTAAAGATCTAAATTACGATCTTCCATCATTTCCTTATTTCGTCGCGATATTCTTTGATCAATGGAAACATGAGCATTAACACTTTAGATTATTACGTCGTAGCCCAAGCCTCTGCAGGACGGTAAGGAATGGGCTTGAATAGTGTTCAACCAAGAGACGCTAAAGAGCACAGCGCGAAGCGCATACCACAGAACCAGACAACCATCATTCCAGTATGTTCTGTGTATTCTAGGCTAGATTTCTTAAGAAGAAAACAACTACTTCATTTTTATTAGGAAATAATTTACATCCAAAACAAAAGAAGCTCTGTGTCAAGTCTTAGTGTTATTACAAAAAAAAAAAAAAGGAGGACTCACTATTATATGCTTAGAGGTTAGTTTGTTGTTTTTTTTTTGTTTTGTTTTGTCTTTTTGTCACAGTCTGTCAGATAAACGCGGGGACCGCATTTGAGTTTCCATGAAACACAAACACCTTTTGTAATCTTGTTTTTATTGATTCTTTTTTTTTTTCGTCAGGTACAAGAAATAATTGTGCGAAGTTTCAACTTGTTCCGAGAATGGGTGTAAGAGAAATAGCTCAGCATTTTTACCAGACAGAGTTGCTATGAACTTTGTAATGAGGACAAGTATGAATGGACGCCCATAAGATAGCACATACTTTGTGGGTCGGATCGTATGGTAATGCCAGGGAAGATTTTGACACCCAGTGTCCGCATCTGTATATGGCCTTTGATTTTCCGTACAAATCAAACTTAACATGATCCATTTTTTAATAAGGCAAATATATTTATGCCTCAAATATCTTTAAAGAAGAAAAAAAAAACAAAGATTACATGAAATCTCAAATAAAAGAGTTCACGCCTGAAGCCGACAGTCGAAACATTTGGCTACACCTAAAGGTTAACAAGACCCGATAAGTGAATCAACTCGACTTTTGGCTAGCTGTTGTAACCTTTTAAAAACTCATACATAATGTTACATGCACACATGCCACTGCTCGACACTGTACGGCCATACTAAACATAGCACTCGCTGAACCAGCGACCAACGCTTGACCAAAACCACTCGACAAGTACCACGACTAAATGAGCACATATAGCTGTCCAAAGGGTTTCATCAGTATAAGTGTTCAAGAATACAAATTGAAGTCGATTCTAGATCTGGATGTATTTGAAATAACAACGTGATACATCAAGTAAAACAAGATAGACTCGCAGCTGTATATTCAAAGGGAAAATGTACAGTCCATAATTCTATTCAAATGAAGAAATTGTAAAGCCACTGTTGGCTGAGTGATCCCTGAATACTTTCACAGAAGCATATCCCGTTTGCTGTTGACACCACTTGAAGGTGTTTTAATTCCAAGTACAGCTTTACGTTTTCCATGTTTAGGACTGGGTAATTCTCAGACCCCAACTCTTCACTTTCCAAAGTAAATGTGTGTCTTCTCAAGCTTTCTTCCTAAACCAGAATATTGGGAGCCAATAACTTCAATTCAACAAACTGTAGAATGGACAGCGGGTTACGATACAGATTTCTGAAGGACATTTATAAAGCTGAAACAAGAAAACTAATCAAAGCTAAATCGACTTTCTTTAAGTTTGTACCAGTAATTAACATTCATACAGAAAGACTGAAAGATAAATATAATGATAATATAGCGAGGTTATGTCGAAAGTTCTATGCAGGAAATAAGTCACAGAGGTCAGTGTTCGTTTTTAACAGCGGGACTTAACCCAGTATTTCTCAAACTTTTAGGGTGATACCCCCCATCTAGATGAAAATAAAATTCGTCAGCAAGCTGGGGACCTGATGAATCGATGTAGGCGCCCACAGTGGGGTCCGGGAGAATGTAATGTGATGAAAAAGAAAATTATATCATTATAATTTTTTTTAAAAGGAGAAACAGGGGGTAAACGTTTCCTATGTACACAACAGTAGACTAGAATGCTCACATGTCGGGCCATATTACATTTACTTGTGAAGAGAAATAACTAAGGGCTATCAAACGTTGCAAATCTTTAAACAAACAGCAAAATACTGGGCAATAAATGTAAGCTTTGTATGTTTAATACTTATTTGACACTAGTCTAAATGTTATAGCCAGGAAATGCAGCTGTAAAATGAAGTTTTCATAAATAAAAGAACATCTCGATCTAAGTTCACTTATCGACTCTCTCAAGTTACTTTAAAGTAGTTCAAATTAAGCAGAAGTAAATTGATCATCCTCGGAGACGTAGAACTGGTATGGCAAGTTAAGGAAAGTTTCACGCATTCAATAGACACGCATCACTTACCTACTGGAGTCGAGGTCAAAAGCTTCGTCAACGATGGAGGCTACTGCATCGACACTGTGGCATAATAATAATCCAAGCATTCAGCCATGAATGACCCCATTACCGATGTGCTACTGACTGGGGGGCAAGTGGTTGGAGGGAAGGGGGGGGGGGGGTTCTCCAGGGAAATAGCGTCAGTTAACGATGCTGTATTATGATGTCGTTCTCCGTCTTTTTGTTCTTGTGATCACTCTACTTCTGGGTCACTGTGAAAGATAAGTCAAATGTTTGGGTTAAGAGACATGAGTAATACAAACACGGAGACAGTTGGACCTGCACGCTAGGATGAATGGCTAAGAGTTGACATTTGGCCTGGTACATTCTCTAGTTTCTTTGTATCAAAGATAAAACAGGCTATTAATAGTAAGGAAATTCATATTGTGCAACTTTTGTTCACTGTACTGAGTGTACTCCCAATGGTTCCACTTTTGACGTTGCAGGCAAACATTTGGGTTTAAGAGCAGGTCATGCTCTAGATTCTATATGTCATGTCCACGGTGAAATAAAATAAGGCCATAGAGTTCAACGAGTCACGGCAGGACCATCCACAGTTAGAAGGGCTAGGACGTCATAGTCAGGTGCTCAACATTGTCTTCATTGTTAAATGTCTATGTAAGGGAAAAAATCAATACTAACCCATTACTTAAAGTGGCTTTTTTTTTTTAAATAGAGAATGCCTGAATTTTGCACCGGTAACATATATACATGACACTTATTTCCTAATTATGCATTAATACTCACCAAAACCCACAGATTTACTATCATCTCTGGATGTTGATAGTGTGTCTAAACTATCTACTAGTATGTTAGTATAGATTATATATTCATTCTCAACTATCATTGTTCCTCGAATATCATTGAAAATTGATTGTCACCTGGGACTATCTCGCATCAACATGAGGAAAATTAACAAGTCATTGCCAGGGGAGCTGGGGGGGGGGGGGGGGGTGCATGCCTCCCAAAAGTACAAACCCGTCCCTTCCCCCATATCCAGTAATCACATGTGTCGCCCCACTTGTCCTGGACACCCAACGAATCAAATAATATCTTAACACAATAGGCTACATTACATCAGAGGCAAACACCCATGTGAGTGTGCAATCAATATGTGTACTCAGAAGAAAGTGGATAGAAGAAAAGTACTTTAGTTCTCGGTAAACATGTCAGTAGCCTAATGGGGGAGGGGGGTATTGGGAAATGGAAAAATTTGGAGGGAGGGGATCGCAATATATTTTGTTACATTTGAAGGATAAAACAATTCAACGATGGGTTTAGAATAACTTAAGACGATGAGAATGAACTGACTGAAAGCCTGTCGGCAATAGACTCCTACTAATGTGAGGAAACATTCGGACACATTTCTAGTTCAAACTCTCCTCTAATTGTGCTCTGGTCTATTGTCTAACAGAATTTTCAGAAACAATAAAACTCAAAAGTTCAGATCTTGGGTCTCTATAGCGGTTAATGAGAACAACGAATTCAAATCCTAGTTTATATATATATATAAATATATATAGTCTGTATTTCTCTCTTTAATTGTATACAGCGTGACACCTGACTGTGTGATTATCAGGTTCAAACAACACTCGCTCGTGAAGCAAAATCCATTCCGTCAATCAAACGACCCTTGCTCAATAGCAGCCTGTTCTTTCAAAGGGTCACCCAGTTCAAAGTAGTTTTTAAGCAAGTAAAACTTCCAGAGGAGAGAGAGATAGAAATATCAAATCAAAATAAGTCTGGAGAGAGAGAGAGAGAGAGAGAGAGAGATAGAAATATCAAATCAAAATAAGTCTGGAGAGAGAGAGAGAGAGAGAGAGAGAGATAGAAATATCAAATCAAAATAAGTCTGGAGAGAGAGAGAGAGAGAGAGAGAGATAGAAATATCAAATCAAAATAAGTCTGGAGAGAGAGAGAGAGAGAGAGATAGAAATATCAAATCAAAATAAGTCTGGAGAGAGAGAGAGAGAGAGAGAGAGATAGAAATATCAAATCAAAATAAGTCTGGAGAGAGAGAGAGAGAGAGAGAGAGAGAGATAGAAATATCAAATCAAAATAAGTCTGGAGAGAGAGAGAGAGAGAGAGAAATATCAAATCAAAGGAGAAAAAAAAAGAGATGGAGCAATATCAATAGTAAAGAGAGAAAAGAGAGAGAGAGAGACAGCAATATCGAATCAGAAGGAGAGAGAGAGAGGAATATCAAATCAAAAGGAGAGGGAGAGAGAAAGAGAGAGAGGAATATCAAATCAAAAGCTAATAAGATCATCACACTTTTTCCTCAAGAGATATCTGATAAGTGTGACCTAGAACCAACAATAAGATTATAAAATACAACTCTCCAAAATATCTGTATTGAAGATGCATTGGACCTAGTACAAGTAGTTAAGACTACCATTTGGGGTGAAACTTAAATCCTGAATATACTGCTCAACTTTCAGGTCTCCTCACAAGCAATAGAGGCATTCGTTTCAAATCCAATGTAAATGAAGACAATTCGAGAGAAAGATAAGTTGACAAAGAAACGTATGGAAACACTTGCACGTGTAAGATAAACTGGTATATGCAAGAACGACACGAAGTTCATCTGGATCGTCCCCAACAGTTGGGAGAACGAAGCACTGAATAGATCCACATGGAGAGTAAGCATAAAGAAAGGCTCCTGGACCGCAGATGGTGTACACACCAGAAATAAGAAGAGAGAACACTGCAGTGTCTGGTGATCACAAATGTGACCGCAACTGTTTCTCGAGGATCACATGAGAAGCTGCCAAGAGACTAGTCTCTCGAGACGTAGCATGCCACTGAGACACGGCAACAACTAAACTCATTCCAGTATCAGACATTCTACAAGTCAAAGAAACGCAAAAGCCCCGACAACTACTTCAACGTTTGAAAATGCTTGATACTGCTGTGATTAGTTACTTTTACTCAAACTCCCTAGCTCAACCATTACAATACAAACATATACATCATTCATAACCAAGATTTGACAAATAAAAAGTACAGCTAATATTAGTATAGAAAAGATGCTGCCCTATTATGCTAATCATAATAATATTCAAATAACAGACGCTGTGTAAAACAAAACCGCTGAGTGTTTTAGTATACTGCTGGTCCAGATATTTGGTTTTCGTTCAACAGATCATGCTAACAATTGTTTTCTTGTTTACTTTCTACTTGTGAAACTTGAAAAGATAACAAAACAAAAGCTCTAGATGTGTTGTTTTGATAATGCAATATCAATACAGTAATTACTGTGTGCATGGCTTGAAGCAAGTTATGTAGGCTTGACCTGACAGAAATGTAAGCTTAGGAAAGTCGAGCTGTCACCACTAAAAAGGCTTTAAAAAAAAATGAAGCCGACCATTATCAGTTTATAACAAACTTTCAAGGATTAAGGAAGATTTCGTTTGAACATATGTTTGAAAGAATTGAAAGCTCGAGAACTAGATACATAAAGGACATTACTTGCTATTCCCTTGCACTCGTACTTTCTTCTCTCTCTCTCTCTCTCGTAACTATTTTTGTCCCAACTATTTACAAGAAACCATTCGCAACCCCATCCCCGGCCTGAGCACGTCACAATGGTTCAACTTTTCACTCTAAACCTAACTCTTCAATAAACGAAATAGGTTTTTGTTTGCAATGAAGACAATGTGTCTAGGAACTGAAAGAGACGATGCTGCGGTTCCTCTCAGGTGCAGTGCAGTAGTCATTTATAGAGGATTAATTAATCAAGAGAAGCTTCAACAAAAGGCGGCTTAAGCCTTGCTACATTTCTGTACATAGAGTGTCGCAGAGCAAGCAGACGCTTTATATCTTTGTACTCGCTAGTGTGTGTGCGGGGGGGGGGGGGGGAATTGGGGGTAAATGTTACATTTCATAAGTGAACATCTAGTTATTATAAACACAAATGGCACGGTGACATATCCAAGACTGACAAATTATTTTATTACAGTACTTTTTAAAGCAGGACAATTTTTTAAGTCATGGATTACTTTTTATAACAAGTTGATTATAAAACAAGCAAAATAAAAAAGCTAATCTAAGGGGAATTGCTCAACACTTTAAACTATTTATCTAAATAATGTAGACGTTGTTTCACCTTTCCATATAAATAAAATAATTAATTACCAATAATTAGTTAACAAATCGGTACAACTTTTTAAAAATTGATTCATGTTTTTAGATTCAATAATAATTGTTTAAAGTTTCAACTTGATCCGAGAAAGCGTGTGGGAGAAATAACGCGTACAATTACCTGAGTGAACAAAGCCCCACATATTTTGCCATATCTCTGAATACTTCAATATTAATTTCCCTTCTTTGGTATCAAAAAAAAAGATTAATTAAAAGTAATTAATTGACTTATTGGTTAATTTTTTTCAAAGATTCACGTATTGTCTTCGCCAATAAATAATTGTGCAAAGCTTCAGCTTGATCCAAGAATGGGCGTGAGAGAAATTCTAGACTAACAATAATAAATGTGTGCCATTGGAAATATTTGTATGCATTGTTTTTGTTTCATGCTTAAAGCCTGCTCAGTGCGCTCTAGTGGATCAGTTGCTGGGCGATGGAAGGTCAGAGACAAAGTTTCCGCGCTGCCTTTAAAAACGTTTTAAAAACAAAAAGTTGCTCGGGCCCGAATTCGAACCCAAGCCTCTTAATACAAGCTAATGCCATTGAGTTGAAAGAAAAAAGGACTGGAGAGTTGGAAATCAAGTTAAAATATATACCAAAATACAGAGTTTCTTTTTTTTTTTTTTTGTTGAACTAAATCTCGAAGTGTAAAACTAGTTATGTGAGCAAGAAAAGCAAAAAAGCGATGACTGTTCTAGTCTACACACATAGTCTGTGCTTCACTGGAGAATCATCAGTAAAAGCCTTCCATAGCTTCTAAGGCTACCTGTCCATCTGATCTTGTGAAATACATGTTCTGCATTCTTCCTTATCTTCGAAATCAATAGAAAATGCATTTTAGCGGCCCCCCCCCAAAGGGGAAAAGACGCTATTAGCTTTGTGCGAAATGTCTGTCCGACCGTCCCGTTTAGATCTCGTAAACTAGAAAAGATATTGAAAATCCGACATCACAATATTTTAGACCATTTAAAGTTCTGATGCAACGGCTACTTTTTTTTTTCTGAAAGCGAAAAATCTAATTTTTAAAATCATTTATGCAAGAAGTTTTTAAAAGAGAAAAAGCTAATTAGTATGCATTATAAGTTAGACCTAATTTAAAACGAATAGTAATCTTATAAACTTCATTTTCCTGAACTTTTTTTTATTGCGGAAATTTTTTTTAAATTTTTTTTTTAGTATTCGAATAAGAGAGTGAGCCTTTTCAAAACAATTAGATCAATTATAACACATCAGTTAGGCCAGGGGAGGCGCGGTGGCTAAGCGGTTAAGCGCTTGGCTTCCGAACCGGGGTGAGGACTGAGATTTTCAACTATGGAATCTTTGGGCGCCTCTGAGTCTACTCAGCTCTAATGGGTACCTGACATTAGTTGGGAAAAAGTAAAGGCGGTTAGTCGTTGTGCTGGCTACATGACACCCACGTTAACCGTAGACCACAAAAACAGATGAACTTTACATCATCTGCTCTATAGACCACAAGATCTAAAAGGGGAACTAGTTAGGCCAGGTTCACATCTAACTTTACATTCACTTTCACCTATCCTTTGATCTGCGGGACCGTTGGGGCACTGCACAAGATCTGTTAACTTCTTTCTCCATTCTTATCTCTCATTTCAATGCTAGCTGGAAATCTGGCAGAATTCCAAACATCTGGAAAAAAGCCATTATGATCCCTAAACTAAAGCACGGCAAACCAAGAAACAAACTGGACGGCTACCGCCCCATCAGCCTCACTAGCTGTACTTGCAAACTGATGGAAAGAGTGATAAATAGAAGGCTGACATGGATCCTTGAGTCAAATAACCTACTCACTGAAGCCCAGGCTGGCTTTCGAAAAGGCAGATCAACAGAAGATCAAATCGCCTTCATCACACAAGAAATAGAAGATGGCTTTCAAGAAAAGAAACCAACAACAATTGTGTTTGACAAAGCATTTGACAAAGTCTGGGTAGGAACAAGGTCTCTTGCTCAAACTAATCCAGCATCACATATCCCACAGAATGTACAACTAGATAAAGGAATATCTAAATAATAGAAAAGCCTTAGTTTGCATGCAAGGACAAAGAAGCTACACAGTGGGTATAAAAAATGGCGTCCCCCAAGGAGGAGTCCTATCCCCTACACTTTTCCTAATATTCATAAACGATCTAAATCAAAACCTACCAAGAAAAGTTAAAAGCAGCATGTATGCAGATGACCTTGCCTTAATTAGCACAGAAGAATATGTAGAAACATAGAAATTTCGATTACAAGATGCTCTCGATCAATAATTGGTCCAAAGACTGGGGCATGTCCATCAACACAAAAAAGACCACATATACCATATTCTCACTGTCAACAAAACAACAAACAAGAAAATTAACATTAGATAAGGAAGCTTTAGAAAAAAAGGACAGCCCTACATACCTTGGTGTCACCTATGACCCGAGACTAACCTGGAAAAGCCAAATAGATAAACACAGAGTAAAGGCATCCAGAGACTATCCCTCTTGAAAAAATTAGCTGGCACAGATTGGGGAGCAAATCACAACATCCTGAAAAAGACCTATACCAGTTACGTAAGACCTGTACTAGAATATGGTGCCACAGCATGGGGCTCAGCAGCCCAAACCAACCTAAGAAAATTAGACAAGGTTCAAAGTATTGGTCTAAAGATAATGACAGGAGCAATCAAACAACACCCATAAGAGCTATGGAGGAAACCGCTGCCCTGATCTTTCTGGATAAAAGAAGAGAAATAAAAATCCTTTCCCAATTCACTAAATTGGAAACCATGGAGAG
Organism: Biomphalaria pfeifferi; assembly: GCA_030265305.1. Taxonomy (NCBI): domain Eukaryota; kingdom Metazoa; phylum Mollusca; class Gastropoda; family Planorbidae; genus Biomphalaria; species Biomphalaria pfeifferi. The sequence goes on along the minus strand of JASAOG010000174.1, from coordinate 147,209 downwards.
GCACCCACTCAAAACCAAAATCCACAAAATTGGCACAAAAAACGTCTCAAAAGGACCAATTTCATACAGGAGTCTCTACTCATCTGAACACTCCAACATAACAATGAGAACGAAGAAAAGAAGAAATCTCTCATTTGTCTTTGATATAATTTCATTTGGATGTTCTTTCTGAAAATATTGAAGCCTGCCTGGGAGAACCATTTCGGGGGCCGATTTTGAGTTTGTGTTTCCACACAAACTGTCTTTTATAACCTTGTTTTAAAATGTCTTTATTTCATGAACGTGCTTGAGATCCATCGTCATTCAAGAGATCAGATGCGTGCAAGAGATAATAAACTTACCCCCCCCCCCCCCCCAATCCAAAAAAAAAGTCGTTATAAGTAAAAAACAAAAGAATTGAAAGTGGGAGGAGAAGCAAAATGAATTCTGTCCCATAAGAAGGGGAAAGTGGTCAATGTTGTCTAGAGCAACTATAAACCCAATCGAATACAGCACTTCACACATAGATCTAGTCCAAAGGTAACAACTCACACTAACGTAAATCGAGACTGGCCTGTATGTGTCAGGGCGCTGAACCGTGGTCACAAGGACAGCGCAATACGCTGGTTCAGTGCAAACGAACTTTGCCAGTAAAAAGTAGACCAATATCCAATTCTTACAAGAAAATAAAGGACAAACACACCAACCATAGAGGGATTGACCTTTTCAATTCTCAATTCCAAGTTAACGATCTTTCCACAGCATCTATCCGTTTCATCTGGTGTTGGTCTAACCTAGGCGACAATGTTTCCATAAAGGTCACCTCCGTTTAATTTTATACCATTAGGAGAGGTGATCGCACCTTGCAAACATACGCCCCACAGAATAGACGTTATAGACACTTTAGCCCCACAGAATAGACGTTATAGCCACTTTTGCCCCACAGAACAGACGTTATAGCCACTTTTGCCCACAGAATAGACGTTATAGCTACATTTGCCCCACAGAATAGACGTTATAGCCACTTTTGCCCCACAGAATAGACGTTATAGCCACTTTTGACTCTAGAACTCTCTATTTTTTACTTTGGTCTTACCTAGAACATTTTAAACACATCTTATGTTGATTCCAATTCCCCATCCATTCGGGAATTTCACAAGTTTCCAGGCGATTGTTTGTTTTACATGTTTCGGATATTCCTTCAGAAATGAAGATTGTTACCTCCCTAGCCCAAACCTCCCGCAGGACGGCAGAGGGTGTCGGCGGGCAGAGTTCGAACCCGGAACCATCGAGACGACAGTCCAGAGACACAGCATATACATCACGACCAGGCAGCCACCTTCTCACTGACATATTATTACTGGATTTGTAATTGTTACTTATGTACATCAATGTTAACATATTTGAAACAAGGTTAAAGGGTTGCACTTTAGTCCAAAGTGCAAAACTTGAAACATACAAAGTTGAAGAGATGAATAAAGGCGTCCGTGTTGAACAGCATCTACATGTAGGTGTGATGAGGTCGCCAAGACAAGTGATTGGGGACAAGTCTGTAAGTCATCGCTCAATACCAAACAATAAGTAAATGTAGACACTGTTAATGCAGAGAGTAAGTAAAACACATTTGTAGTGGAAAGCTGTTTTCAATGAATTCACTCCGGCTAGTAAGTGGAAAACAGGGCTAGAACAAGTAACAAAGCTAACAGCGTTACGGTGCGTTCCATTGCCGTGCACTGTGGGCACGAAATACGGTGGAGCAGTTGTTCACTAAAAAATAGATCAATGTACACACATGCTGCAATGTTTTCTTTCAACACAAATATGAGTTGTAAAAGCATAACGTTCTTTTGAGTGGAATGAACGAATAACAAATGTGTGTACATTGGCCAATGATGACCCAATGAGATATAACAAGCGTGTGTACATTGGCCAATGATAACCCATTAAGATATAACGTGTGTGTACATTGGCCAAAAAAAACCATTAAGATATAACGTGTGTTTACATTGGCCAAAAATAACCCATTAAGATATAACATGTGTGTGTACACATAACAAGTGTGTTGTTACATTGGCCTAATGAATAACCCCATTAAGATATGACCTCAATGTAGTTCTCAAACTGTTTCGAACAAAAAAAAAGGAAATGCTTGTGGAACGTACGGGTTATGCTATAAAGCAAAGAATGTAGCTGTGTCCGTGGCACACTTGTACTAAGGCCCCAGGCCTGGCTTAGCGAATGTCCTTAACAATGTTGCTGTTTTCCTTCATATCACATCTTTTTTTTTTTTATTCAACATATTTAATTGGACAAAAAAAAATTGCTTTGAGGTTTTCCTGTTAAACTTTGCTATACCACTTATATCTATATATTGTGCTTACTAATATGAATCACTCTCTCCTCTCTCACACACACCATTGAGGTTCCTCGGGGTGCTGCACTGTCGCTAAGATACTCATAAAAACAATGGAAACAAAATTGAACCTAGCACAAAGAGTATTCTATCTATATATAAACAATTCTCTTCTTCCCTCAAGAGTTTGGACGAGAAGCAAGAAGTAAAGAAGATCACTCTCTTATTTCTGCGGATAGTAACCCCACGAAAAAAACAAGAGAGGGGGGGAGAACACGTGGGGTATTCACAAGTCGCTACGGATGGCTGGCGCGCTGGACTGTCAAACCCTGCCCGCTCCCACCCCCTTTCGTCTTGCGGGAGGTTTGGACTAAAAAGTAAACTATCTTCAACTCTGAAGGAACATCAGAAACATGGTAAAACATTTTACAAACAATCATTTTACAAACACTAAATAGCAGGCCGGAATTTATGCATTGTGGGGCCCTAATTCGAAACGGATTCGCGGGGCCAAGTTTGGGTAGGGAAGCGGACAATAAATGAAATTTAAGAGTTTGAATTAGAAAATAAATTTCGTCGTCTATACATTTTATTCATTCTTTACTACGTACAGAATGTAACTTTACGATCTTTGCGGTGTAGCAAAGTCAATCAGTATATCATAAAAAATTGTTTTCCTACATTGATCACGCTCAATAGCAAGAATTAACCAAATGTTTCAATCTATCTTGGAGAATAGTTGACCTCAAGTAATTCTTCATTAGTTTGAGGCGCGAGAAGCTTCTTTCACCTGATTGCACAATTACCGGTACGGCTAATGCGTAAATGCCCGTTTTTTATTTTATCGCGCTTAGGATTGGTGTTTTCCATATTGAATGATCACCCCAAAAAGGACAATTTTTGTCTATATATTTCCGTATATTTTAATGACTTTTTGTGTAATCTTTGCAATTTTCGGGGAGATTTCCAGGAGCTCCTGGTAAATGGACTGGAGGGGCGCCGGGATATCCGTTTTAAGTTATACAATAGTTTAATTTAATAATTTTAATACACCTTGAATTAGCGCGAGTCAAAAGTGCGGGGCCCACTGCGGGTCGCATAGGTTGCAGTGGCCTAAGGGCAACGGCCCAGCAAAAGACCGGCGTATGCTACGCCGCCGGTCGACTAGTCAGTATACGTTTTGTTTTTTCCTATGGAGTTGTTTTTTCTCTAATTTGCAAATGAATGTATCCTACACATTACAAACACCTCCGATAATTCCGCAATCAATAAACGAGCGCCTAGATAAGCTGAATGGTTAGGAGACTTGTCAATATGATTAGTTTTTGAAGGATTTGTATAACTTCAAATAATGTACGTCATCGTTCTTTTCCCAACACACACTCAACATCTCAAGCCGTTAGCCAGAAACTTGGCGCAGTTTCACAAAACAAACAAATGTCCCACAGTCGTTGTTTGATGTTTTTTTTAAAGTTCAAAAAGACAACCAACTAAAACACCACTAACATTGGGCTTACCACTACTAAAACAGCGTCAATCCAAAGGAACACTGAATGGGCTCCATTATCACTCGAGTGACAGAGCCTCAAATTCAAAGAGGATTACTTCATGTCGTGACTGTAAACATGGCTATTGTTCAAGTGAGAGATGCTGCTATTAATCACACCTTTTACAAAAACACAGGTAGCAGTAGACTCCCTGGGAAGATCAAGGGAAGCGAATGTAAGTCAAACTAAATGGCATTTCCACGATGTTAATGTAGAGAATTAACTGTAAGCTGCACACATTAGCTGTCTCCTAGTTGAAGTGACATCGGAATAGATGAAAACCAGGTAGGCAGGGCAGGATTGTCTTATTCATAGGGCAATCGTACAGCACAGGAAACAGTAAACGCTTAAAAGTCACAGGGTGGTAGTATGATTTAGCATTGGATTGTCAAGTCAAAAAATATGCCAAGGTTGACGCGACTATTGGCTACGTAGTTAAGCGATTGAAATTTTTTTTTTAAATGTTAGGTAGAAAAAAATGTGTGAATTGCATTGCAATTTCATGAAGAAAATAGATACATTTTTTTTAGAATTTTTACAGGTAAATAAAATGACTAAATGAATATGCTGCTATTCCGCTAAATATAAATTCCCCACATTAATAGGTATATATATGTAGAAGAAGCGTATCGATGGTTGCCTGGTCGGTGCGGTTTGCGCGCTGGTCTGTCATTTGGATTTATCGATGGTCCAGGGTTCAAACACTGCTCGCTCCCATCCCCCCGTCGGTCTCTACGGGGAGGTTTGGGCTAGGAATTAAACTATCTTCAACTATGAAGGAATATCCGAAACATGTAAAACATTTTATGGAAGAGACTTTTTCAACAGTTAGAAAACGGAAGGATAATTTCTAGCAATTTCTAGAGACTTTCGGAGAGAGAAGAAGCTTCTTTTGTAGACTTGTGAACCTTTAGAAGAATCGTGTATATTAGTGTCACGTATTAATGTCACTTATTCAATCTCTAAGATAGTAATTTAGATCTAGAGATATACATCTATAGAATCTCCGGCATGTCACAGTAACTTCTTGTAACATCTGACAACTCAAGAAAAGTCTACAACTTAAGCACTTCCTCAGCTACCATCAACGAATTAGCACCTTCAGCACCTACATCAACAAGAAGACTTATTAGTTACAACAAGAAGACTTATTAGTTACAAATAATTGCCAACATAGGAAAGATCCTGATGATATTTGTGTCAAATATTGAACATTGCATGAATAAATCTTTCTTAGATTTCTTGAATGCTCTAAATAGGTTACAGTTTTCGAGCTTATGAATGTGACAGATGGAGAAATTATTGATAACGGTATTAGGTAACTTGAATACATTTATTTATGTTTAATGTCTTAAACCAACTAGGTATCTTTCACATAACTAGACGTTATATACACCTCTTAACAGCGGGTAATTTAAAATTATAGCGTTAAGTAAACAAAAAAAAATGTAAATTATAACCCCAACGAACTAGGGAAATAAAACGAAACATCTCCCCCTTCTGATATCGGTCAGTATTACTGTGTTATTGCTACATCAAGTAAAGAAAAAAGTGTTGAAGTGAAGGGCTGAAACGCCAAACGTACAAGTTTCAAAGGTTGACTTTGTTTCAGTTCACATAGAGCCTTCTAGTAGCTTCTTGTACAAGTATCGTGTTCTAACAAAGATCCACTGTAGGGTAAAACCTACAAACAGAAGTACCAAATTATGAAACGTACTGAGCCAAGCCTTTATGTAATGTTTTTATTGCGTCACAAAAAGTACATTTACAATAGTAAGTTTGTTCAATAGTGCAACTACACTGTGACAAACTCTTTTAAGATAATGTACTTTTAGCTTTGCCCCATTGTAATTTAACTTCAATAATATTTTTCAGTTAACAGACTTAGACTAAATACTAAATATAGTATTCATACTTATTACAGTTCCAATTGATTGACACAGCATTGATTAGGAATAAGTTTAGGAAAACAAACTTATTCTTGGTGATGAAACCCATTTCATCCTGTGAACACAGGGAAGTTCTTACTTTTAATGAATGGCTAACTTTAACACCAAAATATACCACACCAGGTTTATTCCAATCAAGAATAATGGTAGCCGTTTCTTGTATAATTAACAAAATATATAGGGAGGAAAAAAAAAACATGTTAATTTTAAGCAGCAATGACAAAAAGTTGGATTACCCGCAGAGTGGAACAAGAACTGGTGGAAGAAAAAAAAATATTTTTATAAAATTATTGATAGTGTTACAAGCAAGAAACATTCATTTTGTTTCATGTTCATGTTTTGTTAGGTGTAATGCACAAATTGTAAGACAAATTTCCTTACGGACAATAAAGATTATTATTATTTTTTGGATAATCTTTGTTTAAACATTTGTTTTTCACGAATTAGCAACACTTGAACAAAGAATGCACATTATTATTTTGGGGGAAACAAGTCACTTCGCTGTTTTATTTCGTTTTGTTTTTCCTAGCTACGCCACTGCCATAGTGTGTCAATATTTCAAACCATTCCTGGATCTGTTTTATAACAAACAAAACAAAAAAGTAGTATCGCTTGTAATGGACCATGAGGCAATGTTGTTCCTTCTTCAATCTTCGGTTTTGTCCATACTCGTTTTAACTTTCCAACCAACACGCCTCAAGAGAATATGTTACAAGAATACAAGACAAAACAAAGGAGGTTATAGTATAGTACCCATAGCACAGATCAATGAATCGTTTCTAGTCAAAATCTTTTCACCCATATCGGGTAACCCCTCGACCCCCCCCCCCCCCCCATTCTTTTCCAGCTATGTGAAATATAGAACTCCATTCAAAGATTTCTTTTAAGGAACTACAATTTATTAGTTACAGTACCCAACTCTTTCCAATCCCAGCTGTGACAAGTCAAAAGCTTGCTGTCAGAGTCACTCATTTTATCACAGCATTAACTATTGTTATTTATTTATTTTATTTTACTTATTTCCCCGTTCTATCCCCTATTTCATCACCCGCCCCACCTTTCCCTCTTCAGGCTAGACTTAGTTCACCACCTTGGAGATAGCTAGGCCGCGTCCTTTCATTTATCTCCCTTTGATCTGGGAAAGATAAACACAGTCTCTTTGGTCTTACCCGCCGGACGTCTGAAGGCCGCAGTTGACACCACCTTGGGTGGATTGCAAGTCAATCTTTCTTCTCCCCCCCCCCCCTCTCCCACGTCTCTCTTTGATCGAAGAGATTACTCGGGTCAACACGCCTCTCGACACTCCAAGGTGCGACTCCCATCTCGAGCCAAATTCACCCACGTGAGAGATAATCATAAGCCTAGGACATTTCCTGTTTCCGCCCGTCTCGCCCAGGCCTTTAAAAGGTAGACTAATTCAAACCAGACCCGCTCATTTCTCTATCGCTGGCAATCGAGTCTGGACTATTTCATACATTCTTACTCTTAGAGGAATACCTAGTGGTAAGCCGAATTTAATCAAGTTCCATCTTAATTATTCTGTGTATATTTCTCACTGGATATTATGATGTGTTTTTTTCATTTATATTTAATTAGTGCATTGTGTATTTCTCACTGTTGTAAGAAGAAAACATAAACATTGCATATGTATATATTTATATATTGCACTAATCTATTAATGCTACGTTGCTCAATTGATCGTTGATGCAACCATGTATATATTTGTACATCTTATTTTATTTCCTTTATCTCGGCTGACCGCCTTCATAATTTTACTAGCGCACTAACACTGCGCTTAGAGAAGATATGTGAATTATCTCCCCCTTTACTCATTTTACTTTGACTAGAGTTGCGCCCCTTGAACGGACACTCCATTCAAGCGCACTCCATTGTTCTCGGCCGACGGTCGTATGTAAACAAACCGTCATGGTCGCTGACCACCACCCACTTCTCCCCCCCCCCCCCCCCTTTTTTTTTCTCGTCCAACTCGTGTTGTTTATTTGAGATTATTATTTCCCCTTTTATGTACATTTTCATATTGCTACTATCTGCCATCTATTTTCCAAATCCCATTTGTCACCATCTCCACATTGTACTCTAAAGCAATTTTATAAATCTGACGAATGCACCTCAGTCTAGGGCATCGATAAGATGCATGAGAGGCATGTCCTAATTTGTCTTTATTTATCCGAAGCCTCCCTCAGGTGTCTGCCTAGTTATCTGGCATTGTCTGCCTAGTCAATTGCCTATTGCCTTCGTATTTAGTGCTATTCAGCACTGCACACTTGCCAGCTTGTTATTGAGTATCACCTACTGCCTACTTGGATCTAATCAACGATTTACTTGGTGCTATCGGCTCTACTTGCCTGCCTATTTGACAGTCCACTAGTCAACCCATTAGGCACGACGTCCCTATAGACCCAGACGTCATAACTCCGCCCGAACTACACAACTCACTGGACTTATCCTGCTAACTACGCTGTCCACGGCAGATCAGCTCTGCCCGCAGTACCCTTGTGCCCACGGTAGCCGGCCACCCGCCCTACTGTGTACACTACAGATATCAGAACTTTGGATTGAGACTCCACAATAACTGTATTACCGGCGTCCCTCTACCCGCTAGAGCGCCACCTCCAGCTACAGAACCTCAAGCTAGGACACAGCCAGCTGCGACCCAAGCAGGACAACCAGCTAAGTTCAGAAGACAAAGTGACATACTCTCTTATTAAGTGCAAGAGTGATGATTAAATATAGAATTGATTAGAGGTAGATGCAAACCCTCCCCCTTTTAATTCTTCTATGTAAATAAATATTCTTCATTTTAATTTTTATCTTTCTTTCATTGCTTGTCTCGTTGAGTGCCTGCTCCCGATTTATATGCTGATAGGTTGGTGTGTGATAGTTTCAAAAATAATCATCCCCTAGACATTAAACGAGCCAGACACACGTCACACCCGCTAACCTGTCACACCAGCTTTCATTGCACTCAAGTTTAGAGATATTCAAATCTAGATCTAGTTCTATGTGAAGCTTTGCTCTGTCCTAAAATATTGTCCAATAGAACCTAACACTGAAAACAGCAGAATTTGAATCGCTTGCGCCTTGAGTGAACCAAAACTACTCGAAATGATTCCTGCCTGATACAAGACAGTGGCCTTAAAACATCCTAATAAAGAAAACTATTTGGAGAGCTCCCTGATTTGGAAACCACTGCGCAGTTCATTTAAAACATCCTAATAAAGAAAACTATTTGGAGAGCTCCCTGATTTGGAAACCACTGCGCAGTTCATCTCCTATATTGGTCTAGTCATCTGAACGCTCCAACATAATAATGAGAACGAGGACGAAGAAGAAAAAGAAATTCCTGCCTGTTAGAAGAATGCAAATAAATATAATGTTTGAGCATTTTTTACAAAATAGTGTTAGCCTCTAGAAAAGAAAAAAAAAGGTCGAAAGTAATAGTTATAAAGCCAGATCGCCTCAATGTTCATAGATCTTATATTCAGTGAAAGCGAGAAATCTTCGCTATTGAATCTGGCCAATCAAATCCATAGAAGCGGCTAACGAAATGATCGGGGGGGGGGGGGGGGGGGGGAGCGAAAGCAGCCCAGGGCTATGTACCAATTAATCAGCGCAGTGTGCAGTAGCTGTACTACAAACTGTACTTAACACCAGATCTCTCATTAGCTTACAGTCACATTGACATCTACATGGCCAGCAAGAAACATGAAAACGGCAGTGATATGGAAAACGTGCTTGCCCCTGAAATGTTACTGACACGGGGGAAAAAAGCTACTCAAGTTTAATTTAAGCCAGCGGTTCTCAAGCTATGATTACTACCAAACAAGATCTACATAGGTAGCAGGCCTTCATAGGTCTGTAACATGTTAGTTAATAAAAAGAAAGATGATCCTCCAACTGGTGTAATTTAAAAATGAATGTCTTTATTCAAAGATGTCATCAGAACAAAATTCAAAAAGAACTACAGATCCCAAGACATGTAAAAATAATGTCGACATTAAAAAAAAAAGCAAACAATTAATTAGATATCATGACCGATGACATGCCCTGTATAGTAAAAAAAAACAAAAAAAACTATTAAACACTCGTGTTTTCAGCGGCGTTCTTTGACCCAAAACTCTGTATGTATCTTTGTGATCCTAATCGCAGCTGTATTCCCAGGCCCAATTACCCTAGTGTGTCCTGAAATGTTTTCAAACACATTCTCTACTACACAACAGAAGAAACAACTTCTCGCGTTTGTCCAGAATGCACGAGATTTATCGAACGCATGCCTTCAGTGACAGGCATCAATCAATACGCTTGCAGTGTGCCACCAGTCATTCGGCACAAAGACAAACAAGTGAAACACATTTATTTCACCTACATGCTTAAAGATCGAACCCCACTCCCGACTTGTATATCTAGTTGTTTTTTCACTCTTCCATTCCATATACACATACTTGAGTCATTCTTGTATTGGTTTAATACCGCATATAAAACATTAAATCTTACCCTTAGTCTAGACTAAAGTAGACGGTCTTATAATGTTACCATTGTATTAAGTACTACCAAATGTTACAACTTTTCCAAGTACTTTTTTTACACACACACCCCCCGGTCACTGCTTTCCATTCCCTCAATCAATTTTGTTGAAGTAAAAAAAAAATATTTTAAAGCAAATAACAAAAATTAATGTTTAATTTATGAAATAATAATAATCTTAATTTGACTCACGTTTTCTAAAATTATATGGCAACAAAGTTTTTTTCATTTTCACACTGCACATGCAAAGATCAAGTTCGATGTATATTATTGTTTAGATATCCACCCACAGAATCTAGTAACAACAAAATAACAACATCTCTTGAGCTCAGACCCAATCTTAACTTGAACTTCCTGTGAATGCAGCGACAAAGCTAACCATGCAAAATTCAAGCAGAAATGAGAGAAGTTATTGTCTAGTGAACTTTTGAAAGAACAATCCACAATAATACATCTACCACCAGCTGGCCTAGGAAAGAATAAAAGGACCAGGGTTTGGTCATCTTACTTTAAAAAAAAAAATAGTGCAGGGGGGGGGGGGGCATACCTCTCAAGCTAATTCAATACCAAAAGAGAGGGGAAAGTCAAGTTGCCAGACGTCTGATGGTTCTATTAATAATTTGGTCTGCACACTTCTCACTACTGCTGACAAACACACACACAGATGCTAACAAACAACGGATGTGGAAATATGCTTCAAAAAAAGAAAAAGATGACCACTCAACTATGCCGAAAATGTCCAAAGTTTTATTCTGCCGGGTCTGTCCAATATGTAGCCCCAAGTCTTACACCCACAGCCAACTAGTGTGTCTCGAGCTGACATCACTTTTTGATTTTCTTAATGCACAAACACTACAATCATTATGGTTAAGAGCCAATGGGTCAGTATTCAAACTAGATCTCAATGAACACAATGCAATAAGTAATAGGAATTGTGTTTTCATTGGGTTGACTTCCAAATAAAAATGGCATTATCTTACAAAATCTATTGTAGGCATCAGCATTCCACCAGGCATAGTGAATTCAGAGGTGGTAACAAATTACATACAACTTTACATATAATCAAGTACAAAGGAAATTCAATTAATTTACCAATTGATATCTATTTGATTTAATTTACCTTCAATATACTAATATAAAGGGGGAGAGAAGTGACAAGCAGAAACCAATACTGAAAAGGGATCAATAGCAGTAAATTTCTTTAACAAACCCCCACTCCTGACCCGACCTGAATATATGGGTGTAGCCATCTATCACATTTCTCTGCTTGATAAAAATAAAAGGAAGTATTTAATCAACATGAGTAAAACCATGTGAACACAATTCTTTTTACTTTTATAGAAAAAAACAGGTTTAATTAATCTTTTTGTAATGCCAAACAGCCTCATCTATCTATCAACTAGTAGCTTGAATTTTCATTTGAATGCTACAAACACCTTATAATGTGTATAAAATATATTTTGAATTTTAATAATAAAAATTAATTTAAAAAAAAATAAATAAATAAATTGTTCTATCAAGCATAGAAAACAAAATTAAAATTACACCACATTGTTTCTTTTTTTTTTTTTTTAATAAACTAGAATTTAGCTAAGTTCTGACCCTTCCCAATATCCTAATGCAGACTTCATAAAATGTACATAAATTTTCTGATGTTTTATAACTCTAAGAATCTGTAGTCTGTGTAGACACAAAAAATGTTTTCAAATATTTATAAACAATTATAAAAAATTTTAAGTATCATGCCATTCACACAAACAAAAACTGAACCCAGATATTTCATCTTAGGCAGGAGAGATATAAGCTATATTATATATCTATAATAGATACATATATATTATATATCAGAGCACCTAAAGATCTTCAAGTAAAGAGTTTGTTATCCTTTATCATCTAATAAAAATTTGTTTTCTATATTTTCTTAAATTTTTTTTTTTAATTGCTGAAAAATCAAACGGACATCAAGAATACACCTGTATGTTCCAATTTATCCATGTACTATCTAATACTATATCATGCCAGGTTTAATCTTATTGCAATCTCAATGGAATAAAGAGTTCTTAAAAGCAAACTATAATAAAAACTTTAAATGTAATTTAATCTAATAATTAACTCAATTTCATAGACAATCAATCTAGATTAGGGATTCTCAACCTGTGGGTCGCGCCCCCCTTAGGGGTCGATTGACGATTTGTCAGGGGTCGCCAAAGACCATCAAAAATATGTATTTTTTGTGTCTATTCTTCTATTGCTGTGGGGGGGGGGGGGCTCGCGGCAGAGTGGGGGATTCTAAAAAGGGGTCGCTGAGCTTTAAGGTTGAGAACCGCTGATCTAGATCTAAAGAAAAAGATATAAAAATAAAATTAATAGTATTTTAGTAACGTCTAGATGTATACCTAGATACAATTTAATTATTATACACGTTAAAGAATAAAAATAATCGCTGATAATCTCTATCTAGACTAGATCTAGAAGTCTAGATCTCCACAAGCAGCACTAACTAGTATTAGTATTAATTACTAATCTAGACTCTAGATCTATTATATAAATAGCAATATTCCACAAGCAGCACTAACTAGTATTAGTATTAATTACTAATCTAGACTCTAGATCTATTATATAAATAGCACTATTATATTCTTGTTCTAGATTATTTTATATAGTGTATAGAATCTATACTAGACTTTAAAATTTAGATTTTTAGATCTAGATTCTAGATATATTCTAGATCTTGATACTATAGTTCTAAAGACATCTAGATTCTAGATCTTGATACCATAGTTAGACATCTAGATTCTATTCTAGATAAATAGCAGATATCTATATTATAAGTATATTTAGTAGATTAGATCTTTAGTAGTTTAGTATATCGATCTATTCGTAGATCTAGATCTAGTACTACTGAGTAGTAGTCTTAAAGGGGAAACTCAGATGGTTTTTCAAATTTGAGTTATGACATATATATTTCAATTCTGCGTAAAAAGTTGTAATAGTAAACATTTTACCATATTTTATTTAAATGCTTCTAAAGAAACATTTACATTTTAAAATTAGTCAGTAAATTCTTAGCATTTAAATATAACGAGATTCTTTAAGATTTTGTTTTTAGCTTAAAGGCAAACATCCTTTCCCTCAACTATACTGAAAGGGAAACTATATTTAACCGAATGTCACTTTCCTCAACTATACTGAAAGGGAAACTATATTTAACCAAACGTCACTTCATTAAACTATACTGAAAGGGAAACTAGATTTAACCAATCGTATTGCTTCATTCTTACAGTAAGTTACAGTAGCTGTTAGGCTTAGTGACAGCCTAGTCCAGAGCTATGGTACAGTTATATATATTATTTATATATATATATATATATAGAGAGAGAGAGAGATAGATAGATAGATCTAAAAGCATTAGGATTTATAACCAACATCAGAAAAAAAGTAACATTTTCATCTTAGACCCTCCCTGTCCCAAAAAGTAAATAGATCGTGTGTCTGATTGATTCTAACAAACTGGTCAGTGTAAGGCTAGTCTAGACATGTAATCGGTCATGACAAGACAACCAAGCAATAATGTTTGCTGTGTGTTGAGTGGTCAGGCGAGAAAATGCACACTGTCGCGGTTAGTCAAGCATGTCAATCTACTTTTAACATGCATTTTTTTCTTTCCTTAGATCTAACTGCATAGATGAAGGAAGATATATTTCTTTTACGAGAATGTAAACTTTACTGTATGGTTTTCCGCTATACATTAAGCCAATACTGCCAATAGATAAAAAAATTTTTTAATAAATCTAGGTTTGTGTGACATCACGTAGAAACCCGATGAAATTCTGCCCATTTAGGATGTGCAGGAAAATTACATCAGAACAATATCAATTGCTAAGTTATTATTGCAAATTTAAAAAAAAAAAGAATAATATATTCATTGTATCTTTAAAAAATCAAAACACATATAATCATATTATATCAAAAATTGTCAAAACCATCAGACTTTCCCTTTAAGACGTTTAAGTTTAAGTCTAGAAAATTAGGTCTAGAGTCTAGATCAAGTAGATCTAGACTGAATCTAGGCACTTAATTAAGTTAATTCATTGCAAAGATTATTATTATAGCTTTTATATAGCGCTACTTTCATGCTTATAGCATGCTCAGAGCGCTTTTGGTCCAATCTCATTTGTGGACCAGTTGGGGGGGGGGGGGGCCGGGCGTATCTAGGAGTTAATTTTCCATGCGCCTTTAAGCGTTCAGTAAACACGACTCTGCCTGAGTGGGGTGTCGAACCTCGAGCCCCCTTCTAGGTAGCCAAGTTCAAGCGCACTTGGCCTCTCGACCACGCTTCCTATGGTCTAGATTAACTAGATAATAGATTCTAGATATCTCTATATTATTCTAGATCTATATAGACTACTATACTAGATCTATAAACTATAGTCTATATATGATTATTATGTTTATATATTATAGATATATATATATACATAATATAAGTATATAGACTAGAGTAAGTAGGTCTAGGTCTTGTTTTATTCCATACAAAAAAAAAATTAATAGGGTGTCCGAATTAAATTATGATTTTCTTACCAAAATTTATTTCAGACAGCCAGCTTTTGATAATCAATGTTAATGATCTTATATTACATTTGTTCGTTTGTTGTTGTTTTTTTAGAGAATAAATAGGCAAATGTTTGTAGTGAGCTTGGTACATTGAATGAAGTTAAATGCTTAGATCTAGACGTCTAGACCTACTAGATAGATCTAAATTTATATAGAGAGGATTCAGTTAGGCAAGAATGGCTATCCTAACCTGTACTATACTACAAAAGATCATCTGTATTAGAAATTTGTTAAATTAATAAACAAAAAACACAAACATTCAACACACATCTAATCATGCAAACATAAAATAAGTCTAAAAGTCGGTATAGAAGTTAGTATCCCAGTGACTGAATTTAGACCTAAATTCAGTCACTGGGATACTAACTTCTATACCTGTGGAATAAGTGTATTCATATTTCTATTTTTTATGTTCGTATTTATGCATAATTTGAAAACATCTTAATGCCTGCTGAATTAAAATCTGAGTTTATTGATGCCTAAATATAGAGACTGTCCGAAATAAATTATATTATATGGTGTCCGGAATCAAATAATGTGGGTCAAATTTGTCCGAAGTAAATAAAAACACACTGCCTCTTTGACTTTAAATATAATAACAAATATTTAGGGGTACAAATATAAGAAGTCATCCTTATTCTCCTTAATTTAAAGTTAAACTAAAGAAGATTTTGATACTTCATTTTCTTTTCTGTCAGTTTGTCAGACTATGTGGAACCATTGTAAAATAATGGGCTGTCAAAGTCAAACTTTCACATTTGGGCCTATAGATTCTAGTTGTCCGAATAGCATAAACTACTCTAGTTATCTAGACTTCTAGTAAAAAAGAGACGACTTAGACTTAGTCACTTACTCTGCTGACTTACCGAGGTCGAGCTCAAAAACTTAGATTCTAAGATATAATAATAATGAAATGTAGTGTAGGCTTATAATATTATATTATTCAAGTTAAGTTATTGGTCAATTGAAAATCCATTACTTAAGAATCACAGAATGTTACACAAATTTATCCGAGCTAGATGATACTAGATCTAGAGTTAGAAATATATCTAGACTAGATCTATAGCAAGATAAATAAAAAATTATAGACTCTAGATCTAGATATCTTGATCCAGATTTGTCGGAACTGCTAAACAGAATCAGCCTACTGCGGAACAATAATCTTGAATTGCCAAACCGTTCGTAGATTTTTCCTTCCGGTTCAAAATAAAATGAAATAAGGGCAGGAATACACTGACCTACATTACCTTTTTTCTTAAACAACAAACTCTAGATAATAATAATAATAATCATTATTATTATTATTATGGCGGAGATAGATAGATAGAATATCAATAGCGGAGAGTTTCATTGTGCTAGCAGCTTTAGATTAGTCAAAATATGCCATTAGGGCTGACAACTTAGGCTTGTCCACCAACATATCGTAAGGCTTGTAATGGGGTCCCTGTACTGAAAAAGTTTGAGAACCTTTGATATGCACTGTAGTTGACCGTCAGGGGTCTTCGAAAGTGAAAAAAATGAATTTGGGATCTATGACATGTAAATATGATTTTACGATTGTAGATCTCATTCAGACTTTATCTTTATCCACATATGATTTGTATTACTCTTGTCAGGGCCAGCCTTAAGCATAGGCAAATAGGGCAGCAGCCTATGGCCTCTGAATGGTAGGGGCCTCGCACAGGAGTAAATAGTGAAATTTGTCCTCAGTTTTATTGTTGGAGTACACTTGGTTTTTAATCAATTGCGTACTTTTATTTTTATTGTTGTTGTTGTTTCGCTGTTTTTTTTTTAATTAGTTTTTTTTTTCTATTTCACCGAATTCACTTCGCCTGGATCACAAAACTCCATTTGGCCACGCTCATGAATTTAGTGATCGTAGCTTTGCTTTTCTTTTCATTGAAACGAGTTGTTTTTTTACATCAAAACCCCTTTAGGTTACGCTCATGCTGATTGTAATTGTCCTTTAGTTTTGTTTTTGTTTTGTTTTTTAAATTGGAGAAGTTTTAACCCCAAACCTTTCTTGGCTACGCTCATAGAATTTGGTGGCTGCAGCTTTTCGTTTCGTTTTTTTTTTTTTAATTTTGGAAGGGGGTTAACACCCTTGGTTACGGTTATGGAATTTGGTAACTAGTTATTCATCAGTTTGTTTGTTGTTGTTTTTTTAAGTTTGGGGGGGGGGGGGGGGGGGGTAAACCAGTTACACGAAAAAAAAACCTTTTATCTTATCTTCTAATCTTATATAATACAGCCGTTACTTCAAAAAAGAAGATGATTACGTCCTACGCGTCATGCATTTCTATAAATACTTCTATGAAATTTAGTGACTTTCTTTTTTATTGGAACAGGGTTTTAACATCAAGATTCACTTTATGTTTTTATTGGCGGGAGGGGGAGCTCAACCCCTTTCTACAAAACTTCGCTCATGGAATTTGGTGACTATGATGAGAGGGGGTTTTAAACTCCAAACTTCTCTTGGCTACGCTCACAGAATTTCTTGACTGTCGTTTGCTTTAAATTTATATTAAAGTGGGGGAGTTTAACAAAAACCCTCTGTCCTGGAGGGGGTTTAAACCCAGAACTCCCCCTTGGCTACGCTTATTGAATTTGGTGACTGTCGTTAGCTTTTTTTTTTTTTTATATTGAAGATGGGAGTTTTAATCTCAAAATCCCCTTTTTTAACTCAATACTTTTCTTTGAAAGTTTTTTTAAACTCAAATCCCGTTGGGTTCGCATATGGATTTCGTTGACTGTAGTTTGCTTTAGTTTTTATTGAAGAGGCGGATTTTTAATCTCAAACTTCCCTCGGTAACACTGGGGCACGTGTTAGATTGACATTAAAATAATCTCCACACTTATAATAATGTTTTAAAAGTCACAAAATTCCCCCCCCCCCCCCCCCCGTGGGGGATTTCATTGGGGGTGACCCCCACCCCACCCCCTCCAACACACTTACACACCGGCTACGCCCATGCTTTAGTATTGACTTGAATGATATTTTAAACAGCAACAACAACAACAAAAAAAAAAAAACGTCTTTTCAGACCGCTGACGATAATGCCGCTTATCTTGCCTCATTCACACTACATAGCCGTCACCATAGCATTTCTCTCTCTCTCTCTCACATACACACACACTCCATAACTAAAATGTTACAACTTAATTAGGCCTACTTATAAAAAGTTGTAACTGAACTGAGAGTAATTACCCCATAACTTCCAGAAAGTAGTATGTCTACCCACCATAGTATTCTTGAACCCTGGCCCACGAGTACTTTGCTACGCCTTGTACTCTGGACATTATTATGTTGATACCCTTAATAGTAAACTTATTTGGTTCTATTCCACTTCTATAATGACGCAATCCTTTCGATTCTTACAAAACGACGAAAGAATGCTACCTCCCTTTCGTTATACCATATACCATAAATTATTTTAGATGATGTGGTCTTATACGGGCCTCTTGGTAAAGAGAGCATTTTTGGAGGACGTGGTCGGCATTCTGTGGTGATACTCCACATAGGCTGATTTCACTGGTTCCAATAGAAATAAAACTATACTCTTTGGAAACCACTGTGCAGTTCATCTCATATATTGGTCTAGTCATCTGAACGCTCCAACATAACAATGAGAACGAAGAAGAAGAAGAAGAAGATCATGTAGTAGACGTCCCTTGTTTTAAAGTGTATGTAAGTTTCACATCCTGGTGAACTAGCCCAACAAATATTATTATTATTATTATTTAGGGAAAGAAAGGTGGGAATACTGAGAAGAAATTTTGCAAAATCAGAATTTTATAAACATTTTTGTCATGAATAATTCATTTTACTTCAATCGACTAAAGCCAATCGAGAACATCAACATCCCTAATAATAGGCATCATTTACAGACCACCAAATTCTAGTTTAGAATACATGCAGGAACTATGTAATCAGATTACCACACTTAAAGAGACTAATAAAAATGCAGTTTTTTGGATTATGGGTGATTTCAACCTACCTGATATAAATTGGAAAACACTAACCTTAGATAAACACCAAAACCTTAAGGACATAAATGAGCTTATTATAGAAACTTTACTCAACCTAAGTTTAGATCAAATCATTAAAAAGCCAACTAGATTAAACAACAAATTAGATGTCTTCTTAACCAACAGACCTGGATTAGTAGTTGATTATGATATTATCCCTGGTCTATCAGACCATGAGATCATAAAAATACACAGTCAGATAAAAGCAGTAGCCAATACAAAACACAAAAGAAAAATCTTACTCTGGAATAAATGTAACCTAACACAACTACACCAAGCTGCATTAAACTTTCAACAAACATTCTTATTAGAAAAAGACATTAACCAACCAGTCGATGACCTCTGGAATTTCATTAAAAACCATCTTAAAAGCATTATAGAAAATCATATACCAACTAAATACACATTAAGCAAAATAAATAAATGCTGGTTTAATAATAGACTAAAGAAGCTTTGTAAACAGAAGAAAAAACCTATATAGAAAATTTAAAGAAACCAAGGCAGAAAGAGTTTACAAAAGGTATATAAAAATTAAACACCTAACCCAAAAAGTAAGCAGACAGCTGCAGAGTGAATACATAAACAATGTAATATCTAAAGATAACAACAAAAACCTATGGTCATACATTAAG
The DNA here is from genome assembly GCA_030265305.1 of Biomphalaria pfeifferi. Taxonomy (NCBI): domain Eukaryota; kingdom Metazoa; phylum Mollusca; class Gastropoda; family Planorbidae; genus Biomphalaria; species Biomphalaria pfeifferi. The sequence goes on along the minus strand of JASAOG010000174.1, from coordinate 127,561 downwards.
TCTAAGAAAATGGAAACAACAGGCATAGCGCCATTAAAAGATGAACATAACATATTACATAATGATAATGAAACTAAAGCAAACATCCTAAACAAATACTTTGCATCAGCATTCTCGGCCTCAGGAGACAAAGACATATTTCTTAATTTGAACCAAGTAGACAACATAGAAGATATAGTAGTAAAAGAAAATGGAATTCAAAAACTATTAGCCAACACCAAACCAAATAAAGCGTCTGGACCTGATGATATTCCAGCTAGATTACTCAAAGAACTAAGCAATGAGCTAGCCCGAGTGTTCAAAATACTCTTTCAGGCATCGCTTAACCAGGGCAGAGTACCAAAGGACTGGAAAGAAGCTAATGTCACCCCCCAATTTAAAAAAGGAGAAAAATCTGATCCAGGAAACTACAGACCAGTATCACTTACCAGCATCACATGTAAAATCCTAGAACACATAATATGTAGCAACATCATTAACCACTTAGACAAACATAATATCCTCACCCCATACCAACATGGCTTTAGGAAATATAGATCATGTGCAACATAACTAATAGGACTAATTGATGATTTTTCAAAAGGTTTAGATAATAGTGAACAAATAGATGCTATCTTACTAGATTTTTCCAAGGCTTTTGACAAAGTTCACCACCATAGTTTGCTTAAAAAATTAAAATATTTCGGCATTAATGGTCCACTGCATCAGTGGATTAAAGATTTTCTGATAGGGAGAGAACAAACTGTAATAATAAATGGCTCTAAATCAACACCAATAACTGTAAACTCAGGTGTACCTCAAGGAACAGTCTTGGGTCCACTACTATTTTTAATTTACATAAATGATTTACCAAATTGCATTAGTTCAGGAACAAAAGTCAGATTATTTGCAGACGATTGCATAATATATAGAACAATAAAAACAACACAAGACACAGATATTTTACAAAGAGAATTAGATGAATTACAGAAATGGGAATCAAATTGGAGCATGTCTTTCCACCCAGAAAAATGTCAGTTGTTAAGAGCAACAAAAAAACTAAAATTAATTCCACTTATCTTATCCATGGCAAACCAGTAACACAGACTAAAAACGCAAAATACCTAGGCGTTATAATAAATGAAAAACTGTCATGGAATCCACATATTGATGAAACTATAAAAAAATCCAACAAAGCATTAGGGTTTATTAAAAGAAATTTCTATAAATCAAATAAGAACATAAAACTAAAATGATTAGGCCAATAATAGAATATGCATCCACCGTTTGGGACCCCTCAACTCAAGAAAACATTAGGAAACTGGAACAAACACAAAATAGAGCAGTGAGATTCATAACAAACGAATATTCACATTTGACTAGAGTAACATCTTTAGTAAAATCACTAAATTTAGAAAGCCTTCAGGACAGAAGACTCAAAAGTAAAGTAGCAATTATACATAAAACACTGAACCATAATCTTCAAATACAAAAACAAAATTTAATAAAATACTCTGAAAGACACAAAAATAAAGGCACATTCCTCGTCCCATATGCTAGGACAAATTTGTACAAATACTCCTTCTTCCCTAGTGCTATTAGAGCATGGAATGGTTTGCCTGAGCTAGCCAGAAAAACCAGTGACTTGGCAGAATTTAAGTCATTGGTTAATATGCATGACTAAATGCATGACGCGTAGGACGTAATCATCTTCTTTTTTGAAGTAACGTCTGTATTATATAAGATAAGAAGATAAGATAAGAGAATTATGTAAACGCAGCCTATATCATTAGAAAAAAAACACCTTACAAATTATAGTTAGTACCTAAGAATACTGTAACTTAGTCTGACTTTTTTTTATCAACCCTATTAACTATTTAAAACATGAAAGAAGTGGGTACTAAACAAAAAAAAAATGTTTTGAAACACTAATTTTGAAAACGCAATGGATGCGAAGAAGATGTTAAGCTGAACTAGTGAATGTTTTAAATGAGGGTCTATATCACGGTTATTACAAATTGATATAAATTTAAGGTTTAATCTTTTTAGTTAAATCGTCACAAATTCAGTGTTCCCAATTTTTAGTTTAAACAGTAATATAAACATTTAAGAGAACACAGACCAGTCTAATATATAATCATTTTTTAAAGCATAAATCAAATAAAGAAAAATAAAAAAAAAATCCAGAGAGCATATGCTTAAATTAATTTTTTAAGTAAACCATTAATAATTATTTTTAAAAAGCCATTGTTAAAATAATTATATGCAACAATAGGTTCTGCCAACTTAAGGGCCTCCTTAGCTTGTGTAAATTCTTCTACTTCAGAAAGATCAGACTCTTTTTCTAATAATTCTTCTAGTTCAGCATATGCTTTCTAAAGTCTTAACTGTGTCTGGTACCATTGATCTGGATTCCTGAAGCACTTTACTCTGCTTACTAATATCAGGTTCATCTTTACCATCTGCTTTCATCTTTTCAAGCTTTTCCTCCAGTTAGGCAGCTTCCTTTTCCTAACTTTCTATTTCTTTTGTTAACAAAAAAACAAACAAACTGAAAGCAGATTCTTATTCTTCAACTATAAAAATAGCTGTGTTCCTTTGTATTACCACTCATAGTCAAGATAAAATACACCGGGTCACTTCATGCTCCTAAGCTGAACGCAGTTCTTATGCTTTCCTCTGTTTTTTTTCAAATCATAATTGGATTTTTATTAACTTTCATAATCATGTAATATTTTAACTTTAATGGAAACTGTTTCCTAAACAGAAGTCTGAAGTGAAAAAAAAAATTAAATAAAGTTGTTGACAAATTTGTAGTTGAAAAAATTCACCTAAACTAAAATACAATTTTTTTCTCCATATGTAGTAACAATAAAATGTGGATTAATGGCATTCGCATATTACGGCTTTATGAAAAATACTGACATCATATTCATGTACAAAATGTTATTCTATTCTATTAAATCTAGGCAGAATCTTAACTTGAATATTTGCTAAACATTTTTTTCTGAACTCCAAAAGTAAAAAAAAAAAAAATTAAAAAATAACATGGTCTGATCTAAATAAGTTTGCATAGCACAACACAGCTACTTCAAAGAGTTATCCACTCTTGACCAAAAGAATGAGTTGTTACAGGATTCAAACAATTTCCACTTACAAACACAATTCAATAAGATCAGAGGAGATTATGAAGCCTCAAAAACAAACATTTTGGCAGTGTGCACACATTGTTCATGTAAAATAAGTCACACATTAAGAAGAAATTACACAGAAATTAAGACATCTATTAGATCTATTTAAAAAAAAAAGATAATCAAAAATATTTTTGTCAAATTTTATACTTTCAATGAGGAAAAGTTTCAATTAAAAAAATGTATTACTCCATCAAAAGATAATTTTTCTTACTTAGCGCTTTCAATTTGGAAAACTTAAACAAAGAAAAAGGGCATATTCTTAATAAGTTTACATGCCCAAGATAATTCTAGATGAACACACAATTATTATGATCTATCAACATACAACATTAATTTAAAAAAATTATCGCCTAAACAATTTATTTGAGTGTTTAATTTACGGTTTAACTGTGCACCGTATGAAATGTAACAGGCAAAGCGTGATTATGTTGCACTATTAGTATAAATTGATAATTGATTCTATTTTGGTAAACACCTGTGGCGTTGCAATGGGGTAGAGGAGAGTGCGAGGGGTGTAGACCGCAAAGAATAAGCAAGAAAAATATCAAAATACTTTTAAAAAACAACAACAAAGCTTATGCTAAGTGTAATTGTATCAATTAGATTGGATCAGTCATTTAATTAAATTTGCAATAGATCTGTGCTATTAGAAATATTTTTACCAATTGTTTTTGTTTAGCGCTATTTCATGATTTTAGCTTTCTCAATAAGCTTTGATCCTTGCACTTATCTGGACCAGTTGGGAAATTGGTTAGGGGGGGGGGGGAGGGAAGAGAAAAAGGGATATCTAGGTCAATTTTATCGTAATCAGTTAAAAGCAATTAAAAAAAAACAACAACAACATTGGAACGACTTGACTTTGAACTTATGGCTCACGCTTCCTCAAGCCGACATACTAATCACTCTGCTAGTGAAGTGCGTATGGCAATATGAGATTGTATAGTTATGTATTGTTTGTTTCAGATTTTAAGGCGGCGACCTATAAGAAGGACTAATTCGGCTTATACTATTAATTCAGTCAAGTATAATATAAAATAAAATAATTAAGTATCAAGAGTTAATTAACTAATTGTTGTTTTTAAATTGACTCTTGTGTTGTTAGGTAAAAGAAAAAACTGTGCAAAATTTCAACTTGATCCGAGATTAGGTGTCGGAGAAATAGAGTGTACAAAATTTTTTACCAGATAAACAAGAGTGAGTTGATATAAGCTTAGTAACAAGTTGTTAGTTTTGAATTTTTTTATTTTTACAAATGATATTGGTTTACAATCCATCAAAAGTCCAATACTTAACACTCAGACATTATATCATCTGCAAAACATTTTACAATAAGCTCCTTGAATTGTTGAGCACATGCGTATGAAGATGAAGCTATAGGCCTACAATTTCATTTTAAAACTAGGTTACAAAGACAGTTTGTGTGGAAAAACTCAAAATCGGCCCCCGAAGTGGCCCACCCAGACAGGTAAAAAGGCAGGTTTCAATATTTTCAGAAAGAACATCAGAATGAAATAAATTCTATCAAAGACAAATGACAGAGAAGAATGGAGAAAGAAGGTTGACAGATCTTGTGTGGTGCCCAAGTGGTCCAGCAGACCAAAGGATAGGTGAAAGTGAATGTGAAGTTAGATGTGAACCTGGCCTAACTGATGTAATGAATATCTAATTGATCTAAATGTTTTGTAAAGGGTCAATCTCTTATTCAAATCCTCAAGAAGAAACATTTCCGTAAATAATAAAATAATTTCCTTTCCTTTAGTTAAGTGTTCTATAGTAGTGTTCAAGCATTGCAGTTCATGTGATAATATATAAACTACTTATTAATTGTTGTTTTAAATTATGTCCGACTTATATACATACTAAGTAATTTTTTCTATTTAAAAAAAAAAATAATCAAAAATATTTTTGTCAAATTTTATACTTTCAATGAGGAAAAGTTTCAATTAAAAAAATGTATTACTCCATCAAAAGATAATTTTTCTTACTTAGCGCTTTCAATTTGGAAAACTTAAACAAAGAAAAAGGGCATATTCTTAATAAGTTTACATGCCCAAGATAATTCTAGATGAACACACAATTATTATGATCTATCAACATACAACATTAATTTAAAAAAATTATCGCCTAAACAATTTATTTGAGTGTTTAATTTACGGTTTAACTGTGCACCGTATGAAATGTAACAGCCAAAGCGTGATTATGTTGCACTATTAGTATAAATTGATAATTGATTCTATTTTGGTAAACACCTGTGGCGTTGCAATGGGGTAGAGGAGAGTGCGAGGGGTGTAGACCGCAAAGAATAAGCAAGAAAAATATCAAAATACTTTTAAAAAACAACAACAAAGCTTATGCTAAGTGTAATTGTATCAATTAGATTGGATCAGTCATTTAATTAAATTTGCAATAGATCTGTGCTATTAGAAATATTTTTACCAATTGTTTTTGTTTAGCGCTATTTCATGATTTTAGCTTTCTCAATAAGCTTTGATCCTTGCACTTATCTGGACCAGTTGGGAAATTGGTTAGGGGGGGGGGGGGGAGGGAAGAGAAAAAGGGATATCTAGGTCAATTTTATCGTAATCAGTTAAAAGCAATTAAAAAAAAACAACAACAACATTGGAACGACTTGACTTTGAACTTATGGCTCACGCTTCCTCAAGCCGACATACTAATCACTCTGCTAGTGAAGTGCGTATGGCAATATGAGATTGTATAGTTATGTATTGTTTGTTTCAGATTTTAAGGCGGCGACCTATAAGAAGGACTAATTCGGCTTATACTATTAATTCAGTCAAGTATAATATAAAATAAAATAATTAAGTATCAAGAGTTAATTAACTAATTGTTGTTTTTAAATTGACTCTTGTGTTGTTAGGTAAAAGAAAAAACTGTGCAAAATTTCAACTTGATCCGAGATTAGGTGTCGGAGAAATAGAGTGTACAAAATTTTTTACCAGATAAACAAGAGTGAGTTGATATAAGCTTAGTAACAAGTTGTTAGTTTTGAATTTTTTTATTTTTACAAATGATATTGGTTTACAATCCATCAAAAGTCCAATACTTAACACTCAGACATTATATCATCTGCAAAACATTTTACAATAAGCTCCTTGAATTGTTGAGCACATGCGTATGAAGATGAAGCTATAGGCCTACAATTTCATTTTAAAACTAGGTTACAAAGACAGTTTGTGTGGAAAAACTCAAAATCGGCCCCCGAAGTGGCCCACCCAGACAGGTAAAAAGGCAGGTTTCAATATTTTCAGAAAGAACATCAGAATGAAATAAATTCTATCAAAGACAAATGACAGAGAAGAATGGAGAAAGAAGGTTGACAGATCTTGTGTGGTGCCCAAGTGGTCCAGCAGACCAAAGGATAGGTGAAAGTGAATGTGAAGTTAGATGTGAACCTGGCCTAACTGATGTAATGAATATCTAATTGATCTAAATGTTTTGTAAAGGGTCAATCTCTTATTCAAATCCTCAAGAAGAAACATTTCCGTAAATAATAAAATAATTTCCTTTCCTTTAGTTAAGTGTTCTATAGTAGTGTTCAAGCATTGCAGTTCATGTGATAATATATAAACTACTTATTAATTGTTGTTTTAAATTATGTCCGACTTATATACATACTAAGTAATTTTTTCTATTTAAAAAAAAAAATAATCAAAAATATTTTTGTCAAATTTTATACTTTCAATGAGGAAAAGTTTCAATTAAAAAAATGTATTACTCCATCAAAAGATAATTTTTCTTACTTAGCGCTTTCAATTTGGAAAACTTAAACAAAGAAAAAGGGCATATTCTTAATAAGTTTACATGCCCAAGATAATTCTAGATGAACACACAATTATTATGATCTATCAACATACAACATTAATTTAAAAAAATTATCGCCTAAACAATTTATTTGAGTGTTTAATTTACGGTTTAACTGTGCACCGTATGAAATGTAACAGGCAAAGCGTGATTATGTTGCACTATTAGTATAAATTGATAATTGATTCTATTTTGGTAAACACCTGTGGCGTTGCAATGGGGTAGAGGAGAGTGCGAGGGGTGTAGACCGCAAAGAATAAGCAAGAAAAATATCAAAATACTTTTAAAAAACAACAACAAAGCTTATGCTAAGTGTAATTGTATCAATTAGATTGGATCAGTCATTTAATTAAATTTGCAATAGATCTGTGCTATTAGAAATATTTTTACCAATTGTTTTTGTTTAGCGCTATTTCATGATTTTAGCTTTCTCAATAAGCTTTGATCCTTGCACTTATCTGGACCAGTTGGGAAATTGGTTGGGGGGGGGGGGAGGGAAGAGAAAAAGGGATATCTAGGTCAATTTTATCGTAATCAGTTAAAAGCAATTAAAAAAAAACAACAACAACATTGGAACGACTTGACTTTGAACTTATGGCTCACGCTTCCTCAAGCCGACATACTAATCACTCTGCTAGTGAAGTGCGTATGGCAATATGAGATTGTATAGTTATGTATTGTTTGTTTCAGATTTTAAGGCGGCGACCTATAAGAAGGACTAATTCGGCTTATACTATTAATTCAGTCAAGTATAATATAAAATAAAATAATTAAGTATCAAGAGTTAATTAACTAATTGTTGTTTTTAAATTGACTCTTGTGTTGTTAGGTAAAAGAAAAAACTGTGCAAAATTTCAACTTGATCCGAGATTAGGTGTCGGAGAAATAGTGTGTACAAAATTTTTTACCAGATAAACAAGAGTGAGTTGATATAAGCTTAGTAACAAGTTGTTAGTTTTGAATTTTTTTATTTTTACAAATGATATTGGTTTACAATCCATCAAAAGTCCAATACTTAACACTCAGACATTATATCATCTGCAAAACATTTTACAATAAGCTCCTTGAATTGTTGAGCACATGCGTATGAAGATGAAGCTATAGGCCTACAATTTCATTTTAAAACTAGGTTACAAAGACAGTTTGTGTGGAAAAACTCAAAATCGGCCCCCGAAGTGGCCCACCCAGACAGGTAAAAAGGCAGGTTTCAATATTTTCAGAAAGAACATCAGAATGAAATAAATTCTATCAAAGACAAATGACAGAGAAGAATGGAGAAAGAAGGTTGACAGATCTTGTGTGGTGCCCAAGTGGTCCAGCAGACCAAAGGATAGGTGAAAGTGAATGTGAAGTTAGATGTGAACCTGGCCTAACTGATGTAATGAATATCTAATTGATCTAAATGTTTTGTAAAGGGTCAATCTCTTATTCAAATCCTCAAGAAGAAACATTTCCGTAAATAATAAAATAATTTCCTTTCCTTTAGTTAAGTGTTCTATAGTAGTGTTCAAGCATTGCAGTTCATGTGATAATATATAAACTACTTATTAATTGTTGTTTTAAATTATGTCCGACTTATATACATACTAAGTAATTTTTTCTATTTAAAAAAAAAAATAATCAAAAATATTTTTGTCAAATTTTATACTTTCAATGAGGAAAAGTTTCAATTAAAAAAATGTATTACTCCATCAAAAGATAATTTTTCTTACTTAGCGCTTTCAATTTGGAAAACTTAAACAAAGAAAAAGGGCATATTCTTAATAAGTTTACATGCCCAAGATAATTCTAGATGAACACACAATTATTATGATCTATCAACATACAACATTAATTTAAAAAAATTATCGCCTAAACAATTTATTTGAGTGTTTAATTTACGGTTTAACTGTGCACCGTATGAAATGTAACAGCCAAAGCGTGATTATGTTGCACTATTAGTATAAATTGATAATTGATTCTATTTTGGTAAACACCTGTGGCGTTGCAATGGGGTAGAGGAGAGTGCGAGGGGTGTAGACCGCAAAGAATAAGCAAGAAAAATATCAAAATACTTTTAAAAAACAACAACAAAGCTTATGCTAAGTGTAATTGTATCAATTAGATTGGATCAGTCATTTAATTAAATTTGCAATAGATCTGTGCTATTAGAAATATTTTTACCAATTGTTTTTGTTTAGCGCTATTTCATGATTTTAGCTTTCTCAATAAGCTTTGATCCTTGCACTTATCTGGACCAGTTGGGAAATTGGTTGGGGGGGGGGGGGGAGGGAAGAGAAAAAGGGATATCTAGGTCAATTTTATCGTAATCAGTTAAAAGCAATTAAAAAAAACAACAACAACATTGGAACGACTTGACTTTGAACTTATGGCTCACGCTTCCTCAAGCCGACATACTAATCACTCTGCTAGTGAAGTGCGTATGGCAATATGAGATTGTATAGTTATGTATTGTTTGTTTCAGATTTTAAGGCGGCGACCTATAAGAAGGACTAATTCGGCTTATACTATTAATTCAGTCAAGTATAATATAAAATAAAATAATTAAGTATCAAGAGTTAATTAACTAATTGTTGTTTTTAAATTGACTCTTGTGTTGTTAGGTAAAAGAAAAAACTGTGCAAAATTTCAACTTGATCCGAGATTAGGTGTCGGAGAAATAGTGTGTACAAAATTTTTTACCAGATAAACAAGAGTGAGTTGATATAAGCTTAGTAACAAGTTGTTAGTTTTGAATTTTTTTATTTTTACAAATGATATTGGTTTACAATCCATCAAAAGTCCAATACTTAACACTCAGACATTATATCATCTGCAAAACATTTTACAATAAGCTCCTTGAATTGTTGAGCACATGCGTATGAAGATGAAGCTATAGGCCTACAATTTCATTTTAAAACTAGGTTACAAAGACAGTTTGTGTGGAAAAACTCAAAATCGGCCCCCGAAGTGGCCCACCCAGACAGGTAAAAAGGCAGGTTTCAATATTTTCAGAAAGAACATCAGAATGAAATAAATTCTATCAAAGACAAATGACAGAGAAGAATGGAGAAAGAAGGTTGACAGATCTTGTGTGGTGCCCAAGTGGTCCAGCAGACCAAAGGATAGGTGAAAGTGAATGTGAAGTTAGATGTGAACCTGGCCTAACTGATGTAATGAATATCTAATTGATCTAAATGTTTTGTAAAGGGTCAATCTCTTATTCAAATCCTCAAGAAGAAACATTTCCGTAAATAATAAAATAATTTCCTTTCCTTTAGTTAAGTGTTCTATAGTAGTGTTCAAGCATTGCAGTTCATGTGATAATATATAAACTACTTATTAATTGTTGTTTTAAATTATGTCCGACTTATATACATACTAAGTAATTTTTTCTATTTAAAAAAAAGTAAACTTTTTTGTGTGAAAATGTAGTAGTTAGTATGACAGAACTTACTTAACTTTTTTTGGATAAAAATCTAAAAACCATTTGCATATATGTGTTACATATATGATGTATACTATATCCCCTAATAAAGAGACTCCCTTGTTAGTTATTATCAGTAGTGAATAGTTGTAAAAGTGGTGTAATTATATGAAAAAACTGCTTGCCATAAGTGATTTATAAAATCAGAATTTTCGCTGTTAGAAAAGAACAAAAAGTAGCCGTTGCGTCAGAACTTTGAATGGTCTAAAATATTATTATGTTGGATTTTCACAATCTTTTCTAGTTGACGAGATCTAAACGGGACGGACGGACGAATAGACATTCCACACAAAACTAATAGCGTCTTTTCCCCTTTCACGGACCGTTAACAAAAATTATTATTATTTTAAATGGACATATAGATCATTCACTTATTCTATTTTTTCTGAAAATTTTTTACAAATTCTTTTAGCCTCTTCATCAATTCAGGAGTATGGGCGTGTCATAAAAACAAGAATAACATTTTTTTTTAAAGTTTTTAAAAGTCAATTCCTCCTTTAAGAATCAAGGAACTGTTCGTACGAACTATAATTTGCTCTTAATAAATTAATGAATGATTTTTTTAAAAAAATTTAAAAAAATTTGCTCTGCCAAGACAGACGGAGTGAATTAATATAATCTTAGCAAAAATAAAAATGCAGGATATTGTCGCTTAAAGAAGACATATGCCTACATTTAACAAAGTCTGCATTCTTTTCCAATTTGAGTCAATAATTTTTTTTTTTTTTTTTTTTTTAAATTATTACGTGGAACCATATTTTAATTCCTCAGTTGGAGAGTTTCTTACATGTCGGAAAACCTATAAATAGCCAGCATTTTGGGGTATCCGGTGTACAAAATACAGGAAGTGTTGATAAGCTAGCTTGTTTTTGAAGCTATACGAGAGAGACTTTGTATATACTTTTAAGCTACTTGCATCTTTGTGCCACGGCTTTATACTATGTCATCATGTTCTGGAAATGTTTATACAGCTTGGACAAAACATGCCGCACTACTTCTTGTGTTGCCACTCACGTGCAGCTGATCTTTCAGCAGAGCTAGTTCTAACATTTCTTGCCTCTTGAGCGCCTCTTTTGCATCTCTTTCTTTCTACCTCTCGTGCTACTCACGCCTGACCTTTTCTTTCCGTTCATATTTCGGGGTCTCCACACCCTTCACCCATTTCCTCAATCTCTCCTCTTCAGCCCACGCCTCTTTCCTCATTCTCCTCACGCGCAAGCCGGGATGCCTTCACTGTCCTCGCCTCGTTCTTCAATCTCTCCTGGCACTCAAGTTTCAAGATGTCAACTACAACTTAGAGTGTGTCATATAAATGGCTAAGAAAAAAAAATCAGTATCCCATTTCTGACACCAGTTGTAAATTTATAATAACAACTCAATGACCGGGTAGAATAAAGACAGAAGTTAAATACTAACCCAATAAAATAAAGAAGAAAAAGAGTGAGATTCTTACCTTGCAATTAAAAGTCTTTTGTTTACACATTTGAGACCCAGCAATCCATCAGCCGAAAACATGTCTTTGTCAAACACAACATAGTGCACAGTCTTCCTCTAGGGATGCCTGTGTACATCACAGAATTACAACAATATTTGTTTTCAATTTACAAGGAAATCTTAATACAATATTTACCATTATGGTGGACGTCTTTTATTCGCTTCTAATTGATATATCTAGATTTTAGTTAAAACCAAAGGCTTACTGTCAGTACAAACTATCATTAACCAGAATCTTAACTAATTCTATTACAAGGTGATGCCGACTTAGCTGTATTGTCGTTAGTAATATTATTACATTATTAAGATCCATAGGTGTTCAATGAACTGGTTGTTAAGAAGATAGAATTCGGTAAGAGCCTGATTTAAAAGATTTGATTAAATGTTGATCTAATTAATGGTTGACCTATGGGCGATTAAGGTGGTGGAGGTGCGTTGGTGAATCTGTCACTCCTAGTCCCCGGACGTTCAAGTTCGTATTGTATTTCAATTCTGTATTTAGTGTTTGGAATTGTGGCTACGTGTATCGGTATTACAAACATTAAACCGTTATGAAATTGTGTTTTGAAATGCGTATAGGCCTAGCTATGTACAGATAGGAAATGCATTTTTATGTATAAAACCAAAAACCAATAATGTAAATTGTTTTGTATTTCATACAATAGAAAACGCAGAAAGCTATTGATATGCAGAGTATAAAGCGCATAGAGAAAAAAAACTGTTTCTATAAGTGCTATACAAATACAAAGTAATCCCCTCTCTAACTTGACACATCCTCCCCTGTTAGTTGTTTCAATTTTTTTTACTAGTTATAAAAAAAGTTTTAAAAATAGTGTATTTTTATGAAAAAAAGGGCTTTATATTTAATTTTAAAAGCAAAGCGGTTCGCTTATAGTAGAATAGTAGTCTTTGGTCCAGAAATCTGCTAGCTACGAAATTTCTTGAATCGGATTTTCAATATCTTTTATAATTTTCAGATTTAAACGTGATAGAGGGACGGACAGACCACACAAAAGCAATAGCGGCTTTACCGCTTTCGGGGGCCGCTTAAAATGAGAAATTTGTTCAATATATTTTCTGCAGATAAAATAAACAAAGAATACATGCTCAGAGTGACTAGCATAAGTCCCATGCAACCCTCTGGCCCAGACACGGTGTTCAATGGAAAATGAGTACGTTCGACCTACTGATAAATAGTTCACTATGACATTGCAGGTGACTGACACTTAGATCCAGTAGCTTTACAAGCAATTATCATTTTTTAATGATTTAAGAAGTCATCAAGGAATCCCCCGGGCATAGAGTCCAGTCTAACTTGGGGATTCAAAGTGGAAGCACTTTGTGTGACAGCCTATCAGTCACCACTGGTCTAACAGCTATTCAACGGCAGTCTTGATCGATTGTACTGTAATTTACTGCCGACAATCGTGTAGGGATTTTTTTAGATCCTTGACCTAGAGATATCTAGTACCTTGACTGTTGCAGTCTATAGTCCTAATTAAAATGATACACCCAAATAATCTCTCACAGCTGGTCCCCTGCCACAGTCTACAAGTAGACCAAAGGTTTAATTTCATGACTAGCTAAACTAGATCTAGAGTTAGACGTTCATGTACAGTATTATTTCGGTTGGCCTTCAGTTACGTATACACTGTCAACACGATTGGTTTCCTGGCTAATACTGACTTAAAACGCAACGTTTCTAGTCTGAATTTCTTTTATCACAAGGATGGAGCAAGAACAATAAATATGCTTCTCTCTTTGTATACCGCCGAGAAATGTTTGAAGTTAGTGCAGTGTCGTAGCTAGGGATTAGGGGACCCTAGGGGCTTGACCTTTTTTAGAGGCCTTTGCATTTTAACATTCGACATCATGACACGAGATAATGTACTTAATAAATATATGTCTGAATTCGAATTTGTACAGTATATAAGTAAAAGTATTAACAACAAATAATCATAAAGACTCCGTTACTGTTGTTTATCGGCGAGATAATGCTAATCATCGAATACATAAGTGACACATCTCAATTCATATCACCTCACATCGTTCTTTCTTTTGCAGCAAAGCCATCTGGATCAATGATGCCCAAAATACGGCCAGCTGGTCACATCCGGCCCGCGACGTGGTTCTATCCGGCCCCCCGAAACGTCAGAACAAAGTATAGACCTCCCCTTTTCATAAAAAAAGGGGTTGAAAATGCATCTTTTCCTACTTTAGGGCACTCACTATTAATCTTTAACACATGTGCGTTTCTGTAATGGGACCTGAATGTAGAATCTACCAGGAGAAGTGAACGGGTCTTTACTTTTTTGTGGAACACGATAATTAGTATTAATTAGCTAACATATTTAATTTGTAAAGAAAGTGTGGTTGTTTAAAAAAAAACGTATACAAAGGCCTTAGAAAACAAATATGAAGGCATTTTTTTTTTATTTGAGCCGCGAATAAAAAAATGTTAAACTACGCCTAGAGATTGGAGGATTGATGAGAATATTTACACACAAAAAAGCTAGCTACAATGTTTCTCAAATTTTAAATAGAGAAATGAAACCACTATTCGACGCATAAAAAAAAAAAGAATATAAACTTCCAATGTCTCGTTAATTATTGTAAGTTCCTAATCAAATACTTTCAGGTCGATTTCATTTCGTTTTTGAACCTTTTCGGTTATGTGGCCCGCGACACGTGTGTTGGAGATGAAAATGGCCCGCAGGTCGAATTAGGTTGGGCATCACTGCTCTAGTTCAATGCTGTGTAGTATTTTTGACTCATTATGAATAGCAAGATTACATGGTAGTGGCGTAATATTTAATAGGCTGTAACAAAAAAAAATAGCATTCATTTGGGGACTCCTCAAGTGGGGGCCCGGGGGGATTTTCGCATTAGGACCACGGCCGCCGCTACCTATTGTGCAATGTGGGCATTGCTCGCAGGTAGCATAAGGGGCGGCTAAATCATTATTTCAAGATTCCTTTTTTTAAAAAAATTTTTGGCTTAATAATAACAAAATATTTTGTTTAAATTCTACTAATTCCATTTTCCTTTGAAAACTTGGGGGATGGGGGGAGAAGATATTGGTACAATAACAAGTTATTTTGGACACTTTAAAAAGAAAAAAAAAGCGGCTCGCGAGGAATTTCCATGGGTTTTTTTCCATTGGCGCCGACTCTTTCCTGACCTTGAATATTCGCGGGTTGTTCGTAATGTTTGTTTCGAGTCGAATAGCTCGCCCTGTAAGTAGGTCTAGTAATTAGAAGGTCAACTTTAAAACATTGTCACTTTTATTTGAAATGGCTGTTAGTTGAGAGTAGAATATTGTTTGTCGATTATAGAGTGTAGATGTGGGTTTACATTAAATTCATTTGTGTTCTAGTTTAAAAAACATTTTTAATTATCTTCTGTTCCTAGTAAAATCAGTTAAAAACGGAATCTGTTTTATAAATATTTAATATAGGAACTACTTAATATTTAATTCTATGTAACGGTAACATTTCTTTTTAGTGCTTTAGTTTTAAAAATTATGCAAGTATTCCGTATTGGATAATTATTACTAGTATTCTGTTTTGCATTATTGATCATCAGTATTTTTAATTCAGCGTTTCTCAAACTTTGGGTTCCCCCCTGGGGGTGGGGCGAGTACCTCTAATTGAAAGGGGGGGGGGGGGGGTGCAACTTCCTGGCAAAAAAAGGGGTATTATTCAGTGTGTGTTTCCTAGGCGGAGGTAAGAAGAGGTTACGCGATTGATTGGTGGTTATGCATTGAAGATGATGAAATTAGCGTAATGCAAATGTGAAACGGCAGACAATCTTGAGACATGAAAGAGTAGACTTGCTTTGTCCTGAGCTAGATTTAGTTTAAATGTGGTGGGTTTGGCACAGAACAACCTAAATGACATGACGAAGGCAACTCGTAGGGCGGTTCCAAACTGTTTATTATACATTAAAGACCTGCTAAAGGCAAACATAAAACATAATTACAAATGAACATAAACTAAACATAATTATTAGGCCTAAATACTAGATCTAACGAAAAACAAAAAGAAAATCTTTTAGTGTGAACCAATCATCTATTTTACAAACACAAGAGAGATATGGAACACCAACAAACATTATACAAATAAATGACAACATAGTTCTCTAAAAATAAATCAACTAGTTGTTCTACATAACACTAACTTATATATACATTGTTTGAAGAGTTTCGCTCTTTCCTTTCCTTACAAAAACTATAATTAAATATAACAATTCTATACACTCACAAATATACCAGCTAGATTACTCAAAGAACTAAGCAATGAGCTAGCCCCAGTGTTCAAAATACTCTTTCAGGCATCGCTTAACCAGGGCAGAGTACCAAAGGACTGGAAAGAAGCTAATGTCACCCCCCAATTTAAAAAAGGAGAAAAATCTGATCCAGGAAACTACAGACCAGTATCACTTACCAGCATCACATGTAAAATCCTAGAACACATAATATGTAGCAACATCATAAACCACTTAGACAACATAATGTTATCACCCCATACCAACATGGCTTTAGGAAATATAGATCATGTGCAACACAACTAAAAGGACTAATTGATGATTTTTCAAAAGGTTTAGATAATAGTGAACAAGTAGATGCTATTTTACTAGATTTTTCCAAGGCTTTTGACAAGTTCACCACCATAGTTTGCTTAAAAAATTAAAATATTTCGGCATTAATGGATTAAAGATTTTCTGATAGGGAGAGATAATAATAAATGGCTCTAAATCAACACCAATAACAGTAAACACAGTCTTGGGTCCACTACTATTTTTAATTTACATAAATGATTTACCAAATTGCATTAGTTCAGGAACAAAAGTCAGATTATTTTCAGATGATTGGATAATATATAGAACAATAAAAACAACACAAGACACAGATATTTTACAAAGAGAATTAGATGAATTACAGAAATGGGAATCAAATTGGAGCATGTCTTTCCACCCAGAAAAATGTCAGTTGTTAAGAGTAACAAAAAAAACTAAAACAAATTAATTCCACTTATCTTATTCATGGCAAACCAGTAACACAGACTAAAAACGCAAAATACCTAGGTGTTATAATAAATGAAAAACTGTCATGGAATCCACATATTGATGAAACTACAAAAAAATCCAACAAAGCATTAGGGTTTATTAAAAGAAATTTCTATAAATCAAATAAGAACATAAAACTAAAATGTTATTTAACCTTGGTTAGGCCAATAATAGAATATGCATCCATCGTTTGGGACCCCTCAACTCTAGAAAACATTAAGAAACTGGAACAAACACAAAATAGAGCAGTGAGATTCATAACAAACGAATATTCACATTTGACTAGAGTAACACCATTAGTAAAATCACTAAATTTAGAAAGCCTTCAGGACAGAAGACTCAAAAGTAAAGTAGCAATTATACATAAAACACTGAACCATAATCTTCAAATACAAAACTTAATAAAATACTCTGAAAGACACAAAAATAAAGGCACATTCCTTGTCCCCTATGCTAATACAAATTTGTACAAATACTCCTTCTTCCCTAGTGCTATTAGAGCATGGAATGGTTTGCCTGAGCTAGCCAGAAAAACCAGTGACTTGGCAGAATTTAAGTCATTGGTTAATATGCATGACTAAATGCATGACGCGTAGGACGTAATCATCTTCGTTTTTGAAGTAACGTCTGTATTATATAAGATAAGATAAGATATTGTTTCTTAAAAGCCAGTATCTAAACACTTGATGTAAAAATGCATTTACAAGATGGACAGTTAACATTCTATATAGAATACTAAATAAAATTACAATCTAATATGAATAAGTAAAATATGATTACCTGCAGCCCTACGTAAACACATGGTGTAGAACCAGGCACAAACAGGGCGTGGAGACGACGTAGGTCCAGTAACGTACGGACACTACAGTGACAAGAGATGCCGGTAGAATAGAATGCTCACATTGTCTGCCTTTTTATGCGCGGACACAAGGTTCCATCTAGGGGGAAGGGTCACGTGTATATCGGGGTGGCCGGTGTTTCCTGAAAAGGTATCCACACCACTACAGAGCCCCTAGCTTGAAACCACCCGTCCCGGGGCGTTCAGCCTAGTAGTTTTCTGAAAACTGAAACAACTGTTTCTTGTCAGTGTCTTCTGGAACGACAAACATCTTTCCAGTTTGTAACGTGCTGGTTCCCTCGGTCATACAGAGTGGTCTGTCAGGTTTCTCTTTGACACTAAAATCTTTCTCGATCCATGATGTCTGGGAAGCTGTAGAAAGTGTGATAGGGAGTAGTGAGCGAAATCGTCTATGTGGCTGGTTCAAATGCTTGTAGTTTCTTTTTTGTCTATGTGTCCTTCGGACTCTGTTATGCCAGTTCTTGTTTGGCTGCCCAGAGATAAAGTTCCCATTTCTCGATGCGGGGTATGTTTGAATGGAGTGACTTGCATCTGTAGTGGAAATTGCATCAACTTGTTGCTCACTGGTTCGTTGTTCTACTTGGTGGGTTGGCTGTGAAACAATGGGTTCACTATTGCACACAGATTGAACCTCAGCAGTGAGTTGTGGCGATTGCTGACAGTGACGCCTTACATGTCCAGCTTCCCAGCACTGGGTGCAGACTGGTGATCCATCATCAGTGTATAGGAAAAATCCTCTCTTTGTCCTTGACCACACAAGACCCGGTGGTGCTGTTGGTCGAATTCTGTTTTGGTTGCTATGTTTCGTGTGTCTTTGTGTTGGTCTGCGTTGACTATGTGGTTGACTAGAAAGTGGGTTAGTTGAGCTTGGCAGACTGTTATAACCAGACCCCTGGTGTTGTTGACTAGAGAGTGAGTTAGCGTTAGTTGAACTTAGCAGAATGTTATAGCCTGACCCCTTTATCTCTTCAAGTTGCTTCTCTAGCTTGGCCAATTTTGCTAAGAGAACCTCAGACCACTGCTCTTGGGCTCGAGCTGCATCTTTGTTCTGGTTCTCCAACTTGAATGCATAGTTTCGTAGATCTTGAAAACTTATCAGGGGATGTTGCGCTATGAACCTAAACAGCTCTCTGCGAAGTTCTGGATCTTTCACTCCATAGGCATATTGGTCCCTCAATCTTTCCTCCTTGAAGCAATCTATTGCTTCTCTTTTTTCTTGTCTTATGGCCGTTGTGAACTCCTTAAATAGTCGGTGAGAAAATTCAAACAGTGACTCACTTCTTCTCTGCTGCGACATCAGAAATGCAATCTCTGCCTCTCGCACCGGTATGATTACTTCAAAAGCAGATGTAAGTGCATCAAGCAGAGCTTCTGGCTATAACATTTTGCTAACTTTCCCGTTGGGAAGTCTGTCCAGGCCTGAGCAAACTATTATAGATTTCTATGGCCAGACTTCGACTCAAGGTTCCCCCGCTGGGGGAAGAAGAGGAAACCATGCCTCATATTCTTTTGGACTGCCCCAGACTGCTGATCTCTTCTCGACAGGCCTCGGAAACCACAAATTCTCGACCTGTATGGTGTCATATAGATCCATGCACTACGCAAATCACCAGAATTTTGTAAGAGAGGATTCGAACCTGAAGCCCTCACTCAAATGGAGTTTCATGATGATGTTATGGTCTTATGAAAGGGGACATTTTTCTTATTAAAAAATATGTACTGTTGTGTTTTGTTTCTTACAATGCTCACTCTGTCTATTAAAAAGTTTGTCCACCCAATCTCGGATCAAGTTGAAATTTTGCACAATTACCGTATTTCTTTTAACCTGACAAAACAAGAATCAATAGAAACAAATTTACCAAAATAGTTTCTCTATTGGTTATTATTTTGTTTGGTGATGAACAAGCCAAAGAAATTGTACTTGACTGGTATGATGGTACATGTTGAGTATATATACTCCCCCTGTAGAGAGAACGCTTGAAACTAACAATAGATCACTATTAACCCTTCTATTTCATAAGCACTTCCATGGCACGGTGGTTAGTGTGTTGGTTTGAGGAGGCTTGTGTCTTCGAGTTCGAATTAACATAAAATGCACATGAAAAACAATTACTGTAATATTCAGCCAGATCTCCCCTTCTTTTCACCCCCATTCCTTTTTCAACTGGTCCAGACAAGTGATGGGATCATAGAGTAGTGAGAACGCTTAAAGGCATGACACAGCACTAAACAAAAACAATTGGCAAAATATTTAGAATAGCACAGATGTATTATTTTTAGTCTAGATGTATTTCAAATTTAATTACATGACTGATCCACAAAAATTGATACAACTAAGCTTTGTTGTTTTTTTTTAAAAATATTCTTTATATTTTTCTAGTATCTTCATACAAATACACCATTTTTAAGTCAGTTCTTAAAAAGACTTGCTTATACATTGTATAGTAAGAATAGAATGAAGGCATTGATAAGAATAATTGATAAGAAAAAAAAAAAGTATGAATGCTCCCAACAATAATTTTGATTGTAATTTTCTTACTGATTCAGTCTGGAAATGTGGGGAGCAGATCAGTTGTCTCTGTGATTATGTCTAAAGGAGAGCGCAATGCCTGGCAGCGCTAGAACTGAAATCTTTGTATTAGTTTTAACTAAACTAAACCCAGAACCTATGTTTTTCAATATTATTACTTAACTACAAGGTAATTTAGATCTAGTAAATATTTACATTTTATTTGAATGTTTGTTTTCATTAAATCTCCAAACATATGCATATTCCTTAACTCAAAACAACAGGGGAGGTAAGAGAAGTATGTTACATAAGGAAGGAGGAAGTGAAAATAAACATAATCCTTGAGCAAAGCAAAGACAAATAAATGTTAGGAAAAAGTTTGAAAAGGACAGGATTGTATTACAATAGTGACATATTGTTTTTATCAATAGTATTATGTGAATTTTGTCCATTCTAAAAAAGTAGAACCCTATTGAAACAGCCACCCTTTTTTCAAGGTGCAATTGAATGTTGGAAAATTCAGTTACATAAAGTGAGTGTGTTTGTAAATTGATGTTATAATTATAAAAGGTTTAAAAAATCTTACAATTTCAAAAACATGTTTGTTATGATTGGGATTATGTTGACCATTAAGTGTGTTAATAATGAACTATTAATTTCAAATCTTTTTATTCTTTTCCTGTTTCTAATGTGGTACAACTGAGAATATTTTTTTTCTTAAAGAAAAAATTAATTTAAAAAGTAACTCAGTAACTAGAGGAAACTATTTAGAAAACAGAGTAGTCTAATTAGTTTGTGAGACCAACATGTTTCTGTCCAGTGATTTAAAATCAGAATTAAAGTTTTTTTTTTTATAAAGTGTGATCGAAATTTAATTCATAATACAAAACAAATTTCC
This sequence comes from Biomphalaria pfeifferi, assembly GCA_030265305.1. Taxonomy (NCBI): domain Eukaryota; kingdom Metazoa; phylum Mollusca; class Gastropoda; family Planorbidae; genus Biomphalaria; species Biomphalaria pfeifferi. The sequence continues at coordinate 106,273 of JASAOG010000174.1, read as the reverse complement.
ACAGGGCAAGACAAAGGCCAGAAGACCAAAGCAACCATGGAGAAGATCGGTTGATCAAGATCAAAGACGGCAGGATTGACATAGACCCAGCTGAGGGGAATCGCCCAGAACAAAGTTCCATAGCAAAGTGCTGTTGCGGCCCTAATTTCCACTGGGAGTCAAAAGGATTAAATCAAGTCACAAAACAATTTTAAAATAATTTCATCAAAGCAATAATGAGACAATAGAATGAATCTAAAGAATATTTTATACACATTTTCAGGGCATGGTGGTGCATGCTGGCAAGTGGTTTGATTTGATTTTGGGCACATCGGCACAATTTAGGCCATGTCGTGCCTGCAGTCCCTCAAGGGCAACTCTCCCTCCACACAACAAGGGTCAAATTCAATAGTCAAATCATTAAAATCAAGGTCTATTCACAGTTAAAATAGTAGAGGTAGTAAAAATTTAATAATTTGGTAAAAATCTAATGTAAATAGTACATGTTTACAAATTCATAAATCAGATCTTCGTAGACAACCCCACTTCCCGGATAAAGCCCAGTACCTTCCAAGGGTCGACATTATTGAATAGTGTTTTTAAATTAGTGGCTCTAAAATATTTCTCCCTGACATCCTGGTATCTGGGGCAGTCGATGAGGATATGTTCCACGGTGAGGAGAGAGTCACAATACTCACAAAGTGGGGGCTCTTCTTTCTTCAGCACAAAAGAGTGCGTGATGTAGGTGTGGTCAATCCTAAGTCTGGACATGGTCGTGCTACCACGCCTTGTCAGACCCTTAGATGTGGGTCGAGAGGCTAAGCGCGCTTGAACTTAGCTTGTCTTGGCTACCTAGAAGGGGGCTCGAGGTTCGACACCCGACTCGAGCAGAGTTGTGTTTACTGAGCGCCTAAAGGCAGCACGGAAAACCAACTCCTAGATACCCCCCCCCCCCCCAACTGGCCCACAAATGAGATTGGACCAAAGCGCTCTGAGCATGCTATAAGCATGAAAGTAGCGCTATATAAAAGCTATAGTCATAATAATGTGGACCGCCACCTGACATCCGCCACAATCTGACTGAGTTTATTGTGAGTCTCAGCCTCCCATCGGTCCTGCCACTCTTGGTAGGTGGCAAAGGCAATACTTTGTCTCAGGTCCGAGCAGGGAATTTGGGTTCCTGACATCGCATGATTTAGGGTTCTCTTTGCTTCTCTGTCTGCAGCTTCGTTTCCCTCAATGCCCACATGGGAGGGGACCCAGATGAAGGTGACATCCCTATGGTCGGCTGTTATTTAGTCCAACAGCTTCAGGCTCTTATGTACCAATGGAATGTCAGTCTTCATCCGCCCCAAAGCTTACAATGCAGATTTGGAGTCGGAGCAGATTATAAATTTCCTCCTTTCTGATGCTTTGACGGCCATAAGTGCAAGCGATATTGCATGCAATTCGGCCGTAAAGATGGAGCAGCCATCGGGGAGTCTACGGGAGATTGTTTTGTTCCGAAAGGAGCAGGCACACGCGACCTTTCCATCCATTTTGGATCCATTTGTGTAGATGGTGCCACAATCTCCGTAGCTCTCTTGCAGTTCCCTAAAGTGGACTTGTAGTATGCTTGGGTCTGTATTTTCTTTTTTTGAAATTAAGGAGGCATAAATTTAATTTGGGTTTATTTATTAGCCCAGGAGGATTCTGAGGGGTTTCTATTTTAGAGATTTGGTCAATGGGTGGGGTTAAATTTTGGATGGGTTCTCTGATTCGAAGGCCCAACGGCTGTATGACGTTAGGCCTTCGATTGTATAATTCTACCTCTGTGGGGTTAAATATGGAGTCGAAAGCAGTGTTCGTGGGGTTGGATTTTAGCTTGACTATATACTGGCTGGCAAGTGGTAAAGAGCTTGGCTTCTCAAGTTCACATGTCTGTGAAGACTGGGATTTTTAATTTTTGGATATTTTGGATACCCCTGAGTGGGCCAGAGAAACAAATGACCTTTACATCATCTGCTCCGTAGATTGCATGGTCAGAAAGGGATACTGGTACAAATACAGACTTTGCCTTTTGTATATTTTTTCAAACCTTCAAAGAATTTTGTAAAAATAAAACAACAAAGTGAATGTACAATGCAATAATTCAATGATATGAATTTTCAAATAAAATCTATTTTAATGTTATGCCTTTAAAGTGTTTTACTATATTTACTAAGAGAATGTCAAACAGCCTACCTCCAAGTTTTCTGTCTAAAACAATCCACTAAGCATTCTCACAATCCATGACAGAGTTTGCATATATATATTTTTTTTCTATGCATCCATGGTCAATTCACTTCTCGGCAATTGTTGGGGTTTCTAGTTAAGTTATCTGTAATGTCTTAAATTTCAAAAGACATGACCAGTCTATCTAACTCATTTTAGATTTATAGGGAAAGTTTGGACAGACATCAAATCGTCTTGTTTCTAATATGGTCAGAGTAATTATAGTGGCAGTTCCTCAGAGACTTGATGGAAACATTTCATTGGTCATCTACCATGTTTAATTGCTTTCACTGTCATGCTGAGGGATGAAAATAATTGAAAGATTGTATAGGTAGGTTGTGACAAACCGCTTTAGCTCACTCAAGGTATCACTCAGGTCTAAGCATTTAATTAATTTATTTACACGCTATTAATCATCAATTGCACTAATTTAGCGATCAAGCGCTAAAAACACAGCCACCACCCCTCCAATCCAACCCCACCCCCTTTGGCATCGATGTCACATTTTACTTTCCCCACCTTGACACGTGCCACACTAGACTCTTGACAAGAGTACACTCCCTCCATCTATCTTGGCAAACATCCGTTGACCCCCCCCCCCTCCCCTTCCGGGAACGGCTGGTCACTTCAAAGTGCCCAATCAACTCAACGCCTCGGGCAACGCTGTTCGTCTAGCATAGCCATTATCAAGGTATAATCTCTCTTGATCCGGCCGAGCTCTGATAATCCCCAAGCCTTTAGTTCTCTGACCACCTGTGCAAATTTCCTGGGCTTTCAACTCGCGCCTTCGTGCAATGTCTATATCCCGGAAACTCTCGTCACGGTCAAGCGGGGATCCCTTTGTCAAAAGACGCCAGATAGTCTAGACCACCTTTGCAGTTATTTCCCGCCACCTACCCCCTCCCCTCCACGTATATATGGACAGAATAGTCCGATCTCATTCTCGCTGGAGAGCTGACAGGGAGCACATCTATCTCTTGCTTGAGCTCTGGACTATTTTCATTCCCTTACTTCACTTTGGATTGGTGGTATGTAACTTTGTAAAGTGCTTGAGAACCATTTTTCTTAGTAATATATATATATATATATATATATATTTGTACTTCATTATTTGTGTACATATTTGTGCATTCTTATCCTGGATTATGTAAGTAGATTACTGTATACGTATATTTTATATCATGACTTTTGTCGCTAAATGTTCAAGCCATCTGGACTAGAATTTATTAACAATTCTTACCAGATGTATTTAGCTCTTTAACTATTATTAATTTAACTATGATATATTAGCGCTCAGCACGAGCCTCCAGTATATTATCTTGATTAATTCCTTGGCAGGGAATTATCAAAACATTTCTGTAAGCATGTCTTATTACTATGTATTTACTTATGCTCTATGTTTACTTATGTGAGAGCATGGGCGAGTATCAGACGTTGATCTCCCCTTCCCCCTTCATCTCATTTATCTAAGCGATGTATGTACTTGCTATTCACCGTGACGGGTGAACATCACTTGTATTACTTATCATGTATTACTTATTACTGTTTGTTATTTCCCTTTATGGGAGTCCCCATTATTGTTATCTCCCTTGATGGGACACTATATTCATTTGTTAGTTCCCTTTGATATTTATGAAACTGGCTTATAGTTTCTCCACATCAGTCTGAAGGTGTCCTTCACGAAAAGGCATCTACCTCCTAGTGTTATCATTATGGCTAAACCGAGGTATACATCATATCGTTGCAGCTTTTATTTATAGGCAAAATCCGCCTGAAATCTTAGCAACTTAAAGTTGATACCAGATTTGTTGGCACCAGATCTGCAGACATCAGTCCTACTCATCCTTCAAGAGTCCAAGTAACAACGCTAGCCACAGACTCGTCACTGGCTTAACTGAATGGTAGACGCAGCTTAGCTCTGCAACCATACAACGCTGGACTGCACCCGGAGCCACTACGCCAGCCCACCAGCAGACAGCAACAGTACCAGCCACAACCGTCTCATCAGTGCAGCACCGGACCTAAAGCTAAGCAACCAGCCTAATGACACTCAGACCACTTGGTTCTCAAATCTAATGATGATAGACCTATCCATGTAAATACGCTAGATCCCATTCTAGCAACTGTACAGCATTTTACCTTTCATTATCTTATTTTGTATAATAAACTGTACATAATTTTACACCATAGCATCTGTTGCCTGCATTATAACGCTGTGCTTGTAGATTAAATGTGCAAATGTGGGTTCTCAAACTATAAAATCCCCTATACACCCAAAACGGCCAAATTTCAATCCAACTTGTCACATAGGTGCAGTTTTCTGGCAAGAGCAATCATCTCCAAATCTTTCACATTTTTTTTTAAACAGATGTGCAGAGGCCAGAGCAATTTTAGTCTCTGTTCATCTAGATAAATCTGTTCTTTAAAAAACATGATGTGGCAACAGTCTCTTTTCACTCCTGTCTTGCTTTTGCTAGCTTTAAAGTTTCTTCCATATATAAGCCCATCCATTCCTTAATGTTATTCCATGTCTTCTCTTTTACATGGTACTGGTTCCTGTAGAAAAGTCTTGGGCGAGCTCTGAGGATCTTGTTATATGGCTGTACAGTCTTAACTTGTTTTTTTTTTTGGCCCAATTGACAAAGTGACTTTTTAGATTTCCATGTTTTTAGTAATTTATTAAACCAAGTATTTAGTACATTATTGGTGACTTTATACAAAATTTGTAATAGTATCAGAAATAGAATGTATAGAACAACTCTGCCAAGTCAATGTTTCTTAACCTGAGACAGTACACTGACGTGAACAATGAAAGATCTTTGAGGTGGACGACTAGAATCAATACAGCCAGCAGGACTTGACAGCATCAGCCAAGTTCATCCTGAAGGAGACAACTAGTCACACTGACATTTATCATCTAGACTTTTTGTCTTTTTTGGAGACTTTCTTTCCATCCTGTGCGGATATTAGGAAACAAGAAATCAAGACAATATGTACAGACAAAAAAAAAGTGTTTAAATACTACGAAAATTCAAGAGTATTCAGTTTGATAAAGTGGATAAAACAAGTTATTTTAAATTATTGCACGAGACTGACATTAGTTTTAAGATGGATAATTTAGTTATTATATTGTTTTACAGTGGCCATAGTTATTTAGTTATTGGAAACAGATTAAGACCCTTAAAATTTATTATTATTTATTCTATTCGTCATACAAAGACGCCCTTTGTGTGCAATTAGTTTAGATATCACTGCCTTAAGAGAATTAAGAAGGAAATAATCTGATTGAGAAAATAATAGATGAGCTTCACTCAAGAGAACCACATATAAAATATTAGAAAACATTCTCTAAATCCATACAAACTAGGCAATAATATGCAGCAACATTATAAACCATAGCATCTATATATATATATAATTCTCTTCTTCCCTCAAGAGTTTTGTCAAGAAATAAAGGAAAGATCACTCTTCGAAAAGTCCAAGAGAAAACAAGAATAAGTGTTCACACTACGGATGACTGGCTGCGCAATGGACTGTCGTTTAAATGTATCAAAGCCGCTCTCATCTGCCTTTGTCCGGCAGGAGGTTTGGACTAGGAACTAATCTAAGTAATCTACTATGTATATATATATATATATATGTAAATAGCAGGGCCGGACTTACCCGTTGTGGGGCCCTATGCGACACGGATTTCGCGGGGCCAAGTATGAGTAGGGAAGCGAAAAACAAGTGAAATTTAAGAGTTTGTATTAGAAAATAAATTCGTCTATGCATTTTATTCCTTTTTTACTAAGTACAGAAATACTTTACGAGCCTTGCGTGTATATCATAATAATTCCTACATAGATCTCACTCAATAGCAAGAATTACCAAATGTTTCAATCTATCTTTGAGAATTATTGACCTCAAGTAATTCTTATTAGTTTGTGGCGCGAAAAGCTTCATTCACCAAATTACATAATATGGCTAATGCATAATGTCATTTTTATTTATCGCGCGTAGGATTGCCGTTTTCCATATTGAAAGACACCCCAAAAAGACAATTTTGGTCTATATATTTCTGTATATTTTAAGGACATATCAGTATATCATAATAATTCTGTTTCCTACATAGATCAAGCTCAATAGCAAGAATTACCAAATGTTTCAATCTATCTTTGAGAATTGTTGACCTCAAGTAATTCTTCATTAGTTTGAGGCGCGAAAAGCTTCTTTCACCAGATTACATAATGATGCATAATGTCGCGCGCAAGATTGGCATTTTCCATATTGAATGACACCCAAAATGACAATTTTTGTGTATATATTTCGTATATTTTAAGAACTTTTTTGTATGTTTTGCTATTTCGGGAGATTTCCAGGTGGTTTAATTTATTAATTTATGCATCTTAAATTAGCGCGGGTCTTATGAAAGTGCTCCTGGTAAATCAACAGGAGGGCGCTGGAAATCTCTTTTAAGTTATAAAATGGTTTAATTTAATAATTTCTACACCTTGAATTAGAGCGGGCCCTATGAAAGTGCGGGGCCCACTGCGGTCGCATAGATTGCAGGTGCCCAAGGTCGGCCCTGCCGGGCGACTAGTACCATATAATCCATACCAACTTGGCAAATGTAGGTCACATTTGTCTCAGCTAATAGATGTAACTGATGATTTTTCAAAAGTCTAGATAATAATGAGCAAATAGATACCGTTTTCCTAGACTTCCCTAAAGCTTTTCAAAAAAGTTTGCAAGCATCAAAAGTTAAAATACTTGATAGCATTTCTGGAGTTTCTTATTAGTTAGAGAGCAAATCATAATCTTAAATGGCTTCATATCAATAACTCAGTGTATATCAAGGAAACATTGAACCACACATACTGATGAAGTTATTAAGAAATGAAACAAAACATTAATATTTGTTCAAAGAGCAAGCCTTATTAGCCTTAAGTAGGAATCAAAACAGCTAGAAACTGACTGAAATAGGTCACTAGAAAGGAATCAAACAACTAGAAACTGACTGAAATAGGTCACTAGAAAGGAATCAAACAACTAGAAACTGACTGAAATAGGTCACTAGAAAGGAATCAAACAACTAGAAACTGACTGAAATAGGTCACTAGAAAGGAATCAAACAACTAGAAACTGACTGAAATAGGTCACTAGAAAGGAATCAAACAACTAGAAACTGACTGAAATAGGTCACTAGAAAGGAATCAAACAACTAGAAACTAGATCATTTCAAGGCCATTAAATCAACTGAAAAGCTACCTGAAACTAATGAATTTCACTATGATGACTTACTTTATCACTGAAACCATTTGACTCTAGTATCTGTCTACAGCAGTTGTTGATGTGCTTGAATCTATCTGGACCTAACTGGATACCTCCATACCAGCGAGAGACCACCACCATGACATTTTCTACATTCATTATCTGCAAAGAAATCAAACATTACACTTTGTTTTAATTTCAAAACAGGAAAACTATTAGTACAAAAATATTGAGCAATGTCAGTAATTTCTTAAAGGAAACATTGGCATGAAAAAGGGATGTAAACAAATATTCAAGAGTTACTTTTGTGTAAGGAAGCATGAAAAAAGATTCTTTTTAAATTTCATCAAAAAAGCATATATGACATTGCCAAAATTCTCAAGACTTTTCTGTCTATACATAAATAGGGCAGCATTATAACACTGATGGTAAAAAGCATAATTAGAATTGTTGTAATGTTTTAAAATGGAATAAAATAACAAATTATTGTTTAATGTAATAAAAAAAAAAAGAATGCCCAAAAGATATCTTTTAAATTATTTAAAAACTCCTGATCAGATTATTATAAGTAACAATTTAATGTTCCTAATAAAAATGGACCTGAAGGTTAAAGTGTATGTAGAGTGTCAGGAGCAGGGATGAGTAAGATGTGAGAGTGTGTGGAAGTTGTTTATTCTTGTGAGTTGGGCATGGGAAATGGTTTGTAACATATATGCAATATGTGTAGCCAGTGATCAGAAAGATGGAGTACAGATCAGGTCTTGGTTAGGAGTGGGATTCTGTGTTGTTTTCTGTTCTATAGAGTATGAAGGGGATATCCATTTCTCTTTTACTTGTGTTGGTACAGGTTACGAATATTAAATTTCTCCTACATGAAACCTATTTTCTTCCTGTATATACAGTAAGCTAGGTAAACGTTATGACCAACACAACAATTGCCTCACAGTTCTCTGTTCAAAGCACTGAGTAAACTTACATGCACTTTCTACAATGTAACTCTTACTAAATGTTGATGTTGAAAACAATGCATAAAAGGTTTGTTATTTTTTACAGTTGACAGAAGCATTTAACTTGGTCAGCTAATTATTGTGTTGGTCAATTATATGTTCTTTCTAAGTTTAAAACATTCTTTTAAATATGTTTTTGTACTTAAGGGTACCAGTTCCATTACTGAAGGTAAGTAAAATAGTTCAACATGTTTTCTTTCTTTACGCCTCTTAATGCCCTTTACAACTTTTTTTTTTTTAATAAAATGTAAATAATTTTAGAATGTTTTATTTTGCTTGGAAACAAAATTTACTTTGATATTACATTAGCTAATGTCAATAATTAAACACATACTGTCATGCTATAATCATATAATCTTCAGATTTCCACATCATAAGGACACACGTTGATACATCAACAAGATGAAGGAATTAAAATTTGTTAGGTCTAGAACAGTGTTTCCCAAACTTTTTATCTTAACAAAATATTTCGCTCTTTCTGAGTATTTAGCGGAACACTTTGTTTATAATTTAGAGATTAATTCACATGGTGGCCTACTAGTTAATTCTTCCAGTAGTTCGCGGAACACCCATTCAGGCCTCACTGAAAACTAGAGTCCCGCAGAACACAGTTTGGGAAACACTGGTCTAGAAACAATGCTAAAGTCCCTTTTTAGAGTGACATTAATCAGCGAATTCTCAACCTACTGTCATTTTTGCTAAATACATTTGCAGTGCATGCCACAGGACTACTTTACTCCCTATTGCTACAACTATTGTCTCTCATTAGTTGATGACTCTTTTATACACATCTGCTGTTTTATTCTGAAAACTGGTCACATAAAAGCTCTTGTATATCTCAATAGTTAATGTTGGCCAGACATGATTACCTCAAGTAAATGCAGCATCCTAGATCCAGCATGTGTTTCCCCGTCATCATCACAACCATGGTAAACCACATTAGTGCCAGTGACTATCCTGTAGGCCAACATGTTGTGAGTGGCATTAGCAATTTTCTTGTTCTCCAGCAACTTGTTCATAACAACCTTCACCTGGCAATGGAAATAAAACATTTCAAAGAGACATTTCTGTGAAAGGATGAGAACAAAGAATGACAATATTTGTCTTGCAATAAATATGCTTAATATTATGTGTAGCATTCAAAATATTTGACCAAAAAAATATCAATTTTTTTAATGAGCATAATTATATCAGTCAAATATTTTAAATTTCTAAACTTAAAATTATATTTTTGTTTCAGTTTCAGAGATTTAAAAAAATTGCAATATGACTGAAAAGTTCATATCTGTAACATCTTTAAATCATCATTTTACCCTAATTGTTTGTCAATAAGTATACTCAAACTCCAGTGAGGCTTTGAAGTCATCAAGTATTGAATACTCAAGGAACATAAAACTTAGTTATTGTTATCCAGAGAGAGAGATTTTTTGAAACACTGATCATATTTTTCTTCTACTACCGCTAGTACTTATAGATCTAGTAGATGTAGACTTTTTTTTGTTCTTAAAAGTTTATTTTCTTTATTCAGTCCACGCACTCCTGGAGCTGAACATTTTAAAACTTTGTCCTCTATTTATTAATATTTAGCCTTAGATGCCACAAATCTACAATTTTTGATAGTATGTTTTTGTTAACATTTTTTTAGGATAGTATGTTTTTGTTAAAAATTTTTTTAGGATAGTATGTTTTTGTTAACATTTTTTTTAGCACTTATAAAAAAAAAGAATTACAAATGCTTAAATCATTTTAAATTCTGAGTTTTTAAGATGACTAAAGCTTCCTCTTACTCGAGAACTCAGTGCTTTTAGAAATGACTTGATGAAAGTGTGAAAATTTTAAAAAGAAAAAAACTTTTAATCACAAACCAACTTTCCATTGATTATCTTATTAGCTTTTACAACACTGATCCTATAAAACTAAAGCAAAAATAAAACCCAAAACAAAACAGTCCACACAGACATACACTGTGCCATGGAAACATTAAACAATCTATTCATACCTGAGACTTATCAGTCACTAGAGCCATATGTGGCTGGAAAGTACTTTTTCTGTCTGTAATTATTGCTCCATGAATTATTTCTGGACATGTTTCTAGAAGGCTGACTGAAGACATAAAGAGAAAACAGATCATCAAAACTTCACTTTGAAACTACAAAGATTGAAGCTCCTTTTCAAGACAATATAGACTGGGACAAAAAAAAAAGAACAATTTACAATGTACAAGCATTTCCTAGTTTGCTGTGTGGTTAGGATAAGTTTTACTTCTTAACAGGAGAGTAATACACAGTTCTCTCTTCAAATACAATGGTCACATTGAGAACTGTTACTGGTTCAATCCCTTACAAAAAATGCCATACATTTAAAAATTGACTACAGGCTAGCAATTTCAAAAAAGTTTTCACTAAAATGGTCATGAAACCAAATCTGCTCTATCAAGTTATTGTCATTTTAAGCAGGAAGTCTAATTCTAAAATAAACAAACACTGTTATTGACCTTTTGCTGGAATCTGCAAGTGATCTGAATGAGAGGGAAACGACTGGTCTTCATCAAACAAAGCAGTACTCTCAATGCAATCAACAGCATTCTGTTCAGTCACTTTTAGAACATCATCATTCACATGTGTGCCTATTTGCATTAAATATGTATATATATTATATGTGTGTGCATAAATATATATTTTATATATACACTTTATGTATAAATTTTTATTAAAATAAATGAAAATGAGTGTCTCCTGGGTAGGTAGAAAATTTATTGAAATCAATTATTAAAATTTTCTTTAGTTTTTTATAAACTAATGACTAATCTCTTGCAAAAAATTCAGTACCTATGAACCATATAATTCCTAAGTATCATCAATGGGAAGAAAAATCTATATCACAAAAAAAAATAATTTTTATATATATATTTTACATCAAGTTATTAACAGTAAAGTTCCCCTTTCAGCCCTTGCAATCTATAGGGCAGATGATGTTAACGTAGTCTGTTTCTTTGATTAATGGTTAACGAGCAGGGTGTCATGTGGCCAGCACAACTAAAGTCAGGATCCATTTGAGTTGGCTGGACTCAAGAGAGTTTGTCCAAAGTAAATATTGTCAATAACAGCCTAGCCTAAAATCAATAAATGGTAATAGATACAATAAATTCAAACCAGTTTCCATTAGTTGAATAGTCAGCTATCACTCATCTCTAATATAATTGAATACATTACCTGCATCTGACTTTTGCTGTAGGAACTCTCTAACAGCTTCCACCCACAAGTAAACAATATCTTCCCCAATGTTGTCACTGCAGATACAAGAACAGTTTATTAGTCTCCAGTGACCTACAAACAAACAACTTTCTTTGAACAACAGACCTCCAGTGATGAAGTCAACATTAAAAATGAAATATTTCCTAATGTAGCATATGATTATTGCTTGTTTTAATATTTTCAATTCGTCTAAGAATAGTACTGTTTATTCAAATATATATATTGTAATAAACCTGGTGGTGACACAGATGAGGGTAATGGTGTGTGTAGACAGCCGATGCAAATCGCCCCAGGCCAGCACCCCACCAGTAGTCAACCCTGACGAGTTAGGACGGTCAGCCAAGACAGTTAGGGGAGGGTCGGATTGTGAATAGTGATCTAGAATGGTCGGGCGATGTTCTGTCCGATTCTAGAAGGCCATTAGGGACCTTATATAAAGAGCGGAGGTGTCACAGTCAAGATGGTTCACTACAGCCCGGTTGACTACAGCACACACTACAGCCTAGTCGTCTACAGCACAGTTCAGTGTGGTTCTGTACGGCGCATTAAGACGGTTCAGTGCGGAATACTGTCAAGTACAGTCAAGATGAACGGCGTCTTGATCTTGGTCTGCGATCGAGTCCGACACAACGAGCCCAGTGTGTGAAGTCAGTCCTGAACTGTTGAACCAAAGCCTGGAGCGAGATGGAGAGGCCAGTGCAACAGTTGATACAATGGTTGAGTTGTTCACGGAGAAATATTTGTACAGCCTGTGTTACAAGTTGCCAATTGTACAGTATCGTCTGTAATTTATCGAACATTACGTGTTACGTTACTTTTCAGCCCTGAGTTGTCAAGTTCTTTAAGTTGGTTGTGTGTGTTGCAGTTCGCAGAGAGCCTGGATAGTGAGATTCGTTACATTATATATGAAATACATATATGAAATAGAACAGCTTTTGCTGTGTATTGAAGTCAAACCATAGAAAGCAGTCAGCTAGGAAGCAATGTCTTATAAAAAAGAAAAATAGGTAAGGGGGTAGATTTCTTTTTTTAAAAAATGTGAAGTGTAACAATTTTTGGCTAAACAGATTTGTTAATATTATACATTAAGAGTTTGCTTTTTTCTTATGTTAATATTTAAAAACAAAACTACAAAAATGTTCTCTGCAACTAAAGTCACATTTTTCAACCATTTTTTTCCTCCAAAATAACCCTAAATTTATTTTTCAGACTAAATTCTTTCTCTCAGAATGCCATTTATCTAAAGTATATTATCACAAAACTTTTTGGTAGCTGGCATCAAAATTTAATACATTTTCTCTACAGGCTCCTGAAGGTGTGTGAAAATTATGTTAAAAATGCTTACTTTACTTAATAGTATGCTTGAGTCAACTTACATTATGAGAATCTCTTTCAGAAAACTATTAAGCCATAAATTTCCCCTTTTCTCTGCAACATTAATAAATAAATAGATTTAGTGATAGATTAGGCTGCAAGAAAAAATAATAAATAGTGAACCAGTTGAATTCTCACTATCTTAAAGCAACTGACTTGTGAGGGCTGAAATAAATAGTAAACCAGTCGAATTCTCACTATCTTAAAGCAACTGACTTTGACTTGTGAGGGGGTGAAGTGTCTAAATCATATTCTCACAGCACCCTGATGACCCCTAGAGAAGGAAAAAAATGTATAAAAGAAACAAACAATACTGATACCAATAAACCTGTGAAAGTTGATCTTCCAGACGAAGACGTTCCTCCCCTCTAAGCCACACAGCACTGGAAAAAAAATTCGTATTCAATGAAATATCTCAAATACATTTTAATGTAAATTTTGTTAGTACTTAAAATAAAAAATAAATTTCTAACTTATAATTTTATGCTGAAATTGAAGTATTGCTATGCACTAAAATGAGGTTCACCCAGCAATAACACCAAAAATTAACGACTGACTGTTGGACTACACTAGCAGAACCTAAAAGATATGTAGCATATCAGAAATAATGGTCAAACTACTTACTCAATTTGATATTCAGGGGGTGACTGAAGTGGATAGTCATGAGGCATCCGAACCTACAGAAATAAATTAATCATGTCTTAGAAAAGAGTAGCATTTAACATTGTATTAATTCTTAAAAATATTTTCAGTTTTTACTTTGTTTGATCCAAAGCCAAATTCTTGTGAATGTATACTCTGTAAGCATCATCAGAAAAGCGTTAACAATGTTTTAAAAAGTTGTTTTTTTAAAACCTATTTGTAAGCAGACAACTATAAAGCAATACAACATATTTCTAAGAGAACAAAATGCCTACAAATGATGTTGAAGTGGATCTAAGGCGTATGAGGAACTAGAAATCTAAGAAACAATTTGATGTCACCTCTGTTGAAAAAAGATTTTATCCATGGAACTACAGACCAGTTTCACCCACCAGCATCATATAAAATACTAGAACACATAATAAGTATATACATCATAAGAATAATAATAAGGCTTGTATTCAGGTCCAAAGATTAATAAGGAGTGCAGTATGTCACGTGGCTATGCAGCCCCAGATGCAACCTATATATTTTGCCACATACAGATTCTCTTTTTGCAGTCTATATCTGTCCTCAGCAATGGACAATTTAGATTCCATTTTTTTCCGTCTACATCTGTCCTTGGAAGTGAAATTTTCTTTTGGTCTCAAGTGTGTATCAACAATGTGGATGAACATAATTGTTTTACTCCAAACAAGGCTTTATGAAATGTATGTCATGTCAAACTCAACTGAGAGGCCTACTTTTTCAAAGAGCTTAAAAAATCAATTTTAAAACACTGGTTTCAATGCAAACATTTTCTCTGATCAGGTAGAACAGCTAATGTATAAAAATCAATGTAGTTTAAAAAAATTTTTTTTTTTATGAAAATTTAATAGAGACCTGCAAGTTTATCTCCCACCTTGGGGAACTGATACTGTTAGCAGCAACATGAATGGAGAACTTCTTAGAGTTGGCATCTAAAATATGCCAATCAGTTCCATAGATAGAAGATAGTGCTTGAATTTCATCAGACTGAAATGGAACAAACAATAAAAAACCTCTGAAATCAACTATTGAATATTCAAGTTTAACAGACATCAAAAAGATTTATTTTATTATAAAAAGGCATAGAACTAGCTCATTGTTTACATAATTTGGATGCTCCTTCAGAATTGAACACTATCATATCCTAGCCAAAACCTTCAGCAAGATGTTGGGAGATGGCTGCAGGTGCAGTTCAAGCTCAAAATCATTGAGATAACAGTCTAGAGCATGTACAATTGGTGTCTTTGCCAAGAATGAGTCTATATTGTGCTAAATTTAAAAAAACATTGAGTGCATGAAAGTCATTAACTGCCTGCATTTTGGACTACCAGTAATGACACCTCTTATTCTGCCCCTCAACAGAGAATTTTGTCCTTAGCACAACCAGCTTTAAGGTACTGGTAAAGGTAAAGCTGTGGTGACTTGCTCACTTGGGTGTGACGCCAGCAAGCCGAAAATGAAAATGTCTGGGTAAAGTAAAAATGGCTTGTGTCCTTGTACTGGTGTCAAAAAAAAATGATTTTAAGGACAAAATTTGAAATAAAAGCATGTTTTATATATATATTTCCTTTGCTGTGGACATTAAATTTTCAAACCAGCCATCCACTTTTACAAAATGAAAAATCATGCCGCAACCTTTTACACATACATCGTCATACCAACTCTACCACTCTTTCACTTCAATTCAAATATAATTTAGCAGTTTAGATACTAATAAAGCCTAGGCCTAGGATTATTTTTTTAATTATAGTCCCACTGAATTAACTGAGAATCTTCTATTAGTATATCATAAAGATAGTAGATCTATCAGTATAGTTTAAAGGCCTATGACCTTCTCTGATTCTCTACAGTCAGGGTTAGTTAGTATGACTCACTATGAGTACTATCAGAGTAGACTACTATTAAATTCTAGATCCATTAGTATCTTAAGTATCTATTCTATCTCTAGATTCTAGATCTACTAGTATTAGTAGTATGATCTAGTAGAAAGTACTAGATCTAGATCTAACTTGTGGATGGCTGTCTGGTCGTGCGGTTTGCACGCTGGACTGTCGTTCAGATTTATCAATGGTCGAGGGTTCAAATCCTGCCCGCTCCCATCCCCCGTCGTCCTGAAGCAGGTTTGGACTAGGAGGTAAACTATCTTCAACTATGAAGGAACATTTGAAACATGTAAAACATTTTACAAAACTTATTTAAACTTATTAGATAATTAGTATTACTCAGTATTCACTTCAGTACTAGATAGTGGATTTAGACTAGAGTAACTTACATCTATTGAACACCTTCTTTTTAAGGTACTTATCGAGCACACCATTGTATTTTTTAAAATTCTCCTTTATTTCGATGATTATGAAGATATGAGTCCATTCATATTGTGCATCGTCCATTTCTTTATAGTTAAGTTATATTTTGTTTCATTTTCACCCGCGGATAATTTTTTTTACTTATATTCAAAGTGCATTGGTAATATTGGTATAAAAATTTCACTTTTTTTGACCTCTTGGGAAGAGTGAAGTGAGTCTCAGGTTAAGGGTATTTTTAAATGCCAATGATGCTTCAGCTAAACAAAACCTATATAATATGCTTCTAATTAGGCTGAGAAATAATTTGCAACTATTAGTCTAAAGTGTCCTTTGCTACCCAAACATGAAAATTGAGGTTTAAATAGGGGGTGTTCGATAGTAGCTGTTTTTATATAAGCAATCTCAGCTGCGTAAATTATCGAACACCATTTTAATGTTAAAAATAAACATCAAAGGGATATAACCCAAAGAAGACAAAATATTTAAATTATATATTTTTTAATTGTTATTTTTTTTTAATAATGTAATGCAAAGTGCATATATAAATTACTCATGTGTTACAATTTGTATCAGCTATTTGTGGTTTACCGTAAATGTGCCATATTTTTCTAAGTAAATAGATTTACATCGATATGCACTAATTGTACCCATTTTAAAAGCTTGATTTTATGACACATATAGTTTGATGCAATTATCATCATTGTGATGACACGGGAACAATAAATGTAGAATATATCCAGTTGTGTTGTTTTTTTCAGATGCCCCATTCTATTAACTTCTGAATTATGTGTTATAAACAAATGCCTAGTGCATGTGCTTGATGTGAAGATATTAATAAAACGAAAGGGGAAGGTATATAGAATGTAGATATGGTATTTTGAAATAAAAATGTCTTTGGTAGGTAAAAAAAAAAAGGAGGGGGGGGAGAAACAGTCAAGACACTGTAACAAGAGATCATCAATAATTGATCGACCATTAAAATGTGACGTCAGCCTCAAATACATAGTCAGTCGTGCTTCTCGATCTAGACGTGTGGCGCAGGGTCTATAAAATAATATATAATATAAAGTATGATAAAGCTCATAATGCGCTACAAAGACAACTCGTTTGAAACATCACAAATACACAAAATAATAATAACACATTTAACCACTCTCTTATTCTGCCTACACCCCCTTACCCATGCTTTCTTCTTACACAATTCCACTCTCCAACATTCACACTTTTTCAGTGCAAAGTAACAACGTAAATTTCAAGACTCAATCCAAACGCAGCCACCAGACTAACACACAACAAAAAAAAATGGTCAGTGATAGCCCAACACACAGGTGTAAACCAGGCCACCAACACAGCCCCAAAACATTGTTCAAGTTGTAGTAAGAATAATGTTGAGGGGAAAGGGGGAGGAGCCATCAGTCGAGTACCTACGGTCAAGCCGCTAATTAGGTCACAAACACTAGGCGTGATAGATATATAGATATGTTGTTTGTGTGTGTGTGACATATACTAAGCGTGCTCTAAAATACAGTGTTTTTTTTTTTGGTCAACCAGGTGGTTTAGGGAGGGCGGATCTATCTACATCTATAGGTAACACAGCTCGCAAGCTACCATAGCTTTTCAGTCCCCCCCCCCTTCCCCGCCGCGATCGAAAAATATCAAGCAATGACTTTTGGGCTGTTACATACACTGAGGTAGGGCTGCGTATGTTTTTGTTTTTAGGTCAACCAAGTAAACTGTTGTGTCCTGCAATGACTTGCGGAGGGCGGGATTATCTATTGGCTACCAAAGCTTATTAGGCTCTCCCCCAAATAAATAATATCTGGATTTATTAATGGCCTTATATCTCAAAATAGCTTAGACCTAAGTAAGTACTGGTATGGTAATGTGTTAATGGGCTTAGCACCATCAGTTTCTAAGCAGAGCTCATCAGTGATAGATTCCTTCGATGTGGAGCATGTGAAAATGACTAAAATCTGTCTGTCTTGACATGGCGTAAAAAGAAAATGATATAAATTTTAAAAAAATATAGATTATAACACTTTTGAAACATCATACTTTTAACAAAATTTTAAGATTATAACACTTTTAAAACACCATACTTCTCGTGCATTTTATAGTTTCTTAATATGTTCGATAAGATAAGAAAACGGTACAACGATGTTCGATAATTTAAGGTTTTCAAAGCATCGACCTGACCCACTTTAACATCAAATATAAGTTTAACTATGAGTAGTAATATAATAAAACATATCTACTTTTTAAGAAAAATGGATGAGGAGTTCATAGATGCAATCAGTTTTTTTCTAGGTCTAGTTTTTACGGAGATACCGGTAACACAAATTCAAACATAAAAAATGTCGGCGACTGAGCTTAACTTGTTCAATAAACGTAAGTTACTGTAGTCACTGTAGATTCTCGGGTCACTAGTTGACTAGGGTGGGTTAGGGTAGTGTACTAGTAACTAGTACTTAGTAGTACTACTACTCTAGACTACTACTATTCATGTACTACGGTACCTGTCGTTGCAAATTCGCTTCCTCTGATGACTCTGTCATTTTTCTTGATCTAAAATTTGAATCTTAGATTACTTACTAGATCAAAGTCTACTGGGACTAACTCTCTACGACTCACAAGTCCCTAGTAATATAGATCTAGATTCTAAATCTAGGTCAAGAATTCAAATAGACTTGGAAAAAGAAATCAGCTACGTTGACCATTTTGACATCAAAAAGTCACGTGATTTACATTTAATAATCCTTGTAAAAATTTTATTTCGATTCGTTTTTTTTTCTTTTAATCAGCAAATTATTATTAAAAAAAAAAAAATCAAAAGTCTAGTTAAATAAATTATTATTTTATTCATTATCCTTATTATTAGCCTTATATATGGTCTTGTTTAAGTATTTAGGACATGCTATTAATTAAGACGTGTATATAAGGCACCATTCTTTCTTCTGGGGTCTACAAAGTCAAATTTAAACCATTTTCTCGAATAATTGGTCAATAATGAAGTTGTAACATATGTACATTTGCACTTTAGCGCGTCAGTGCAACACCGCTTGTGTATACGTAATAAATGGAGTTCCTAATATGTCTTCCCTCTTAAACACTAGATTGTTATTTGTGTAATACAAATATCCTACATGGTGCCAAGAGTAAAACGTAAAAAGCTGCCCAGATAAAGCTTTTTATTAATCTAATAATGGCTTCTTTTTATTTTGAGCAACCAATCTTGAATTGGAATGCTTAAGATCTATATCAAGATTTCAACAGCAGGTGAGCTTTTGTTTCAAAGGACCGTTAGCTGGTGCGATAGTAAACAAAAAGC
This sequence comes from Biomphalaria pfeifferi, assembly GCA_030265305.1. Classification (NCBI taxonomy): domain Eukaryota; kingdom Metazoa; phylum Mollusca; class Gastropoda; family Planorbidae; genus Biomphalaria; species Biomphalaria pfeifferi. The sequence goes on along the minus strand of JASAOG010000174.1, from coordinate 86,850 downwards.
CGGATGGCTGGAAATGTGGATAGGTCAACAAGACCGTGAGGTTTACAAAACTCTACATATTACTGATAGTGAAAAGGGAGATCCGCAATTGCTATTAAAGAAAATAGAAGACTACATAAGGCCAAGACAAAATAAAAGAGTGTCTAGATTTAGAGCACATCAGAGAAAGCAGGAAGAAGGAGAAAGTTTTGATAACTTTGTTAAAGACCTAAAGCTTCTCATTATGGACTGTGAGTATGACAACCCAGACGATATGCTTATTGATTTGATTAATAGTGGAGTCATACACGAAAAGGTACAATTAAGACTATTTGACCAGGGACAGAAGTTGACCCTTAGCAAGGCTATAGAAATTGGACAACAATATGAGATGAAATTGGACAACAATATGAGATGTCGCAAAGCCAAGTGAAAATGTTTAGGGGCCAAGAAGTTCTAGCAATCAAGAGACAGTCACACAATGTACTCAAGCAGAAGTCTAAAGACAACTCAGATAAATTATGTAGTAAACGCGGCAAGAACCACGAAAAAGGAAATTTTCCATCAATAGGAACCACATGCAATTTCTGCAAGAAGATTGCAGAAAAAGACACAATGTTAATATATAATCTATAAAACAATCACAATCTTAATTAGTAGGCTATTTAGTTTATTATATAATTTTGATATAACCACAGAAAAAGTTAAGCATAACGTGTATGCCTATTTGTGTTCTATGCGCTCTATAGTGTCGTCTCAATGGTCCCGGGTTCGAACTCTGCCTGCCGCCATCCCTTCCCCCAAGTTACTTACGTATATTACAGCGTAAGCACAAACTCAAAAGGAAAACCGATGATTACCCTTCCCGTTAATCAATCGTACCTTCAATTCAGTAGTCGTCATATTGACTACTAAAAGACAGCACTCTTTGCCATCATCTCCATAAAACCATCACAATAGCCATCGCCATGTTAAAATTTTTTTTTGTTACCCTGGCTTCTATTCAAAGCGTATTTATTTCTATTCTTTAATTTGTTACGTAAACTGTTGATGCCGACTCAGGTGTCAGGTTTAAGAATTATTCATGTTGCTCAATAACCTAACAAAATTAAGGTCCTGTGGTTCAACCTGACAAGAACATCATTCACACACAGTCATACATAGAGTAACCAACTAGATGATTTAAGTAACAAAAATTATGAATTTAATTTCATGATACCTATTATAGTGAAGACCTATAGTATATGTACAAGGAAATATCAATGATGAATAGATAATGGTATCATGGGCGTAGACAGGATTTTTTTCAGGGGGGGGGGGGGTTGGGGGAGGGTGAATATTTTGTTCCCCCCCCCCCCCCCCAACCCCCCCCCCCCACCCGCGAAAAAAAATTATAAGTATTTATGTGTGTGTGTGTGTACATAATCTTTATTACATTCTGACCCTTCATTCTTTCGGAAGACGTTTATTGTGCCCTAGAATAGTTCTTCCACGAGTTAGTGGAAAAATTGTAGATTACCCGCCATTACTAGCAAGTGGGTCTGGGGGAGCGCTAGGAGCTCCCCAGCGCGGGGCAAAGATCCGCCGCCAAGCACTATTTCTGGTATTGAAAGCCAACAAAATGCATATTCTGAGGTATCTACAGTGCATTTTCCTGCTATTAAAAAGTTTTATTTCAAAAACCTAATGTGCTATTCTTACTGACTTAGACCCTCCCACGCCGTTCGGAGCATTTGACGTCAAGCTGTTTCCATAAAAATCTGTCACTGGTAATGTCTGAAGCCTCTTCCCACCTACCATGAGGACCTCCATGAATGAGTGGTGTCAAGTTGTACTAGGATATCATTGCAACTCTTCTTATGCGTAATTCATTTTGTCGGAGAACATGTCCCGCAAACCTCATGCGTCGTTCTCTCACAATCTTACTAAGGGGTCGACTCCCAGTTCGGCATAGTATTTCCTTGATTTAGACCCGATCTTTATAACTGACTCCTAAAATCTGTCTTAGCCATCTTTGTTGAGCTACATTTAGTGTTTTTCGATTTCGGTAGATGACTGCAGTTTATTAATGGAGCCCTGCCACTGGTAAAAATGTGTAAATTCTCTTGAATACGCTCTTGGAATTAAGTGACTGTAGTTTGCTTTAGATTTTATATCGAAAAGAGAAGTTTTATCGTCAAAATCTTCTGTTGGGGGTTTTCCACCTCAAAATGCTCTGTAGGGGGATCTTAAACTCAAAACCATCTGGTGGGGTTTTAAACTTTAAAAAAAAAAGCCATCTGTAGAAGAAGGGTTTAAACTCAAAACCCCCGATTGGCTTGGCTACGTTCAAATAATTTTAGTGTATAATTTGCTTTTTTTTTATATTGAAGATGTATTTTTAGCACCAAACCCCTCTGAATGGGGGTTTAAACTCAAAACCCCTTTCGGCAACGCTCATAGCATTTTGAGTGCGTAATTTGCTTTTTTTCTTACACTGAAGATGTATTTTTTAGCTTCAAACCCCGCTGGCTGGGGGTTTAAACTCAAAACCCCTTTGACTACGCTCATAGATTTTAGAGTGAGTAATTTTCTTTTATTTGTATTGAAGAGGTACTTTTTAGCTTCAAACTCCACTGGAGGGGAGTTTAAACTCAAAACCCCTTTGACTACACTCATAACATTTTTAGTGTATAATTTGCTTTGTTTTTATTATTAAAGAGGTATTTTTTACCTTCAAACCCCGCTGAAGTGGGGTTTAATCTCAAAACTGAGTCAAAACCCATTTATCTACGCTCATAACATTTTGAGTGCGTAATTAGCTTTTTTTTTATATTAATGAGGGGGGTTTATCGTAAATTTTAGACGGGGTTTTAAAATCAAAATCTTCCTGAACTGTGCTCTTGGAATTAGGGGATTTTCGTTTGCATTTTTTTTTGTTTTGCTTTATAGAAGAGGGGGAGTTAACTGCGAACCCCTCTGGTAGGGGTTTTAAACTCGAACCCCCCTGGTAGGGGTTTTTAAACTCGAACCCCCCTGGTAGGGGCTTTTAAACTCAAAACCCCTTTGGTTGTGCTGGGGCAAGTGATGGTTTAGTATTAAAATCTCACCTAAAATAAACAAAATCAAAGCAAACAAGGTTACAAAGACAGTTTGTGTGGAAACACAAACTCTAAATCGGCCCCCAAAGTGGTCCACCCAGGCTTCAATATTTTCAGAAAGAACATCCAAATGAAATTAATATCAAAGACAAATGAGAGATAAGAATGGAGAAAGAAGGTTGACAGATCTTGTGTAGTGCCCCAACGGTCCAGCAGATTAAAGGATAGGTGCAAGTGAATGCAAAGTTAGATGTGAACCTGGCCTAACTAGTTCCCTTTTCAGACCTTGTGGTCTATAGGGCAGATGATGTAAAGTTCATCTGTTTTTTTTGGCCTACGGTTAACGAGGGTGTCATGTAGCCAGCACAACTACCAACCGCCTTTACTTTTCCCCTACCAATGTCAGGTACCCATTAGAGGTGGGTGGACTCAGAGGCGCCCAAAGATTCCAAAGTTGAAAATCCCAGTCTTCACCAGGGACCCCCGGTTCAGAAGCCAAGCGCGTTACCGCTCAGCTACAGCGCCTCTCCTGGCCTAACTGAAGTCTTATAATTGATGTAATTGTTTTGAAAAAGACTAATCTCTTATTTGAATGCTCAAAAAAAAAATATATATGTATCAGATATCAAAACTAAAATATTCACGAAAATGAAGTTTACAAGATTAGTATTCGTTTTAATTAAGGTCTAACTTAAAATGCATACTAATTAGCTTTTTCTGTTTAAAAAAACTGTTTGGATAACTGATTTTAAAAATTAGATTTTTCGCTTTCAGAAAAAAAGTTGCCGTTGCAGAACTTTGAATGGTCTAAAATATTGTGATGTCGGATTTTCAATACCTTTTCTAGTTTACGAGATCTGAACGGGACGGACGGACAGATGGACAGACATTTCGCACAAAACTAATAGCGTCTTTTCCCCTTTCGGGGGCCGCTAAAAATCAGTCACTAAATTCCGACTCATCCCCCCCCCCCCCCAAAGGGGGCATTTCATTTCGGGGGGGGGGGGGGTTGAACACCCCCCCCCCCCCCTGGCTACGCCCATGAATGTTATATACATATATGTATTGATACTAAAAAATTAAGCACCTTGACACTGCTACAAACTTATCACCCTGGTTTCATACTAAACCAGACGCTGACCGATGACGTCACAACACTGACAACATCGGCAATGTTAGAGCTAGAAATCAACTGATCCCCAACTTTTCTGCAAAGGCCACTGACACTTACGTCGTCAGTGATCGACAGTCTGACAAAGTCACTCAAGACTGTAGTGGATACTTCTGAGAAGATAATACATTCTTACACTGACAAAGAATCGTGTTCAGTAATACACTCGAAAAAATGGCAAAGAATCGAGTTCAGTAAAACACTCGAAAAGAAATCGAGTTCAGTAATAGGCTACAATCCAACACTGGCGCCATACAAACAAAATTAACACACAACTCAACTTCTACTCTAAAACTAGAAATAGTGACAACCTCATAGGCTCGTAGGAAATATAATAAGAGATATCACAAACGAAGTAGCTCATAACTCATCCTAAACAGGGGTCCAAAAATCCTACCGAATAACAAGTCCAAAGAAATAGTACTTGTTTAAACAGACTAATAATCTTTTACGTCCGTTTCAACCAACTTCAGAGGGTAAAGTGCCTCATGACCAAAAAAAAATAAAAATAATAACCAATAAATGTCACCAGACTTTGTGACGTAGCAAACAATTCAAAACAAAAATACAAGGCGCTCTCGCCCCGTACAAGGTTTACGACTAGAGAAAAAAACAACTTAAAGTAGGGAGAAAGCAAAATACACATGTCCAAACTTCTCGTGACATGAAGTAAGACATTGTTAAATAACATTATTGTTTTAAGACACTTCTGTTTCGTGATCACAATAAAAGTAAAGTTATGTTCCCATTTCAGGCGTTGTGATCTATAGGACAGATAAACGAGGGTATCATGTGGCCAGCTCAACGACCAACCGCCTTTACTTTTTCCCCAAAAAACTTGAGATACCCATTAGAGCTGGGTGGACTCCTGGAATAAAAAATCCCAGTCTTCACCAGAATTTGAAGCCGGGACCCCTCGGTTCGGAAGCCGAGCGCTTTACCACTCAGCCACAGTGCCTCCGTGATTACACTAAAAGACGTTCAAAGACATCGAAAGTTGAAGGCGCTCTCATGCATATTCATGAGCGTTTAAATCTAACGTGGCATGATCTACAGGAGTAAATGGAGCTGTGAGTGTTCCCTGGAGAAAGTTATCATGAGATTCAACAAGGTTTAGGAATCGTTTTGTGTCCAACTAACGAGAGAATCAGTCATTTGAATGCATCTCTTGGTAGGGCTAATTACACCCAAGGCCCAAACCTCCCGAAGGACGGCTGGGGATTCTGGCGGGCAAGTTTCGAACCCGGGGCCATCATGATCATAAACAGTCCAGGGAGCATACCTCACAACCTCACAGACATTCTCTTCTTAGTTTTTGTTTTCCCCGCTTTTTCAAGCAATCCATTCCATGCTCCAATGGCACGAATTTTGTCATAGCAAATGGAATAAGAAATGTGCCTTTATCCATGTGTCTGTCTGAGTAGTTTTACAAAGCTTCTATCAACTCACTTTGTCTGTCTGCTACAAAGTCTGTGCACGTGATTTCTCCCACATCTCGTATTTTTTATTATTATTTTTTTACCTGACAACACAAGAATACAAAAATAAATAACAAATTAGTTAATTAACAATTGGTATTATTTTTGTTTGTTTGGTATCACGAACAAAGGAAATCAATTGTAATTGACTGAAGTGGTACATATGCTACATATGCATGTGAGACTTGGAAGTCATCTGTCAAAATTGAGAACAGACTAAATGTGGCTCAACAAAAATGGCTAAGACGGAATTTGGGAGTCAGTTACACAGATCGGGTCTCAAACAAGGAAATCCTTTGCCGAACTGGGAGTCGAACACTTAGTGAGGTTGTGACAGAGCGTCGCATGAGGTTTGCGGGACATGTCCTACGTCACAATGAATTACGCACACCAAGAGTTGCGATAACATGGAAGCCAATACGAGGAAAGCGCAAACAGGGACGTCCTCGTATTACTTGGCGACACACCTTCATGGAGGACATCAGAACAGTGGACACCAGGTGGAAGGAGGCTTCAGGCATTGCCAATGACAGATCTTTATGGAGACAGCTTGCCGCCCAATGCGCAGAACGGCGCGGGAGGACCTAAGTCTAAGTCTAAGAAGTGGTAGTATAATCTAAATAAGTTCCCTTTATAGGTCTTTGTCTAAGTCTAAGTGAATTCAAACTTGAAAAATAGGTTGAAACTATGGAAACATCAGATAACTATACAATCTTCCATGTTCATAAGCTCTCCACTAGCAGAGTGGTTTACGTGATGGCTTGAGAAGCCTGTCAGGAGTTCGAATGCAGGTCGTTCCCCCTTTTTTATTTGTATAAATGCTTTTTTAAATTGTTAGTCTAGATTCTAGATCTATAACACGTTTAATTACATGACTGATCCGAAGTAATGGATACAAGTACGGTTAATGTGAGCTTTGTGTTTTTTTTTAAAGTATTTTTTAAAAATACTTTCTTGTTATTTAGTAGTGTATTTGTACTTGTTAGTACTCTATGGCTCAGTGTTGTGTGTATTATTGCTTATTTACTTTTAGTCTTCTGTCCTGAAGTGTCTCTAAGTTTAGAGTTTATTAAACATTGAAATATTTTAGTTTTTCCTACTTCAATTCTTCTGCTTTCACTCGGATTGTGTTATGTCAGGGGCCTACTGGGTGTCAAAATCGACCCGGACGCGGGCATTGTATATCAAATGATGTGCATCCAATTATAGGCCGACTAGTCTTCAAAATCATTATGTTAAGTCTGATAATGTATCGATAACTGTACGCATGCATACAGTGAACTCTATATTTTTATAAGAATCATAGGCATTATGCTGCTTTTAATCACTAAGTGTGCAGGCCATAAAATAATGGAGCCTACTAGTAGCACTGTCTACTGATGTAGGCTATTACATTTCGGAAAATGGGTTAAATTAAATAAGTATTATATTCTGTACGATTTTTTTTAACACGACACTTATAGGAGAACTAGTCGACCCACGGCGTAACATGCGCCGTTATTTTGCAGGGCCGGCCTTTGGCCAATGCAACCTATGCGACCGCTGTGGGCCCGGAATTTCAAAGGACTCGCGCTAATTCTAAGTGTAAATTATTAAATTAAACCATTTTATAACTTATAACAGAATTCCCTCAGCCCCCTGATTTTTTAGGAGCTCCTTGAAATCTCCTGAAATTGCAAAATATACGAAAAAGTCATGGAAATCTCCGGAAATTATTATAATCTTTTGAAAACTCAAAAAAAAAATAAAAAATTAAATGTCCTGAAATATATAGACAAAAAATTGACATTTTTGGGTGTCATTCAAAATGGAAAACGCCAATACTACGCGCGATGAAAAAAAAAAAGGAATTATGCCGTAATTGTGTAATCTGGTGAAAGAAGCTTCTCGTGCCTCAAACTAATGAAGAATTACTTGAGGTCAACAATTCTCGAAGATAGATTGAAACATTTGGTAATTTGGTATCGAGAGTGATTTATGTAGGAAACATAATTTTTATGATATACTGTATGGCTTCGCTACACGCAAGGCTGGTAAAGTAATTCTGTAGGTAGTAAAGTATGAATAAAATGCAAAGACGAATTTATTTTCTAATACAAAATCTTCATTTTCACTTATTATCCGTAATCCGTATCCCTACCCAAACTTGGCACCGCCATATCCGTTTCACATAGAGCCCCACAACGGTTGAGTCCGGCCCTGCTATTTAGTGACGGGTGAATACAGAGTAGATTACTTCTTCTCCCCCCCTCCCCTCTTTTTTTTCGCCGCTAAAACTACGTGGGGTAGAAATAAAAAAGAATGATCTTTCCATGACTTCTTGGTCACAACGGTTTTGTGACGGTGAATACTACATGTTCTCCTCCCCCCCTCTTTTTTTTTTTTCGTAGGGTAACTCTAGTCCGACTTGCAGAAATAAAAGAGTGATCTTTCCTTTACTTCTTGAGCCATGAAGAGAATTAGATATATAGATATCATAAGAGCTTTAACAATTTAATACCTAATGGCATACATGCGGACCTTTTTTGTACCGTTCCAACGGTCATTTGCCCAAATATTTTTTTTTCTTTTTATTGGGTCATAAATTTACTGTGACACCAACCCCCCTCCCCCCAACACATTTGATACGACGTCATCTGTTTGTAGGCCATCTTGTTGCTCGGAGACCAATCATTTCATACATGGCATAATTGTATTTGTTTTGTTGAGGCCCCATGTATACCATTGATAGGCCTAGATCGGAGTTAATGTCGTCACTTACTGTAGCGATAGCAGGGCAATAGTTCTCTGAATTATTTGGCTTAAAGTCTTGGGAGTTCTCTCTTTGTATTTTCTACTTTCTCTAGTTCTATCTCGCCTTCACTCCTCATGGAGACTAATTCAACTTATACCACCACATCTGTCAAGAACAATTTCTTGACCTTGTTCGTTACCAAACAAAATAATTAATTACCAATAGATAATTAACTATTTGTTTATTTTTTTTCAATTGCTTGTTTTGTCAGGTACAAGAAATAATTGTGCAAAATTTCAACTTGATCCGAGATTGGGCATGGGAGGCATAAATTGAACACACTTTTTGTCCAGACAAAGTGAGCTCATATCAGGAAACTGCGTGAGTAGTATCAACATAACACAACCGATTTCTCCAATTACTTTGTGGTGGGACTTGGACTGTTATCACAATGATATCGGGTTCGGTCCTGCAGTAGATTTGGGTCTCGACGTAGACTAATAATTTTTTTCTGAAGGAAAAAAAAGAGCGCTTGTAGAAAGTCTATTTTTTGATATCTCTCAATCTACTGGCAGCATCAACACCGTCTTTCAAGAGTTCCAAGTTTCATAGCGACGTCATTGATGAACAGAAACATCGACCATCATAAATGAAGCAGCTTTCTTAAAAAACAAGTTGATTTGTTAACAATAATAATTGTTTCAAAATGAACCTTCGAATTAGAATGTAGTAGGCCAACTGTTTTTAATCTTGGTACCGGCTATTTAGAATACCGAGTTGGAAAGATAACTGCACCATGAAAGAGTTTCTCCTATTCAATGTTTGTGACAGTAATCTCTTCTTTCTTTTCAACATTTGATCATAGTTCGAAACAAGAAGTACAAAAATTACAAAGTTTTAAAAATGTACATTTTTTAAAAAACAGGCTGCAGGCTTTGCCTCCATTTTGTGACACTCTCCATTGCCATAAAAAACTGTCCCAGGAGATGCTCAACAGGTTTTGACTGCGGAATATCGAGGATTGAAGACGTAGAATAGGAGTGTAATCACTCGTCTAAAGCAGTAAAACATAACTATATAGTAGGCAAATAAAGAAAAACAAAGTTTCATTATGATACTTAAACTTTTATTTACTATAAAGATATCTAATGACAAAAGTGAAAACAAAATGCACCTTCCTTTTTATTCAGTTTGTTGAAGTTTAGAATTTTCATTTCAACAATAGTTTAGTTTTGGAAATCGAGTATCGTCCCTTTAGCCAAGGCTGAAATTCATTGACTAAATCTTGTAATCATTATTAAATTATAAATTGATAGTGAAGCCAAAATTACCGAAGGTCCAAACAAATGAAGGAGGGAGTTTAAAAAGAAATATTTTGATTGTGTTTTATTCTTTTAAAAAAAATCAATGTTTTATTTTGAAATAAAAGCATCAGAATAAGTCACTATTGTCATTGCCCCTAAAAGCTAAAGATGGCTTCCAAATTAAATTTAAGATTTATCTATAAAGAACTTGTAGAGAAGAAATGGATCAAGTGATATGTGGCTCAATATAACAGAAAATAAATCTAAGGCTTCTAGTCCTACTTAAGACAAAAAACTCTAACCTGTAATTAAGACTAGCACAAGGTGCACATGTCGAGAACAAAATATAGATCTAAAAAGGATTACACTGTGAGAATAAAGAGTCCAGGAATTTCAATCATGCAATCACATTTGAACTTTTGTTTTCAAAATATTTATTGATAGCAAATCTGTTTGATGTATGGAAGCTAGATAGTGTAAAGTTGTGAAATACTGTTCCTCTTAAACTCTTACAACTAAAGTTCACACATTTTTGAGTTTTTCACTATCAATAGAAATAGCAGATAAATAATCAAATGAGCAAATGAAAATTGTTAAAGCTGGCCAGCCTAGACATCTATATTTATGCAGCAATTAATTTGTTTTTAATTTTCTTTTCAAATTAGCACAAAAAAATTTTTTGTTGTGTGTGAATTCCTATTAAAATGTCTTTAAATTAATATATACACATTTCAACAAAAGACAATTAATACAACATTCATTTATTATAAAACTATATAAAAAAAAAATAAAAAGGAAACTATAAAAGATGAAATCTAAATATTATCTGATATGTAACACACATGACAAGAAACATTTGTAACCATCCCCAAAATACATAGTGAGTTTGTGTGTGTGTGTGTGTGTAATGAAATACATCAATTAAATAGTAGTTAAATCATGTTTTAAAGAAATAAATAGTCTAGTCTACATAGAAACCACTTCTTTACAATGGAGAAGAAGAAACTGACCCTATGCATCATTCCATTCAATGAAATAACAAACATTCTCAAAGAATGATTACTATACTATTGATATGAAAAAAAAAGACAAAAAAAAAAGGTATAATGAAACACTTGTAAGCCCTCAAGACATTTATAAATAGATAGCATATTCCCAAATTGAATAAATATGTATAATTCTCAAAGTCAAAGGTATATCATGAAATCAGTTAATATAGAAATGTGAGAAAGCCATTTTATTGTTCAAGCTTAAATTACAATTGAAGAATAACAAGAGAGCCAATAAATTAATGTCATAGAAAGATTCCAGCACCACAAAAAAAAAATGACTTAGACATTTGTATAGACAAAAGAAATGCAAATGGCAAAAGATATGAACCAATCATTTTCTATTGCAAGTAACCAAAATAAAGTATTGCATACAATTAATGTTCCAGTAAATATACATTTTAAAATAGAATATGATTTTATTACAAAATTAAAAAAAAATAAAAAAAATTTGAACATATTTACATTATTATCATTTTCTCTACCATCACTGATGTTGCGACTATCTAATCAAATTAATGTATTCTATTGAAATAGAATAGGACAGCAGTTTCATCAAAAAAAGGTCTCCCAAAAATATTTTCCTTAGTCCCTAGTCAATCTATGCTCAACTAGGACCACACTTAAGGCATAGATGGCAGTGTACAAGTAGAAAGACACCCAAATTCCCTTGATCTAAATGGAAGATATGGAAGCTACCAATACTTTAAAAAAAAAGTCTACTTCATTCAACAAAGCAGAATTCGTTTAACATGACATACCGGTAAAGGAAAGTAGGCACTTGAAAATTGGAATGTTCAGCTATATATTTGAGTAGGTAAAAAAAATAATTCTGTAGAAGTCAAAAGTATAAATGAGCCTAGGAATGCTGTAGTTTTTCAAAAATTATCAGTATGATAACATCTCATATTATTATTGATTAGTTTAGCAGTTTAAAAAATAAAACAAATCACAACAGTAAGGCAGCAATGGAACAAAAATATTCAACCCTTTGATAGCCCAAACATGGCAAGAAAAGGTCATTATGTCTAGCATGGAACAAAATGCGTGTATAGAGCTATGTTACATTGTTGGAAGACTTGATTTAGATCAATGTAGCTGGTAAACTTACAATTTGCATGTACAATAGCTACACACACACACAAATAAGCACATTATTTACAATTATTTGAAAAAAGCAAACATAATAATAAACTAATAAAAGTGATCAGTTTTTATTTCAACCCCATTTCATTAGGACAATTAGTGACATTGCTTGGTAATCGAATGAGTTGTTTTTTATGATAATATTTAATGTCTGTCGGCTTATTTACATTTTAAAAAATGTCATGCTAGAGACCCTGATATAATGAAAAAAAAAAAAAAAAATCAGTGGAAATAGTTAAACTGGAAATAGTTAAGCTGGAAATAGTTAAACTGGAAATAGTTAAACCTCCTCTTCTACCAATTGTTGACAGAACTGAGATAAGTTGAGATAAAATTGTTCTCAGAAAAATTATTTCCTCTGAATTGTAAATAAAAAAAAAATTAATTAACCAGTTTTGAAAACAAATAACTTTGCACATTCATAAATTTACTGTTGATGTGTTGGAAAATGTGTGTTGTGACATCTTTTTTTAGTTTTTTAAATTATAAATTTGTTAAAATACTGATGATAAAAAATATAAGGACTGGAGCGATTAATATGAGTACTGTTTAAAGAGTTGTATGACCAACATTTATTGATATTTTGGTAGCAGAATAGTGCTATTAAATATGATATTCAAGTCTCAGGGTAATTTAAAAAACAACTGATTGCTGACAATGAAAAGAGATCCATTAGCAAGCAATAATTAATAATTAAGATGCTCAGCTATTGCACTACTGACTAGATAAAGCATAACAAAATGTTTTTTTAACATCAGAGTCTAGTAGATTTGGTTATTAAGTCAACAATTGCAATGTGTGCTGAAAGAAGCAAAGAAATGCATTGTAAGTCAACAAAATGTCTTTTTTTTTCAAACAATAACAGAAATAAAGTAAGGCATATTCTTGGTACTGGTAAATTAACAAGCATTTTCTTTGCTAACAACCTCACACTATTCCTTTCTCTCTCAATAATAACGTTTCAGATTTTGCTATCATTGGAATAAGACAGTTCATCAATCGCCTTAACATCAAAGCATGAGGGTTATAAATTTGGTAGTCTTTTTTAAATTAAAAGTTTTGAAATGTGAAAAGGAAACATTTGCAAACAATTTTTGGAAAGATTGACAGTAGTGAAATCTTAAGCATTTCTTTCTCTTTCTAAACATGAAAAAAAGGATGGAATGCATGAACTTCAGAAACAGGTTGATTCTAAGCTTTGGAATTAGTCCAAATGACTGAAATATTGTACTACATAGATCTGTATGTAAACACATTTTTAAGGTTTTAAAACCAAGAAGGCAGAAAAACAAGAGGCACAGATAATATGAATACAAATAAATGATCTGGCAAAGGCACATTGAGAAAAACAAACAACATTAAGCTGTTCAGGGTCAAACATCTTCTACTACAATAAGAAAAAATATATTTTTAAAAAATGTTACTAAAACTTATCTGAGTAATACATATTAATGTGTGTCACATTAATACACTTTATATATATATATATACAAATTCATTTTTTTAAAATACAGCAGAATTAAAAAAAAACTGCAATGAATGATTCAAGTTTGGAATGATGGAGTTGAAAATACTGGATGGAATGATTCAGTACAGAAAGCATCTCAAGAGTTCAATAAAATCCTGCTCATGGAGAGGAGAAACCAATTTATTTACAATGACGATAAATACACTTGGAAAAAAAATTGTCTGGAAGATTAAAAGAGGTTTTGGAATAACATTACTGTCGTGACTTGTACCTCCATGGGCAATGAACATGGAGAGTTGTTGACTTGTTTAGTGACTTCCAAGATGCTGTTTCTCATGCTGAATCATTAGCTGTTTGGCCTCAAACTCTCTTTCACAGTACTGGCAGACGTAGACTCGCTGGGTCTTCACAGCATCTTCTGTTGGTTTGTCACACTTAGGTAGAGCAGGTTCACTGTTATTATTGTTAGCTATACAATTTACACCAAGAGCAATCTTTCCTCGACTCTCTAGAGCCAGCTCTAGAGCTTCTTGACTCAGCTTGGTTCCAGGGAAGTGGACCTGGATATGTGGATACAATAGCTGTTTTGACATAGTACTGAAATCACAATAAGGGCAGGTTATGCTGTCTTGTGCCATATGACACTTGGCATGCTCTTTGAGTACACTTGGAGACAATGCAGTAAAGGGACAGCGCTGGCATGTCAACTCAATGCCTAGAAAACTCTCTGATCCATTCTGCTCTTTCTCACCAACCATTGGTTCCACTAAATGTGCGCTTTCTGAAGGTGCCTCAGGTCCAGCAATATCTTTAATATCAGCACAATCTAATGAATGCAAATGCATGTGTTGCTGAAGAAGCCCTTTGTTATGGGCAGCATAGGAGCATTTAGTGCACCCATATTCAGCACCAGAATCATGCATTGAAGTATGAACCGCAAAACTATTTCCAGAGTTGCTTTTGTATGGACATAGTTTGCAAGGGTAGATTTTCTTTACTACAGTTAGTTTAAATGGAGGCGATATGAGAGCATCTGTTTCTCCATCTTTTTTAGTTTTGTCCTGGTTTTTTATCTCCATTAACTTTGCCTCAAACTCCCCTGCAGCTCCATCATCAAACTCTTGATTCAAAAAAACTTTATCTTCAGGCCCCGCATCAAAGTTAGGTTCACCCTCATGAACTTTCCTATGTTGGCACAAAAGTGCCAAACGATCAGCACTCCAATCACAGAAATCACAGATGTAGCGACGTCTGAGCCCATGACTGTTGCAGTGGATATCGAATGATTTCTTTTTACAGGTCTTGTATGCACAATACGGACATGCATACTGTTTTAGCAGGACATCATTCTTGTCTTCTTCTACTGCTTCTCCAAGTTCTTCTAGCTGATTTTGCTTATAGATAAAATCTGTGTTAAGGAGATCTGCTGCTGGAGGGTTAGGGCTGAAGTTCGGCTCCAGGGAATGTAGCTTTCTATGTTGACTCAATAAGTTGAGTCTGTCAAGACTATAGCTACAGTAATCACACTTGTATCTCTCTTGTGTGCCATGAAAATTCAGATGCTTGCGAAACTCATAGCTAGAGTTACTGCTGAAGGGACAAACTGTACATTTCTGCCTTCTAAACTGTTTGTCTGCTGAGTCACCACACTGGTCGTCTTCTATCTGGCTATTATTTTTATGGGCAGCTTCAGCCTCCAAAATATCTTTAGCTTCCAGATCTGCAATAGCTTTGGCATCCATTTCATCCAAGTCTTCAGAGTTAGTTTCATCATCCTCAAACTCATCTTCATCTAGATCTTCATCTTGCTCATCCACTTCATCTGGCTTCAAATCTTCTACTGAATTGGGATCATAGAAAATGTCATGGTGTAAGCCATCATCTTCAATAGTTGTATCATGAGAAGCCAAATGCTTCCTTAACAGTACTGCTCTGGCAGAGCTATAGGAACATATACTGCATTTATATCTTTTGTTGTGAAGATGCTGCCTCTTGTGTTTCAAAATATTGCTCTTGCATGAGGTGTAAAATGGACAGGCTAAGCATCGATAACGAATTCTCCCATTAGTTTTAGACTTAGGTGAGCTTACTTTGTCTTTGTTAGATAATGATGTCTCAGATAAATCAGTGTCCATTGGTTCACTTTTAGTTTCCAAAATCTTAGAGTTGGATATTTCATCCTTGCCAGGTAATGAATTCATTTTAGAGTCAAAATTGTAATTTTTGTCATGAACTCTAACATGATCACTAATTATTGTTGTTGAATCAGAACTGAAGTCACACAATTGACATCGATAGCGAGCTTGTTGACTGTGACTTGAAAGATGACACTTCATTTGCTCTGTCACCAAAGTCTTAAAAGGACAGAACGGACATGCCATTGTTTTGGACATTTCTTCTTGGGCAGTGGCTATCATCTCTTGTTTCTCTTTAATGGCAGCCATCTGGACCATCTGAAGCTCACTGAAGTTGAGCTGCTTGAAACTGAGCACCTCCACAATTCTTTCATTGACATGGTGAGATATTTTACAGTGGTCAGACATGACATGGATGTTGTCGTCAGAGAACTGGCATTTTTTGCAGGTAAACTTGGCCATGGCTCTATGACTCTGCATGACATGAGCACATGTCTTACCAATGGATGCATCATTGAAGGCACAATGAGGGCAGACAAAGTTCAGTGCATTGTCCACAGGAATGACATTCACTGGAATACCACTCCAAGTATACTGCTGTCTAGTGATGTACACAACATCATGTGTTACTTCATTATTGTTTTTGGAGCTTAAGTCCATGGCACAGACATCTGCACTTGATGCTTCAGGGGGACTATCATTATTGTTACCTTGTATAGGAAGATTGGTGAATGTATGGTTCATTTTCTGAATCTGTTCAGCATACTTGGGGTCCTGGCTCAAAGCTTTCCATTTGCGGGTATGAGAAATCTTCATATGCTGATACAGAAGATTCATGCGATCAACACTGTAATCACAGAACCAGCACTGTGAAGCAGATTTGCTGCCATGTAAGTCATGGTGGCGTTGAAATGTTAGAATGTTTGCTGACGAGAAATTGCATTTGTCACAGTTATATCGCTTTAATCCTTCTTCCATTTTCTTAGACAGAACTTCTTGCACTTCAGGCTTGTTGGTAATTATCTCATTCAGTTTTTCAACTAGTTGTTGATTCCTCTTCTCTGCAATTTGTCGCTTAAGTATTTCAAGGGATTCACCTGTATATATTTTTTTGGAAGCTGCAGAAGCTTTTTGTGCAGCTAAGCTGAGACTGACATCTTGTTCTTTAAGCTGTATGGGGTGAGCCTGACTTGCATGCTTATAGACTGCAGTAAGATTGATAAATTCTGCAGGGCACCATTCACATTGATATTTATTGGTTTGTTGGCTGAACTGCAACTGCTTGGCTGCCTGCTTGGGTATTTCATTCAGTATCTGCTGAATTCTAGCTTCCGTGCTGTTCAGTGAGTTTTCAGGTTTAGATTCCTGAACCACAAGCTCCATGTCAACAGGTTGGTTCAAAGTTTCTTTGTCCTGTGGATCATTGGTTTTAGCTTCCTCTTTGATGTGTTGATGGTCTTCATCTTCATTGATCATAAAGAATGTCTCCCATTCTTTAGGGTTAAATGCAGAGTGGGTGCTCATGTGATCCAGCAATGATTCTTTTTCTTTAAATTGGGAGCTGCAGTAAAAGCACTGATAACCACTGCTATCTAGCTGTTCATGCTCTTCCTTATGTTTCTCCATAGTTTGCCGATTTTTACATACAAAGGCACACTTATTACACTGGAGTTGCTTGATTGGCTTTCTAGGGTGTTTGATTCTGGCAGCATCAATCTCTGCTGGCTCTTGAGGTACAGGTGAAGCTTGAACTCCCTCTCTCCCAATGTGCTCAGCCATTCTGTGTTCCAGTAAGTTCTGAAGGGACTGGAAATAAAGAGAGCAGTGGGAGCACCTAAATCTCCCAAGAGTTTTTTCCACAGACTTTTCTTCTCTGTTGATTGGGGGATAGTGGTCATAGCTTTTCCTGTGCTTTTTAAGATCGCAGGCCCAGCGTGTAGAATATTGACACACATCACATTTAAATGGCTTGTCATCTGAATGAAGACCAGAATGACGCTTCAGTTCTGCTTGACTGGCGGTTGTAAACGGGCAGTGAGGGCAGTTCCAGATGTTATCGTTGTTTCTGGAGCTTACCACCTTAGTTGCAGGTGGGGACTGGGATGGACTAGATGAGACATTACCATTTCCTACATTGGACGCAGTGATCAGCATGCTCAGTCCAGCAAAAGGTTGACCATTGGTATAGGCAGCATAATTGTTGTTGATAGTGTTGCTATCTACATGGGTAGAATCATTATTGTTGCTTAGGTCTAGTGTTGATGCATTAGAACTTGACCTGCTAAGGTCATCTCCTGATGACTGACCAGAAGTTTGACTAGGTGTAGGTTGTTGCTGGCCATTGTCATCTAACATATAGCCTAAACCAGACTGTGATGTGACTTTTCTAATTTTTCCTTGCTGACAAACAATAGCATTGGGTGGCCCCTGACTGTTCTGCATTGCTTCCCTCTTTCTAGTTTTGGTGGTGTCTATGACATCATTTATCCCCCCTCCCCCACATCTTTTCAAGTGTTTCACCACATCCCATTTCCATTTACTTCTATATTCACACCTTGGACAGAGATAAGGCTTGGAGTCGGAGTGGTTCTTCATGTGTTGTGTAACTTCTGAGGGCCAGCGAGCATGATAGTTGCACATAGTGCATTTATAAGGCAATTCTTCTGTTTTAGAGCCACTTGGTGTTGGACTAGCTTGATCTCTGGGCATTATTTTCTTGTTGCTAGATAAGCCTTGGCGATTTCTGGATGCCTCTTGCATTGCTCTCTGAGCCTTGTTTTGAGAGTCTATCAAGTCCTGGGCAGTCTGTGGCAACTGTGGACCTTGGCCAGAACTGAATTTAAAGTGACCGAAAAAGCTTATGTTTTTATCTAGATTTTTTGGTTCATCATCCAATATATTTAGGTGACTCGAAACCACTCTTTGGCCAGCCTGTGTGGCTGCCATGATACCTTCTACTGAGATAACATCATCACGGTTTAGTTGATTTTTATTGAGCAAATCAGGATTAAGTTTTGTTTTCTTTATCTCAGGTTCATCTTCATTTTCTTCCTCAGAACTTCCATCAGGAGAGTCTCTTTTGTCATTCCTTCTATATGGATTAGGAAGATTTGGATGGCTCTTTTGAAAGTGTTTAACAAGGTCCCACTTCCACTTGTAAGTTGATCCACAAACCATGCATACATAAGGTCTTTCCTCAGAATGAGAGACTGCATGTTTTTGCAGCTCTGCAGGCCACTTGGCCTCAAATTCACATTTCTTGCACTTAAGGCTTTTGGAGTCTGATGCTCCGAGGTCTTGATTATTGAGCTCTCCTATATCCTGCAAATCCATCTTCAGGAGATGATAAGTCTGCTGCAGGCCATGAGGAATTTTCTTAATGGCCTCCTTGTGTTCAGTCAGCTTTTTGAAATGTAGCTTCAGAAAGTGATTGTTAAGCTCATCCATGGAGCTGATCTGTATCTTACACTGGTTGCACTTGACTATTCTTTTGTTTAGATGTGAGCTTGTATGATTAGCAAAGTCAGCCTCTGAAGTGCTTGTGTACTCGCACTTGGTGCATCGATGAACTTTAGCTATGTACTGATTAATACCCTGTGATGGCTTTAAATCCCTGAATTCATCCCATAGCTTATCATGCTTAGCAGAGCTGGTGGTCTCTTTCTTCTTTGAGAAATCCAGTGGTTGGTCTTGGTCAAAAGGACTTATGGAGTAAGGTGAGTTTTGAAGTGAGTCAGCCTTCATGTCCCGGGAGAGATCCAGAGCAAATTCATCTGTAGATTCATAACCGTTATGGACATTAGAGAGGCTATGGCTCATGCCAGGGAAAACTGGCTGGGATGTGGGTGCAACAAATGGGCCAATCATTTTAGGCATCAGAGAAGAGAGGTTGGAGGACATTCTGTTGTTGACTAGAGATTGAGAGTTAGAGAGAAAATTGGGAGGACTTGGTGAAGGGGGAATACTGCTTGGTGAGGCAGTGGCCTGCATATGGTCATCATCTTTTTGAGTTTTTATGGTGGACAGAAAAATGTTATCGTATATCCTTCTTGCTCCTAATTGAGTGTATTTCCCAGATTTTAACAACTCCAGCATTCCAGGTGGACTGGCAACCTCTACCAATGGATCCAAGCTATGCTTCTCTTTCCAGTGCTTGTTTAAACTTTTCCTCCATTTGTAAATGTTGCCACATTGTGAGCAAGCATACTTGGTTCCACTACTATCCACGGCCTCAAAATATTTGCCTGGATCAACTTCTTGCCTAGTCTTCTTTTTCTTTTTCTTATCGTCATCTAGCACTTGGTCAATGTTCTCTGGTGTTATTGTCAGTGGCAGTCCAGAACCATTCGGTGTGTCTGCCATGTCATCTTCACCATTTTCCATGTCATTTATAAAGCTAGATGTTTTCAGAGCATCTGTTGACACATTCAAAAAGTTGTCCTCGTCAGTCTCTCTTTTCAAAGAAAGTTGCTGGTAAGGTGAAACCATCTCTAGTTGTCTGCTCTTGCTGGCCTCATGGAGTTCTTTGTGCCTGGCCAGTTTACTTCTGCTGGATGTTCCATAGTCACACTGATCACACTTGTAGTCTTTATTAACCTCTTGAGGATGTATGTACTTTCTGGCATCTATTTCAGTTAGACTAAACTGACTACTTGAGAAAGCATGGCTAGATTTGGTACCAGATTGAACATGATCATCAATGACCAGTCTGCCTTCATCTTCCACATCATCCACACCACTCATGTCATCTGGAGCAGAGGAGTCAAGCTTACCACTATGAAATGGTTGACATTTGGCTTTGATGTCATATGACATGGCATCAGGCTCATCACCATGGTCATCATCATTCTGTTTGTTCTCAGTTTCCACCTTATCTAAAAATGCCTCAGCTTTGTCTTTTTCGTGACCAATGGGTGCCCCTGGGGACAGATGTTCAGAGGTAACTTCCATGTCAGCAGCTTTGGAGCTCTGAATGTCAGTGAAGGCTGGTCTGGAGTTGCGCTTTGACCTCAGAGACTTTAGATGAGTGTCTGTATGACTGTCTAATTTGTTCTGGCTGTCTGAGTGGCTGGACAAATGGAGTGTAAACTCCCTGGCGTCTGTGCAGCTAAATTTGCACTTCTTGCAGTATCTGGTTCTTCCTCGACTCAGACCTTTGAATTCTGTCACAGAGGCCAATTCCCTGCGGCCCTGGGGATGGCTGCTAGGCATGATCTGAAGTCAACTTCCTGGAACAGAACAGAAACAAATATGTCATTAAAACTTGGATGCAATAAATGAGCATGGAACTTTATAAATCAATATAAAAAAAAAAACAATTGACAGGATAACAACACAAGCTTTACACAAATGTCTTAACTAACTTTGGCACATGCCTTGAGAAAAGTGAAGTCCATTTCCATGATATGTTGTACTGGCCTTATGTATTGGTTAGATTTATAAGTATATCTCCTATTTCTAGCTAAAGGGTAATCTAATATACCCCACTAATCACAAAGACAGTTCATCACAGTTTCAACCTAATCAAATAAACTGGTACAACTTAAGACTGATCAGAGAAAGAGAAAAAAAAAAATTTTATCCACACAGAATAACAGAGGACAAAAATGTGTTATCTATGTTAGAAAGTCTGAATGCTATGAACCAATCAAATGTCAAAGCCTGAGGATAAGATTGGTTCTGACCTGTTCATCCCATAATTATATCTTTGTCTTTGGCATGTGAGCGTATGTGTGTCTGTGTGCAAGGATGTAACTGATTTTATTTTTACACAAGGAAAGAATAAGGTCCTTCTAAAACTAATTACATACCAATACCAACTCTCCCACCCCTTTTTTTTGCTTAGACACCTCTTCTCCAAATGTGTGTTTGAATGCTTATAAAATGTGGACTTGGGTCGGGGTGGAACTTAGGCCCTGAAAGCCTAGACCCTGACTAGCTACGCCACTGTGTTTGTGTGCAGCAGTACATACAAGGTAGATGTGGGGTAGGTGTGTATGTGCCACTGTTTAAGAACATCCATGTTATCTCCTGAACTTTCTATGAAATAAGCTGATTGGACCTAGCCCTGTTATCATAGAGAGCTGATAACTTCTGATGCTAGAGTGTACCACTGGGACACAACTCTTGCTGATTTAAAAATAGACAGGACAAAGATTAGAATCAGATAATGAAGGCATCGACTTGTCCGGGACCAATATACATGAAGTGGGCTACTACAACAGACTTGTTCTGTAGACTAGTCAGGTCTTGTTTGAGAGTTAGGATATGATAATGAACTTAGTCCTCACACTGTTCCAAACACCAAGACAAGGGCCATCACCATGACATTTATTAAACAAAACAACAACATGATATCGTCTGATTGCTTAAAATTAAGTTTGAATTCAATATAAATTATTAAAATACTTAATGAATCCCCATCTGCTATAAAGTACCACACTGCAAAGGTATATAAAAGTAACACAATGAACAGAATACTAGGGTCTACCAGGAGACAAGATGTTCTGTGATTAAATATTTCAAAACAAAACAGTTTATGTATACAGAGGTAAAAAACAACATAAGAAGTAGTTTAAATTTCTTCCCCCCCCCCCTACCCTAACTTTGATTTCCCTGGCACATAAACACATCCAATCCCTTTAGGTCCTTTCAATTTAGTTGTCCTCTAAAGAGCCGTTCATTAATGAAACAAGGAAATCAACTAATTAAAAAAAACTTTAAAAAAAAAAGACAATACCTTCTTTACTAACTTCATAAAGCGATTATTTTGTTTTTAACTAATGAATGTTAGATTTAAAAGCAATCCCGGTTAAACGAATGTGTAAATCTTAAAGATATACTATTCTAATACTAGTCCATAAGACCTAAAGATATACTATTCTAATACTAGTCCATAAGACCTAAAGATATACTATTCTAATACTAGTCCATTAGACCTAAAGATATACTATTCTAATACTAGTCCATTAAACCTAACATTAGAAGAGCAAAATTGTCCTGAACATTTATTTTTGTTAACTCTTGAATGACGTAGGGCCTACATGTGGAAATACCAGAAGAAGTTAAAGTCTGTTTAAGGTGAATATTTTCTAGGACTCTGGCCGAATTGAAATTATTTAAGAAACGTCACACTTGTTTAGGTGTAGTTTTTTTTTTCTTTTACAACTCAAGATCCACAACATGGGGAATGAGAAGGGGCGAGTGCTAATGCTTTAATGATAGCTAGTAGCCTAGTACCGATACCAGGGATTAATCATACCTGACCCTGGACACTAAACGTGGTACCGATACCAGGGATAAATCATACCTGACCCTGGACACTTAACGTGGTACAGATACCAGGGATTAATCATACCTGACCCTGGACATTTAACGTGGTACCGATACCAGGGATTAATAATACCTGACCCTGGACACTTAACGTGGTACCGATACCTGGGATTAATCATACCTGACCCTGGACACTTAACGAAGTACGATACCAGGGATTAATCATACCTGACCCTGGACACTTAACGTGGTACCGATACCAGGGATTAATCATACCTGACCCTGGACACTTAACGTGGTACCGATACCAGGGATTAATCATACCTGTTCGCCAACATGCAATAAATATTGAGAACTAAGCTCATTATATGAGAAACGTATTTTGTTTTCAGAAACATTGAAATAAATGCATCGATTTTTTTTCTTAAAGCCAGGAACCTGTCATTCATTGTTTCCGTAGCCGACCAGTAGTTAATATCCGCGTGTGTATTTAACACAATTAGAGTCAGAGGAAAGGGAGGGGGGTGTCGCTTGTCACCGGGACGATAACACACACACATCTACGTTAGGAACAGTACGGGGCGGGATGAAAGTGGGTGGAAGAAGCTACCTAGAGTGACAGACGGACTGTGAAAGAGAAAAAGACGAAGAAGAGAGAGAGATAAATCGGGGCAGTCTCTCATTGCCTGGCGGTATCTAAGCCGACAATAGCCACTCAATATACAAGACCTGATACCACATCATGTTATCGACCCGAGACAGAGACAAGAAATGGCCTGATTTAGTCTCACTGTCTTTTACCTTGTCTTCAATTGTCTTTTGTTCCTCCATTTCTCTCTCCGTCATTCACGACTAATATTTTTTCTTCGTATTAAAGTTCGTCCTATTTTTTGTGTAGCTTTCTTTCGTTCCTAATGAGTAAATATGTTTCATAGTATTCTCTCTCTCCGAGTTTGTTCCGTCTGAATCTTCTCAATGTCTCTCTCTCTTCCGTGTAAACACAAGCTACTCTTCATTGTCTGTGTATGAAGTAGCCTCTACCATTTGAATTTCACTAGCTACTCTTCATTGTCTGTGTATGAAGTAGCCTCTACCATTTGAATTTCACTAGCTACTCTTCATTGTCTGTGTATGAAGTAGCCTCTACCATTTGAATTTCACTAGCTACTCTTCATTGTCTGTGTATGAAGTAGCCTCTACCATTCGAGTTTCACTAGCTACTCTTTCATTGTCTGTGTATGAAGTAGCCTCTACCATTCGAGTCTCACTATCTCTCGCACTTAGCTCCTGAAAGTATCAGAATGTCTGACTCAGCAGCAAAAGTGGACATACAAGTCAGTACTTGCCCCATAATGGACACGTTTCGAGGCCACCTACATTATAAGCGGCGAACTACGATCCTGCTTACAAAGCAAAAGAAACTGACCTCCAAATTTTCAAAGAATTACAGGGATAATAAAGAACTAGATACTACTCTGCATGTGGAAGTATCAATGTTCTCCTGATTCCCCTTTTCCTTTGTTGAACACATTGCTTGTTGTTGACCCACTGTGTCAGACTGCATTGAATGAGCTCAGCTCTTCTTTTCGAAAAGCAGTGAAGAGCAAAACTCTGCAAGGTGTTGCATTTATTATTTCTCATGCACTTGAAGGTGTGGACATGAACAGAACCAATACAGACGCGAGCAAACAAAAGACATTAGGATGATTGTTGTCCTAAAAACACTCTCGCCAGACATAACAGCTCACGTAATGCGTTTAGCAATTCAAGTTCTGCAAAATCACTCAAATATAGATATCGATCAATCAAATTCCAGTTGTCATAAATACTCTCATTTTTATGAAAGACTTGACGGCGAGGGAAAGGACTCGGTGACAAATCTTTGACCGAGCGTCCTCTAGACTTCTTTTTTACCCCCCCCCCCCCCCTTATCGAGCTGAATTCATTCTCGTCTGCTGAAAGAGTGAAATAGAAGCACTTAACTTGTAGCTCTGATGACCAGTTTGCCGCCACCAGTCTGCTTTCACACATACAAACTTCTGCTGCTATGGCCTGGGGCCAATCATTTAGTTTCGAATACAGAAAGAGGGAAATTAAATGACAGTTTGAACAGGTAGGGGGGGGGGGGCTAGTGGAAACAAAAAAAAATCTCTCGAACATTCAGTGTGCAATGAAGCGTGATTAAAGGAGCCTGCAAGCCATTCAAAATGAGATCTACGCTAAAGATAGTGTCTTGGAACAGAGGAGAGTGGATTGGAGGGAGTGAGACTGGGTTCCCGTGAGGCTGCAGGAAAGTGGATTGGAGGGAGTAAGACTGGGTTCCCGTGAGGCTGCAGGAGAGTATCAAGTCAATCGAAAGCGTTTCTGTTAATTCTTTTTATTTCAGCTTTGTTCCTTATAAACCCGAATGAATTGAAAGTTTAATTGTAAAAAAAAATTGACAAGATGAAGCTTCGTGTTCAAGGTAATAAGTCACTCCCACTAATGCATTTGGTACCAGCCGACCTTAGATTGATACATTTTCAGGCGCCGTGACGGAATCTTAAGTGTGCGTCTCGAGTCTAGACATCGAAGAGTTTCAAATAGCCTCCGGCTAATGTCTGAAACCTTTGGCGGTGTCGGAGCTAGTGACAAAAAGACGGGAGCGGTTGGGTGACAAAAGCCTGTCCATTGTTTTTCTTTCTTTACCTTCTCTTTTGTACACCGCCTCCACAACCTCGTTCTTTTCGACCTGCAATAGCAACAAATAAACATGGGGGGATGTTTTTTTTTTTTTTTTCCATTTCGTCTTCTATTCTGTCGTATTCTCATTATACTCTTGAAACGTCAAGTAAAAATATGGTTGAAATCGTGTTTTTAAAATGGTATACCGAAACGCTAATATTCGAGTCGATATTTCTTTGAAAAGAAGGAGAACGGGGCGTCTTCCCCCCCCCCCCCCCACACACACCCAAGTGACGAACACAACATACATCTTAAATCTTGTCCCTGGTCTCTACTGTTGAGAGGGGGGTGGGGTGACATCAGCAGAGGTTGACTATCTATGGGAAAGTTGTACACCCTTCATTTTGTTTGAAATAGTGACGAGACCAGTGAATAAGATGGTACAGAAATGTGTATACACACTGAGACCAGTGAATAAGATGGTAAAGAAATGTGTATACACACTGAGACCAGTGAATTAGATGGTAAAGAAATGTGTATACACACTGAGACCAGTGAATAAAATGGTAAAGAAATGTGTATACATAGTTAAGACACACGTGTACAAGTGAGTGAGTGGAGGGGGGGAGTTCGTGAGCAATGACGAACGAGAGGTACTAGTGAAAGTATTTACCTAACGTAGTGGGAAAACAACAACCTTTGTACAAATGTTTCACCTGAAACTGGACAGGTAATTAAGTCAAGATCGGCAGAAATCTAGAAAATGATGCTACATGTATTGACTGCTAAGATTGCAATAAGAGGGTTGGGGTCAACAACAGACGTCAATGTTGTTTTGGTGTGCATGTGTAAAACTATAAATTGATTGGTATGTAAGGCCTAACATACAATTTCCCTGGCCCTCTTACCTGTATCCCACACCCTCAGTAAATGACAATTGATCATTACACCTTTAAATGATTCAGCCATTACATAGGGAATGAAGTATGAACAGAAGAGGTAGAGGAATATACGACAATAAGATTGCTAAAAGCTAACGAGCCTAACCTTATAAACTCTATTGATCATTTCTCACCATGACATTTACAGAGAGTATGCGTGTATGTGAGAGATTCGATCAAATCTAGATATTTTAGGAGAGTTTTGTTTTAACATAGTTCGTACCAAAGTAACAATAAATAAACAGGTCTCGATGAGTAGTAGCCTACTGGAACTTTTGATAAAGTTGCCAATGTCTACAATAATCACACTTGAATAAGACGATAGACCTATATTTCACATTTCCTATTCCATATCTGCAAGGACAAATCCGTAAAAGTGTTCCCTCTTCCCTAATGCCATTATGGGTTGCCTGAATCAGCCAGAGTTTTTTTCTCATTAAGATACGCGTATAGCATTATTTTTTTTCTCTTTTGAAGTTACGTCTGTAATTTATAAGATAAATACTTGACACACACACTATGTATGCAAATTATCTTTAAAATACCGGTACAATAGAAGAACATTTAAATGTTAGATTTATACATAGATCTACAGAAAACATAATAATTCCAGGTAAAAAAAAACCCACACAAATCCAATATTATTCAAGACAGAGAGGAATCTAAACCAAAGAAAACTGAATTCTATATAGACTCTAGATCACAATAAAGAACAAAAACAAACTCTAGGGATATTGTGTTCAGTGAAGTCTAAATAGTACGTAGATCTATAAGTCATTCTATGGTTTTTACCTCCATGGTTAAAGTATCCATTGATTTAGAAATCTCAATTCCAACTTTGTTGACTTCAATTTGATGTGAAAAAACAAAACACTTAAGAAACAGGTAACGAAAAGTCACCGCCTCTTCCACAACACACGAACAAGCAATGAATGGGGGAGTCCGACTCTACACCCCCTCCAGTCAGAGGCAGAAGTCCTTTCCTTTCTCTGACGTCATTTGGGATCAGAACACACGTCTCAATTGAAGATCCATAGCTTCCTGTAATCAATAACTTGCGGACAATACACAAGCTCTCTCTCTTTACACCAAATTGCGTATCACAATAGATAAAGAGTAGGTTTTTTTTTTGTTGTGTTCAACTTCTTTCGGCTTGTAGCTGCTCCAAGACTCGACGACGGTAATAACCACAGTGAACGTCTAGTATCGAGTTGAAATTATATGTTCACTAGAGGTGGCCCAGATGCAGAAGCCAATAATTTGATGTCTTTCGGGAAGTGGATTTTAAATTCTACATTGTCACACAGGAAACGAGCACTGCGGATATATATTTTTTCCCTCTCTTCGTCCAGACGTGACACACTCACTGAAAAGAATCCGTCAGTGAAAACGGCAAAACAAAAGAGCCATCGCCCGTCCGACTAGTCGTCACGCATGAATGATTTCGCAGGAGCTTTCTCTAACACAGTTTTTCCCTTCCTATTAGTTTGAAATAACGAAGAAAAAAAAAAGTTCGTTGTCTCTTTAAAAGCCCAAACTGTGAGTGGGGGAGCAGCGGCTACAAGTGGCCAGGTCTTGGCATCGTTTCACACTGGACTGTAACACAGACGTGGTTCGGTCAACTAGAGCTGGCTCTCTGTTGGACAGAGTCTTGGCTGCCAGGTACGGTCAAATACAGGTAAGGGTTTGGGTTGGAGCAGCGGTGGGAGGGGGCGGGCGATCAAGGAATACGGGGAGAGAGGTGGTGGGGGGGGGGGGGTCGTAAATTTGACGGAGGGTTCGGGAGAGAGAGAGAGGAAGAAGGATGAGACCATTAGAGTGTAGCTAAAACAACAGCTAGAGGGCAAGTTTGGAATCGTAGAGAAGGGGCGGGGGGCGGGTCGTTAGAAGCAGGAAAGCCCGAAGATCAATCAAGAAACGGTCCAATATGCCTCACAGCGAAGAGAGAGAGAGGGGGAGGGGGGTAGAAGGAAGAAGACGAAATGACAGAGGGGAGAGGGGGAGAGACTTGGAGAGATAACTTATGCTGGTGACATTGGGAGTTACATCCCCTGGGCGAGAGACACCGGTGGATCAGCGTGACGCTTGGTACCTGGCCTCGTAGCGTGGCTAAACTCTAGGCAACAGATTAAAGAAAGAGAGGAGAAAGAGAGAGAGAGAGAGAGTGATGCTAGGAGGCGCAGAGTGTCCAATGGGCCGCAAACTTGCACTAAACAGGTGGTCAAAGTCTGGGACTAGAGGATTACATATTTGATGCAAGCGGAGAGGGTGTGGATTGGGGAAAAAAAAAAGGGGGGGAGGACTAGTTACTGGCACAAGTCATTAAGAAACGTGTCAAACTAATGTCTATATTGTCTTTATACGAACACATTCTCACCCCTCCTCCTTTATTTGCCTCCTTCCGTATCAATACAACATGCACCTATGGAGTGAATTTAATTAAGTAACTGATTAAGTTATCTTCAAGTTTGAGTTAAGTCTCCGAGTTCAAACAAGCTTACCGTGCCTGGGATTCGAATCGTGAGTTCAAGTTTATAACCGCTTAATAACTCAATGTGATTCGACTCGTCGGTTTAGGCCTCTTCACTGAAAGTACCGGATTCGAGGGTCCCATGTCCGCGTGACGAAGTGCCAGGACGTCCCGGATAGAGTTCAATGGTTTTACCACTTCCTACATTCATAGCTCCACACCGCCAAGGTCACGTGGTGCGGGGCTATCTAATTGTGTCTTTGGTTTTCTGGGTTTATTGTTTAAAGTTCTACTTTGAACGTTGCCACAAACCTACACGCACACACACACTTGATTCGACGCCCCTGTCATCAACCTTCTTGAGAGACAAGCCTTCAGATAACCCTTCTATGCCCGCCGGGGACCCT
Organism: Biomphalaria pfeifferi; assembly: GCA_030265305.1. Taxonomy (NCBI): domain Eukaryota; kingdom Metazoa; phylum Mollusca; class Gastropoda; family Planorbidae; genus Biomphalaria; species Biomphalaria pfeifferi. The sequence continues at coordinate 57,552 of JASAOG010000174.1, read as the reverse complement.
GATAGAATCAGCAGACAACCGCCAAATAGGAAAGACCGGGGGGAGGGGGGAGGAAACGTGGGGGGGGGGGGTCCTAAACATGGCATACAGACACCATAAAATATTATATCACCGTGGAAACATTTTATCCACACCACTCTCTCTATCCACACTATTCTCTCTCTATCCACACCACTCTCTCTATCCACACTATTCTCTCTAAGGCCCCTCTCTCTTTTTTTCTACACTTATTTTCCTTTTTGGGGGGGGGGGGGGGCCGGTTGAAAAGAAAACTATAAAAATCTTTGACAAAACAAACTATTTAATAAAATAGCTTAAAAAACAAGGTTTTAGACGGGAAATAGATTCACAACCATATCTCTCAATACTGCATGTTTTATTTTCAATGTAGAGCAAAATTAATTAATTTTCACTACTTAATTAAATAATAGCAGCTTTTTATTTTTTTTGGATAGATTCATTTGTTGACATCATCAATGTATAATTGTGCATAGTTTCAACTTGATCCGAGAATGGGCAGTGGGGGAAAAAAAACGTGTACAAGAATGCTGACAAACAGACAGACAAGAGTCAATACAAAATCTTAATAATATGATTTTCATTTAGGGGATTTTCATTGGCTAGCGGTAGACAGTTCACAAAAAGTGGAACATCACGAGACAGGAAATGACGCTCTTCAGAAGAGATACACCAAACCAAACCTAGAATTCTATTCAGCACTAGACCTAGGTAGACGACTCATAATAACAAAGGAAAACAAAAACAAAACAAAAAAACAAACAAAACTTTTGCATAAAGAGCATAAATCAAATATTTCTAAAAGGAAAAAAAAAAAAACTTTCAAAAGTCATTCATACGTTTTGTCAATATATACAATAAAACCAAAAAAGAACTAAAAGTTGATAAGAGAAGGGAGGGGGGGGGGGGTGGTAAAATATTTAGGAAAATCTTGTTCGTTCACATTGGTACTCGCGCTGAACTTTGGGTGTTTCTAAGAGTCGAGACTAGGCAAAAATACTTGCACACTTATTACAATGAATATTATTGTCATCATGAAAGATTCCCTTCCTGCCCACGGATCAGTTGAGAAAGCTTCATAGATGATGCAGACTTCATCGCTATTGCTGTTTCAACTAGGCAGAGTAGGCTGAACACTAAATTAACCCAAACCCACACACACACACACAAGACGACAACCAAAGACTATCTTGGACTTTGTCTTAAGTGTCATTGCAGCCAAGTGGCACGGGAGCTAACTGCGTCAAGCTACCAGTCAAGTTTTAAGATCTCACGGGGCAAGGTAGCACAGAGCTAGAGGGAAGAGAAAGGTGGATGGGAGGAAAGGAAACGAGAAGGGGAGGGTTACGGAGGGGGGGGGGGACAGAGATATTTCAGATCAGTTTTGCCTACGGCACTGAAGCACCAAGGTTTGTTTTTTTAAATGTCTTCTGACTACTCAAGGAGAAGAAGCAGAAAAGGTCAAGAAAGTTTTTAGACAGGCTAGGACAAAGATGACAGGACATAGACACACACACTTTAAAAAAAGGAGGGGGGTACTGACATGAGTTAAATTGCAGGGAGGGGGTGAGTTTGAAGTTCAATATTTCCATTTCGATCACACACTACGTTTCTTAGCAATAAAATAATTTACATATGAAGATATAACTAGCTTGGGAGTCGGTACAATGCTAGGTATACGAGTGGGTGGGGGGGATGTAGGGGGGAGGAGGGTGAACCCAACGAGAGGTATGTAATTAAGTTCGGAGATGCAGGATTTCAGTGTCTGCTGTCAGCCAGAGGACATCTATTAATGTATAGCCTAGGTTTCCGTTGAATATGTAGATCTACATATGTGTGTGTAGACTTCCCAGACCAGAATGTTGTGCCAGAGGCCATATTAAAAAAAAAAAAAGATGACTTCACGATAAGAGGGCCATGAAGTGTAGGGGAGGCACAGGAGAGAGAGTTGAACAAAAAAGTGATTAAGAAAATAGTGCTGCAGATAATTCAGTGAAGAAAGGGACAAGTCTACGGAACGGAAAAAAAATAGTGATAGTATCTTGTATCTGAATTAAACCTACAAGTAATGAGTTAAACCTACAAGTAACGAGTTAAACCTACAAGTAACGAGTTAAACCTACAAGTAATGAGTTAAACCTACAAGTAATGAGTTAAACCTACAAGTAAAGAGTTAAACCTACAAGTAATAAATAGATCAAAACGAAGACAAGAGTCTGAAGACAATAAAATGTTTCTTGAAACTGGAAACGAATGACGTGAGTCTACAACAAGACGTGCACACCTACAGTGAACTGTTTATAGACACATTAGTATTACTGGCCAGATCTAAAGTTACTTACTAGATCTAACAGTTAGTCTAGAAGTATCAGATTTACAACAAGGATCAGACTTTCAGACTTACCAAAAGCAGACTAACATAAGGTTGATAAGACAAATAAAAAGGTGAGCATGCCTATTGATTCAATGACAGTTGACATACATAGATAGATAGATAGATAGAGAGATAGAGAGATAGAGAGATAGATAGATAGATAGATAGATAGATAGATAGATAGAAGATAGATAGATAGATAGATAGATCTGTGGTCTGAAAACCGTAGTTAATAAACATTGTGATACATCATAGTGATAAGAAAGTAATATACCACCAGAAGTCTTTAGGCCACTCCGAGTCAGATCGATGGGATAGATCTACAACAGCTGGAGAGTACGCGGGAAAGGTTGATGGAAGGAGACTCGATCCGATGACGAAAGATCTATGAGGGAGAGAGGCCTGGAGCTACAGACTACAGCTAGTGATAGACATCAGACGAATTAGGAGTAACACAGTACTTAACATCAAAAGAAGCAAAGCATAAAGACGCTGTGCAGTATTGTATCTTTAATAAAAGAACAAGGAAGCAGAAGTACAAGTTATTTAAATAGCTAGGTCTCAGAAGTACAAGTTCTTTAAATAGCTAGGTCTCAGAAGTACAAGGTCTTTAAATAGCTAGGTCTCAGAAGTAGAAGGTCTTTTATACATAGGTCTTAGAAGTACAAAGTCTATAAATAACTAGGCTCGTGGAAAAAAATATGTTTTAAAAGACTTCGTGGTGAGCTAGCATTGCTTTCTCAACGTCGCGAGTTTAAAGCCTAATGGAAACATGTTTGTTGTACTGGTAGCTAGACAACGCCTGTGTCAACAATTAGTTGAGTTAAAAATCAAAATGTATCATCCAATATTGATGTTTTCATAGCCTATACGATTCTATCATGTGTAGCAAGGACAGTGCCCATTGTGTTTTACTTAAAAGGCAATTAGTTTAAAGTGTGGAGACCTCAAACAAGGTTTTTGATTTTGTTTTCCAAGTCTGCTAACAAATACCTTAAAGGAACATCGCAGATCAATTCTAATTTTAAAACAAATAATAATGATAACGGTATGATTCACAGATTGGAAAATCACTGGACAAACACAAAAACTTTCGATCTAGGGCTCACCAACATTTGGTGTCGCCTCCCCCCCCCCCCCTTTTTTTTTAACAAAATACTAGAGCCACCACAAAAAAATCCCTTGATGGAGAGAGAGAGAGGGAGATGAAGAGAGAGAGAAACACAGATAGGCGGAGAGAGAGGAGAGGAAGACAGAGAGACCGAAAGAGAGGCAGAGAAATGAAAAGAGATAGAGAGACAGGGAGAAATAGAGAGACAGCGATTTAGATGGAGAGAGACAGATGGGAAGAGAGACAGCGAGAGAGACGGAGAGATGACGATGGAGAGAGAGAGAGGGGGGGGGGGAAGAAGCTGGTGAGGAATTTCCGTCCCACAACTAGTTCTAAATTGCCGTTGATGAAGCGATTAACATTTTCTTTCCAAATGTCATCTTTTCAGCTCATAATGCATCTAGGACAATGACCAAGTCTTAAAGATAGATCAACATATTTCCTCATGGTGGGCCAGATAAATGGTCATCTCTAGGGCGAGCTAAGTAAAACACAAGATTTTTTTTTTAACAATGGGCTCGAAGCAAAGAGCGCAAGAAAATCAAGGGAGGTAAAGCTTGACAGAGTTTGACTTGGGCACGATCGCTTCGGTCTTCTCGAGCGAAAGCCTTTCAGTTTCCTTATTGTCTCATCCTACTCTATGTAGGTATTGTGAGGAGTCAAGCAGAGGAAGACGGTGTGTTTGTGTGTACATGGGTAGAGCAGGGGAGAAACAATTTAAAGGCCGGGGGGGGGGGGGGGCTTTTAAAAAATGTTAAGCAAAGAAGCAGATACATTTCCACAGAAATAGTTAGCCGGATCAGGGTTTCGGCAAGACCCAAGACATCCTGTTGAAAAGGACAAGTCACAGTGAATCATAGAACAGTTATGTCGTGAAAGCTGTTTTTAGCTCAGAGAGAAGGTTTGGAAGTTGTATGACCAGTAGTCATATGTTCCACACGTGACCCTGAGGCACTGTTCGTTAAGTGGGCAAGGGAAAACTGTCTCTGAAAGGATGGAGTTAGGCAAAGGAGGAGGATGAGGGGGCTGGTAGAACCAAGTCTCTGGTTATGGGGTATTTAAGAACTTAGAACTAGAGAGGAAAGAGAGATTGAGAGTATGTACTTAGCTCACGGTGTTAAGTACAATACTGTAACTGCTCTTGAACAACAGGAAGCTTCGCAGTATCTCCCCCACCCCCACTTTTCCAAACACACACACACCATAGGAAGACTGCTAAGCATCCAACTACAACAAGACTTTTGTTACAAGATACAAGCGCTTTCAAGACTTGTGAGTGTCAGTGACACAGCACAGTCTAATATTTGTGTTATGTGCTTTAGTCTTGAATGAGTCAAGGGTGGGTATCAACAACACACACAACTAAGGAGAGCGTATTTGGCAACCCTTATAGGAGGACTCCATCTCAGTCAGAGCAGGCCACGTTTCAGTTTCACACTATCAAGTCAGATCTGCTGAAGTGTTACAAGGCTTCGTTCGGTTTAGTTCCTTGAACCCCTAATCTTTTAAAACTCGATATATTAAAAATGCTTTGTAAAATTTACATATTCTTTGATTGAAGACAGAAATAACGGTTCTTAATCTTGTAATGAGTAAAGTTACATACATAGTTATATATTGGCATTACCTTTAATCAGCACATACAATTCTATAAGTATGTTAATATATCTCTGTTGTTAGAAACACTGTAGATTTTAATAGCCACCGAAGGTATGTAATAATTCTTTGTTTTTACAGTCGTTTAATCAAGACAGTGCTGGTAATATGCAAATCAAAACACCAACTCCTAAAATGTACTGCCATAAACAGAGACTTAAGTTCAGGTCCTGGTCTTTAAGGTAGCTACGCATTTTCATTGAGTTCACAAACAATTTGAAGACCACAATGAAAGTCAGGATCAGTCATGAAACGGAAGTTGTCCTTGAAATGGTTGACACAAATAAGCGTTAGTTATACGCTGCTACCAAAATGTATAGATTTCGTGATGAGAAATACAAATAATAGAGTTTTAATTACCCTCGGTGAGTGTTTGCTCCATACGGCTGGCAGTCAGTCAAGAGAAGAAAACACAAGAGTTTTGGTAGAATAGCCAAGTCAGAAGCGATTCCTGTTTTGAAAGACTAATGTCTGGGAAGGCCTAATCACCCATTGAGCTGTTTGGGGTACAATTTACTGCTTGTCTTGAATAGGGAGGCGGGTCACAGGGAGGTGGGGGTGACAGGTGACGGTCGTCTACGTCACATTGTCCAGCTTGCCAATGCTTTAGCAGAAGCGATTCCCACTGAAACACACACACAGACACACAAGCACAGTCGTAGTTCTTACCTCAGCTATCAAAGCCCAGGTTTTCATGTCCTCGGGCCAGCTTGGGATCATTGACCCGTGTCGGTGATACGCAACTGGTGCTAAGACAGAAACGTGGGACAAGGCAAACACAAGGCAAGATTATCTGAGGGAGCTACCAACTTTTCTAAGGAGATTTGTTTTCCCCTCAGTGCGCCGGACATAGGTCACCTCGACAAGCACCGGGCTAGATAAGATTCCCACCTCCCCCCGCTTTTTCAAATCTCCAGGCTAAGCAGTGTCATCAATGTGTCGAGCCCAGCGCATTAGTATCTATCTCCACCATTCTCACAACAAAAACGTGCCCCAAGGGCCCAGTCTAAAGTCTACCGATAAAGAGATATCGCGGTGTTTCCTAAGACCAAACTCATACATAAACAAGTTAAGTTCGTTCAACTTGAGAACTCGCCAAGACGGCAATTGTTGTGCAATGACCAAAATATACACGTCACCTGTAGACGCTATACGTATGTATGTTCAGTGCGTACGTTTGAGTGCCACTGCTTTTCACAAAGAAAAAACAATTAGACCCCCCCCCCCCCCTCCTTTTAAATGAATCTGGAACGAAAGGCCAGTTTGGCTGATGTCACGAAACTTGATGACGTCTGGTTTGAAACGTCGTTGTTTATTATTGTTATTTTTTTTTACCATTTACTAGGCACTAAATTTGTATCCGTTTTCTTGACCTATTTTTGAGCTTTTCATATTAGGCAATAAAACAAAAATAGGCACTACTTGAGACATAAACAGACCTCCAGAAGTAATAGTCAGTCGGAGCTACTGTTTTAAGTCAATTCCAACAATAGTTTTGATTACATCTTTTTTTTTTTGTTTTGTCTAATCAGTAGCTGAGAGTGTACAAAGAAGAAGACTTACAGTAAAATCGCGACAATGCCTATAACATTTGATACAATACTAAACATTAATAAACAATGTACCAAAAATAAATGGTAAATGATTTAAATACAAATCCCGAGACTCTACTTAATATGAGCACAATGGGACAATGCACTAGAGTAGTAGAAAGCTTATTCTAATTGAATGTCCAAGACCTACGGGGCCATCTCTAAGGGCGCCGCTGCGAAAGGTCAAGGTGTGTTTTCTTGTTGAAGAACTGCAGTGTAACATATTACGTATAAACAACACACATCAGTGTGAGAACCACTAGTTGGATTGCATTGTAAACCTAATACACTAGATGGAATCACGGGAGGTTAGGGTTCGGATGTACATTTGTAGTGAAACAAAATATGACAATGTGATAGGTGTTTAGTACGGTGACAACCTGATCCCTATAAGCATAAGAGAGAGAGAGAGAGAGGGGGGGGGGGTTCACATGTGAGTGCAATTCTTGTTTACACCACTAGGCTTTAAATAAAGATGTTTACAGTAAATGTTTAGATTAGAAATATGTAAATAAATGCACAAATCATTCGCATGTAGTGGGAAGTCTATAGAGTACTGAAAGTCGCGTGGCTGGTAAGAGTTATTTCACATGACATCACCAACTCTATGATGACTACTCAGACACCCCCTCCCCCTAAGCCCCCCACTCTCCACCACTTAGACTGAATACATTGATAAAATGATGATGAAAATCTGAATGAAGCTATAATTAAGCAAATTAATCACAGGCGCTATCTGCAGATTGAAGAACAAAGGAACGCACAGTGGCAGTGGAATGTTGACATGGGCTGCCAACTGTTCCTTTTTTTTTCCTCTCTCTATTTTAGCCACATTCTTTTCTCTTCACTGAGGCAACCCTAAAATACTTTACATGAACATTTCAGAAGACAAAGCTCTTTACTTATTGTTGGTAATGACTGGGGTTAGTATTTGATGTCGTAGTCTCAATATTGAAGGATGTCAAAGACTGTGGCACAAATTGGATGAGGTAGAAAAGCGGTTGGTTAAAATTGTCACCAGGATGTTGGAAAGGAAAAGGAGGGGGGGGGGGCACTTCAACAACATCTTCATCCCATGACTAACAAACAGCTCAGGCCTGAGTGGTGACTGCTAGAACACAACAATGGATGGAATTGAAGCTGAACACGAAACTGTTTTATACTGAGAGAGTGTGTGTGTGTGTTTAATTCCTCGTGCAAAACATCATGGGGTTGATCAAAATAGAACATGTTCATCAAAACCTATTTCAGTATATTTCTGAATAGACATCAATAAACAAGATGGACAAGACATCAATAAATAAGATGGACAAGACATCAAGAAATAAGATGGACAAGACATCAAGAAATAAGATAAAAAAAGAAATAAGAACAAGAAAGATAATTCAAAACATGAATTAAATTGTTTCGTTTAAACATATATTATGGACAGACAGACAGACAGATGAATGGCGTACGTTATAAGTAAGATTAAGTAAGGTATTTTTTTTTTCTAGATGTCCAAAGGAAACAGAATTCTATAAAACTCGTGGTCTATGTTAAGCTAGGAAATTAATTTTCCTGCTTGTGATCTACCGCCTTACAATTTGTCATCAAGTATCATTCTAACTGGGTTGAGTAGACATTGGTAACTCTCGAAATTCGATCTAATAACTTTCAGTTCGTGGTTCGTGAAGTACCGGTAGTCCTTTTTTTAAATTTTTTTTTTACTGAGCCATTAAAGTCGAGAAAGAACGTCACAGTCCTAGCCTGGAGTGGACATCACAGTCCTAACCTGGAGTGGACATCACAGTCCTAGCCTGGGGAGGACGGAGTGGAAGAGGCTGGAAAGGAACTGCTCATCTACAATAGACCTAGGTAGTACGATCAAATGGGAACTATTGAAGTGAACAGACCTAAATCTATTTGGCAGGTTGCCGTAGTGTTAGTGTACCTTGTAAACGTAAAGGGGATTTTGTTCTAAAACATGAGATTCATACGAGTTCCATTGGCAGTCTAGAAATGTAGGTCTATACTCTTGATCTATATCCTAATTGGAAAACAGGAGGGAAAAAAAAAGGGGGGGGGGGCTATACTAACAACTATCTTTACATTGTTTGGACCTGGAACTAAACCGAGAAGACAGAATCACACACACACACGCCTGTTGCGCGATTTAAATACCGTTAAAAAAAGTATCACATATATACACTCTTTAGTTCGCTTGTAATGATAGAGAGGCATAGATCAAGAACTAACAGCCGTGAACACGAACAATGAAAGAGAAAACAACAGATCAACTTACCATTTCCAGTGAAGTCTGTGCAGGACACGAAATAACACTAAGAATTGATGGTCACAAAGACGTGTGGCTTGACGTTGTCAAAGTGCTAGACACATCCCCCCTTCTGCCAATAGGAAGTGTGGACACGCTGCAACTCTAATGACTCGATATCACGACCGGGCTGCGCCAAAGTCCACGCTAAGGAGGTACGCCACTGTCCCTGCATGCTTTCCGTGTGTCCGCTGGTCCCAGACTAGAACTCAACTCATAGTGTTTTGTCCTTTTAGGTTACAGAAAGAGAGAGAAAAGAAAAAAGTGGAAGGGGCAGGTATGAAAGGAACAATAGAGTTGAACACGGAAACACGGCTCTGGGTTTGAATGGCTTGTTCCATAGAGCCACTCAGACACACTATTTGGATGAGGCCAGAACGGTAGGATATAACAGGAACGACAACTGGGTCTGGCAAGGAGAACGCAACTCGTCCGCGGATTTTTTTCCGTCTTCTTCCACCAGTAGAACGCGAGCTGGTTTCTGTGCTGGGCAACCCTCCCGCCCCCTCCTCATCCTGCCGAGTGTGAGTGAAGTGAAGAGTGAGTCGAAAGATCCAGTCGTTCAGCGTCAGCGGGGGACCCTAGGCCAGAAAAGAGAGCTATGAAAGGGGGCGGGGGTAGCAGCGCCCTTCGTGGTGGCAGGGTCGAGCTCAAGGGGTGACGTGAGAAAAGGGTGGTGGGCGACTCCGATTGGCAGGTGGTAGAGGGGCGGGCGTTTGGTCGGTATACACACTGTTCTAGGATCGAAACCAAATATTACAGGTGTGTGTACTTGATAGCAAACAATTTAGAGTTAAAGAGACTTGGTGCTCCAAATGACATATTGTTTCTTGGAGACACATAATTTATCCCCCATTTTTTTTCCCTATTAAAAAAAAAAAGACAAACTCGTAATGCAAGACCAACTTTAAGTGCCAGTTCGAGAGCTAAAAACAAAACATTAACACACACGCACATTATTCTTCTGGATTGTTTTTTTGTTTGTTGTTGTTTTTGTTGTTGTCCTATTTACATATCTAATAGAGTAATTCCTAAAGGAGTATCGTATTGCTTGGGGATATTGAGTCAAATGGAAATAATTTAGTCCACCTCAGGTATAAGGTGCTAACACAAAGGTAAACTTGTGGAGGTTCTTGTTCCTAACCCAAAACAATACAATACAGGACCTTATAATACTGCCTTACAGGACATTATAATACTACATTACAGGACATTATAATACTACATTACAGGACATTATAACAATACAATAAATGTCCTTATATTACTACATCACACAACCTTATAACAATACATTACAGTATCGCATACTATTGCATTACAGGACCGTATAATAATATTACAGTATCTTGTGAAACTATTAGTTAGTAAGGGGAAGTTTAATTAATATCAGCGGTTCTGAAGGTGACGAACACAGCAAGGTTGGATCACAACATAAAACACTGGTTTGGTCTTTTCAGTCTGTAACGTCTAGCATACAAACAATCTTACACACAGAGAGTAGTCACAAAGAAACAAAAACCTTCTGTGTACTTCAAATATATTTTCTACACGGCAGCATACACTTTCTAGCTATGTTTATTGCTTACAAGTTTGTGAGCTTAAAGCAAGTATATTGTGAATGAAAGGTTATGAGCAGTGATTGAGAGTAAAGTCCTTCTTGGTCCTCAAGACGTTATCTAATCGCCACCAACATTCTTCATCCCCATCAGGCCCCAAACCAAAGAGATAATTATGACACTACGTGAGCCATTACCAAGAAGTTCTTGTAACCAGGACTCCAGTTGGTCAGTGGTGACATTTAACCCCCTCCGGTCCATTTAGCTGACAACAGTTATCGTAAATCCCATGAAACATTAAATTCGCCCTTTTTCTAGCGTCTCGAAATGGTTTTGTTCCTCAAGTGTAACACTCCACGCCCCACCCCGCTACAACATTCTATATTTCGTATTACACATATTGCATTAACACACTATATTGTTGTGTATTACACATATAGCATTAACACACTATATTGTTGTGTATTACACATATAGCAATAACACACTCGATTGTGTATTACACAGGTTGTAGGCAGCTTCAAGAGCGTATCATAAGTTGTAACCACGCACTGATGCAAAATTTTAACTTAAATCTCTGCTTCCAGACCAAAGGGCGGTGTGCCTATGAGAGAAATTCCACAGCTTGTGCATTTTTTTCCCTTTGTGCATTTAGTTGTCACATGACACGACATGATACGACCATTTACCAATGTGACACAAAACTATTTCTGGGATTTATTGTTACTTTCACTGACAATCAGGAACCAAACTACGTCAACAGAGGGCGCTATTGTAGTGTAACAATCAGATAGGTCAGGGAGAGTATTGTAAGCAATGAACAAATAGCACAATGGCATTGAAGTAGATGTGTTTCCAGTGTACAAATAGAGTTCTGATATATCTCGTCATAGACAGTTCCTTTTTTTGTGTGTTTCTATTCTCTATATAATTCTGTCTTGTATCATATTGTGCTAGGTATTATATTGTTATATTTACATTGCTTACTGGCGTAGCCTTTTTTTTTTTTTTTTATATAACTTTAATTTCCAATCCCCCAAACAAACCAACCAACAACAAGAACACAACTGCCACTTTGAATGTGGCTAAGAGCGTCCCCTCCACTGGAACTACCAAGTGCTCTGATAGAGCTTAGGAAAGAACTTCATATGAAACTGTTGGAGGGGATCATATAGATAACATACGTTACATACACTGTAATTCAGTTTAGCCACCATAAAAGGTCAAAGAGGAAAAACAAGCCAAATAAACAATCTGATTTATAACAAGAAAAGTAAATAAGCAAAACAGCACAACTAGTTTTTAGGTTTCGTTTCTGTCATTCAACATCCTTCAGGACTATTGATCAAGAAGAAAGAGTCGCGAAGACACTGCGGGAGAAACGTTGCTGCGTAATCGATGAACTGTCCAAGCCACATTTGCTGACGACTGAGGTAGCCTTGATCTCTGATTTGATGAACTGCTCCAGCCAATCAGATGTCGACTTCGTGCATCCAATGGCTGTCTGAAACTAGCCTGCAAAACTTGGCATTAAGAACAAAGACTGCGACAGCTTTTTAACAGTAAAAAAAAAATACATTAAGTAGACTGGCACTATGTGGGCTGGAGCAGACGTTATCGCGGCCATATTTTAATTCCGCTATCGATCAGAACGTGGCTGGCAACAGTCTGCCGATTCCGTTCACCGCTGTGTATGGCCTGTTTTCAACCACCCCCTCACCAACCCCCATCCAGCCATAGTCTCCGGGACATCTGTTGCATGCTCAGTTAGCCAGAGCGCTGCTGGCGTATCGATCTGGGGGACGATCTGGCTTAATTTTGTTGGCATCCGAAAATTCCACATCTGTTGCAGAGAGCTGGTCCCGGCCACGCCAGCAGCCAGTTATTGACGTATTGTACTTCTAATTGTAGTGTTATTTATAGAAGCCAGGCGCTGGTCTTTCAATATTGTAGTCCCATTATTGTTATAGAATTGATCGAGTTCTGACTCGCTGTTAGGAGAGATTCTAGTTTTTAAACAATAACGTTAGGAATTACTAAAAAAAAAAAAAAAAAAAAAAAAAATCACGGCATGAATTGCTGCAGCAGCTAAAGGACGGGACATATTCTAAGAAAAAACGAAATGGCTATAATAAATAATACAATAAATACATCTCAGGATTAACAAAAACAAACAAGATAAAATAACCCTGAATTAAAAAAAAATATTACAGGATGGGTTTAACACTATAGAACAACCATTGTTTATGTAACAGGGATTCCCCTTTATGTCTAAATGTGGTGCTTGTTATTTGACAGGGCAGGGTGGCAAGCCAGAGGTTGGGAACCACTGGTCATGATTTGTTCGTTCTTGTTTAAGAGCGGATGCAATGTCTACACTTGTAAAACAGAATCAATGGAACTCATTCAACGATATCCTGGGGAGATGTTGATTTTTAAATGTTTTCAATCGATCTCAATGTTCAAGGTTGTTTTTGTTTGTCATTCTTCATCTAATCTATTGGCATTAACAATGTTTGTTTCAAGAGCATAAGTTAATGTTCATCCTTGGATCCACAGGTTCAAACCAGCTGGGATTGCAAAAGGGATTTCACAAGATATGTTCAATCAAACTGACGTGAAATCTAAACGAATATGTGTGTAGGAAACAAAACAGACGGACCATCATATACAACTAGGAATAACACATAACACGCCAAGCTGAAAAGGTACATACATAATACATTGTTTCCCTAACGTATAAGACATACCAAACACAAATCTAGTACACTGTTGTACGAATAGAACATTGAATACAACCAAGATGTGGCTTACAAAAGAGCACGAGTCCAATACCTAAAGAAGGAACTTAGTCAAGGACATCCCTCTCCTCCCCCCCTTTTTTTTCTTCTAAAATATCCAACTTTCTGTAATTAACAATGTATGATTGTGTCACTTTAAACAAACAAAATCTTCTAACTGTCCACTAATCTCAAACTGTCTGGTGCTCAGTGCCCCCCCCCCCCCCAACCTGCCAATGTTTTGATAAGCCTGGAACTAATTAAGTCTCATCCAAACAGTTCTGGGATTGGAGAGGTGGGGGTGACGTGAACACAACCAGCGGTACAAGTAGAGGCTGGGGGCCAGGGCAAAAATCTTGATTTACACGACATAGAATACATGTGCCATACTGAGAGGGAGAGAGAGAGAGAGAGAGAGAGAGAGAGAGGGAGAGAGAGAGGGAGTACCTCAAATTTGAAGAGACAGGTGAGAGCAGCACAGGTATGCTATGCGAGAAACTTACATTAGAGGTTTGTTTTGTTTTACATGTTTCAGATGCTCCTTTAGATTTGAAGATAATTACTTCCTAGCCCTAACCTCCCATAAGACGACAGGGGCATTGGACAGGGTTGGAACCCGGGACCATCGTGATTATCGAACGACAGTCCAGGGCGCAGACCACGCGACCAGGCTGCCATGTTGGATGACATGGGATGTGTTTTGGAGTTCGCAATTTAGTCTTGTTATCAATAGGAAATGATGTTTGCATGTAGAGAGTTATATTGAGGTGCTGATGATATATATTCATGTGTGTGTGTGATTAATTGGATGTTTGTTACGCATTCACAAAGCATTGTATGAACATAGATGTCTTACACACGACTAAGCGTTACCCTGTGGGGCATGTGGACCGATGACATGAATCAGTTAATCAATGTTACTTCACTTTTGAGAAATTGATTTTTGCATATATTTTAAAAGTGACATTGTCAGATGACACGAGAAACATCCATGCAGATGGCACCTTTATAGATGACATCTAGAAGCAGGCGTGAAGATGACATCTAGAAGCATTTATATAGATGACATTTAGAAGCTGGAGATAAGATGGCATCTAGAAGCAGTAGTGTAGCCCACACAAGAACTATCCGTTCAATGGCATCTAGAGGTATGTGTGCCTGACTTTTAGAAAGGGTGTGTTCGAACACACCGGTGTTAGGGTGAGATCGAGACATGTGTTGATGGCATTTAGATAAAGATGTGTAAATATTATACATCTAAGATAAAAATAAAAAAAGAGGGCACCCCATTTAGATGACTCACATTCCTCTACTGTATTGTCAATTAATCGATACAGAGGACACATAGACACTCGGCAAACACACTGACCACAGGCGATGTACTTACACAGGATCACTTCTATCACCTACTATTGGGACCAATGGTTGACTTTCGCTGGTCGCCAGGATACGACACGCCTCTATCTTTCCACTGCTTACTGACGTAGCCCTTTTCTCCTAATTAGCCCCCTCTCCCCCCTCAAACATACGTTCTCGACTGATGTCTGTCTACCCCATCTCTCACTGGTGACTGCTTCCCTCCCCCCCTCTCTTCCCCTTCTCACACAGCCACCGTAACGTCGTCTCCAAAGTTTCAAATAAGCTCCAGGCTAAATGAGAATTCTCCGCTACCATAAAGCACAGGTAACTTGCATGTATTCAGCCCAGGTAAAGGTAGTCCCAATGTGGACGCCAGCACAGAGATCTAAAGATGAGTCTCCAGATGACGTGGCGTACCGTGTGTCATCTTGTCTTTGAGGTCCTGTCATTTTGCCCACCCCCCCCTCCTTTTCTAAAATGTTTCTCCCGATCCCCCCCCCCCCCCCATTTCACATATTTCCAAACTTTTCAGTGTAAAGTTTCCTACAACTCTAGATCAGCTTCGTCCCAGGGGATGTTCCAAAAAGATTACTTAAGACAAGATTGATTCAATTATAGGAAAGACTTGCGTGCAAGGAGAAAGAAAGTGCTGCATGATCTTCTAAACAAAGACTACCCCCACCACTAAATTAGTGAATTATACAGGGCGCACTTTAAGCAAAGATACATTTGTATGCTTACCTTTTCCTCTCCAACATCCACAGACATAGTTAGAGAGACAGATTATTCAATACCCACAGACATAGATAGATAGACAGATTATTCAACACCCCACAGACATAGATAGACAGATTATCCAACACCCACAGACATAGATAAACAGACAGATTATTCAACACCCACAGACATAGATAGAAAGACATCCAACACCCACAGACATAGATAGAAAGACATCCAACACCCACAGACATAGATAGAAAGACATCCAACACCCACAGACATAGATAGAAAGACATCCAACACCCACAGACATAGATAGAAAGACATCCAACACCCACACAGACATAGATAGAAAGACATCCAACACCCGCAGACCATAGATAAAAAGACATCCAACACGCACAGACATAGGGCGAGAGAGAAGATATACAACACCCACAGGCATAGAGATAGACATCCAAACACGTACGGACCGACATCGAAGTTATCATGCGAACTAAATCATGTAACTGAGAAACAAAATCAGATCCTCAACTAACGGGGCATGGACTTTCACCTTTACTTAGACCCAACCCTAAAAGTCTAAAAGTCTTTTTTTTTTTTTAATAAAAAAAAACTACGTGAAAAAAAATGTCTTCTAAAACATTAAGGTTCAATCAAAATATCTATAGGCCTACACAGTCTCCAAGGAAGTCAATGCTTTTGGATCAAGTCAATTTCTAGAAGCCGAGAAATCTACACGTAAAATGTAAATCTAGATTGAATTCAAAGCTACTAGATCTAACTCTATCCCATTCAATGCAGACCTTCGTTTGTTCGGCAGAAAACTATCTTTGTTTAGCGAGACAGTACATGAAATTGTTTTATCTTTGAATATAGTAAAAACCCAAAAGATCAAGTTATTTGCGTCATGTGACTCTGAAATAGTTACTATTCGGTGATACGCGTCAGTAGGTGGGGTGGGTAAAACAAGGAAAATAAGAAAATAATTAACAAAATAAAACTCTTTATATTAATTCAGTCTGATTTCTAATATTCTATTTATTCAACACAGTTACTTTTGAGGTATCTAAAAAAAAAAAAAGAATGGGCGTGGATTTAAAGAGCTGATCCCGTTAAAGGAAACTTAAAAAAACAAAAACAAATCACAAGATCAATTACATAGAGCTTTCTAGAAGTACACGAAGAGGCCATTCTCTACTGCAAGTAACACACGCCTTTAGAGCTCAAAGACTTCTCATATTACTCAGTAATGGGTACACCTGGCATCTTAGAACTGCATGTCGAGTTTGTCAGCTAGGGAGGTGAAAAGGGGCAGCGGTGACTAATGACGACACATAAGACTGCTGACTCAATAGGTTTAAAAAAAACAACAAACGAACAGATCCCTTTCCGTAAGTCAGTATCAGTCTAATTCTACAGTCTACATTCTACATTCTAGAAGATACGTTGACCTTCTGTGGGGAAATTCCGATTCGCGAAACGCAAAACAAATGACTGTTATAAGTCCAAATCACTTGGTGATACACATTTCTTTCTATCTTGTTTTTCTTGGCCTTTTTCAGTGTCATCCACTTTCTCCTTTAGTCTCTTAGTCTCATTGGGGCACCTCATAGGAACTGTGGAGTATCTCCATTCCTCCATTCGCCTTGAGAAGAATCTCTTTTCAATGACAGGCCCGTCCATTCTTTGATGTTAAATTACTATCTCGCTTTCTCTGTCTGCCTTTTTCTTCTTTTCCCTGCTACCATTCCTCTGCAGAAAGGTTCTTGCGATCCTTGAGGACCTTGTTGTATGGCCTAACAGTACTAGTTGGCAATTTTTTTTTTCTCTCTCTAATAGTCGCCAGCAAGTTATCGTCGAGCTCAGTATCCATTGCCATCCTATTTCGGATTTTCATGATAACCAGGCATACTATTAGTCGTTGGCTAGCCACGAAAGTGAGACGATCTGCAGACGTCAGTCACGTGATGTATGCCAGAGCGAAACGGTTGAAAACCCAAAAATCTGTGCGGAGCCTGTACAATGCTCCAAATAGGTTTTCACATGTCGACGTGATTTCAAAAGGCTGCTCCTCTACAACTTGCCAAGTAGATTTGAGTCAGGAATAAAAAAGTGGCTTCACTTTGGGGTGCTCTCTGTCATCTATATTTCAGGCTGTCAGCCTTAGACCGGGGAAATAATTGCATTTGAGTAGCACTTCGTGATAGCGTGATCATATTCACAAAATATTAAATCACGATTCGAATCCAGAAAATCCAGCTAGTGGACTAAGCGATTGCCAGCTCTGCCACCCACGCTCATTTAGTTTACACGAAACGCTAGTTAAAAAAAAAAGTCCGCGTTTCAGAGTCACAGAGATTCAAACCCCACACACTTAAAGTGATTGTGACAGGAGAAAAAGTTTCATGTGAAATTTAAAAGGGGTCTACCACTCCCTTCCCCTGCCCCACGAGCTAATTGTAATACATAACTCTGTCATTTAGAACCATGCAATAACGTGACATTCCTCAAAGTTACGGCTTTCACATCCCCCCCCCCCCCCTCATGTGTTTTCCTTTCCAGGTCTGGAGTTGAGGATACCCCCCCCCCCCTCATGTCTTTTCCTTTCCAGGTTTGGAGTTGAGGATACACCCCCCTTCATGTCCCCTTTTCCAGGTCTGGAGTTGAGGGTCCACCCCCCCTCAACTTTTCCTTTCCAGGTCTGGAGTTGAGGATCCCACTCCCCCCTCATGTCTTTTCCTTTCCAGGACTGGAGTTGAGTATACACCCCCTCAAGTCTTTTCCTTTCCAGGTCTGGAGTTGAGGATACACCCCCCCCCCTCAAGTCTTTTCCTTTCCAGGTCTGGAGTTGAGGATACCCCCCCCCCCTCATGTCTTTTCCTTTCCAGGTCTGGAGTTGAGGATACCCCCCCCCCCCTCATGTCTTTTCCTTTCCAGGTTTGGAGTTGAGGATACACCCCCTTCATGTCCCCTTTTCCAGGTCTGGAGTTGAGGGTCCACCCCCCCCCCTCAAGTCTTTTCCTTTCCAGGTCTGGAGTTGAGGATCCACTCCCCCTCATGTCTTTTCCTTTCCAGTACTGGAGTTGAGGATACACCCCCCCCCCCCTCAAGTCTTTTCCTTTCCAGGTCTGGAGTTGAGGATACACCCCCCCCCCCTCAAGTCTTTTCCTTTCCAGGTCTGGAGTTGAGGATACACCCCCCCCCCCTCAAGTCTTTTCCTTTCCAGGTCTGGAGTTGAGGACACCCCCATTCCAACTGGAATCATTGAAATGAAAGCGTATACGTACATCAATGTTATTTCAAACCCATGTCAGACAAAACAAATATTGCACTTCGGAAAAAAAAAAGATTTAGATAAATAGATGTGGCTAATCCTTTGTTCATTTGTGCAGACTTCTTGGCATCTGCTCAAAGACTTTAATAAATGTTTTTTCTTGTTGGTATTTGTTTCTTGCTGACAGTAACAAGTCACAAAACGTCGCCAGGGAGACAGTGTGGCCAGTAAAACGAGCAACAACACAACATAATGATATTCTCTCGACTAGCATCAGTGACTATATATTGAACTGAGAATCAAGGAGTTATTTAATTACTTTCAAAAAGTGCAGCTTTACAACATTTTGAAAACTAATAGTAATAGAGGGGATTTAAATTTAAAATGGAGGGGGGGGGGGGGCGGAGAGGACATATTTGTCTAGTTGGCTCTTTTATTTTGTTGTGTGTGTAAAAGAATGTGTTCGAATGCCCCCCCCCCCCCATCTCTAACGAAGTAAAAAAAAAAGATGTAATCAATTCCTCAGATAAAATGTGATTACTTCTGGACTGGGAAGTTTAAACAACTAGGAAACTTTCCAGGAATTGTGATTGTGATATTCCAGCAGAGGGGAAGGGAGACGAGGTCGTGCCACAATAATCCAAAAGATCTTTCATATGATGGGAAGAGGAAATTAAAATTAGCCACTAAAAAAAAAGAGGGGGGGGGGGGAGTTGGAGAATCATTCAGTAGCAGTCTCAGTAAAATGCTTCCTCCCAACATTTCCCGTCTCTCCTCCTCCCCCTCTCTCCTTTCCTGACACCAGACCCCTTCCTTTTCCCCACTCTCCTCTCTTGGGCCTCTTTGAGAATTTTTGTTTCTCCCTCTTTGAAAGCTTGTGAGGATTGAGATAAGGCACCGAAAGACAAACTGAAGATTTGTTCAAGAGGGTTAGAATTGGGAGAAGGGATAAGCCATGGGGTCTTATCGGTGCTCAGTGTACACACACACACACACACACACACCCATCCACCACCCCCACACACACTGAATGCCGTCACCGATTGATACAAAAAGAAATCTCTTTTTTTTTTCTTGGCTCCGTTTTCCCCAGCGGATCCTTTTCTCGTCACCATTGACTCCCTGACCCGCAGCTCGCCCCACTCCCCCACACACTTTGAAATCTATTTACACTTTTAATATTGGTTCGTCATCTTCCCAAATGAAGCTTTGAATAACATAGGTGCTAAAAGAGAGAAGGGAAACAGAAAGTGTTGTGTGTGTGTGTGAGAGAGAGAGAGAGAGAGAGATGACAAGGATGTACCCTCAGACTATCAATACGACCTATTTGTCAAAAGATCCTCAGAGGTCCCAGGCTCTGTGTGAGGCACGCACGAGACTTTTCTTATTTTAAGTGTCGGAATTGGGCAAAGGTTAAAACAACACTGGCAACATTAACGTGGAGGATGGGGGGGGGGGGGGGGGAGAGAGAGAGAAAAAGTTAGAT
The DNA here is from genome assembly GCA_030265305.1 of Biomphalaria pfeifferi. Classification (NCBI taxonomy): domain Eukaryota; kingdom Metazoa; phylum Mollusca; class Gastropoda; family Planorbidae; genus Biomphalaria; species Biomphalaria pfeifferi. The sequence continues at coordinate 37,306 of JASAOG010000174.1, read as the reverse complement.
AGAGAAGGGGGGGGGGATCAGGTTTTAGCAGTTGAAGGTAGTTAGTAGGCAGACCTTTTGTTTCAATGAATCAGGTAAACACACAAGGCCAGACACACATAAAAGACGACACAAGGTGAGACACAAACATACAGCTGACATCACTAGATGTGGAATTGAACCAAACTTGAACGATGGAGAACGCAGAAGAAGAACCTAAAACGATGACCGGGGGGGGGGGGGGGGGTGAGTTTGAGTCCTTACTATTAAAGTTGACTCTAACAAGATTTATTCTGTTGAAAGTAAATATTCAAAAGATTGAAGAAAATGATCTGGATGTTTTAAGTTACAAGAATGCTTTAAAAAAAAAACATTGTATAGTAGAGAAGTATTTGAGTGGTATCCCTTAATACCTTCTGACTGCATGTAAATGCTTGGACGTATGTAAAAGCCAGGGGTCATTTGATATGCTAATTGATAGTAGTTCTAAAACAAGGGAACCTGGTCGCTGATGAGTTTTATGATCAACAAAACAATGCCAATGACGCCCAATCGAACTTCAATTTTTCCTTCTGAATAAAAAAAACAACTGAGCTAATTATAAAATACTGATAGTAGTTTTGTATTGGATGATTGCTAAAACTATCCTATGACTGCTTCGAGTCAATGAAACAAAACATTGGTTTGGACAACCTTAGACTTGTCGAAAGTAAAAAAGTCTTTAGCCTTTCGGAAACAAAACAAACAAAGTCTTTAGCCTTTCGGAAACAAAACAAACAAACACCTATTTATAGATCATTGCACCAAACTGAGTAGTGAGTACCCTCTCGTTCATCAAGCCTCACTCGTCACATTAGCATCCTCTTCAAACAGTGCTATAAATAAAAGAATTTAGCGTGAGCGGATGACTTCATGGCGGTATGAATGATGAGTATACATTGACAGGCTACAAAAGGAAAGAGTACATCATTCAGCCTAGTTCTTTTTCTTTTTTTTTAACCAATGAAGTTGTACGTCTCATAGAAGAAAAAACAGAATCTCAGCCAATCAAATCTGTCGGTATCAAAGTGGTGACAATTAGAATAATTTTGACACACAATAGTTACACATGCTAGCACATGCAAGTCAACACAAATCCATCTGGATGGAGAATGCATGTCTTAGCAATCTTGAGCCTATTGTGTTTGAGGTAAGTTTACTTTGCAGAAGATACATCTAGATCAGTGAATCTCAAATGTGACCCCCCCCCCCAACCCCTTCAACAAAAAAGAAATACTAGGTAGCTTGAAGGCGATGCCCCCCCCCCCCCCCCCCCAGAGAAGTCTGGGCTCCTACTTAAAAGCCATCTTTTTTTTCTTTCCAGACATTGATAATGTCTTTTTAAACATTGTGTTTTACTTGACCCAAATTAAATCTGCAATGTAATTATAAAAGATTGTATTGTGCCTTGGCCACGTGTAATAAGGTCGCGCCTCACAGGCTGAGAAAGGCTGCCCTAGCTGAAAAAGTATCCCGCGTCAAACAAAATGAATGGCTCATTAGAGAGTTGAAAACTAGGAAGTGAGGCGACCTGGCTTTCTGATGGAAATTGAGATAAAGAGGAAAGCGAGAGATACAGAGAAAGCGAGAGATACAGAGAAAGCGAAAAATACAGAGAAAAATACAGAGAAAGAGAAAGCGAGAAATACAGAGAAAAATACAGAGAAAGAGAAAGCGAGAAATACAGAGAAAGATACAATGAAAGAGAAAGCGATAGATACAGAGAAAGAATGCGCGCGCACACACACACACGTTGCGTCCACAGAGATGCAGACAATACAGACGCACTAAATCCTCAAGGCAATCTACTACCGATGTCCGTTATTGGCCAGAAAACTAATTACGCCTGCTGTCGTCTGCCTCGTGCGCTTCAGTGAGCACGCTCCAGGTGACCGACTTCGCGCCCCTTCTCACTTTTTAGATTGAAGGTTCCAGTACCGAAAATCCTAAAAAAAAAAAACTTAAAAAAAAAAAAAAAACCCAATATAAATACAACCTACCAAATATCTGAAAACATTTCAACATACTAAATTCTATATTAATCGACATGGTTAGACTTTGGACGTGTATGAAGATAGGGAAGTCTCTAATCATTTATTCTTGGCTTCTTCGAACATAAATCTAGAAACGTGGCAACCCTTTTTTTTTAAGCACCTTCTCTCATAAATATTATTTGAGATTGCAAAGGGTTGTCTAACTTACACTTTAATTAATTGTTTCGTAAACGTTTGAAATCACTCGAATTTTTAATATTTTAACAAATGTGTTTTCTAGGAGTGACACAAGCTACGGCTTTCGAGTGAGTGCTTCTCGTCCTCGTTGAAAAAGTAAACTACTTAGAAATCAATCATGAAATCGATAATGGCGCCATTTGGACTCCATACTGCAGAAGAGCTCCCTAAATCAAATCACACTGAAACAAATTGTCCATTTGTTTTTCACTAAATTGTCATGAATCGTTAGCTGTTTGATTCGTTAGCTGAGTTGACTTTGTTTTGACGGTGTGATAAGTTTCAGAGGTTCCTAAATCTACATACTAGCCCAAACGTCAAGCAATTGAGCAAGGAATGGAAGCGGTCAGAGTTGGAACCCGGAGGCGATAGTGGTGAACATTGAAGGCGCAAACCACACGACCAGACATAAATCCTTTTTTATCAATATTATTATATGTACAAAAGCACAAGCTAGTGAACTAGACCTCTAGAAACACAATAACAAACTTCTATTTATATTTCATATAACAAAAAGTGACAGAGATAAAAGTCTAAAAAAAAATAAAATTCAATGTAAATGATAATTGAATTCCGTCTCTCTTCCTGTGATCAAAGTCTGCGACAGTATAAAATGTCAGGGGTGGAACCACAGGTCACGTGATACTGCCCCGGATCTTCCACTTTCTGACTTAAAAAAAAAAACACCTAGCCACCTGTTTCTAAATATAGCACATAGTCCTGAGCCTTACAACAAGTAGCTAGGAGACATTGAGATGAAAGAAGACCGAGATAGAAGGGGGGGGGGGGGGGAGAAATGGGTGTGTGCAGGGACGCGCTTGTGGTAATGCAGAGGTTCAAAAAGAAATTTAGGGACGGGGAGGGAAGACTCGAGTGCCAGAAGGCTACGTTTTCAAATGCCGGTAAAAGTTTGTCAACAAAGAATGCTGGGATAGTTCCTTTTAAGGTCTCGAGCTAAAAGGAGAGAAAAAAAAAGGGGGGGGGGAGGGGTGAAGATGCAGAGACATTTCGTTCCTCCCCCTTTCCCCTTTTTCTCTCCCACCGTTTCCAGCTGGCTGTGAAATGTCATGATCTTAACAAAGTCTGGGGTACCAGTTTAGTTCGTGACAAAAGTGAAACGTCTGGGTCGAAGAAGAATAGAAAAGAAAAAAAAAGCAAAGAGAAAATGTGCCACGTCTCGGCTCAGGCCAGCTAACTGCTCACTAGAAGGAGCACGGATGAGTTGATGTCTGCTTCCAGGTAGACGGCCTAAATGTAGCCTGAAAGTACCGTCTGCTTAGAGAGTGACCCCGAAGGAAGGTCTATCACCACACGTTTCGTCAGTCAACCATAGCAGACTTTCATTAGCAGACTCAGGAGGGCGAACCCTAAGTGTGTGTGTGTGTGTGGCAAAGAAGGTGTTTGAAGAGCTAAATATGACATGTAGATATATTTAAGAGATGTATCCAGCTATGATCAAATTGTAGCATAACGAACGGAAAGATCTGCAGAAGTTTTGTGCCCATTTTGTTTTTCTAGATTCAAAGACAGACACTAAGAGCCGAAACAAAACAACTGGGAAGCAATTAGCTTAGTGAACAGAGGAAACAGCATGTACTGAGGAGGCAGCTTGAAATGAGGAGACAGCATGTACTGAGGAAACAGCATGTACTGATGAGACATCGTGTACTGATGAGAAAAGATAAATTGATGAGACAGCAACTACTAATTAAACAGTATGTACTGATTGAGATAGAATGTCAAGAATAATAAAGTTGATAGCCAATAAGTCTTTTCTTGGTGTGTGCTACATACAATCCGTGTCTAAGTGTCACCTTTTAAACAAATGTTTGTAAAGTTTTGTTTCTTTACACACACCTTGCCCATCCCCAGCTTAAATTCTTTTTAATGTGAACAAACTTTTGAAAGATGACCAGGAATGGATCTAGAAAAAGTCAAAACAACGGGAGGGCTATATTTTTTATAAAGGGAGTCACAAGGAAGAATAACTCTTGTTATAATGATTGATTTCTATACATTTATGTTTTACTTGAAGAAACGACTCACTCATTAACGCCCCCTCGTAAAAAGCCTTTGACTTTAAAAGAGAATGAAAAGTAATTATTACAATGTTTCATGTTCTGGGACATTTGGGTCAGAAATGTGAAAAGAATTTGGGGAGGAAGTTGACGAGACAAATGAAAAACATCTTATAAAAAAATCAACTTTATTCTCCCCCCCCCCCCCCACTCCTCTGTTCCATTGCATTTAAATAAGTTAGTGGTTTCAACTAAACAAATTACTTGATGTTTTAATTTTAAACAGATACACACTTCTCAAGATAGTATAAACATGAGACAGCAGGTCTATCTCTTCACCATAAGATAATGAGTCTATCTGTTCACCATAAGATGACGAGTCTATCTGTTCACCATAAGACAGCAAGTCTATCTGTTCACCATAAGACAGCAAGTCTATCTGTTCACCATAAGACAGCAAGTCTATCTCTTCACCATAAGACAGCAAGTCTATCTCTATGTCTTGGCCATCCCACTGCTCCACATTAGTTCAAATCTCTCAAGGCCAACTCATTTTCAAAATAATTTGAAAAGATTTCTTGTGACATAAAGCAGCTTTGCTCTGCCCTCTCGGCCAATAAATGCCCTAAATCGACCAGACAGTCACAATTTCCCGAATTCCTGAAATAGTTTCAACTCCTCCCCTCCCCCATTTTTTATTAAAGTTAAGCTACCCCCCCCCCCCCTTTTGTTTTGTTTTTCTCCTCTCTTTTGAGTTCATTCCCATTTACCTAACAGATTCCCGTAGTATCCACCACTGCCAGATACAGTTCACCTATCTCCAGGTCTATTTGTTTACCTGACAGTGTGCCAGTCACCAAGATTTGTTTCTTCCACACCTCACTGTTGACTTTCATAGGGCCTCCTCCATTTTGTACCGGGAGGCAAGGAGAGGTGGAGGAGAACTGGTCTTCTGGCGTGCCTGTGTGTGTGTGCCTCTGTCCTGTGTGTGTATGAGTATTTGCGCGCTCCTCAGTGACAGGCCAGTGGCGCGCAGTCAGATGACCTGGCAATGGAAGAACAGCATCACGTGATTAGACTGAAAACAGATTACGGCAAAGACAACATGCCACCGGGAAATGGGGGGGGGGGGGGGGGTACACAGTGCAATACAGCACTACAATAGAGTTAGTGCATTGGAGAGAGATTTGAATATACTAAGGGGAAAAAAAAAGAAAAGTACCTCTTCAAACCTTGCAATCCATGTTAATCTGATTCTATATGCGACAATTCAACAGAATTTCATGTGGCCAGCACAACGATCAACCGCTTGTACTTTACTCCAACTAATGTCAGATAACAAATATAATGGACGTGATTCTATATATCTTCTTTACAAATTATGTATTCCATAAAGGCTGTCACGTGATACGTATTTTTCATTGTTTTATCAATATTATGACGTGGCTAAATGTGTTTATTTACGATTGGTGAATGAGGTCCATTGTGTGGACTTAGTGGTGTCCTCAAATGTTGAAGTAAAAAATTTCCAGTCTTTATCGGAATCAAAACTTGAGATCCCTCGGTTTGGATACCTAGCGCTTTACTACTCAACCGCCAAGAGCCGCGTGTATATTGTGTGAGAGGGGGATGTTTTCTATAGATAACAGTCAAAACTTTGGCGACTTCTTTAGCAAGGAAACAATGCGGAAAAGAACAAAATAGCGCAGAAAAAATATATTTCAGTCATTTTGAAAGAAATACTTTAGATATAGTAAAATATGAATAGGACAATATTTTTTTATATAATTATTTTTCAGACATTTGGCATGAAAAACTTTACATAAAACATAAATATGCAAACAGTAAGCAAAAATTATAATAATGAATAATTGTAAGATATAGCATTTATTTAAATTCAAAAAGTGTACTTTGAAAACATGCAAAGATACTTGTCAGATTTTATAAACACACACAAACAAACTTTCACAAAGTTAAATTGTAGGAAATGTCACGTAGAAATTTCATCAGTGCTTGAACGGGGTTACCACATTACAAAATACTATATTTAGCAAGTTATGCATTTTAAATATTGGTGACAAAGGGGAAAGATATAAAATTTAAAGTACTCTCGTTCTCTGCAAATATGGCATACTTTAAGATCTATTAATATTGAAAGGATAGAGACATCAACAAAAATGCTGCCCATGACATTAAATTACTTATAATCCGGTACCTTTAAACACATCATATATAAGTCCGCGCTACTTTGTCGGGAAATTTCGCGCTATTTTGTCGGGTCACTATGCAGAGGCCAATAGTGGGACTAAATCATGTTAATGGTAACGAAACAATACATAGATCTATTGGTCATTATGTCTTGATAGTTTCAGGACATTTTCGTAGGATATATCATCACAAAGATTGATTTTAGCAGCCAATTGTGTGTGTGTGTGTGATTTTTTAAAGAGTTACACGATGAGAACTATACCTCAGCAACAAAAGAGAATATATAGATAAGTGCTCCTACCGCCATGGTGCCACCTGACCATAAGACCGGTTGCCTGAATCAGTCAGGAAAACCAACGACCTAGTAGAGTTAAATCTAGTAGAGTTAAAGCCTATAATTAACAAGCGTGAACAAATTAACAAAAGGATACGCGTAATACGTCATTATCTTATGCTTTTGAAAGGACGTCTGTAACAAGATAAGATAATAAAACGCTACCATAACAAAAAATATGTTACAATAGCATGTTACTAAAGAAAGAGAAGAAACTACAAGGTAATGCTTAAAATAAAACAAATGTTAACATCATTTAGTCTTTAAGTTTAGGAAAGCTGAAAAATAACATAAAAAACACATTTTTTTTATTTGAAAGTTTGTACGAACAGCATGTTTGTGTCTACGTGTCATTAACAAGTTTTGTGTGTGTGCGTGTGTGTAATTTTAATTGCCGAAATGTGTTTCTAGAGCGTCTAGAGAGTACTGAGTACACTATATTTATACAGTTGACAAATTCTAGCTGTGTTACTTCCATGGCTACACCCGAGACATGTTGTTGTTACCATATGATATTCGTTGCCACCATTCAGTGGCTAACAAACAAGAGATAAAAAGGAATATATAGACCAAGAAGTCTCGGATCTTTTTGGTAGAATGTGTATCGAGTTGACAATATTGGGATATAGCTACAGAAACCCAGGACTGAAGACTGAGTTAATGTGGACTAATGATTAGGCCTACTACGCTTGCTATTAGGTGTCAACCGAGGCCAGCTAAGGCCTCATGGTAACACAACGTTCTCGTGAACCACCGGTTCCTTCACCCTATCCCTTAGCCTGTTGGACCGTTGGGGCACAACACAAGATCTGCTGACCATTTTCTCCATTCCTCTCTGTCTTTTGCCTTGGGATAGAATCTCTTTCTTTCTTTCTTTTTATGTCTTTCTTTCGCTTTCTCGGTCTGCCTCTTCTTTTTTTTCCTGGTACTATTCCCTGAAGGAAGGTCTATGCGAGCCCCGAGGAACTTGCGATATGGCCAGAGAGCTTTAGTTTTAACCACTGGTTACAGAGGGGAAAATGTTTTAATAAAGCAAACATTTGATAAGTTTTGTTAATGATTGCGCTAGTGATTGGCCTTCTACAAACACACACACGCTTTATTTTGAATATATATATATATATATATATATATATATATATATATATATATATTTGTGTGTATTAGTATGAGGCCGTACTATATAACGAAGCTATCAAAGTCCTACTGGGAGAAAGGGTATGTGTGTTTGTATGTGAAGGGACACATGTAAGGAAGACATGGACAAGATCGCTAAACCTCACACACACACACACACGCACTCACAAACACACACCTTGCCCCGTGTCTCTTTATCCTTCTATAGTTCATCCCTAACAAGAGTGTATAGATTTCCAATGATGTTTTAATACCAAGTAAAGAAGTGATCCTGTGTCTCTACTGGAGTGGCATGGGTACGTGCGTGGACGGAGCGTTTGGGGGGGGGGGGGTCCATTTAGACAATGGCTTGTGGGGGTGGGTAGATGATGGAAGGGTGTTGGGCAATAAACGAGCGCCTGGCGACAGCTGTGAGCACTACAGCAGGTACTCACACTAAGAGGGGGGAGTAAAGCTAGGGTTTTCCGTCAAAGTAATTAGAAGGAAGCGACTCAGAGCCGTTGAGATCTCGATGTATTGGTCTTTTTCTCCGTTTTTTTTTTTTTGCTGGAGTTGAATTCCTATTGATTAAAAGCACTAGTTTCTGTAACACGTGTGAAGACAGATGATTGGTGCATGTAAGCACTAGTTCCTGTAACACGTGTGAAGACAGATGATTGGTGCATGTAAGCACTAGTTTCTGTAACACGTGTGAAGACAGATGATTGGTGCATGTAAGCACTAGTTTCTGTAACACGTGTGAAGACAGATGATTGGTGCATGTAAGCACTAGTTCCTGTAACACGTGTGTGAAGACAGATGATTGGTGCATGTAAGCACTAGTTCCTGTAACACGTGTGAAGACAGATGATTGGTGCATGTAAGCACTAGTTCCTGTAACACGTGTGAAGACAGATGATTGGTGCATGTAAGCACTAGTTCCTGTAACACGTGTGAAGACAGATGATTGGTGCATGTAAGCACTAGTTCCTGTAACACGTGTGTGAAGACAGATGATTGGTGCATGTAAGCACTAGTTCCTGTAACACGTGTGAAGACAGATGATTGGTGCATGTAAGCACTAGTTCCTGTAACACGTGTGAAGACAGATGATTGGTGCATGTAAGCACTAGTTCCTGTAACACGTGTGAAGACAGATGATTGGTGCATGTAAGCACTAGTTCCTGTAACACGTGTGTGAAGACAGATGATTGGTGCATGTAAGCACTAGTTCCTGTAACACGTGTGAAGACAGATTATTGATGCATGTAAGCACTGGTTCCTGCAACACATGTGAAGACAGATTATTGGTGCATGTATCTCTATCTAATGAGCAACTCATACACACACTCACGAATACAGACTCAACGTCAATCACTGTGTTCTTTATTCCATAACAATCATTTGTATTCGGAGTACAACTGTTGGCTATATTGTGTGTATGATAAATCACATGTATAAGCATTTCATTTTATTTCCTTTTATATCACAACATATCGCCTACTTTTCTAAGGCAGTACAGAATTATTGAATAATACGATACTTTAAAAAAAATTATAACAAGCTTTTTCCAGTCACTCCTATACAAATGTATAGTAACGTCTGCATTGTATAAGATAAGATAAATGGGTCATTAATGTGAACGTGCTTGGGGTAGCTGGTTTATGACTCACGGTTCCGCCACTGCATAGAGTGTCACCTCAAAGTGATACATTTTCTAAATGAATTAAGCAATATGGCGTAAATGATGTGTCGCCCAATGAGCAATGACACCCATGAAAACGACACTGTGGAAATTTTTTAGAGCACTGCAGCTTATTCATAAAATAGGACTTCATACAATTGGTGTGATCTGTAGAGTAGATGATGTAAAGGTCATCTGTTTCCGTGACCCACGTTTAACGAGGGTGTCATGTGGCCAGCATAACCACCAACCGCCTTTACTTTTCCACAACTAATGTCAGGTACCCATTTGAGCTGGATGGGCTCAGATACGCCCAAAGATGCCGAAATTAAAAATCCAATTCTCCACCAGATTCGAACCGGTACCTCCGGTTTGGAAGCCAAACGCTTTGGGTTTTACCGCTCAGCCAGTGCGCCTCCAATTGGTGTCTTAAAGGATGATAAAAGTTGATTAAGCTTGAAACAATGAGCTGCTAGTACGATGATCTTCTGTGACCAGCTCATAGTCAGAGATATCTAGTTAAGTGGGTATGAGTGACCAACTCAATGTCCAAACCAGATAGTGAACTGGTTGTGTGGGGCCAGCTGAATGTCCAAAACTGTGAACTGACTCTGTGTGACCAACTCAGTATATGAACCAGCTAGTGAAATGGTTCTGCGTGACCAGCTCAATGTCCGAACCATCTTCATGTTTTCAAACTCATGCGCTCTGAAACATTCCCAAAGTGATGAGCAAGAACCCGACAAATCATCCAAGATTCCATCTAGTTAGTAGTCCCTCTTCAATAAAAATGTGGAAAAACAATGACGCTTTTGTCTTTTCATTTGATGTGGAGCAATGTCGTTAAGCAAAGAAGGAAACAGAATTTCAAGTGTTCGTTACATGGTCAAATTTAGTTCAGAGATAGCACACATACAAGTGAAGTGTTTTGGGTTCGATCACTTTGTTATTGACAACAAGTTTCTTCTGAAACAAACAATTAAACTTGTAGCTCTGGTAAAGCTTATGCTGTAGCTTCTTTTCATTTTGAAAAATAGATCACCGTATAACAGTGAGCTTCGTTTTTTCACGGTGAGCGCGCTTCTGTGTGTGCATTTCTATCTTTAGAGTTTCCTTTTGTCCACCAGCAGGACAACAACAACAAAAAATTTGTGGTACGGTTAAAAAAAAAAGACAACATGACAGTGCAGAGAGAGAGAGAGAGAGAAAGAGACAGAGAGAGAGAGAGAGAGTAGAGGCTCTACAAGGCAGTACAGAGGGTGGGGGAAGGTGCAGCTGTTGCCAGACAAAAGCTGATAAACGCTGGGGCGGAAAAAAATAGGGAGAAAAAAAAAAAGAGGAAATTGTTGGATAGCATGGCGCCAGAAGGCGTATGAACCTGAGGGGTGGGGGGGTACTTTCAGAAACAACTCGTTAACTACGTCCCACGTGTACCCTCCCCATGAATTAGAGTCTGATCTCTCGGGGTGTAACGTTTTGTTTTGTGTTCTCTGTTGTCACTGTGGAGCCTGAAGGTAAACAACAAACAACTTCAAACGGATGTCATAGTTACAAGTGGGGTGGGGGGGGGGGGAGGGACGCTCACCTGGTGCCATGGTAACTGTTAACATTGTGCGTCCCCCCAGCCAACTAGCTCTAAGCCCAATCAATAGCTCATGTTTTACCAGCATAGGCACGCTAATGATGCGCGCTGAAAAGAGATATTGGAGGTGGCGTTGTGGCCCCTGGGAGACTTTATGTCAGGTACGCCGCTGGACATTTCGTGTCTTTTTTTTAAAATATAGATGGCAAGTTGGTGTGTGTGTGTGTTTAAATAAATAATGACCAGTTCAAATATTTCTATTTGGCTGACCGCTGGGATGGTCATGAAGAAGTTAATACTTTTGTAAACTAGAACATTAGCATCAAATATATTTTTGTTTGTTGACGCTGCGACACCTAGAGTGTGTGTGTGTGTGTGTGTGCGTGCGCGCTGACATTCAAGTCTGAGAACGAGACTTAGGAGATAAACAGTTATTTTTTTAAATTTCTTTCGTTAGAATGTCGGGAGTCTGGATAGAATGTCAGAGGAGTCTGGATAGAATGTCAGAGGAGTCATTTTGAATGTCATTTTATTAGAATGTGAGAAACCAGACATAATTGCAGGAACAGAAACTTGGCTACATCCTGAAATTTATAATGCAGAAATTTTCAATAGTAATTATGAAATTTTTAGAAAAGATAGGGCTGATAATCATGGAGGAGTTCTTTTAGCAATAAAAAACACTCTTATAGCAGAAGAAATTACCTTACCTAACTCAAAAAACATAGAATCTACATTTTGTAAAATTAATACCACCTCAACATCCCTTATAATAGGCAGCATTTACAGACCACCAAATTCTAGTTTAGAATACATGCAGGAACTATGTAATCAGATTACTACACTTAAAGAGACAAATAAAAATGCAGTTTTTTGGATTATGGGTGACTTCAACCTACCTGATATAAATTGGAAAACACTAACCATAGATAAACACCAAAACCTTAAGGACATAAATGAGCTTTTCATAGAAACTTTACACAACCTAAGTTTAGATCAAATCATTAAAAAGCCAACTAGATTAAACAACACATTAGATCTCTTCTTAACCAACAGACCTGGATTAGTAGTTGATTATGATATTATCCCTGGTCTATCAGACCATGAGATCATAAAAATACACAGTCAGATAAAAGCAGTAGCCAATACAAAAACCAAAAGAAAAATCTTACTCTGGAATAAATGTAACCTAACACAACTACACCAAGCTGCATTAAACTTTCAACAAACATTCTTATTAGAAAAAGACATTAACCAACCAGTCGATGACCTCTGGAATTTCATTAAAAACCATCTTAAAAGCATTATAGGAAATCATATACCAACTAAATACACATCAAACAAAATAAATAAATGCTGGTTTAATAATAGACTAAAGAAGCTTTGTAAACAGAAGGAAAACCTATATAGAAAATTTAAAGCAACCAAGGCAGAAAGAGTTTACAAAAAGTATATAAAAATTAAACACCTAACCCAAAAAGTAAGCAGACAGCTGCAGAGTGAATACATCAACAATGTAATATCTAAAGATAACAACAAAAACCTATGGTCATACATTAAGTCTAAGAAAATGGAAACAACAGGCATAGCGCCATTAAAAGATGAACATAACATAATACATAATGATAATGAAACTAAAGCAAACATCCTAAACAAATACTTTGCATCAGCATTCTCAGCCCCAGGAGACAAAGACATATTTCTTAATTTGAACCAAGTAGACAACATAGAAGATTTAGTAGTACAAGAAAATGGAATTAAAAAACTATTAGCCAACACCAAACCAAATAAAGCGTCTGGACCTGATGGTATTCCAGCTAGATTACTCAAAGAACTAAGCAATGAGCTAGCCCCAGTGTTCAAAATACTCTTTCAAGCATCGCTTAACCAGGGCAGAGTACCAAAGGACTGGAAAGAAGCTAATGTCACCCCCCTATTTAAAAAAGGAGAAAAATCTGATCCAGGAAACTACAGACCAGTATCACTTACCAGCATCACATGTAAAATACTAGAACACATAATATGTAGCAATATCATAAACCACTTAGACAAACATAATGTCCTCACCCCATACCAACATGGCTTTAGGAAATATAGATCATGTGAAACACAACTAATAGGACTAATTGATGATTTTTCAAAAGGTTTAGATAATAGTGAACAAATAGATGCTATCTTACTAGATTTTTCCAAGGCTTTTGACAAAGTTCACCACCATAGTTTGCTTAAAAAATTAAAATATTTCGGCATTAACGGTCCACTGCATCAGTGGATTAAAGATTTTCTGATAGGGAGAGAACAAACTGTAATAATAAATGGCTCTAAATCAACACCAATAACAGTAAACTCAGGTGTACCTCAAGGAACAGTTTTGGGTCCACTACTATTTTTAATTTACATAAATGATTTACCAAATTGCATTAGTTCAGGAACAAAAGTCAGATTATTTGCAGACGATTGCATAATATATAGAACAATAAAAACAAAACAAGACACAGATATTTTACAAAGAGAATTAGATGAATTACAGAAATGGGAATCAAATTGGAGCATGTCTTTCCACCCAGAAAAATGTCAGTTGTTAAGAGTAACAAAAAAACTAAAACAAATTAATTCCGCTTATCTTATTCATGGCAAACCAGTAACACAGACTAAAAACTCAAAATACCTAGGTGTTATAATAAATGAAAAACTGTCATGGAATCCACATATTGATGAAACTATAAAAAAATCCAACAAAGCATTAGGGTTTATTAAAAGAAATTTCTATAAATCAAATAAGAACATAAAACTAAAATGTTATTTAACCTTGGTTAGGCCAATAATAGAATATGCATCCACCGTGTGGGACCCCTCAACTCAAGAAAACATTAAGAAACTGGAACAAACACAAAATAGAGCAGTGAGATTCATAACAAACGAATATTCACATTTGACTAGGGTAACACCATTAGTAAAATCACTAAATTTAGAAAGCCTTCAGGACAGAAGACTCAAAAGTAAAGTAGCAATTATACATAAAACACTGAACCATAATCTTCAAATACAAAAACAAAATTTAATAAAATACTCTGAAAGACACAAAAATAAAGGCACATTCCTCGTCCCATATGCTAGGACAAATTTGTACAAATACTCCTTCTTCCCTAGTGCTATTAGAGCATGGAATGGGTTGCCTGAGCTAGCCAGAAAAACCAGTGACTTGGCAGAATTTAAGTCATTGGTTAATATGCATGACTAAATGCATGACGCGTAGGACGTAATCATCTTCTTTTTTGAAGTAACGTCTGTATTATATAAGATAAGATAAGATAAGAGTCTGGATAGAATGTCAGAGGAGTCTGGATAGAATGTCAGAGGAGTCTGGATAGAATGTCAGGAGTCTGGATAGAATGTCAGGAGTCTGGATAGAATGTCAGGAGTCTGGATAGAATGTCAGAGGAGTCTGGATAGAATGTCAGGAGTCTGGATAGAATGTCAGAGGAGTCTGGATAGAATGTCAGAGGAGTCTGGATAAAATGTCAGGAGTCTGGATAGAATGTCAGAGGAGTCTGGATAGAATGTCAGGAGTCTGGATAGAATGTCAGGAGTCTGGATAGAATGTCAGGAGTCTGGATAGAATGTCAGGAGTCTGGATAGAATGTCAGGAGTCTGGATAGAATCTCGATTTAAATGTGTAGTGGATGTCAAAAGTTACCAGTTAATACCACTACATTATTTACTCTTTGTATCTAGTAATTACTATAATTACAACACGAATTTGTTTTTTAAACTTATTGTGCAATAGTTTATCTTAAGAGAACAATATTGTTCGGTTATTTATAATTTCTTCAGACGTTATAATACAAATCAAATATTTTATAAAAGGCTTAATTTAAATGACCATAGGGATATGGAATATAATAAAGCTATGACTCTCTCATAATACTGTAAATTTAAAACATTGTAAGTTTTTCTTAGGAGCTGTTAGCTTATATTTGGCTCTGGGTGACACAGAGATTATTTAAAAACAAAAACAAAACACATTCCTTGTTCTAAATGCTAGGACAAATTACTATAAGAACTTTTCTCGCGTACACTTAAGGCACGACGCAGCTTCCCTGACTATGCCAAGAAAACCAAACTATTTATTACAACTTAGATCTGGAAACGAACACAAACGCAATGAAATTCAGCTTAATCATAATTATGTCTGTGGACTAAGAATTAAGAAGATTAATTGGCATGGATGGGCAATGCAGTCGTCTACAATTTAATGAGAGAGTGAGAGAGAGAGGATGAGAGAGAGAGAGAGAGAAAGGGTGAGAGAGAGAAATAGAGGGAGAGAGAGAGAGAGGGTGAGAGAGAGAGAGATAGAGAGGGTGAGAGAGAGAGAGGTGGAGAAAAGATGGCTTTAAGATTTGAACACGATGAAAACATTTACAGGACAACAAAAAAAAAAAGGTATTAGAATGGTCGGAGTCAGGAGAACGTCTCCCCTTTATAGGTCACTTAGTAACAGATCTACGAATAATTCAAAGGATATTTTTTTTCGATCAAATCTATTTAGCCTTGAAGGAGATGAATGCTAGACTCTTAAGAGTCTAATTTGAGAACATCTGCAAAACACGCTGGTACAAGAGTTATAAGCGCCCAACATAGAAACAAACTTCTAGGGAGACTTCTTCCAGCTGACACAGCGCCAGCTGTCTGGATCTCCACGTGACCAGCTTCCTCACCTCCTCCCTTCTCTCTCTCTCACTTTATTGAAGAGTTGAACTTGAGCCATGTGATCTCGCCATCTTGTTTGGCCAGGTACGATGCCAGTGTGGGAGCCAAAATCTAGAGTTACAAAGTTGACAGTGGGACCTGTAAGGGCAGACACGCCTGGTGTATCGACCAGTGATCACTTGAACAACCCAGCTTGTTACAGAAAAGAAGACAGGGGGGGGGGGGGGGGGGAGGAGACTGCTAAACAAATAAGTTCAGGAAACGCGTGTAAGTGTGTTGAGATGTGGAAGGACACGAGGCCTCCACAATATGGTCAATTTCTCTCTAGTGCAAAATAGTAGCTCTCTGAAGCGACACAACTTTTGAGAGCGAACATCATAATAGCTGGGTAAAAGATCTAATTAAAAACCAGCTTATATATACGTTATTAAATGAATAACTAGATTATATAACCCTTAACTAGATTTTATATGTTAAAAGTTCTTGAGTATTGATCCAATAGCATAGCAAATAAAAAAAACAACCCATCCAAAACTTCAACTTTATGTCCTACACGATGAGCCATTGCCAGTTGTTTGACCAGTGAAAGCGTCCAACCAATGAACTCAATCTAGATCCTTAATGCGACTGAAGGACGCATCTAAATTTTAATTATTTTTGCTGCACAATTTTTCACAATTGAAAAGAAAACAGCTTTAAGAATGAATATATTTTATGAACAGCTGAAAAAAAAAGTTATAAAACAAACTCAAATATTTAGCACTAAACATATATTACACGCGTGTCTTAATTTGCGTATCACTGTCGCTATATCAAATAAGCACGACAGTCACTGAGAGTGTTTTGTAATCAATTAAACGAACTAATAATGTTATAAGTAAAGCGAATGCGAGAATGTAAAAACAGTATGAATGAATCTATCAAAATAGCATTTCGCGTAATGTCTAATAAAAGAATGTTCGTCAGGAATTCTAAATTCGTAGATATATGGAATGAATTTATGTAAAAATGCATTTGAAACACACATTTGAAGATTAATTTTATTAAATAATGAAATCAATAGACTATATTTTGTATTTTCATGTGTCAAAGTAAAAACTATCTACGCAAAGTAGTTTCTAAAATTAGATCTAGATCTTGATTCTTTCGATCTTTTCATATAAATATGGTAAACATAGCCTAGATCGGTGAAGTTATAATGCTTTCATAGAGTTGGTTAACTTTTTTTTTTTTGAGGGTCTTAAGTTTGTTTTAGGGCTACAATACATACACTACGGTCTAAGTTAGTACCCAAGGAACATTTCTGCCAAGTTTTTATCAAGATTGGTTAAACGGTTTTGATTTCTATTTGTAACATACATACATACATACATACATACATACATACATACGCCTTACTTTCTACTTTATATAATAGATATTTATTATCCAATATTATATTCATCAAAAGAGTCAACATAGTAATTATCATATTGTTACGTATTTCCGAATCTTCTGGCTAAATGTACTAGTAGACACACAAATAAAAACACTGCAAAGAACTTGACGACTCAACTTTCAGCTTCATATAAGTTTAATGACTATTAACTCTAACATTACTGTAACATGTAGCGTAGAAGACTATACAATATCTGTCAGTTTACAGTTAGCTATACTTCGTTGTAATCCATCTCTTCACTTCTTTGCAATTCCTCTCTTCTCAACTTGCATCGAGCCGTATTCCACAGAACAGACCAACGACACACTTCCCAGTGTCGCTCCAGGTCTCCCAAAGCTGAACCAAGTCGTACTCAAGTCTACCGAATCAGAGCCGCACACGTCTTACATCGACTGTATCGACTGTAACGGCTCAAGCCCACTGTAGTTCGCTGTATAGACTTTAACGACAGTAGTCCACTCCAATTAACTCTACTCTAGTTAACTTGCATCGAGTCGTACACATTTCTTTTCTACTAGAGCCGCACACGTCTTACATCTTCTGTATCGACTGTAACGGCTCACTCACGACTTACTCACGACTGACTTTCACATTAACTCTCTGGCTTATATAGAGTCCCTAGTCGCTCCTCCAAAGTTGCACAAACACTGCTAGTATCATCTGGAACAACACGTGAGGAAACGTCACATCCTGTCTTTGATTTTACATGTAGATTCCAGAGAACACCTGCTGCAGTGTCATCAAGCCGGGGTCACACGTACTGACCTCTATCTGTCACTGTTCATTTGTAACACTATCATATCAGTCAAGATAGAACTAACCATAACTTTTCTTTTCCCCAACTATTGTCAGGTTGGGTGGACTCAGAGGCGCCCTAAAGATCCCGAAATTGAAAATCCCAGTCTTCACCAGGATTCAAACACGGGTCACTCCGGTTCGGAAGCCAAGCACTTTACCACTCAGCCACCACATTTTCGGCCTCCACTATGTGTCAAATGAAAAACCTGGTCGTTACATTTTGTTAAATCTTTTTTTTTTGTTTGCATTAATTAATAACATCGTAATGAGAATGCGTCTTCACTGTACGGATTCCTGGTGACAAGAGGAAGTCCTTTAAGAAATGAGCAATGACTATGACAACTCTTATAAGAAATGTGCTCGTAGATTTACTTCGCGGAAAATGTTTTCTGTGACAACTGAATGGGATTAGGATTAGACTATTGGTCGATTAGAGACCTAGTACAAATACATGCGACATGGGGATGTCACTTAAAGCAAAATTTATACAATGAAATGAGAGGAACAAACCAAAACCATTATTCATGAAAACAAAAACTGATTAAGGAACATAAAAAAGATAAATATTTTCTTGGCCAAGGAACATAAAAAAAAGATATGCGGTGATCTACCAATATTTTGCATAATAATCTCACAAACACAAGTCTAAATATTTATCTGTGGCAAAACACACTAACTTTAATCAAAAGCAGATTTATTAACGTAGGAATCCAAATATGAGAATCCCCCCCGGGTCTCCCACTTGATGGGGGGGGGGGGGGGTGAGCACCCAAATGAGTGTCCAAAAAATGTTTTTTACATTTAAATATTACATCATTATCTCATGCCATGATGTCAAATTGCAGGGGACTCTAAAGAGGCCAAGCCACCGTCAAGCCCCCAGCCTCAAAATTCCTAGCTATGCCACTGGTAGTACACTAGAATTTGAAGGCTGGGTACCCAGAAAGTTTTAATGGACGTCCAGGATCAGATAAGCGTTTTTTTGTTGATGTTATTTTAAAATCACGTGCGTCAAGCAGCTGATATCACTATAGTTTGGGATATCATTGGCAGGCTCCCATGACATTCTCAATAATAGTAGGATTTAAGATTCATTTAATTAAGTCAATATGGTGTCAAATACATACTAGAATTCCAAAGTGTGTCCGTTATTTATTGAAGTTTCCTTTCCAGATAAACGGTTTGCCATTCGGTCGTATTCTTGTAAACTGTACCGGAACTTACCTGGAGTAAGGCTGAACCCAAATTTTGTGAAATATGATGTACCAGTTATGCAGGTAGAGGAGAGTCTTTCTCTTTAATTCATAAGTAGCTTCCTGCATGTGTACATCATGTCTTAAGTTCCGCTGAGTCTGACAAGAAGTGCCAAGATTTCATATCAGTTTGTATGGTGCAAAGACATGATGAACTGTTGTCTAAATTATTAAAACTGTTTTATTTCAAGGGTGGAAACGGGAGGAAGAGACTGTATACGACAGATACTATGGTAGTGAGAAAATAATGTTTAGTTATACAAAAGAATTGTGTTGCATTAATTGTCGCAAAAACCTCTCGCGCTAAAACGGCTGAGGCAAAACGTCCATCGTTCCAAGACGGCAGCGCCAAAAAGTTGCATACCCAGCACAGCATGGATCGCGTTCTGGGCAATACTAGTTGTACATAGATCTTCACATTTTCGTTAGCTTAAGATTGTTGGCTCACCCACTGCACACCCCATTCTTTTTATCCTCTCCTAAAACGCCAGCTAAGATGTCTGCGTAGAACAAAAGTACTTGGAGAGCCATTCAAAAGGTGAACTGCTCACATTCTGTTACGGTAAGTCTTTGTTAGGCCTCTAGAATGTAATGATATGCGAGTCTTGAGATGTTTCCTCTTCTGTCTTTCTTGTGCCCGTATATGTGAGTGAGACATGTTATGAAAGAGTGTATGTGTATGTGTGTGTGGTATGTCATAACGTGTTCCGGAAAGTCAGCAGAGAGGTAGCAGTACTTGTGTGTGTGTGACTCAAAGGATTTTGCGGGAGGGGAATGGAGTGCTGAAGAAGAGACTCTTAGGGAGATCCGCATTGCTTGACAGGAAGACGGTACTGTCACGGGTTCCTGACGCCGGTCAAGTGAGAAGGGGGAAGACCTGGAAAGGGAATCCGGACTGGAGAGGAGAGGGGAAGGTAGCTAGTGAAAAATCTTTTTAAGAACTCATTCAATCCACACATCGTAATGTATAACTTTATATCCTCACCCCCCCCCCCCCCCCCCCCCCGCGCCATCATTCATTTCTTGTTGCATTCATATAACTAGATAGTCGGCCAATCAGAAAATACAGTGATAAGTTAAAAAAAAAAAAGCTCTAACGGTCATGATGAACTAGATAACTGTGCTAGTGGGGGAGGGAAGGGTTTGAAAGTAGCATCCCAAGTGATTCGGTGTTTCGTTGCCATGTCAAAGCCTGTCAGATGTGCCGTACTTTAAGTGGACGACTTAAGAGTTTTTGTAGTCTGGTGGAAACTTGCAATGACAAGGAGAGACTCCTCTTTCAAAACTCAAGTACGTAGAAGAAACAGAAATTAGAGAGATCTATTCTTTCAAGCTATTTCTCATTTCGATTCATTCATTTTTTTTAATCAAAAATTTCTAAGGAAAAGAAAGGCGTGTGTGACTGCCTCAACTGATTTTGAATAACAATTGTTCGATATTGATTGCATTATACTTTTTGATAGCCAAAATATTGATTTTTATTTTGACACATTTCAAGACTCAGCAGAAATGACTACAGACCATAGTGAAAGGTAATTTGTACAACATTTTCGGATATAAGTTCCACGTTGGGATTAGATTTGGTTCTCCTGAAGCTACATAATTACATCTCTCATAATAATATTTACAGACCTCCCTTACCTTCACTCCCCCCCCCTTTCCAGACACGCATACAATTTAAAATATCCAAAACAGATAAATGCTGAGATGTGGATGACATAGCCATCTGTTCAGGCCTTTTCAATTGAGTTTACATAGCATTATTGTGCCTTGATGGTGTGATCTAGTGTCATCGGTTAAGAAGTAGCGACACACGCTCACCTATAAAATGTTCTATATTTTCTTGCACACACAAATTATAGTACAATGGAGTAATATCGTATAGTACACAAATTAAGGTCGAGTGAGATGCCAACACAGTAGAAAGGATAATCCCTCTGACTTAAAAGTGACTGGTCTGACCCTTAAAACTGTGGTCAATTTTATGTCCTCTAAATCATGGCCGAACTTCTATGTTCATGAAAGGGTTTGACAGGGCCGACACAAAGTAGGCAGACCAGGGGCTTATATGTAGCCCGTGAAGCAAACCACTGGAAGACCACACGACAATCATGTGACCACACAAGAGTAACCTCAAAAGATATTAAGTCGCCACACTAAACCACAACGTTGGCCAGGCTGCTCCTCCTAACCTCAAAAGATATTAAGTCGCCACACTAAACCACAACGTTGGCCAGGCTGCTCCTCCTAACCTCAAAAGATATTAAGTCGCCACACTAAACCACAACGTTGGCCAGGCTGCTCCTCCTAACCTCAAAAGTATGACCAAATAAAAAAAAAAAGGAGAACATAATGACTTTCGAATTCAAATCAATACTTTATCAATCTCATGTTGCTGTTGTTTTTTTCTTAACCTTATCTTGTGTGCTGTTTTTTTTAACTTTTAATCCATATAAGTTCTTCGTTATCAGAGGTCATCCTTGATCTACCACCACAGCATTCTCCCCACCCCATTAGCCAATTTCCTTGACATCCCAGGCACCCATCTAACTTTCCTTTAAAAAAAACAACAAAAAAAAAACTGGTGGTCCAGGTGACGTTTCTTGCCCTGTGGCGAGCGATTTCTTACCACCCCATCGATTTTCCAGGCTCCAGATGTTGCAACGTCCCCCCCCCCCTCCCTCCCGACCAGAGCAGACATGTCAACTGTTTTTATGAAGTCAGACATTGACGTTAAGACCTGGTCCCATTGATCAAGCCACTGATACTTACTGGAACGGTCGATCTTAACGGAGGTGTAATGGACTTTCTAGTTTTCAACTCTAGTTTAGTCCTCTCTCTTCTCTCCCAATGTCTCTCTCTCTAGTTCTGTTCTACTTTTTTCCCTTCCCTAGACCAACTCTTCCTTTTTTCTTTATTTCTCCTTGCTACTTTTATCATTCATTTTTTAAAATCTAATTTTCGTAATTTGGTTTTTCTCTCTCCTTCTCTCTCTCTTTATCTTGCATTTTCTCGTTTTCTTGAAGATTCTTCCTTATAAATCCCTCCACCCTTTCCTTTGTTTTTTCCTGTTCTGTATACCTCACAGCTTACATTACCATTGACCATGAAATTGTGGGGTGGTGGGGGGCACTATCAGGTGAAGTGAGCTAAAGTGAGGGAGAGTTACAACCTAAAACAAAAAGTCAATACATGAGCAAACACAAATGTTATATAAAGCTTTCTTTGACTTCTTTGACTAGCTTCATTGTACGCCTGGTTCGTTAAACATTACTACACCCACCCAGGTGAAGGTGCCTATTGATATAGGCAAGTGAATGAAGTGATACCCCCCACTATCAAACTAAAGTTGCTTTTCGATATAGGCAAGAGTTCAGTAGAACGAACCAGGGCATTGGATATCAAGTCAGAGAATGGGGAGAAGTCATACTGAAATTTATCTTGCAATAGAAAACAACTGTCTCCTCCCTGGGCGCCTCGAACAGCATTGTCTGTGACTCCACAGTGACCACTTCATTTCATAAGCTTTGATAATAAGAACACATCACAACCATAACAAAAAAAACCTGGCTTTAAATATTTCTTTTTCATTGAGTCTATATTACTTATATCATTTTTAGTTCTAATGTTATAGTATTTCCATTTGTTTGGACCAATAAATTGATCTCATAAAATTCAAGACAATCCTAAGAGAGCATTGATGCAGTCTTCAATGGGTGTAAGTGAAATTATGTATGTGTGTGTATAATAAAGCATCAAAAGTGATAATAGTATTCAAAAGAAAGTGAAATAAAAGTATCATCGAGAAAGACATATACATAGATTTACCACCAAATTTATTACATTGATTTAAGCAAGTAATAGAGGCCAACATAACAGGATAGATGGTTCGGACCATTTCTCTGCTGTAATTTAATTATTATTACTAGATCTTTGACACTTTAAGGGTATTTCCTACAAATTTGACAAAGTATATTTTGAGGAAGAAAGATCAGCTAATTGGCCTAATACTGAAAGCTGGTTTGACGGTTATAACTTTTCAAAATATAATCATCTTAAAATTAAATTTGGCTATTTACAACACGCCTTCAGCGGGTATTCCCGCGCTTACTCAAGTGTATCTTTGCTTTCAGTAAAGAATTAATAAAAAATTAATAAACATTCATGTAAATTTTGCACACCATATTTTGTAGACTTAAGCTGGACTGAAATAAAAGAAAATGTTTTGTGAAGTAGGGCACACTTTGTCGTCACAATATTGAAGCATCACAAGAAATAAATAGAAAGAAAAATGATAGACCACCATCAGTTTTATAAAGGAGGGATTGATTTTTTTTGAAAATTAAACATTACATGTATTTTGAAAAGTCGCCTAATTTTCATCACATGGTTAATTATAGCAGCTCATGGTATAAAACTCAGCTGACCTTACACTGTTTGTTCTCTCCACAAAGAGGTGGACCTAATTATCTTGCACATTATTATTATTGAGAATGTGTCAGTGGCAGGATCAAACTTGGAGAAAAACAAACAGGGGGGAGGGAGTAGAACGGGGACATTTGAAGTAGAACTAATTGAGCTAAGATTCGATCCAGCAACCCTCTACCCCTTACCACCCCTCCTGCACCACTCAAGAAACATCACTTGTGGTACGTATCATGTGGAAGGAGGGGCGGGATATCGAGTTGAGGTTCATCTACCAACAGCGTCAGGTGGCGTTGGATCTGTTACCATATTTAGTTCGATGAGCCTCGTGGTCATTTACTGCTAGTCGATGGACTGTCTCACCCAGACGAGGTACAGAGCTGTAAGAGTTGATTGCACTGTACAGGCGGGAGAGGATGGTGACAGAGAAGTGACGGGAGAGAGAAACCAACGAGAGGACACCATTTATTTATTTTTTAAGATGGGAGGACTTTTTCCCAGCGTGCAACTTCGAAGCAAAAGTGTACATTGCAACATTAAAAAAAAAAAAATAGAAAAATTTCTGAAGGGAAGTAACTTGACTAGTTTCATCACGTTTTTTTTTTTTTTTTTTTTGGTTTTGTTAAGAAAAAATATTTTTTTCTGAATAATTAGTTTTAAATGAAAGCATGTTTAAATTTTAAATTGATACGATTTTTATCCATTGACCAATTTAATGTTTGAAAAGAAGGAGAACACTATTCCATTTAAAAGAATTGTTTTCACATCAATGTTCATATCACAAAACAAAAGGTCGTAATTTATTATTAGATATAGATAAACACTCCCCCAGACTAAAACGTGAAGAAAGGAAGTAAGTCGAATTATGGAAACAGTCACGTGATTACAACGTTCACACCACCAGATCCTCTTACGTTGGACTCAAACCCCCCCCCCCATTTAGTGAAGCGATATTTGTCCAAACTAGTGATCCATGGGCCAGGCCAGGTCTGCTTTATTTCCTCGATCTGCCGCCAGCGGAAAAGGCAAATATTAAATTATAATGAATTTGATGACACAATTTTTAGATATCATACCTGTAAAATCCAGAAAATGTATATCACTTGCTTAAATTAGCCAGGAAAACCAACAACATAACAGAGTTCAGTCATTAATTAACATGCATTAACACCAGAATACGCGTAGGACGTCATTCTCTTGTCTTTTGAAGTCACGTCTAGAATGTATAAGATAAAGTGCTCTGATTGGTTGTGTTTTTGTTTCAAAAAAAAAAAAGAAGTCAGGAAAATATACTGATTTCTTAAGTTAGGGTTGAGTTCATTTTTATCTAAGCAAGTAGTAATAGAAGGTTAAAAGGCTTGAGAGCACACTAACTAGGTTGGTATGACCTCGATGGACCACCAAACAAAGCATTTCTATTTTTCGAACAAATGTTAAGATTATTTGCTTTTAAAATCTTTATTTATACTCCTACATATCAGTAACATTTAACGTTTCTCAAGACGAAACTAAAGCCAGTGACTCGTATGGGCGCATCCGTTGTCTTCCGAGACGAAAAGAGCCATACACTATTGAACAATGGAAAACAAGTTAAAAAGAACAACATGTATCTATGCATGAAAATTGTATACAAAACAATGTTAAATTAGTGTTGCATGTACACAGACAAAATGCGAATGCATATTTGATTAAGATTTTTTTAAAGTACTTTAAATGGTGGAAAGGTTCCTGCGTATTTTATGAATCAATACATTTTTTGTTTGCTTTTTTCCAGAACTTTCCATGCTTCATATAAGTTTGGTCAGAAATGATTCAAATCTATATAGGTAAGTGACACTAGAGTGTGTGGTGGCTGAGGGGTAATGCGCTTGGCTTACGAACCGAGAGTTCACCCGGCACACTTTGACTTCAGTTGGGGAAAGTTGGTTGGTTGTTGTGCTGGCCACATACTACTGGTCGTTAAACGTTGGCCAAAGAACCATAGAACTTGACATCATCTGCCCTACTGGTCGGCAGGGAAAAAAATGGCTAGAAGAAGAAGGGGGTACTTTACTTTTAAGTGACAACAATAATATGCAGCCCTGGCAAATCACCAGAAAATTCCTTAGTGGACATTGTTAAAGGGACTACAATAAATTTGTGTTTACCTCTAACGAAGCTATCATTGGCAGTGTCAAAGAATGAGAATTAGTTCATTTCTACAATAATAATAGTTTACGTTTAAATAGTCTGATGTAAAGTTGGATAAATTAAGTTTCCATTAAGTCTCAGAGTGCGGGGAGGGGGGGGGGGGGAGAGGGAATATGTAGCCAGCACAATTCCAAATATTTAATTTCCAAAAATAGCGTGATGTTTATTCCAGCTGTGACGTTTTTAAATGCCGAATAAAATATAGCATCATGCCAGTGTATACAAAATACAATTGTCAAATGTCTATAAAACACTGCACTGAATATCAAATCATATACAAGTCTTCAAAGTCTGCCGTTAAGTAAAAAAAAAACAACACAAACACAGTCATACTCACAAACAGGATATTCTCTACTGTCTCAAAGATCCTGCAAATTGTTTTCTTTTGTCAAACATAAACACACACACACACAATAAGAAAGTAGGAACACAACCCCCACCCACTTTTTATTTCTATGGAAGTGTTCTATATCAGCGTCCAATCTAAAAATAATATAGGAATTTGTTTTTTTAACTATCGATGTTTGGTATGTGTTGACAAGTTATCTATTTTATTGACACAAGTATTTAATACTTTTTTATCCTTTTTTAAATAGCTACAATTAATGACTATTTCTCTTCTTAGCGAACACTTTCTGCGTGGAATAAACAAAACAAAAGGCAAAATTAACAAGTTGGTTGAAAGCACAAGTGCACAGCGTGGTGCGAATGTGGAATGGTGCGAACGTGGAATGGTGCGAATGTGGAATGGTGCGAATGTGGAATGGTGCGAACGTGGAATGGTGTGAATGTGGAAAGGTGCGAATGTGTGCGGAATTAAAAAATAAAAAGGGAAATCAATAAAGACAGGAGAGGTAATTAACCAATTATGGAGACGTCTTGTATTTATTGTTATAATTTAGATATTCGGAAATTAATAATGTTATCAAATTTCTACACACTATTTGTAATTAATTTTTCTTATAAAATAATACAAAACTATTGACTCATCGACATAGTAGTGCTTAGTATGGATGATTTGCATAGTTGGTAAAGCAAGGCGCTATTATTCTGTATTGTAACCTCTGCAGTTGCATTGTTTTTTATGACTAATAAAACATGAATATACGTTCTTTACTAAATTATTTAACTTTGAATATAAAGTAGGAATTGTTTTGTTTTTTTAATGTATATTACTTGTTTGAGAAATGTTTAGCTCTATCATATCAGATAATGTTATTGTTCCACCTCAGCATTACTATTATAACAATAACAGTATAGATGCCAACACGCAAAACACGATGCCATTGAGATGTCCCCAACAAAGTAAAAGGAATACGGTGATCAGAAAATAGGAAAGATAAAAGTCCAGATAACTTGTCTAGGCAAATGGTCAGTGAATCAAAAATGAATATAACTCTTTGAGGTAATTGTGACATGCGTATAATCACCCTGGGGTAAGGTAGCGTGACTAAGAGATACAACAAAACACTATGTATTTTTTCATTGTAAATTGTTAGCAGGAAGACAAATAGTTGTAACTAAATATAGACATGGTTTAAAAAAAGAAACGATAACTCCATTTTTAGTCCATACAGAAGTGAAAAGTAAACATGATGATAAATAAAAGTCAAAGAGTAAGGTTCCTATTTTAGACTTTCATTGTAAGATCTCATCTGTTTCTTTGGCTAACGGTTAACGAGGGCGATGTCATGTGGCCAGTACAATGACCAACCACCTTTACTTTGCCCAACTAAAGTCAGGTACCCATTACAGTTGGCTGGACTAAGAGCGCCCTAAAAAATCTCGAAATTCAAAATCCCAGTCTTCACCGAGATTTGAACACAGGACCCCAGGTTCTGGAGTCAAGATCCTAACCACTCAGCCACCGCACCAATAATAAAAGTGCTAATAATGATAAACGATGGTATCATTAAACAGCCACAAAAAATATTTTAAATATTTAAGACCAAAAAAAAAAAAGGGGGAGGGGAACACTTCCAGAGAAAAACAAATTCATTAATACTTTAGGAGAATACCATAATTCTATGTGGAGTGGGCAGCACAAAGCAAGCATTTAATAAGGTGCCTTTCACAATTGTTTCGTTTCTAAGTTTCATCTCTCTTCCCCTGCACTTCCTTTGTTTTTCTTTTCATTTTGTATTGATTTTACATTTCTAGCTTCCAGAGCATTTTCTAATCATTTTTATCTTCCAACTTTTAATTTTTTTAACCTTTAAAAAATGTGTCTTTATATATTTGTATGTTAAAATTTTTTTTTTAATTTAATTATCCTCACTTTAAAAGAAAAAATAATAGTTAGTCTCAAACACTTGGTACTGTAAAGACTTAGTTCCGAAATAGCTTCAAAGCATCTATTTGTTTCCACTGGAAGACAGCACTCCCTTTCAACTAGAGTTGTATGTACTGAGAGACCCGAATGAAGCGCACACACACACACATCATCATCAACAGTTGTGGTGTGTGGTAGCTAATGTCATGGTTCTTGAAGAAATGTCCGATTTATTTTGTATTCTTCCGCTACATTATGAAATACTAATGTAGCACACTTGTTTCCAAATGTTCCTCTATTTGCTATTACATAGCGATGG
Organism: Biomphalaria pfeifferi; assembly: GCA_030265305.1. Taxonomy (NCBI): domain Eukaryota; kingdom Metazoa; phylum Mollusca; class Gastropoda; family Planorbidae; genus Biomphalaria; species Biomphalaria pfeifferi. The sequence continues at coordinate 8,710 of JASAOG010000174.1, read as the reverse complement.
GTGTTATCAGGGGCGGACTGGTTATATTGGCATTCGGGAAAATGCCCCTAGGCCGGTACCAAAAGACCCGGAAGGGCCACATAAAGGGCCGCATGGCTGCCACTATGTAATAAATTGTCAAAGGTTTTATAATACTCTTTTACAAACTGGGCCCTCTGAAATTTCTCTACAGTGTAATAGTAATTTAATCTAACAAATTTTCCGAAATAATGTAATAGCCTAGTGCTACTAGTAATAGGCTTCATCCTTTTAGGGGCTACACACTGAGTGATTAAAAAGCAACATAAGGCCTATGTTGTTTTTAGAAAAAGAAATTGTATGCATGTGAACAATTATCGATGCTCAAACTAATATTATTATTTTGAGGACAGGTTTGAGAATATCTCTATCTTTATACTATAAAGTAGAATGTGAGGTGTATGTATGTGACTTATAGACATCAAAACCGCTTGACCAATCTTGATAAAACTTGGCAGGAATGTCTCTTGGGTACCAACTTTTACCTTAGTGTATGTATTGTAGGCCTAAAACAAACTTAAGACCCTAAAAAAAAAATAAAGTTATCCGACTCTATTAAAGCTATAGTATTTTATGGATCTAGGCCATGTCTACAATGTTGACATGAGAAAATATCGAAAGGATTTAGACCTAGATCTAATTTTAAGAAATACACTTTGACACATGAAAATACAAAAGAAAATCATTTGATTTCATTATATAATAAAATTAACCTTCAATTTTGTGTTTCAAAAGCATTTTTTACATTAATTAGTTCCTTATATATGTAACTACAGATTTCCTGACAAACATTCTTTCATTAGAAAGAATGAACTGCGTACTAAAAATTAATTTAATTCGTTTAATTATTAACTTTATAATCCCATCCTTAGATCTAAAACTCTACTTCAACTATAAGATGATATAACTTCTCTTCGCACAGATAGTTTTATACTTTAACACATGAACATACTAATTATAGTCCATTCATTTCATATTTTGATCAAATAAACATTCAAATTTGGTTTTCTAAAGCATTATTTTTAAGAGACTACATTCGTTTACAAAAGGTGCGAAGCCGAGTTAAGATAGGCCTAGATCTACATTCATTCATGAATCGCGTACTAAAAATTATTTCGTTTAATTGTTCAATTTATAATCCCATTCATTTAACAAAGCTATCGCTCTTTTCGTTTTTAATAGATATGAATTTATCGACTTCGGGTAAACCCATTTTCGTAGCGAAAGAGAAATAACGTGAAAGGATCATTAGCTAAGTTTAACATACATCTAAATCCAATCCACTACATTAGTAAACACAAACTTAGACCCGCAGGCCGCGGGTAATGCCAGGCTAGTATACCTATAAATGGATGTCCATCAAATGAAATGTAATTTATGTGATTGTATAGAAATGCCTGGGCCGATTTTGACACCCATTCCGCCCCTGGGTGTTATTAATGTCTGACTAATACGTACTGACTGACAGTGCTATATAGGTAGTTTTTGTTTGGAATTACTTTAGTATAACGCAACTTTCTATAGCCTGTTCAGCACTAAGGTCCAATATCTTTACGTACGTTTGGGGGGGGGGGGGGTACCTAGGACAAGATTTCCGCGCTGCTTTCAGGATTCAACTCGAGCCCTCTTGATAGATATCTAAGAGGTTTATGTCACTCAAAGGCTTTAGTAAGGAAATGTGAGAGGAAGAGGAAGAAGGGGTGTTTGACAGACGTAAAAGAATAGTGACGTGTTAGCTTTAACCATCGCAGTAATGACGTAATAAGCAGTGAAGTATAGATCAAAAATAAAATAGGAAGAACAGTTTAAATCAATTGGGGGGGGGGGGGGGATATCTTAACTAAAACGATAATAGACAATAATTACATAACATTCTATTATAATGGGGGTGGGGGAAATATTACTCTAATCACGAATGTCATAGATTCATGATGTTTAAAATCAATTTTGTTTAGAGCATACTTTACAGCTCCAAGGAGGAATTATGCTCAAATGTTTATAGTGAGACTGAAATGTATTTTACAACTTCACAGCACAGAGACCAACTGAAGTGACACACAGTCTCGTGATCTCTTCAAATCACTTCCATAATGACTCGGTCAGTGCACTGACTTCCACGGCTCACATAGTGCCTTAAGTTACTCAATAAGACCTGCTATCCCAAAGGTAGGAGTTAATGTCGTTGACGGTCCTTGACTTATAGACCCAAACTGCAGGTAGACAACTAAACCGCTGAGGGGTATTATAATTAAACTTATAAAAACTTTTAATAAGTTGCTAACAAAACTAAATAAAACTTTTATTTTTAAAACTTTTTAAGCGACAGTGCCGCTTATCTTGCATCATTCACACTGCATAGCTACCAACCAATCACTTACTTCTCACCATCACCATAGAAACACACACTCTCTCTCTCTCTTTCGTTTTTAATATACAATAGGCTTGAAAATGTATCCATTTTAAATACATTGTCATGAAAAAAAAAAAACACACACACATTCAAGACAACGGTAGATCTATATATCTCAAAAACCAATATATTATTAAAAAAAAAAAAAAAAAAAAAAAAGCATTCTACATGTCAAGTTCATGTAAGGCACATTTTAGAATGACAAATGTAGAAGTAAAGAATACGAGATGCTATAAGTAAAATGTTCATACTATAGTAAGCATCAGAGATAGCGCCGTGTTGTTTTGTTTTGCATTTAGTTCTAGTCCCAAATCGCTGGTAGACACAACCGCTGTAGAGAGAAAGAGAAGAGGGGAGATGATAGGAAAGCGTGTGTATGTGTGCGCGCGGGGTTGGGACGTCAGTCTGCTCAATCTAGACGAGCAGCAATATTCTTCTAATTAATATATCTACTGCTTGGAAGCAGAGACAATGCACGCAATAAACAAGGCCCTTACATGTATTTGATCACGGATTACCTAGACAGTATGAAAATTTCCATCCCATGCCTCGTTGACTAATCTAATCCGATGACTAAGTATACTTTAATACAGCCTAGTCTGCAGTGTCTAATTCGGTCTATCGCATCTAGCTTGGTAGAAGTGGCTTCAGACTTGTAAATAAATAATCACTACTTATGTTAATATTATAGTTTTACCGCAGACCTAACTCATTATAAGTCTGCCATTTTGATGTTCAATCAACTACAATTTATTTTAAATATTTGAAATGTTGAGTGGGAATCGAGTACCAGCACGCAAGAATTTCATCACAGCAAGTTATTGAAGAGAGAAGCGTGCATCGCCCCCCTTTACCAGTTGATGTGCCTGAGAGGTGACACGCAAGACGCAGACCTATTTTGAGGCTCTCTCCAGGGAAAACTGTGACGAAAATGTTGTCAAAGTCGGCAGGACAAAGCGGACAGCCCTAAGCCCACCCCTTCGTAAAACCTCACAGTCATAAAAAAAGTCTAAATAACCGAAACAGCTCATGCGATCTTTGAGACAAATTAATAAAATAAATAGCAATACGTTTAACTGGGAGAGGGGAAGCCAACAGGTCTGACGTCACACATTTGTTTGGATGAGCGTGACGAAATTTACCAGACGATCAACACATCCGGCAGTGTAGAACAGCATTGGAGTTGTAATTTTTTTTTAAATTGTAGAGCTAGATCTAGTAACCAGCTAAATCTAGAGTTAGACCTCCACATAACAACTTGTGGACAGTAAAATCTAGTTTTTATAGATATTTATTTTAGCAAAAACTACACATAGTCTAGAATTCTATAGTCACATCATGATCTAGTTCAATAAGTTTATGATAGCATCTACAGTGTAGATCTAGATAGATCCAGACTCTCTACTCATAGATGATTCTAATCTAATAATTTTCGATAAGTTCGATGGTTCCAAGATCTAGATCTAGATTTAGCCAAGTTAAAGATCTAGAGCGAGTCTAGATTCCAGATCTAGTCTTAATTAACTATTGTTATTGTAAAGTGAAACATATTTTCAACTATTCGAGCATGTATGAAATAAACTAGATCTAGAAGAATACTAGACTGACTAGATCTATATTGTCTATATTAGTAGGCCTATATTCCTATATAGACTTTAGATCTAATCTAGAGAGTCTAGTCAAGATCTAGATCTAGTAGATCTTAATAGACCTCTAGTTCTAGGACTAGTCTATAAGCATCTTAAATGTATATCTAGATATTAAGTCAGAGTAAATAACAGTTTAGATCTAGAATCTAAATTATACTTAAGTCTAGAATAAAATAATAAAATTAAACTTACGAGAAGAATGAAGATTCTTTTCTTTTGTCACACACACAAACTTTAAATGTCTTTTGGCAAGTCGCCTGAAAAGTTCCTCTGAGGCGAAGTTCTGGGAGCGTAAGGGAGGAGTCGTCACCGGTACTCAGATCACAGCACTGGCCTCCCTCGTCACCTCCTCAAAACTTCCTGGGATTCTGATGCTAGCTGACATTGTTGACAAATGACGAGGCTCTGTTTAGGTGTTTTTATCATTTTTTTCCCCCCATTAGTTTGTATCTTCAAGTGTAAGATCCATTTAAAGTTTGTGAGACTTAGTAAAGTTCATTAAAATACTTTTAGTTTCTAAAATTCAAGCTTTTTCGTTTTACTTTTATGTTTAAATCGCAATTTAATAATGTAAAGACTAGTTGAAGTTCAGTGTTTAACGACACACGAGGCACAATGTAGCACTCGCTAAATATTTTCCCAAACAGTGCCTCAAAATTTCTGTGGATCCTGCATCCTACTTTCGTGCGACAACAGGTTTCAGCTGTGGGAACTTGTAGCAATGGGGGGAAGAGGGGGAATAAAAAGGAATAAAAATAAATAAAGAAAATGAGAGGGAAATGGAGAAGTGGTGGGAGGGGGGGTGTTAATGGCTTCTGCTGGCATCATCTGTGTTGAATCCTGCTAAATAAATTCAGGAAACGAAGTAGCTGTTATATTAGTTACTCCCCCCTATTTGTGGTCCATTCTCTCTCCCTACCCGTTCAGTTATCTGGAGACAATGTATGGAGACCATGAAGAGAACTAGTGTTTCCACTTGAAACTGGGGTCCCGGCGTCAGCTCTATGTACACGCTAGGTCTTATCATCATGGGAGATCTTTTTTTTTTAATAGTTTTTTTTTTTTGCTTGTTTTATAAGTACATTCCTGTGTACAAAGTTAGAGTTTGTCAGTTCGTGTCTCTCTTATCATTGATGGTGACCCTCCCCCCCCCCCCCATCTCGTCGCTTCCATTTTTGTTTATTCCAGTTGTCTTGTTAAGTTTGGTAAAGAGACAACATGAAACGCTTTAGGAATTAAATACTCATAACATGATTTCACGGATTCCAGCCCCCCCCCCCCCCCCCCAATCAACTCACACCCCGGGGCCACCCTCTATTTCCCTTTAAAACCTCTATGATATCAGCCTCTCTCGCCACTTCCATGTAGACATTAAGATATTTGTCATTCCTTCAACTCACACACACACACACAAATATGCAGGCCTCTGGAATTTAATTACATGTATCATTATGTTACAGCAGCTAATAGGTTAATGGAAATAACCAACGGACTAAAGCACTGGGACTGTTTGTGTGCGTGGTGAAACAGTTTCATTTTTTACAGACAGAAATTTAGAGTCATGGCGAGCGAGCGAGAGAGTTAGGGAGAGAGAGAAAGAGAGAGAGAATGGAAAAAACAGGGCGGGGTTAAGAGATGCCACCATTGTCGTCACACAACCCATACTTCCACTGCTCAGGTACTTTACCTGTCCCAGAAGTTTTTACACCTGACACGCACGGCATGTAGCCTAGTCATCTAGGATCCGCCAGGTACCACAGAACAGTGTACAGGACCTCAGAGAGAGACATGGTTGGAGAGGGAAGAGAAGGGCAGTGACAAATGAACTGGAGGGGGGGGGGGGGGTAAATGAAGGAGGTAGACGAAAGCTGATAGAGGGGCGGGAGGGTTGTTTGCACTGAAAAGTTTGATGCCTAAAATGAGGAAAGGAAGCAGTGAGGTGGGGGGGGGGGGAGGGAGGGAGCGGTCTCAGGCAGTGAGAAAGAAAGAACGGTAAGAGGGGGGGGGGGGAGAGAGAGAGAGAGCTGTGTAGTCTCTAGAATTAGAAGACTAAATTAAAGTACCGAGCCGTCTGTAGAGCTCTGTGTGGAATGCGTTTGATGACCAAACTCGACTCAACGTTTTTTTTTTTCAAGTCCTACCTGTAGACATAGACTACGACAAAGTGTGCCCTTTATGACAAAGTGGGTGAGGGGGGCGTTAAGGTCGGCATTAGGGAAGTGATGAGAGATGTGAAGTCTGAAAATAAAACAAACCTTTTTTTTTACAATTATATTAATTTCTGCATGCTTGTTGAGAGGGAGGAAGTGGGTTGTATAGAATCATAAATGAACAGAATAAAAGCAATCCAGTGAGGAGCTCCATTGCCTAGAACTCATGACAACATACTAGAAGCATGCAGGTTTATTATTACACACATGATTGTACAAATACTAAAAAAAAAATATTTTGTGTTTCTAAAACAAAAAAAAGTTTTTGTAGAAACGAGGACATACTGGAAAACAAAAACAAAATGGAATGGCTGATCATTTCTTGAAACCGAAGACTACGAATTGATAGATAAAGAGGAAGAAGAAAGACTCTCGGATATAATTAAGGTGTTGATAGATAAAGAGGAAGAAGAAAGACTCTCAGGTATAAGGTATTGATAGATTAAAATGAAAAAGAAAGATGGTATTAGTAGGCTTAGGCACAAGTGAGATAACCATGAACTGCAAGTTATAGAAAAACAAACAAACTGTAATTTGAAAAATATTTTCATACAAATATCAGTCAGTGAAGCGACATAAAAGTGTGACATCACAATGTTCTAGAACATCCAGGGGAAATTATGCTGCTTAGAAAACTCGTTTGAGTCTGTTGTTTTTTTGTTTGTTTATTAATGTTTAATATCAAACGCAAGAAATGCCCCCCCCCCCCCCCCCAGTTCTACATTTAGGCTACTTTCGTTCTGATATATTTTGTAGAGCTCTGGAGGGAAGCAAGTTGTCAAAAATAACTTAGCATGTTTGGGAAGGGTGGACATGCTTTTAGTAATATTCTGGCAATCTGGTTATTCCTTTCTTGTTAGGTTTTTACCTTCATTTTTTCAGGATATATATATATACTCAATGACTGCAATTACCTAAATTCTTGACATTGACAACTGCTAACAAAAAAGTGTGGCATTTCCATGTATCATTCTTTTTAAACTTATTGATTCCCAATGTTAATCATGACGATACTATATGAGTTTTTAAATTGTGCCATCAATCAGAGCTAGACTATCTTTTCATGCAGTATATTCTATTTTCTCTACAGACTGATGGCCTTATTTAGCATGCAAATTTGTATACTCTCGAACTTTCGTTCGCATCACCTTGACACCGTAGACGAAGGAATACAGCATTTTATTCCGGACCACATGAGGCAAGAAGGACAGTAATTGTAAACGCGGACATTCATGCGTCTAAAACCCAGTTTTACCAGAGTCTGTGACTGTCCATATTAAGTGTCCAGCCTGGTTTGTAGGTGCCGAGCTGCGTGCCCTGCAGTGTCCCTTTCTACACGACCTGAGACTCAAAACTCAAAGTTTGTTTATGCGTGTGTGTGTCCGCGTCTCTCTTGAAGCCTGCTGCCAGGTCGAGAGGACGCATACGTTGCCATGACAGGAGACGTGGAGAAATGGGGGAGAGGAGTAAATAGGGCGAAAGGGGTGGGGGATTGGATCCAGGTGTGCCGGTACTGCATGCAAGCTGAGGAAAGACACGGCGACTTGTTGAGGGGCAGTGAAACGAATGTGTTTTCAAAGTCAAGAGGACAGAGAAGCGAAGAAATAAATTGGTAGCAGGCGTGGGCCTCGTAAGTCGGGGGAGGGAAAGCGAAGGGAGGGAGAGAGAGAGAGAGAGTACTTCCAACCTGGTGAATTTGGCGACAGCCCACGTGACTTCATCAGAAGTTCTTTGTGTACTGAGGTACCGTTTGTTAGAGTTCACCTCACCCGAATACCTGTGCCCCCCCCCCCCCCCCCCAGCTTCCTCCCTTAGCATCTATGACAGTCCCCAGAATTTTTTTTTACCCTCCTGAAAATGTGTGTTAGGTCGTTGTTGCTTTGGTCCTCCTCTGACTGCCTTCTCAACATGGTTTAGCTTAGTTCCTTTCAGCCATATTCTCTTAGTATTCTTCCACACATTTCTTTTCTTCATCGCTCTTCTGCATTTCTAAGATTAACCCTTTCCCACCTTTTAATTATCCATTCGTAACTGGGTTTTCGTAGTCACGTGAAACACTGCACTCATACTTAAATCTTCGGAATCAAAGACATGGACATTGCAATTATCTATTCTCTAATTCTCTAATTTCTCTATTTTTCCCTTTCAACCGTCTCTCTTTCTCTCACACATTTTTCTGTTATCCTTCCCACACATACCACACACGTTTCTCATTTCTTCCTGAAGTACTTTTTCGGCTTAGCGCTGACATTTCAAAAAGACACAATCCATAATTTACACACACACGAACGCAAAGTAAAAAAGTTACACGGAATGTAAATTCAAATGTGGAGGTAAAGACGTAAATCCTAAGATTTACAGAGATGGGAGTGGGGGGGGGGGGGGTCAGGAGAAAGTCTAATATCCCTGACTGGTCCCTGTGA